>JARYHS010013631.1:139202171-139506152 GCA_031002005.1 Vandiemenella viatica | reverse complement strand
TGTTTGTTCGAGGCACTGACCGTACAAATCATTGACTGGAAACAATGGGGTATTTACATTAAAAATAAAACTATCAAACTGTAATTGAAAAAAAGATAGATATCGAAGAAGGAACCGAAATCCATCTTTGTTTGCTCGATAAGAGTTAAAAACATATTATTTTTGACAAATAAAAATGTAGAAAAGTCACTTGACTCGAAAGGCAACCAGAATGCGATTAGTGTGATTACCTGTGTCGGCGCCATCAAAGGGATTCCAGGCCCCTAATTTACCATAAATCATCAACCCCTGTCTAAAAGCTGTCAAAAAGTCCATTAATCATCGGACCACCCACGTCGCAGCGGGTGCAGGTGTGCGCCTGGCCACGTGCCACGCATTGTGCGCTTCTGGGAATAATATGTAAATAGGCCATGTGCAACGTTGGTACGGGTCATAATTCGTCTAAATGGCTTTATTATTTATTTTTTCTACGCGGTCAGGTACTAAACCTCAATTACATGGTCTTAGAATATACTTCAATTGATTACGCTCAAAATGCGGTATAATATTCACTTTTTCTTTTTATCGGTTCAATATTAGGGGGTGTGATGTATCGATTAGTCTCTAAATTTTCTCACTATTATAATGGCGTTTATTTCATTTATTCGGAGTCTGGTTCAGAAGATACGATTTTAAAATTTTAGCTGAGTAGCCACCGCGAGCGAGCTCACTCTCTCGCGCGGTGGAATGTAAATGAGCCGACCGCGCAGGCCCAGGGAGGCGATACCTATTCATCAGCCGCGATCCCTCATAAATAAACCGCCGCGCCGCATCTGGCCTACCGCGCAGGCCCAGGAAGGCGGTATCTATTCATCAGCCGCGACCCCTCATAAATAAACCGCCGCGCCGCATCTGGCCGACCCCGCAGGCCCAGAAGGCGGTACCTATTCATCACCTGACACCTGATAAATACACCGCCGCGCCGCCTCGGCGTGCTTGAATGTAGCACCCAGAAGACATTAATCAACCTTCACGGTATTTTACGATTGTGATCTATCCCTCGGCGCCGTTTTTCCCATGCGAGCGTGTATATAAATCGAAAACATTTTTCAACCCGAGAAATGTAGCCTCGGGAGATTAATGCCGCAAAGCGTGTGTTCCCACGCCAGGGAGATACCAAGCGTGTATATAAAGGGCTGAGATCTCCCTGTTATCCAGTCTTCTCTGAGTCGCCGAGCTGAACACAACGATCATCGCAATGTCGTCTGAAGATCTTGGAGGAATGAGCTTATTCAGCGATATTGGTAAGTAAATTATTGTTATTTAACTTGTTTTCTGGCTGTTTTAAATTCTTTCACATATACTGATGAGGTTTTTTTCCCCCTATGCTTCAGACTTTGATGATTTCTCGTTCACTAGCCAGGATGATTTCGGTAATGATAATTTTTTAATGTAACTAGATTTATGAAAATGTATAGTGCTGAAGCAGTAGTCTATATTATTAATTTATTTGTTCGCAGGTGATTTGGATATTTCCTGCAGCGACCTTTTTTATTTCAGTACGTATTTATCTATAGATTATTTTTATTTCCATGTCTTTATAGCTATTGCTAATACATATTTTTTTTCTTTTCAGATGAACCATCACGCCCAGAGAAGCGTAAGGGTAATTCTTCTCAGGAATTAACTAGCCCAAAAAGAGCCAATATCAGCACTGGCGATTGCTCACAATGGAGCATGCTCCCAAATATTGACGTGGATGAGCCGCAGAGCATGTCACCACATAGCATGCCGCCAACTCCACCACCACAATGGGTTCTTCCGCAACCACCAGCACACTGGAATATCGGTAAGTCCAGTACATCAGTAATTTACCTATATTATTTTATGCTTACAAAATTATGTTTTTCATGATACTAAAACATTTTTCTTCTTTTTTTTAGGTTTTAGAGGGGGCGGTCGGACGCCCGGCCAACGAGGCAGTTCCGTAGAAAGTTCTGTAGAAAGCAGGCCGTCATCAATGTTAAAAACAAGAATGACGTTACTGCTTTTTATGGACACTTCTTGCAGCTCAAGTAAAGGCGCCGAAAAAATGTGTACCTAGTCAGTAATTATATGGAAGCCTTCACCAACCACCGTTTCGATTTTTCAGGTATTGAGTTTCCGGTAAAACTCTCAGCCATTTCTAAATTTGAGAGCCAAAATCCAGACTATTCTGTAAATGTGTTCGGTCTGGATGTAGTTAAAGGTAAACATGTAGTTTCCGGGGCCCTCTATCACACTGCAGACAAACGCGGTAACCACATAAACATGTTGATGATTACCGACGCCAGTGGGAAAAAATCCATTACTGTTGGATTCACGACTTGCGCGGCTAGTCAAATCGTCATTAACTAAGAAAATGTGCTATTTTATTTGTGACAGATGTCTGCAACATTTCGGACGCAAAGATCTCCTGGACCGTCACGAGATTGACTGTGCAAGGGTTCATCCTGTAAGAGTGGATTTACCCGTTCGACGACGATAAAACCTTAAAGTTTAAGGATTTTTGTGCACCAACAGCGTGTACCCGTCATCGTTTACGCGGACTTTGAAAGTATATTGCAACCTTATGATTCTTGCAGTCCTCCACCCAACGCCTCTCACACTACTTTTGTCCAGAAACAAGTCCCTTTCGCTGTCGCATACCAGGTCGTTTGTCCATGCGTACCTAGTCTGTCGCGTTTCAACTCCTTCACGGGAAAAAATCCCGAAAATGGCTTGTTGACGAACTCGTCAAACTTGCCAAGAAAGTTGATAAAATTACAAGAAGTACATTCCTCTTGTAATGACAGATGAGCAAAAGCAAAGTTTTCTGATGCTACGGTATGCCACATCTGCGAGAAAGACATTGAACCGGGGACTGTCAAGGTCGGCGATCATTGTCATATCACAGGTGAATTTAGGGGGCTGCAATAATGATTGCAATTTGCAGTATAAGACTAAAAGTACATACCCATTTTCATTCACAATCTTCTCTGGGTATGACGCTCATTTAATTGTTATGGCATTATCAAAACTCGATTCCAAGGAATGG
The DNA here is from genome assembly GCA_031002005.1 of Vandiemenella viatica. NCBI lineage: Eukaryota > Metazoa > Arthropoda > Insecta > Orthoptera > Morabidae > Vandiemenella > Vandiemenella viatica. The sequence goes on along the minus strand of JARYHS010013631.1, from coordinate 139,503,097 downwards.
ACGTGCTTCCCATCAACACAGAACGTTATATTTCTTTTCGAAAAAGATTGAATACACTTCAATCACGTTAAGGTTTCTGGACTCATACCGGTTCATGCAGCTCCCATTAGACAAACTGGTTGGAACCCTTGAGGACGACGACATGGCATTACTAGTGCTCATTTCACCGACCCCGAGAAGTTCCAATTAGTTAAACGGAAAGGTGTCTTCCCTTACGAATACATGGATTCGTGGGATAAGCTCACCGAGGCCACGCTTCCTCCAAAATCAAAATTCTACAGTTCGTTGTCGGAGTCACACATTTCTGATGAAGATTACGAACACGCGACAAAGGTGTGGCGGACTTTCCAGATCAAGACTTTGGGCGAATATGCAAGTCTGTACATGGACACAGATGTGCGGTTACTTGCAGATCTGTTTGAGAAATTTAGGAGTGTATGTTTGGGGAAGTACACCCTGGACCCCGCCCACTATTTCACATCCCCAGGCCTTTCGAGGCAGGCTATGTTAAGGAGCACGCGTGTCGAACTGGACCTTCTGACGGATATCGACATGCTGCTCTTTTTCGAAGGAGGTATTCGCGGAGGTATTTGCCAGTGCGTCCACAGGTATGCGAAGGCAAATAACCGTACATGCCGGAGTACAACCGCGAGGCGTCTGAAGATTTTATAATGTACTTCGACGTAAACAATCTTTACGGCTGGGCCATGTCGGAGTATCTACCCTCTGGTGGGTTTCAATGGCTATCGGCTAAAGAGATTGCTAGCATAATTTCATGAGCGTTGCAGCTGACTCACCTAGGGGGTTCGTATTGGAGGTAGACCTTACGATTCCTCAGGATAAACACGACGTTTTAGCAGACCTACCGCCATGTCCAGACCACAAAGCCCCAGAAGGTTCTACCCTCCCCAAGCTGATGACCACACTGGAGAACAAGGTACGGTATGTTCTCCATTACCGAGTCCTCCAGCAATGTGTAGGCTTGGGGCTGCAGGTGACCGAAATACACTGGTAATATCTTTCAACCAGTCACCCTGGTTGAAAGAATACATATCTCTCAATACGTGTTCTCGCCGTGACGCCAAAACAGATTTCGAGAGAGATTTTTATAAATTAATGAACAATTCAATTTTCGGTAAAACTATGGAGAACATTCGAAAACACCGCGACGTGAAATTGTGTTCAGGTTGGGTGGCCGCCGCGGTGCCCCAAACACATAGCTTCACCACACTTTAAGCAAGTAACAGTTTTCAACAAGAACTTTGTGGCCGTGGAGATGGCGAAAGCTAGGATAGTTTTTAATAAACCTGTGTGTGTCGGAATGTGCATTCTTGACCTGTCTAAACTGAGGATGTACAGATTTCATTATGAATTTGCCATTCCACAGTTTAGAAGCCCTAAATTGCTATATATGGATACAGACAGCTTCATCTACTTGGTGCGGAACTGTGATCCATATGAAGTGATGCGACGCAACAGGGAGGAGTTCGACACGTCTGGTATAGCACCAACAACCGTTATGGGATAGAGTCCCACAATGAAAAGGTTGTCGGTGTTATGAAGGACAAAGCGAATGGTACCTCATTGCGGAGTTTGCGGGTTTAAGGGCAAAATGTATGCATTCCGGCTCGAGACAGACCAGACCTCTAGACGGGCTAAAGGTTTGGCTGGCTCAGTCACTAGAAGCTGCAGATGGAGGATTACATAAATTGCCTCCATGTGGAAACACCCAGGTACCATCTGCAGCAAAGGATCGCATCAACTCTGCACGTTGTAAATACTGTTTAAATATCCAAACTGGGTCTGTCTAGAACGGACGATAAGCGGTATATTTTCCCCGACGGGATAGAGACCCTACCGTGGGGGCACAAGTCTGTAAATAATGTGTGAATGTTTTGTAAATACTGTATGAGTGAAGAAGAAATATACCGTTTATCCGTGTTTCTAGTTTGTAAATATGTACAGTGCACTGCTTAGGTTGCTGCAAAGACATGTAAATATTTTTTTCCAATGCTGTACAAACTTTTATAATTTTTTGCAGTGCACTAATGTTTTGTATAGAATCATAGCCCGAGAAAAAAAAATATTGTAAAAAAAAAAGACGAGCACTATGCTCTGTATCTAGTCAATGGAAAAGTAGAATAAGTGTACAAGTTTGTTGAGACTGCTGCTGCTGTGCTCAGTATAAATAATTGCTGGGGGGAAACACAATAATTGTTAGAAAAAAAGTTTGATTTATTAAGAAAAATGAATTTTTTACAATTTGAATAAATCTTTTTTATGAATCCACGTGTTATGTGATTTATCAAAACCCAACCACTTCACCAAGATCATATTTTTCCTTCTCTTTATCACTCGTTCAACCAAAAATGTACTTGTAAGTTTTGTTAGTTGTAATTCTTGCTGGTAAAATGCTCCTGCAATATCTTTACCTTGATAGTCTTTAAGTAAATAAGTTACAGGATTTGTTAATTTCACTTTACTGATGGTAAACACTTCAGTTGACCAGTTGGGCAAGTAGCCTTTCTCAAACTTTTCTTTAAATCTACTGATTCTGACATGGTCACCAACTTTGAATTTTGCTGGAGTAGTCATCTTAATATGGCTGTATACTGTTGAAAGAAGTGAATTGTCTTTAACATCACACGGTTTCATCTTGATGGTGCGGTGCCACTTGTTATTGTAATTGTTCATTAATTGAGGAAGAAGTTCAATCCACCGATGTGAACCACGTCTGCTGAATTCTTGCCACATTGCATTCTTGATAGTTCTATTGAGTCGCTCAACTATTGATGCTTTAAGATGAGTATATGTTGAGTAGTGATTAATACCATAACTTGTCATGAGCGATTTAAACTTTGAATTATAAAACTCTTTTCCGTTGTCAGTCTGTAAATTTTTAGGAACACGATCACCATTAAGTATTTTCTTCATAGCGTCGACAACCACACTAGCCGTTTTGTTCTTGAGGGGTAGAGCCCATGCAAACTTTGAATAAGTATCAATCACCATCAAGATATACTTGTAGCCACTGTTTTTACGAGAATACGGGATCATTTCTACAATATCAGCTTGCCATAGGTCGTCAAGACCTTTGATTATTACCCGGCGTCTTGGGAAATTCCTTCTAGCCGGTCTATGGAGTTCAGCTACAATTTGATCCATGTTACACGATAATGTCTCTCTCACGAAGTTCTTCAATCACCGACAAAATTTCGTTGGAGTGTGCAGTGTGTCCTGCTGATGTTGATGCGGTAAGTAATTTCAATCTTTCAACGAGCTCATTCGGATCGTCCCAATACACATATTCCTTCATGGGAAGAAGACCAGAACCCGACTGATTGTCAAGTTTAGAGATTATGTTTTTATACTTAGTGGTTGTATTTTTCAAAACTTCTCCAGATGGAATAAATTTCACTCTGTGTGCATTCGTGGTGTCTAGTATTTCATAATAACTTTTCAAGTCCATGTTGGTAAATTTTTTGGGTTTTTTAAGAACAACAGTTCCATTAAGCCTTGAGTTCTTTCATATTCATTTCCATCAATCTGTATAACATCTCCATCTATAATCATAGGAGTATTTCCAATCATTAGCGAATCATTTTTCTTCCGGACACCGTACACCGAATCATAATCTCTTTCACTTCGATTGAGTGACTTCAAGAAATCTTTGATCATACCTGGAGGTTGCTGCTGCTGCTGCTGCTGATGTCGCGGAGGTAAGAAAACATTTTCTATTGTATCCGTCACAGGTCTTAAAGAATCTTTGAAAAATTTCTCAGAGTCGATTTGGCCAGTTTTCAATTCGAGTAACTTGCGTCGAATAGCATTTCGGGCCTTTATGATGCCGCGTTTAGTTGTTGTCGTATCCATGTTTAAGCATCGAATGAAGCTTATGAGAGTTTATTGTACTATTTTATACTTGATAGTTAATGTTGCTGTAAATGGTTTGTGGGGTTGAGCATTTGGGAGAAAAATAAGATGATCGCCTTGCTTCACAAAGTTTATCCTTGCAGTTTTAATCCAATTCACTATTACATCAACCCTGCCCGGTTTGGCTACTGAGAGGATTACACCATTGACGGGAATTTCGTAATAGTTAAGACCTGTCTCTAGAATGTATGCACGATCTTCAATCAAATCTGTTACCGCAATAGTTATAACCATGGTAACTACTGTCGATTGTAATTCCTTCAGAAGCATTGCTGCATCGCTAGTTGCCTTGTCAATGTATTTTTTGGATGCAACATCATCGTCGTCGATGGGGTCAGCTACATGTTTGAGTATTCTACCTTGGCAATCCAAATTACCGTCCTTTGTAAGAAGTATGTTTTGAGGTGGGTACACCAAAACTCTCCTGCTCTGTATCGTCGAAGTTCTCCCAAACTTGTCCATGGCTGCAATGATGATAGTACCTAGTGTGCTTGTCTATTTATTTAAAAACGAATCAAACCCGTTGCGGTACCGTCCATGATACATATCACAGTCTTTGTCAATAACTGCAAATCCATGCTTGCTCGCATTCCAACAAGTACCACATAAGTTCTTAAACTCGCTGAACGGCATATCTGTGTTCACGTGGTCATTATAAATGTGTTTGAGATTCATGTCGTCCTGTTTAAAGAGTACAATCAAGTTGGCGTTGTCTCTCACCAGCTGTTTAGGTATACGGCTATGTCTGACACAAGTAGAAAGAGTCTACTGACCTATGTCTCCCCATACAAAAGTAATCTCGTATATTATTCTGCTTCTCACACGAGACATCGTCAAACACAAACACTGAATTTGGTAGCGCTTCACTAGGTGGAGGCACATTCTGATTATCGCTAAATGTTAAATACTTAATTTCTTTAATGGGTTTCAGTATTTCACCTAGCAACTGGTACTTTGGCTGGTACAACGATTTTGAAAACACATATACATTTTCAAATCTAAGCCCATTTGGGTGTTCCAGCAGGGACAGCACAAGATTGGTTTTACCACAGTTTGACGGTCCACAAACTATCGCTCTCACTGTCTCGGGGAACAGAGGTCCGTTCTTCTTCCGCTTGGTGCCGGCAACATCTGCATTACTCACGGGTAATGTTGCTTGCTGCTTGACGAATCGCATTTTGACAAGGTTTCTTTGCTGCACGGGGTATATATAGACGCGCGAATACGTAAAATCATTCAGTCGATAACAATGCCTCCTACGAAGAAGAAGAAGGGCCGTGGCTTCTTAAACAAGCTCGTCGACAAAATGCCATTTGAGGCACACATTCCAACTTACCAGTTCTGTGGACCCGGGACGAAACTGAAAAACGTCTAAACTCGGCCAGACGGGGATCAATCCATAGATGCAGCATGCAGGGAGCATGACATTGCGTATGCACAGGGTGCCGACCGACAACTCGCAGAGAAGGCTTCAGTCAGAATGAAAGCCAAAGATGCAAAGTTCGGTGAACGGGCGGCCGCGTTACTAGTTAACGGCGCTATGCGTGCCAAGCTAAAGTTGGGTGCAGGGATTAAAAAGAAAAAGAAGACGAAGAAGGGTGGAATCCTCCCCTTAATCCCTATTTTTGCCGGATTGTCGGCTGCCGGAGCTCTTGCCGGTGGAGCCTCAGCCATCGCCAGAGCCGTCAAAGCTGCTAAAGAAGCAAAAAAGCAGTTGAGTGAACAGAAACGACACAATGAAACCATGGAGGCAATTGCAATGAGGGGTAAAGGTCTGTATTTAAAGCCATACCGGAAAGATGGATCTGGATTGAAAAAAAAAAAGTCCGATCAGGCGTTGACCGATGACGATATACGTAGACATGTAAGCGTTTGCGTATACCTCATTTTCGTGGTGTCTTCATGCGCGATGCATTACCTCAAAAAATTAGTGAACGTGAATGTGGAATTGTGAACTTGGACAGTGCTGAAAATGCTGGGACGCACTGGGTTGCGTACATCAAGTACAAGGATGGTGTAGTGAAATATTTCGATAGTTTTGGTGACTTACCTCCGCCATTGGAATTGCAGCGATACTTTGCAGGTAACAGAATACAGTACAATGTGCAACGACACCAGGAATTTGGTACGCACATATGTGGACATTTATGTTTAAAATTCCTGCATCAGAATGCATAACATCAGTCTTGCATGAACCTTAGTCGGGGTAACACATGTCTGTGACACTCTGCTTGTCCGGTAACAGTTCAGTCTTGAGCTGTGATTACTTCCCACCGATAGATTTGAGTCAAGGCGAGTATACGATCGGCTTAGTAGATTTTCAAACATACAACTCGATTCCGAACATTGATAAGTCAAATTGCAAATTTCATTACTCGAAGAATAAAGTGATAGATATTCCTACAGGATCGTATGATATTGACGACTTGGCCAGTTATTTGGCTCGGCTTACAAATAACGAGAAACTGGTTATTAAAGCAAACAACAATTCACTCAAGTGTGAGATACAAACACCTGTGGAAATAGATTTCACGAAACCAAACTCAATTGGCTCACTGCTTGGATTTTCTAAACGTGTGTTAAAACCGGGATTTCATACCTCAGACTACACTGTGCAGATCTTCAAAGTTAACGCGATAAGGATAGAGTGCAGCATATGTACGGGAAATTACGTCAACGATAAGCTGGGACATACACTACACGAGTTTTTTCCAACAGTACCGCCAGGGTACAAGATTGTAGAAGTACCTGCAAACGTCATCTATCTTCCCATCACGGTGAAAACGCTCAACAACATTCACATTAGAGTTGTCGATCAGGACGGCAATTTAGTGGATTTCAGAGGAGAAACTATTACTCTGAGGCTACATATAAAGAATGGGCGCTCGTTATAAGAAGAGGCGGACTCAAACAATTGTCAGTAGTGAACCGACAGTGAAAAACGGGTAACACCTGCTAACGTGCTCTTCCTACAGTCGTTAGGCTATACAGTTAAAAATCATGGATGAAGTGCTTGATATAACTTCCAGTGTGGAATTTGATGAGTCGGTGACGCGTAAACAGTTTTTGAGTCACCAACCACATACGCCCACAACATTTAATAATAATGATGAAATTCGGATACCTATTCAGAACCAGGATACATATACGCTGCCAGGGGAAAGTTTCTTGCATATTGAAGGAAGATTTCTCAAGTCAGATGGAACTGGGGCTACAAATTCAATTGTTACATCCAATGCGTTTGCGTTCCTATTTGAGGAAATTCGGTTAGAAATTAATGGAGTTGAAATAGACCGAAATAGAAATGTAGGTGTCACAAGCACAATAAAGACTCTTATTTCTGCTGGTCCTCAACAAATTGGTCTGTTGGAGAACTCAGGATGGGGGCAACGCGATCTTGGAAATGGTTACTTTGATGTATATATTCCGCTGAGTATGCTCTTGGGTTTTGTGACGACTTTAAAAGGATACTTGCAAATGTAAAAACAAGAACTAATACTTATTCGATCTAGGGACGACACAAATTCATATGTTACAAGCCAATCCAAACCCCCAGAAAGTAAATTCGCCATCAGTAAACTAGAATTGGTGGTGCCTCATTACAAGTAAGTGAGAGAGAAAAACTTGCGTTGCTTAAGATTGTCGGGACAGTGGGAAGCCACTTAGAATTAATTTCAGAAGCTGTGATTTGTTGGAGTATCCGCTACTTCATATAAGCAAAACTCAAATTTGGTCTTTGAAAACATCAACACAGCTGAGGAAACCTAGTGTTCGTTGTTCTGGGATTTCAAACAAACAGGAAACGAAATGAAGCATTAAGTGCGGCTTTATTTGACCCACTGCAATCTTGCCAACGTCAAAGTGTATTCTAAATGATGTGGCGTACCCTACGAGAACATGAATTTGGACTTTAAGAAAATCGAACCACAGTATTGTACTATATGTATGCAAGATTCCAACAAAACTTACTACGAACGGAGAGCATCCTTCACCGCTACTAAACCGTGAAGATTTTGTCCGCTTACTGCTCTATCGCCGTAATCGCCTGTTCACATCAAAATGAGTCGGTAAAAAACGGGACCTGTAGATATTCGTATGGAGTTTGATAGCACTGACAATTTTCCAGCCTACACCGCCGCATACTGTCTAATCCTTCACGACCGTGTTGTGGAATACTACCGCTAACAAGTGTTTGTGCGTAAGCTCGCATAAAACCAGGATAGCGCTCATCATTGCCACCCAGTATCATGCCGACCATCTTCCAGGACGCTCAAGGATTCAAGACGAGAGAAGGAGCGTTTATCTTCAAAGAAGTTGCCGTCTGTGTAGTGCAATCAGACAACATTATCGCCACACATTGCATCTCTGTAAATTCACCATCACGTGGAGGGTAACTGAGCCAACAGTTAAATGACTGACAAATAATTACCATGGAATACCTTGGACTGCTGCTGGGTATAACCTTTAGCAAACTATGTACTATTCTACATGCAATCACAAATGAAGATGACTCCATTATTTACGTTAAAGGACGGGGAGAAGGCTCGTTGGTTTCAGAAGATTATTCGCAAGAAAGTCTGCTACAATATAGAAGATTTAGGAATGCCCGCCTCTACATGAACTCAAGAAAAATAATTTGATAAAACTTTGTAAAGGACATTTATTTTGTAACGCTATATGCGCTGTTGAAAATGTATTTTTAATTGCCCAATGGTGGGTGAAATAAAAAAATAAGAAATAAAATAAAAATGTGTTATTTATTTAACATTTCACATATGTAGTTAATAAGGTCCACAAACATCATATCCAGGTTCATAATTCTTAATTACAATATTATTTACATCTATCAGATACTAACAAATTTTTATATGCAATGATTTCAAGTCTTAATTGCGCATAATCCAATGATGAACTGTAGGTCACTTGAGCTACACGAACATTATTAATGTGCATGTCAATCAGTTTTTGCACTGTAGCCATATTGAAGTCTCGTAGCAACTTTATTAGCTAGAATGTCCACAAATTCAGTATAATATCTTGCCACCAAGTAGCCCCACTTCTGCTTGACGGTCAAGGCGTTGGTCACGGCCGGCTGCGAGTCGACGAAGTTCCTCCAAGTAGACTGGCCGAAGAAGACACCGCTGGCAGGATCGTCATTAAGGTGGAAACAAACAGTCATCACCCCGGCAATCGTTCGGCAGGAGACGGTGTGCTCACCAAGTGGGATGCTGTCGGTGCCGGTGTTGAATAACTCGGACACTACGTCCAATTCCTGGATCAGGACTTTCCATTAGTCGTATGTTAAAACAATTTTATTGTGTCCCACTTTTTCCAGAACTACAACAGGTTCAAACTCGTGTTTGGACGATAACCCTATCGTCAAACGTTTCGAGTCACCAGCGTTGAGTTGGTACACAGAGGAGAAAAACATCACTAGACGAGACATGGCTGCAAACTGACGCCGGGTCGGCCGGGAGGGGCTGAAAACTAATTAACATAACCAATCTGCAGTACACGGCGACTTGAGCGCACACCTGCTTGGCACATGGCCAGGCGCACACCTGCACCCGCTGCAACGTGGGTGGTCCCGATGATTAATGGACTTTTTGACAACTTGATGACAGGGGTTGATGATTTATGGTATTAGGGGCCTAGAATCCTTTGATGGCGCCGACACAGGTAATCACACTTCTAATGCGTGACATCACATCTCAGAAAGCACCAGTTTTGCTCCGTGTGTTAAACATGTCACCAATCTGTGCGTCGTATATTTGAGGTTCACAGTCAATCTGTTTCTTAGTTCCAGTTACAAATCCATAAAACAAATAATATTTCCCCATGAAAATCTGGATTTACGAATGGAAACAGCTCTAATTTATCCAAAATTGATGTGACGATGCTGGGAAAATTGTTCGCATAAAGCAGTGACTTTGCACAGCAAAATTCCGGAATGTCAAAATTTACCTCAAAGTACACGTACTCAAAAACTGAAAGCGTAGTTTTGTGCTGGATAGTGCACATACTGTCGAATAATTGAGAAAAGTTTGCATGAGAATTCAGATGAGATGATATGTTTATTGTGATGATAAGTACAGTTAAAGCTATAAAATGTAAATCAATTCATTCAATCATTCATTTTATTTGGTCCTATACATCATTTACATACAATTTGTATAATGAATTAGTACAAGTATGTGTATGTGTATTAGCCACAGGCTGCTAGAAAATCATAAATCAATCGCAGACATTTTTAACTATGAACAGCGCACTCGTAGTGACGTTAAGAAAATTATGGACATATTTAAAAATAATTACTAATTTGCTAGATGCGTTAAATACTTGTTTGTATTGATTTAACCCATGTATGTATTTGTTTGTATTGATTTAACCTATGTATGTATTTAAGCCATGTATCTGGTCATGTCTGAATAATCTCAACAGAGAGATGTGACGTCACAAGAGACTATCTTTAGGTGGCTGTGAAACGACATGTCTCTGTGCGTGGTTTGGCGCCAAATTCAAATCGGCGTATAAAAGTGCAAAATTTTGCATTTTAACCGTTTGTTTTTTCAAGATTTTTAAATATAATAGTGACCCACACTTACAATACTAACTACTTTTCCAATATTAGTCAAACACCCCATTGCCGTTAGTCCTGTACAGTGAAGCTGATAAATAACCGAATTGTCTGTGTAATTCTTTGTAGTGAGGTACTAACTGAAACAGGTAACTACTTCAACTAGGAAAATTTAAAGCTCATCCAAAGGTTTCTTGGCCAATAACTGATTGCCCAAGATATTGAGGAATGTGTAGACTTACAGCGGGAAGTTCTGCGCATTGTGAATAGCAGCACAATAGTTGATTTTTAATGCAGCTACAAGTACTGCCATTTACCTCTTGATTTTTAACTCCGTACAGCAGTAAAGTAGTTGTAATCTTCATGGGTGCAATCAGTTTCCCATTTGGCTGTGTTATGTAGGTAACAACGAAATAAAAATAAAATCCTCCTGAATGGTCCCCATTCTACCGAACGGGTTGGGTGAGCGGGACCGCTTTGCCTCGAACTCGGAAGGACGCGAGTTCGAATTCCCCCTTTTCAGGAATCCAAATTTCGGTTTTCCATGGTTTCCTGAAATCAGTGTAGGCGAATGCCGTGATGGTTCCTTCAAAAGGCAGTGGCCTACTTCCTTCCCGTTCCTTGACCCCAGTCCTTACCCGCCTCTAACGATCTCGAGTAGTACTAGGCATAAAGAAAAAATCAATAATAGGGGGTTTTCATTCCATTTTAATGGGTTTTGGGACTAAGCCTTTTCATTCTTCATCTGTTCCTACAAAGTTCTACTTCCACTATCTTGTTTAGTTGCCATCTCTGCTTTCTGCTTTTCTCTTTTCATTATCCCTGCCCAGTCCAAACGGTCTGCTTTTGCACGCCTTACCAAACATGTCATCTGTCTTGAAATTTCGATTTGAGCCATCCTCTATTACTAAACCAGCATGTTGTACTTATATTTCCTAATTCCACGATACCTAATCTATTTTTGATTTGACTAATATACTTATCAGAAATCTCATGCTTCCAGACAGCAAGAAGTTTATTACAGTTATTCTCTGTCGTGGTCCAGATTTCCGCTCTATGAATATATTTGAATTTTTTCGTCATCATTCTTGTATTTAACCCACATTAGATGCTGTATAACCTGGCAAATATTTACTTCTTTTCCATATCTGATTTTGCAGTTTACCCGTCAGAAAACTGTCTATTTTTTTTTTTTTAACTGCTTAATGTCTCCTATAACAACTAGGTCTTTAGAGACGGGAAAGGATGTGGGGCAAGGAATGGGAAGGAATTCGGCCATGGCCTTTTTGAAGGAAGCATCCCGGCATTCACCTGGAGTGATTTGGGGAAACCATGGAAAACCCAAATCTGGATGCCCGGACGGGGATTCGAACCGGCGTCCTCCCGAATGCGAGGCCAGAACGCTAGCTGTTACACCACCACGCTCGGAAAACTGTCTAGTTATACCTTTAAATGTTGTAACGGAATTCTTGAGTAAGTGATATTTCATTGACATTAGGCCTATTCACGCTGTTGCTGATGAAACCAAAAGGAAAATATTTTCAACCTAGGTAAGACCACAGGTTCGTTGGCTGAATAACAAAAGATATTTGGCAATTAAGAAACATAATTATGCTTTTTGGTGATTCTGAGAAAGATTTTTTTTTTAACAGTTTAACGTCCCTTTTAACAACGTGGTCTTTAGAGACGGGAAAGGATGGGGGCAAGGAATGGGAAGGAATTCGGCCATGGCCTTTTGAAGGAAGCATCCCGGCATTCACCTGGAGTGATTTGGGGAAACCATGGAAAACCCAAATCTGGATGCCCGGACGGGGATTCGAACCGCCGTCCTCCCGAATGCGAGGCCAGAACGCTATCTGTTACACCACCACGCTCGGTTCTGAGAAAGAACTTAACGTATTTGATTTTCTACAGAAAAAGCTAAACGTGTTCTTTCCATTTGCAGCAGAAGACATTTATCAAAGCCTTGATTAACACTGTGAATACCGTAGTATTTCATGGGTCTCAGGAACACATCTCACTGCCGACCATTGAAAATCTCAAGGTAAGAACGCAGAAGATTCTGAAAATTTGTTTCGGTGATAGTTCAGCTGTTTCCTTTCAGTTCGATCTTTCCTATTACAAGTTTACAGAGCCTTTTGAATACACATTTTTAGGGCTTTACGCCTCGTCGACATCGAGGTCATTAGATACGGCATAATATGAGGGACAAGGAAAGCGAAGGAATTCGGCCACGGCTTTTTGAAGTAACTATCCAAGTATTCCCCTTGAGTCATTCCGCGAAACAAAACATGGAACACCGAAATCTGGATGATCGGACGGGGATTTGAACCTGCGTCCTCCTAAATGCCATGCTAGAACGTTATCGCCAAGTGAGAAGGGCAAAACAATGACTGTTGAAAACTACACAAATCTTCTGGATTAGCAGGATGAAAAGATTTGTGAGCAGATATCTGGATTACAAAAGAAAAATTATCTTTCAAAATTGCGCCTGGCCACAAAGATGATTTGCAACAAGAAAACTGAATTGTTGGAACATCCACACTATTAACCAGATTTAACACCAGGGCTTCACCTCTTACCATATCTAAAGAAGTCAAATTAAGAGGTGATAGGAGACCTTTTAGAATCCCAATTCAGGATTAGATTTCATCAACTGAACTAAATGGAATTAAATTAAATGGTTACTACGCAGAAAAATATAAGCATTTTTAACTAAAAAACATATTTTTTAGTGTCAGGTCAGGCCCATGAGTTTTTAGCTTCCCTCCTATTCTCTCTCTAGTAGTTTCTTCAAATTCCTCTCTCTTCAGTGTTATATATATATATACAGGGGCAGATCCAGGGGGGGGGGGAATAGGGGTCTCGAGCCCCCCCCCCCAAAAAGTATCTAGGTCCATCTCCGACATTGTAATTTTGGAGACCTTTTTTTTTTAGCTCTACGTATTTGAGGCCCGAGGAGACTATAAATACTACCTTTCGCCCGACTCAAGCCCCCCAAAGCCAAAATCTACTAGAGGCAAGCGCCCCCCCCTCCCCGACAAAAATCCACTCAAGCCAAGCCCCCCCCCCCAAACCAAAGTCTACTCAAGGCCCTCCCAAACCAAAATCCTGGATCCGCCCCTATACCGGGTGAGTTTTTTATCTTGAGACAACTAAATATCTCGAAAACTACAAATCCGATCAAAAAAAGTGGGTAATAAAAATTGTTCGTCTCGACGGGGGACATCCGATGATACCAAATTTGACTCCCCACCCCCACCCCCTAGGGGTGGGGGAAGGGGGAGAAAAAAAACTTAAATAGGAACCCCCATTTTTTATTGCAGATTCTGATTCCCCGGAAAAAACTACCCCTATTTCACCCCCAATTCGAGTCATTTTGGTCGATAGATGGCGCTGCAATCGACAAAAATCAAAATAAGCAAAAATTCATTTAAAAATGAGGATATCTCGTGAAATACACATCAGATCAGCAAAATACAAGTTAATGTGATTGATATTTTTCAAAAACTATTCAATAACACCACCCACCTCCAAACTTGAGGGATGGGAATGGACATTATTTCAAAATGCACTGATGCAAATTCTTTAGCAGATAGCGAAAGTCAAACATTACTTTTTGCGTTACCCAGGAACAACGACGTGGACGTAGTAATTTTCTGTTCCCTTTGGGGTGCTAGATTTAGGTGAGTCCCCTCGCCTCTCACCATCGGGGTGCTTGTTTTTGGTGAGTCCCCTCGCCTCTCACCATCGGGGTGCTTGTTTTTGGTGAGTCCCCTCGCCTCTCACCATCGGGGTGCTTGTTTTTGGTGAGTCCCCTCGCCTCTCACCATCGGGGTGCTTGTTTTTGGTGAGTCCCCTCGCCTCTCACCATCGGGGTGCTTGTTTTTGGTGAGTCCCCTCGCCTCTCACGTGTTTGTTTCTAACAACAATTCTAAAGCAAGTGCTCGAAAATATCACCACCGACATCGATGCATTTATTTACCCGCTCTTGGAATGATTCGACGCAACTAAGAAGCATATCCGGCGTGATTTTTTGACAAGCGTTGGTAATTCGTTCAATCATGTTTTCAGGCGTTGTTGGCACTTCACTGTAAACTTCATTCTTCAAGTATCCCCATAAAAAAAAATCAGGCGAAGTGAGATCTGGTGATCTTGCAGGCCACGGCACTGGACCTCCTCTTCCGATCCATCGACGATTGTACAGACGATCTAACACTTCCCGCGATCTTACAGCAAAATGTGCTGGACAACCGTCATGTTGAAACCACATTGTTTGTCGCACGTCTAAGGGTACGTCTTCAAGCAATGTTGGCAGTACGTCCTCTAAGAGTTGTTGATATTTCTCCCCATTGAAATGTCCATGGATAAAATGTGGACCAATAAGTTTGTCCCCAATTATCCCACACCAAACATTTACATTCCACGGACGCTGATGTTCAACTTGGCGTAACCAATGCGGGTTTTCCACACTCCAATAATGCATGTTGTGTCGATTAATGGTGCCGTGGTTAGTAAAAGTGGATTCATCCGAAAACAGTACTCGAGCAAAGAAATGGGGTTCTTCTTGTATTTTCTGTAGCGACCATCGGCAAAATGTCAATCGATTATCGAAATCATTGCCGTGAAGTTCTTGATGCAACGAAACATGGAACGGATGGTATTTTCTACGATGAAAAATCTGACAAACACTTCCCTCCTGAGTGAACTGTTGGATAATACGGTAAAAAGAAGCGCGCGATCGAGGCTGGTCTGGAAAACGATGAGCATAAAGATCAACAGCATTATCGATATTCTTGCGACATTCTCCATAAATGTAGACCATTTCAATTTTTTCTTGCAACGTTATAGCCTGCATTCTCATTGACACGTGCAACAGAACGAAGTAAATAAATCAGAGATGTTATGAACGCTATGAAAGTACATCAAGTAATGAGAAAACTCTGAGAAATGAGCGACGATGTGAACGCAATGGAAGTACATCAAGTAATGAGAAAACTCTGAGAAATGCAGCGCCATCTATCGACCAAAATGACTCGAATTGGGGGTCAAATAGGGGTAGTTTTTTCCGGGGAATCAGAATCTGCAATAAAAAATGGGGGTTCCTATTTAAGTTTTTTTTCTCCCCCTTCCCCCACCCCTAGGGGGTGGGGGTGGGGAGTCAAATTTGGTATCATCGGATGTCCCCCGTCGAGACGAACAATTTTTATTACCCACTTTTTTTGATCGGATTTGTAGTTTTCGAGATATTTAGTTGTCTCAAGATAAAAAACTCACCCTGTATATATACCTACCAGAGGATACCTGTAATCAAAGTTAGGAAAGTGTAAATACAAAGCGGCAACGATCATTTCGGTAGGCACCTAAATGCTTACGAAAACATAAATAGCGCAAATGATAAAGAACCACTAGGGCGATTTTAAAACAGTCATAATGATGGTTCTGAAAATTGTTTATGGGTATAAAAATGTGACAAGTAGTATATATTGGTCATTTGCACGCTGGTGGCTTCAGTCTCGATTTTCACACCTGATTAAGAATTAATTTATCGGTAGAGCCAGAGAGTAGATACAGTCTGCCACGATAAAGCAAGATAAAAATATATTTTTAACTTTATGTCCCTACAAAATAAATAAATAAATTCTGGGAAGGTGTGAACATCTCATTCGCACTTAAAAGCTGTGTAATAATAATAAAATAATAATAATGGGACAAATTGATGGAAAATCTATTTATATGGTGTACCTAAATGCCATCGGGGATGAAATTATAATATTTTGAAATAGTTTAATTCCGAATGTTTTATGATGTGATTCCTTTGGCAAGATTATCACAAAACTGTTTTCTTTAATCATCATTTACGGAAAGTGCTCCATTCATAATTTAGGGACAGTGCTCCATTTTGTTCTATCGGTTTATTTAATTTTAAATATTATTTTACATCCCCTTATCTTAATTTTATCCCCTATTTCTGGGTTCTCCTACGCCGAAATTATACTTCCAAAAAGTTTTTGTTCCCAGGTCAAGTTAGTATCGTGCTTCATGGCACAGAAAATTGATCCCTATTTAATGCTGTTATTAATTCTGAAATTAGTATATTAGAATTATTAGACAAAGAAATACGTGTGCATTTGTAATATCTACGAGAAAAAATTGCAGAAATATAGTTACAACTTTCCGAATTTTTTACGTGGCCCAGGTTTGTAAGATAGTATTGAATACCAGAAAAATTGAAAACATTTGAATAAAAATTTATAAAATAATAGCAATGTCAGGTTTAAGATGCGTTAATAATACTGGATTGCCACAAAGAAGGAAATGAGATTCTTTTTTAGATGTTTCAGGATTAATATGGAATGAAATGAAGGTATAGGAATCAAACTGAATGTCCAAGAAATGTAAATGGAAGTAAACAAAACAGAAGAAATGTAAAAAGAATGGATGCAAAAGCATTAAGACAATACAAATCAAGAGAAAGGAGATATAAAAACAATTTTATGTAGCTGCTCAGTAATTATCTTTCGATGAAAGTGTAAGTCATTTAATACAGAGTAAAATACCGTTTCTCCAACTCGGTTGCCTGATCATCACCATTACATACAGTCCGAATATTCCAGGAGGTAAAGCGGAAACGAGCCCTGCAGATGGTGCCCTGCTCCTGATAGGGGGGTTAGCTAATCCGATTCCTGGTAGTAAAAGAAATGTTCATCGACCGACTGAATAGGAGAGCTGGTGATGCACAAGCTGGTCGTTAGGAATTGTGAACTAAAGTCTTGGGTTACATTCCAAACCACTTCTCAGTGCGTATGGAGTACAAGGCACACGATACTGTCGATAGCGATTCATCTGTAAGACAGGGACGTTGAATCTTGCGGCTTTGATGTTCTACTGAGGAGTAGAATGGACCGACCCGAGTTACATCTCCTTCCACACTTAATTCATTCACTACGTAGACAACATACAAACATTACAGTCATCTATACGAAATAATAAATAAGGAAATACCTTCCGTCGGGGGGAAGGTTAGGGTAACCACCCCTATTTCAATTCCCCAAGAAATAGTGCCCACCAAACTATCGGTTGTGGAGAAAAAGATGAAGATCTGTCTTTACTATCACGATTTCGGTTTCACATGTGTTAAATTTTCTTCCGGTTCCTTGTCCTCTAATGATTTCGTCGCTGAGGAGCCGTAGAGTCGAAGAAAAAAAAAAAAAAAAGTTGCGGGGTGTGCGTATACTAATACGATAGGGTTGCCTAACTTGTATAAGTTTTAGTTTTCTTTAGTTTTAGAACTTAATACCTGGTTATTATGTGTTCTATTAGCGCACCTCATTTAAATTAAAAAAATGAAATTCATGTGACCTGTTGTAGTTTCAATCTGCGACGCATTCGTGGCTGCAACTAAAGTTTGACATAGAATGCGAACCACGCAGTGGCCTAGCGAGACGAGGTACAGGATATATTTGCATTAATATTCTTGGGTGGAGCGAACTGGAACCGCAGACACTGAATATTCAAAGTGGGTGGCATTAACCACTTAACTACCTGGACGTTGATTTAAGTAATGAAACCATATTGCTTATATGCAAGGCTTATTTTACGGCCGCAAAAATAAAATACTTCCTAACAGAAAAAAGTGAAAATCTTTTACATATATAAAAATAGACTTGTGTTTTCCTATATTTCACTTTTCAGCCACCACTACCTAGCACAGATCACTGAGCTTTGTGTGTGGAAGTAGCATGGAGTTTCCTGTCGTGCACAACGTTGGCCGAATGTCGATAGCTGTGAGAGATATGGTGGTTGAAAGTGGTCGAACTGCGACACTATCAAATTTCTACCAAAAACGTATGTGTCATGGTGTATCACTTTTCAGCCAAAACTACCTAGCGCAGTTCACTGGTGCTTATGTGTGGTAGTAGCATAGAGTCACCTGTCGATCACAACGTTGGCCGAATTTCGGTAACTGTGGTGTGTGGGAGAAATGGTGGTTGAAACAGGCCGATCAAAGATATTTTCATATATTGACCAAAGACATGTGTCTCCGTATATGTCACTCTGCTGCCACAATTACATAGCATAGACTATTGGTGTTTGAGTGTGGTAGTGGTATCGTGTCTCCTTTCGTGTACTATGGTGGTTAGATGTCGGTAGCTATGGGGGTGTGGGAGATATAGTGGTTGAAAGTGGTCGACCTGCGGCACTTTCATATTTCTACCAAAAACGTATGTGTCATGGTGTATCACTTTTCAGCCAAAACTATGTAGCGCAGATCACTGGTGTTTGTGTATGGTAGTAGAATCACCCGTCGATCACAACGTTGGCCGAGTTTCGGAAACTGTGCGAGTGTGGGCGATATGGTGGTTGAAATTGGTCGATCTAGGATATTTTCGTATTTCGACAAAAGACCTATGTGTCCGTATATTTTACTTTGCTGCCTGAACTACATACGAGGCGCAGATGACTGGCGTTTGTGTGTGGTAATAGTATCGAGTCTCCCATCGTGCACTATGGTGGTTAGATGTCGGCAGCTTTCAATCCAAATTCTTTACAAACACGAACGAAGCAGCTAGTCTAAAATAAATTGACAACGTACTTCAGAGGTCCCCAAACTTTTTATCCCGTCGATCCTTTCTTAGAATATTTTCCTTCTTATAGCCCCCCAGATTAAGTATTTAATAAAAACATTAAACCATTTTTGGCATATTTGATCTTAAGCAATAAGAAGGCCTGTATAACAACCCAACGAAAGAATTTCTAGTTCTCATATCTTATAAAATTCACCCAGTAACAATAACAGAAAAAGAGATATTTTCCATTGTTATTATAATCTTAAAAAATAATAACAAAATTATGGATAGGTGGAAATTTGCCTGCAGTTCTTAAACAATACGTTTCATAATATGTAAAATGTATCAGTATGTTTAAAAATTTAACGTAAAATTAATTGATCCTCTTTAGCATTAATCGAGCCCCGTGTATTAGCTGAGAACTGTTTTCGACCCCTTGGGGTTGATATCGACCACTTTCGGGATCCCTGACTTGGCGTATCCAAAACAAATTTCATTCCTACGGTGGTCGTTGAGCGGTAATGAACTGACCTCACATTCGGGAGGACCCAGTTTCGAATCCCCGTCCGGTCATCCAGATTTGGGTTTTCCATGGTTTTCCCAAATCATTACAGGCAAATACCGGAATGGTCCCTTCAAAAGGCCATGGCCGAGTTCCTTCCCGTTCCTTGCCTCCAGTCCTTTCCCTCATCTTGGTTTACGTAAAAAAAAGACTGTAGCCTAATTCATCCATATAAAATGATGACATTCTCACATTGAAATCACGATGAGCTTTTCGATTGCAAGAATCAGCTAAAAACAACCAGTGGTTTCTGCTTGAATCACCAAAATTCAGATACTAATTTGTGGATGGTAAACTTCACATCAAAATCAAAGATATCATATTTTACTCCCGGGACTATGAGCTATACATTTTTTTGAAATCCCATCAAAATCTAAACAGTTGTTTTTGCGTGAACGTTCAACGAGAAATTGATACTAATTTGTGTACACTTTTGTCATAAATTTCTAAGCTTTCCAACTTTTTTTATGCTTATGGCTATACGTCGACGTCATTAGAGGCGGGATAGAACTGGGGACAAGTAGCGGGAGGAAATTTGGCCAACGCCTTTTTGAAGGAAACATCCCTGCATTCGCCTGGAGTGAACTACGGAAAACCCAAATCTGGATTCCCCGGACGGGG
This sequence comes from Vandiemenella viatica, assembly GCA_031002005.1. Lineage (NCBI taxonomy): Eukaryota > Metazoa > Arthropoda > Insecta > Orthoptera > Morabidae > Vandiemenella > Vandiemenella viatica. The sequence goes on along the minus strand of JARYHS010013631.1, from coordinate 139,482,834 downwards.
ATTCGAACCCGCGTCCCCCGAATGCGATGCCATAGCGTTAACTGCTCACCCACCACGCTCGGTCCCATCATAACGCAGTGGCCGACTAGCTACCTAGCCAAATAAAGTCGGTAGGAGAGTGGCAATATAATAGTAGCCCCACCCAAATTTTGGATATATGAGGAGAGAAACGTACAACATATGATCAGATTTATGAACCACTACACATTTTTTTTTTAACTGCTTAACGTCTCTTAACAGCGAGGCCTTTAGAGAAGGCAAAGGATGGGGGGCAAGGAATGGAAAGGAATTCGGCCATGACCTTTTGAAGGAAGCATCCCGGCATTTGCCTGGAGTGATTTGGGAAAGCCATGGAAAACCCAAATCTGGATGCCCGGACGGGGATTCGAACCGGCGTCCTCCCGAATGCGAGGCCAGAACGCTAACCGTTACACCACCACGCTCGGTCCACTACACAAACTCAAAAAGGATAGTACTACGAACTCATACAGTCCAATATCTCTTCCAAAGATTCGTTTGCAGTTTGAAAACTAGGCAGAAGACGCAAAACCACCATAATACGGATTAGATTGGAGCACGGATGTCACCCAAGATATCTCTATAAAATCGGAGTCATGCATTCACCGTTATTCCATATATGTCGAGAAGAATATTTCCATGATTTGCAAAGTAACATTTACAGTAACCATTAAGCTGCAAATATCCCTCAACATCCGTGAGCGAGCTATTGAGAACGGAATACCACGATATGTACGGAGCGATAGCTACATATTTCAGATGAATTTTTAATTACGATGCTTTTAATGTTTGTCTCGGTGAAAATTGTATATTAACACAAGTTTGTATTATAATGTAATTTTATTTTTTCTGTTTAGTTATACTGTTTTTAATGCAAGACTTATTATGCAACCATTTATTTTATAATGTTTCTGCATTATAAAACGGAGAAGTTTTGCAATAACATTTAAGGTCAATCTATTAAATTTTAATAATTTGAGTGTGACAAATGTAAATACTGAAGCTGGATTTTTACCAATTTTAACCTTGCGTCTATGGGCTGTACATTATTCGAAATTCCACCAAAATAAGACCAGTAGTTTCTGCGTGAACCGAGTTCCATGAAAAATGAATATTACTTGGTGTACACTTTAATATTAAATTTCTCAAGTTTCCGAAATCATATCAAAATTCAAAATATTCTTTTTATTTCACTTATTGCTTTACGACTCGTCGATGGCTAAGGTCATTAGAGGCGGGTTGGGACTGAGGACAAGGAACGGAAAGGAATTCGGCCATGGCCTTTTTAAAGGAAGCATCCAGACATTCGCCTGGACTGATTTGGGGAAACCATGGAAAACCCAAATCTGGCTGCCCGGACGGGGATTCTAACCCGCTTCCTCCCGAATGCGAGGTCAGAACGTTAACCGTTCACCCACCAAGCTCGGTAAAATATATATACATATATATATATTCTATTGTTCCCCCGGTACCACGGGCTGTGCATTGTTCGAAATCCCTTCAAAATTCGACTAGTAGCTTTTACCGTGAATTGCGTTCAACGAAAAATAGATACTAATTTGTCGACAATTGTATCTTAAATTTCTCATCTTTCCGACTTCACATAAAATTGAAAAGAACCCAATTTTACCCCAGAAACACCTTCAAAATATGATCATGATTTTTCTATGAATCCCCCTTAACCCAAACAGACACAAATTTCAAAACAGTTGATTGTCTTTTTGTAGGTCATTAACAGTTCTCTTAATTAATTTTTTAACTGTCTAAAATGTACAGACTTTCTGCAAGTTACAGTCTAATTACATGCATATTGGTCGAAATACAAGGATGACTGCTGTTGACTAGGAAACAGTGCGAATAACTGTCACGGGTTATTGTCGCCCAGCAGTAAAAATGGTAGCCATAGCAACTTACCGCCATTCCTCGAAACCTCCACAGTCGCACAACTCATAGGTCCGATACTACATTCTTGAACTATGTGCGGTGCGGGACGTATGGCTAGCCACGTGGGAGGTGCCTATCTCCAGCGTAGTGCTTGATCCAGCGAACGTTCCTTCCCCACTACGGTGATAACGCCTGCCTGCCATTCTGCAGGATCAGGTTTCATACGTTGCCTCAGGCATTGGAGTCAGCGATTTAGTTACCAATCACCGTAGAGGAAGCTACCTGCAAACTGGTCATGAAAACAATCTAGAAGAAGCTGTTTCTCATAGCAGTTGTACACTTGTCGTACAGAGGCCTTTGTGCACTATGACAAACGATCTCACAATTATTTGAGAATGGTGTATCGATCGTGGTGGGTGAGCAGTTAACGCTCTGGCCACACATTCGGAAGGACATGGGTTCGAAACCCCGACCGGGCATCCAGATTTGGATTTTCCATGATTTCCCCAAATCACTCCTTCAAAAAAGACCATGGCCGAATTCCTCCCAATTCCTTGCCCCCCCCCCCCAATCCTTTCTCGCCTCTAATGACCTCAACGTCTACAAGGCGTAAACAATAAGCAAAAATTAAAAAAAGAGAGAGAGCGAGAATCGGGTGAATGTGCACTGCTTTGTACTACTGTTTCCGTTCATATCGTCATCGTCTATCCTAAGAACAAAAAGTTTATTCATGTACGCAAAAGTCAACACCAATTTTCTCGGAAATTGTTTTTTTTGTCTTTTTCCGCAGTTTGTAGTGCCGATTATTGCACTGTGTAAGTCTGACACTAAATTATTCGTAGCATTCCCATTTACTTATTAATTTTAAAAACTGGTTAGAAAACAAGGCTTACCTGGTTTCTGTAGACTCTCACTAATCACAATATTTAAATCATTCCATATCCTCCCGAGAAAAGTAGCTACTTAAGTAATCTCTACCCAGATGACTAATTATCCTGCGGAATATTTTCCTATGCCTTTACACCTCGTCGACATCGAGATCATAAGGGAAAAAACCATGTCGATCAGGTCGCCGTGAGGGTGAAGGACGCTGTAGATGTTTCATCCATGAGAAACAAAGACATTAAAAGTAAAAGATAAGTCCACGCTGAGGAAGTCACCCGCACCGTCACCATCGACATATACCGATATATTGATGAGAGAGCAAAATATTTTGTTTTTCACATCGCGGTCTAGAGCGATACTGGAGGTCTGCTTTACTGTGATTGGTTGGGCTAGGCCACGCGATCTCTGAAAGCAGAGTGTAGTTCCGCTTTCGCGTAGTCAAGAGTGGGTTTGTTCTCCGAAAAAAAAGACTAAATAGTTACTGCAGTGTTTACACGGCCCACAGTAGGTTCATTTTAGAAAAAACGACCGAAACTTCAGATGGGCCATGCAATCTGACATCAATCATTACAAATTTTAAAAACGTAAACATTTACATCTTGTGTTATCGAATTTGAAATGGAAAATTTTGATTTTAAAATGAAAAATTCTGATTTTGAAAAGGAAATTCGGATATTGGATTTGAAAATTCTGAATTTGACTTGCAAACGCTATACTAAATGGTACATTAATTTATTTACATTAATTATCATTACCCTATGGTCATGACGAGTCTTTACTCAGCATGCACTGTATTTACGTGGTAATTGTTATTAATATTTGACTTTTCAGTTTGTCCGGGATTTTGCTGGAAATCTACTGAAATGTTTCGGTGCCATTCGTAGGTATGCATGGAATCTGTCTTAGTGATTTTTCAGCTCCTGATATTAACACTAATATTCACCAAACCATTTGTCTCTTTTCATTTATTGGTTGTTATCTGAACTCTCCGTTACTAACTGTAGAAAGTAGCTAACACTTTGTGGCTACAAATATCACATCATCGCTATTGTTATCTCTTGCATTGCTATTGTAATCTACACATAGTAAAGGATTCTCAAGATAAAAGAAAATCTGCACAGTATATAGCGTATGGCTGCTACGAATGATTGCAAATCGGTCTTAAACGTTAGTAGCTATACCTTTACATTACCGCGACGTCGATATTCATCTATACCGCGACTAGATCGGCATCCTTAAGGCCGCCACACACGTGCGGGAAACTCACGGGATTTGGACGGGATGGTCACGGCCTTGCGGGATCCCGCACGTGTGTGGGAACTTCCTTGAGGCCGTGGCCGCACCCCAGTGCGGCCACGGCCTCACCGAAAAACAATTCTTATTTCCTCGAAGGCCGGGAGGGAGGGTGAGAATCTCAGCGTGTGTGTCCTGCGGTCAGTCGGCCTTCGAGGATTTCTTGTGCCTGCATGTGTTGCGATTTTGTTTCTCCATTTTGTTTCTAATGTTCCGTTTCGTGATGTTCCGTGTTTATAAATATGTATGATAGTGAGCCCTGTCTATAGGAATTGAAGTACCAGGAATACAACGACACAAACAAACGAGGAGCTACCTACGCCAAGCTGGCATAAATATTGAAGGAGAATGAACCAAATACAAAAAAATAAAAAGAATCAATACTAAAAAAAATCAGCAACATTAAACCATCAGGAAATGAATATTTTCGAAGTGATGTGCTGAAGAACTTAAAAAAAAACCTGCTGCAAGAAGATCACTTTGACGTTGTTCGCAAAACCGTTGCCATAAAATTACGTGGCCTTCCGACCAATCAAATGGTAATATCAGAAAAAATAATAATGTTTCAAGTCGAAATGGGCTGTTTAGGAATGTCTTACAGTGAGCAACGGCTACCTACTTCTGGCCTGTACTATTCTGCAGGCAGCAGTTCTGGATTTTTTTTTTTTTTTTTTATCCAGGAACCTCATCGAATAGTCTCAGCCCACAACCTTTTCAAGCAACACCCGCAGGATCATTATAAACCACCAGCAGATTTTGATAAATTACCTCAAAACAACGACACAGCAGCAATTGTTCTATCAAATTATAATGCAAATGATGTCATGTGATTTGAATTTGAGTTTACATCACATGATCAACTATATTAATGACAACATGATTTTGAACTAATATTATTTTAATTTAATTTTTATGTCATTTAAACTTAATTTTATGTTGTTGATGTATTTACGAATGTGAATAAATCAATTACAGTAAAAGTCGGTTATCCGACTTCCGATTATCTGAGCCGCCTGGTTAACCGAGGCAAATTTTTTAAATATGATAGGAAGCTTTTATGAAGATATGGAACTACAGAAAAAGGCTGCTTCAAGTTTTACTAGGCAGCTTAGAGAGAGGTAGCACTGAGACAGATTCAATAAAGAAAATAGTAACAGCAGCCAACGCGTGCACATCATCGGATGCTGCCATCGTGAAGCCAACTCTGAGACTGAGAAACCCTTGAGGATTTTAACGCCCCATGTGTGTGCAGGGCTACTTCGATGAAATCCCTGCGGTCCGGCCCGCGGACTGTTTCCCTGCGGCCCGGCCTCCACGTGTGTGGCTACCTTTAGAGGCAGGAAAGTACACGGAGGGAGGGGGGAGGCAAGGAAAGGGACGGATTTCGGCCATGACATTTCTAAGGCATCTTACCGCCATTCGCCGGTAGTGATTTCGGAACATAGAGCAAAAAAAAAAAAAAAAAAAAAAAAAAAAAAAAAAAAAAAAAAAAAAACATATCTGGATGATCGGACGGATATTCGAACGCGTGACCTGCAAAATGTCAGATCAGAGCTTTACCGCTCACCCATCAGTCTCGATTTTCAGTTGCTGCATGATTCCGTTGGTGCAACCGCATCCAAACACAAGGGCACAAAAGTATCCTGGACCAGCATCACCACCTCCGCATTCTTATTAAAAGGCCGATGGTGAGTAGCATGTGGTTCTACATGAAGTATAGTGGAAGACTCTTTGTCACTGGAAACACTGGAGTCAGTTCGTCTTCAGCAACCATTACGCGAGGAAGTACCTTCTCTGTTAATTTAATTTAAATTGTGTAGATAGCTTTTGTTCCATCCTTGCTTATTTGTTAAACAGTGCCAGTAGTCAGTCGGTTTTCTGCAAAAGTTACGCGTGGAAGTGCCTTCTATGTTAATTTAGGTTCTTTTTAAAGTAATGACTAGTGGTTGTTAGTAAGTAGTGGATCAGTCGGTTAGTTCATCTTATCCGTAGTTTTTGTTTCTAAAGTAATATGTGTAGGGACTGTCACTGCTGTGTGCAGACGTGGGCTGAGGTGGCTGATCTTCACGCTCAGCTTGAAGCTTTGCTAACGAACATAGGCGACTGCAGCAGATGTGTTATGAGAGACCCCGATGAAGCTAGTGCTCTCACAGTTTCTTCCCTACCAATCATCGTACCTGCAGTCCACGCTAAGACTTTGGAATCTGTGTGGCAGTCATCTGACGGTGGCTGGCGGAGGCAGTCTTACAAGCCTGAATCCCATGAGGGCAAGCTTGTGCCACTATCCAATAGGTTTGATGTGTTGTCTGGGTCTGGTTCAAATACACAAACGTCAAACTGCGAGTTGCAAGTCCCCTGGCCCGCAAGGTCTGAGAGACCACAGAAGGGGATTTTGGTGGTAGGTAGCTCCAACATTAGGCGTTTCATTGAGCACCTTAGGGGCATGGCGAATAGGTCAGGGATGAAGTCCTGTGTCAATTCATTGTGCATTCCGAGAGGTCTGATCCAAGATGTGGAACAGGCCATCCCGGGTTCCAATGAACGGACGAGGTGTAGCCAGCTGCAGATTGTATCTCATGTCGGCACCAATGATGCTTGCCGCCTGGGGTCGGAGGCTATCCTCTCATCCTTCCGGCGGATTGCTCAAAGGGTGAACTCTGTGGTTGATGATCGCAAGATTTCGGCTGAGTTAACTATCTGCAGCATTGTCGATAGAACCGACTGTGGACCTCTGGTTCAGAGCTGAGTCGAGGGTCTAAACCAGAGACTGCGGCGTTTCTGCGATAATCATGGATGCAGATTCCTAGATCTTCGCCCTGGCGTCGAGTCGTTTAGAGTTCCCTTGGATAGATCAGGTGTGCACTACACGTGAATCGGCTACACGGGTGGAGTGCATTGGGGGATTTTTTAGGTTGAGGGAGGAAGACCCGAAATTGGGATTACAGTTACGGGCAGCCCAATCAAATTCGGAACCATATGTTAGGAGTAGCGTAAATCAGTCTAGACCGTTTAAAGTGCTCGTTATTAACTCTAGAAGTGTTTGTAATAAGTAGTCTGAGCTTGAAATCATTATTATTAGCACAGAAGCAGATATTGTATTAGGTATTGAAAGCTGGTTAAAACCACATATAAGTTCAGCAGAAATTTTAACAATAGCATGAATGTTTTACGTAAGGATAGGTTGAATTCTTTCTTTTTTAACTGCTTAACGTCTCTTAACAGCGAGGTCTTTAGAGACGGGAAAGGAATGGGAAGGAATTCGGCCATGGCCTTTTGAAGGAAGTATCCCGGCATTTGCCTGGAGTGATTTGGGAAACCATGGAAAACCCAAATCTGGATGTCCGGACGGGGATTCGAACCGGCGTCCTCCCGAATGCGAGGCGAGAACGCTAACCGTTGCACCAGGTTGAAATCTAATGGAGACGGTGTATTTATAGCTGTTAGTGAACGCCTGTCGTGTAACGAAATAAATATCGTTACGGTCTGTGAAATCCTATGGATTAGACTAAACATAGCTAGGACAAAACTTGTAATAGGGTCTTTCTATCGTCCACCAGATGCAGATGTAGCTATTGCTGAGGCCTTAAGAACTAATATAAGTAATATTACTCATTAATTTCCGGATCATGGAATAATACTGGGAGGTGACTTCAACTTTCCGTATATCGACTGGACTAATTACGTCCACGTTACTGGTGGCATGGATAAAACATCCTGTGAAATTATTCTTTAACTTTTCTCAGATCTTAATCTTGAACAGCTTTTCATTGAACCAACGCGGTGCAACAACGATTACGAAAACATTTTAGACATTCTCGTTACGAACAGGCCTGAATTGTTCACGAACATTTCTACCACCATGGGAATAAGTGATCATAAAGCTGTAATTGCTACAGTAAAATTAATAGCCGCGCGCAAAAAGAAAAAGGAAGGGTCGTTTACAGGTTCGAAAAGGCCCCAAAGAAGAGTTTAAGAACGTTTTTGAGGGCTAATTACATTACTTTTATAGAAGGAAGAGGCTCGGATGAAGTGATGTGGCTTCGATTCATGCATATAGTCAGGGAAGGTATGGACTTAAATTTACCGAAAAGGACAATCAAGGATGGGAACGATCGCCCGTGGTATACACGTGAAGTTAAACGGTTACTTAAAAAGCAAAGGAAGATACATGCACGCTCAAGGAGGACGATGTATAGGAGTGATTTAGAAAAGTTAGCTGAGACAAGAGAACATGCGATGCGCGAGGCCTTTAATGACTTTAGATGCAACTCACTTTCCAAGAGACTCAACGAAAACCCAAAGAAATTTTGGTCGCATATAAAAAAGTTAGTGGTATCGACAACAATATGTCAGTTCTACTACAAGACGGTCGGGAAGTTGACAAGGCTACCGTATTTAACACCGAATTCTTTCACTGACGAAAACATGGAAAACATTCACGATTTTGCACGGCGTGTAGAATTCGAGATTGATCCAGTTCAAATTGATAGTGTAGGTATCATAAAGCTATTAAAGCTCCTGAAGTGGGGGAAGGCGCCGGGTCCTGATGGTATACCAGTAAGAGTATTTTCGAAACATGCGGAAGAAATAGAACCATTTCTGTCAGATATATTTCGTAAATCTTTAGAAGAAAGAAAAGTACCTTCTGACTGGAAAATAGCGCAGATGATTCCCGTTTTCAAGAAAAGAGATCGGAGAGATCCAAGGAATTATCGACCCAAATCTCTAACATCTGTTTGCAGTAGATTTCTGGAGCATGTCATATGCTCTAACGTTATGAAGTTTCTAGATGGAAACGAGTTACTTACAGCAAACCAACACGGATTTCGTAAGAACAGATCGTGTGAAACGCAACTGGCTCTATTTTCGCATGACGTAATGAAGGTTATCGATGCAGGATCAAAAGTTGATGCTATTTTCTTGGATTTCCAGAAAGCTTTTGACTCTGTACCACATAACCGGCTTTTGGCGAAGATTCGAGCGTACGGTATAACTGATCAGATTTGCGAATGGATACGCGATTTTCTAACTGGTCGGTCGGAGTATGTCGTTGTTGACGGGGAAGCCTCTTCAAAGCTAGATGTTACTTCGGGCGTTCCTCAAGGAAGTGTAATAGGACCACTTCTTTTCTTAATTTTTATAAACGATCGCGGTGACAACGTTTATTGCAGAATGCAATTTTTTTCTGATGATGTACTTATTTATAGGGAAGTAAGGTGCTCTGACGATTGCTTAGAAATTCAGCGCGATCTGGATGTTATTTCGGAATGGTGCTGTAAATGACAGCTTACACTTATCTGCAAAAAGTGCAAGGCAATGCACATAAGTAATAAAAAGACCCCGCTTGCTCACGAGTACAAAGTTAACAATTCAGTTGCTGACACGGTTGATTCCCTGAAGTATCTAGGCGTAACAGTACAAAGCAACATGAAATGGGACTTGCACATAACTTCCGTCGTAGGCAAAGCTAATTCTAAACCACGTTTTATAGGTCGTATTTTGAAATGATGTAATGCTCATACAAACGAAATAGCGTACAAAACACTAGTGCGTCCGCATTTGGAATACTGCCAACCACAGTATTTGTGATTTGCAGAGTATAGATGTAGACGTAGATGTAGAATTTGGGATCCGTATCACAAGGGATTGATTGACACGTTAGAGAAAGTACAGAGGAGAGCCGCTCGATTCGTGACCTCTAGTTACAGTCCTTATGTAAGTGTCACAGAGCTGATACGTGGGTTGCGCTGGGATTGTTTGGCGGACAGACGACGTCGTTTTCGTTTGAATTTGTTGGAGAATATGCGAAAATCTTTAATTTACGAGTGCAACGAAATACTTCTTCCGCCAACCTATTTAGGTCGCAATGACAGGAGGGACAAGATTCGAGAAATATGATGCCGTACTGATATATTTATGTATTCTTTCTTTCCTCGTTCTGTTTGGGATTGGAATGCACTGAATTAGGATTGGTAGTTAGCACCCTCTCCCACCCACAGTAATTGTGAATTGCAGATTATAGATATAGATGTAGAGGTAGATGTGAGAATTCACCACTTGAAGGAGAGAACTACATTTCGTTGGGAAATGTTAACACATTCACAACATCATCCCTGTATTCCTGTATGCCTCTACAAATATCTATGTGACGAAGGAATTGGCAACTTGATTTGAACTGTTAAAACGAACTGGTGAGAATTCTATAAAAGTGAAACCTGTATTTTACAATTACTATAACGGTAACACGCGAATTGATGTCAAAAGTCAATTAAACATCTTGGCATAATAATTGTTCAGCACAACGCAAAATGAAATAAAGATGTACTGCAATTACAGAGAAAGCAAATAGAATATTATTTTATAACGCATATTAGAGTCAGGAGAGGATTGGAAACAAAGGAAAGTGAAGGAATTCTGCCATGGCCTTTTTAAGAAACCATCCTGACGTTATCTACAGAAATTTTAGGAAGCCCTGGAAAGCCGAAAATAGGATGGCCGGAGAGGATATCGAACTTGCGTCCTCTATTTCGCTAGGCCCCCAACCGTTAATCGCTCACCTAATAAAATCAATTTATACTATTGTGCTGTTGTTTGGAATACACATAAGAAGATGAGAAGGTGAAATGGACTGAAGTTCATCGGACCAGGCATTCAATAGGACGCGGGTTCATACCCTCTCCGGAGACACAAAAAAAAAACTATTTTCAAGACCGAGTTACTCTTGTACATTAAAGGTTTCGTAGGCAGATTGCATACTAAATTAACTTCTAAAAAATCAATATCAAGTTACTTTTAAGTAGAGTTCATTATGTATTTGGCAAAATTGTTTTTCAATAATTATATTCTGGAGGATGCAGCTTCGAATCCCCATCCGAACATCCAAATTTCGGTTTTCCATGGTTTCCCAAAATCAATCCTGAATAATGCCGCAATGGTTCCTTTAGAAGCCCACGGCCGAATTCCTTCCCGTTCGTTGCCACCAGTCCTTTCCCGTCCAGAAAAGAGAGAATTTTTGCGAAATATTGATTATTCGAATCGTGAAATCTACATATATAAAAATGAAATGCTGTTTGTTGGTAACCACATTACATGAGAACGGCTGGACTGCTCGAAATACGAGGCATGTTTTTTAAGCAAGTACCGTTTTGAAATTAAAAAAGACGTGCAAATACGAGGCGTATTTTTTTAAGTAAGTACCGTTTTGTCACACCGTGGCTGCAGCGCTACGGTCGGCGTACCGCGCGTGCGCACTGGGAACCTGCATCTCTTGCCTACGCAATGACGCCATTACAATCTAATTCTTCCTTGTTTACGGTGTTCACTGAGTGTTTAAGATGCCTCCGATAATCGTGAGTCCCGCCGACTGTGAAGTACGGGCTGTTATAAGATTTCTTTGGCCGGCCTCGGTAGCGTGGGGGCTAGAGTGCTAGCTCCACGCGCCGATGGTCACCGGTTCGAGTCCGGCCGCGGGCATGGGTGTTAAAGTGTTGTGTCTGTGAATGTAATGTTTGTGTTGTAGTGTCCTTGTGATTACACTTGAAAATATGTACACTGGAGAAACTAATACATTGAGAGAATCAGAATCACATTGAGCTGGCTGTGTGGCCTCAGTAGCCGAATGCCATTAATTTAAAAAAAAAAAAAGATTTCTTTGTGCAAAAGGTCTAAAACCAATCGATATTCATCGTGAGATCTGTACAGTTTACGGACAAAACATTATGAGTGATGGAATGGTGAGAAAGTGGGTGAGAGCATTTAAAGATGGCCGCACAAATGTGTATGATGAACAACGGAGTGGGCGTCCTTTTGTCGTTAATGAAAGTTTGGTGCAGAAAGTGGACAATAAGGTGAGAGAAAACAGACGCTTTACTATTTCCTCCTTGTGTGATGACTTTCCTAATGTTTCTCGTAGTGTTTTGTATGGCATTGTGACCGAGCACTTGAATTACCGAAAATTGTGCTCACGTTGGGTACAGAAAATGTTAATGGATGTGCACAAAACCAAACGTTTAGGCAGTGCATTGACTTTCCTTGAGCGGTACCACAACGATGGTGATGATTTCTTAAGCCAAATTGTTACGGGCGATGAGACATGGGTGGCCTACGTCACACCTGAATCAAAGCAACAGTCCATGGAATGGCGGCATTCGGATTCACCCAAAAAAGTGAAGTTCAAGCAAACGATTTCTGCCCGGAAAATCATGTGCACAGTTTTTGGGACAGAAAAGGAGTATTGCTTGTGGAATTTCTGCCTCGCAATGAGATAATCAATGCAGCAGCTTATTGTGAGACATTGAACAATCTGCGTCGTTCAATCCAGAACAAAAGACGCGGCAAGTTGAGCAAGGGCATCGTTTTGCTGCATGACAATGCCCGTCCACACGTGGCTAATCAGACCAAAGATCTCATCACATCTTTTCGATGGGAAACTCTAGATCATCCTCCGTACAGCCCTGATCTGGCGCCCAGTGACTACCATCTGTTCCTGCACTTGAAGAAACACCTGGGCGGTCAGCGTCTAGAGGACGATAACGAAGTCAAAACAGTTGTGATGCAGTGGTTAACAAGTCAGGCGGCAGACTTCTATGATCCCGGCATTCACTTGGAGTGATTTGGGGAAACCATGGAAAACCCATATCTGAATGCCCGAACGGGAATTCGAACCCGTGTCCTCCCGAATGCGAGGCCAGAACGTTAACATATTAATTGAGGACATGTGCTTGATGATATACAAAAAAGTATTACTTTAATTAGGCCCAACCGTCCGAAGCACGAGTTGAAATGCAAAAAACCAATATGATTGCGATAAATAGGAGAATCAGAATGAACGTTCGGCTATTGAATCGGCAGCAAATATGTGCATACGACACTTCCGCGAAAGTTGTGAACGGTGGAACTAGAGGAATTTTCTTTTTGGACGCTCTCGGTGGATCTGGAAAAACTTTTATGATCGCATTGTTTTTCGTAACGTTTCGTTCACAGAATGAAATTTTACTTGCACTTGCTTCATCAGGAATAGCATCTACGTTGTTGGAAGGTGGTCAAAACAGCTCATTCAGCACTCAAGTTGCTGCTGACAGGGCCGGCGCTAGGAATTTCGGGCCCGGGGTAAATTGGTGATCTTTTTTTTTTTAGCTCTACAAACTAGCCGGGCGACAATGGGCGGATTCTTGGCTTCGAGGCCTGGGGGCCCCTGCAGCCGGTGATCGGGCTCCCCCCCCCTCAGCCAGCGGGCCCGGGTACATTTGACCCGCTTACCCCCCCCCCCCCCCCCCCCCTCCCTAACGCCGGCCCTGGCTGCTGAATATGCAAATCAATAAAACTCCAACACGCAACGTTTCAAAGAACTGTGCGATGGCCAAAGTTTTGCAGCAATGCAAAATGATCGTTTGGCACGAATATACGATGGCCTTAGAGCGAACGATGCGGGATCTACGAAACAATCAAAATCGGTTTGGTGATGTGATGATCGAAGTCGAAATGTAAATAAAATACCTTGAGATTCATTGAGATTTCAAATTTAATGGAAGAAAATAAATCATTTGGGTGACATGAAATTCTGACTTAATTCAATTGTGACTTAAAGTTTGGAACTAAACCGCAGTGTTCCAGGTCGATCACATTCTAGGCACATCACACATTTCCAGCATTTCAGTAGTGTACTACCTATAGAATTCATCTCGCATGTAAAATTTCCCATTGGCGTACTTCAGAATGTACTCCTCCCCAAATTGGATATCCGTGGACAAGTTCGTTAACAAATATTATTATCACTCAGAAACAAGTTTTTTCCTCATTTTTACTTTGTTTACATATTTCCAATAACTTTACAGAAATTCACCAAACGATCACAAACAGGTTTATTGAAATTTGGACAGGACAACGTCTGTCGGATCAGCTAGTTATTCATAAAACCATAAACTTTAAAAAGATCGCTATAGATTTCCTGCAAAGTTTATCAGGTTTTGTTGCACCGTCAATTTTGAAAGAACTTTCGAATTTGTAGTTTCGTAAATAAATAGGAAACGGGCGGACAAATGTACGAATCCATAATCTTTCACACACGATGGTTTTGGACGAATGTTAAAAAGACGAAAGTCCACATTTCTTTAGTGGAGTGAAGAAGAGCATGAAACTTTCCACATAAGATGACGACAGATCGACGCCATAACCAAACCGTTCAACAATCGTCAACTGCCACCACAATGGACGGCTACCTTGCTGTTCAATGAAGACACTGGCTAACATGCCCAAATGTAGATTTATATACACAACGATTATTAGACGCCAGTTGTGCAGTGGCTATATGGTCTCCTGGCTCAGTGATTAAAGGTGTCTGACTAGGGGTCAAAAGATCCTGGGATTTTCAAAGACCATTAAGCCGTCCTGCGCCACTGTAAAAACTTGCTTTGTGTAAGTGAAGTACGCCAGAACGCTTCCGTGGTTCGGATTCCATTTTAAACTGCAGGTTTCCTATTCCGGGTTGGATTACGAGACACACTGCTCTGATTGAGGCGTTTGCGCAGCCGGTAAGAAATTTCGGCACTATTCTTATTTTTTTAACTGCTTAACGTCTCTTAACAGCGAGGTCTTTAGAAACGGGAAAGGATGGGGGGCAAGGAATGGGAAGGAATTCGGCCATGGCCTTTTGAAGGAAGCATCCCGGTATTCACCTGGAGTGATTTGGGGAAACCATGGAAAACCCAAATCTGGATGCCCGGACGGGGATTCGAACCGCCGTCCTCCCAAATGTGAGGCCAGAACGCTAACCGTTACACCACCATTCTCGGTTTCGGCACTAAATCATCAATATTACACGCAATTACCTATTTACAATTTGCATACAATTTCTCAATTGTGAATGTTGTTGTCAGAGAACAGCTGTGAACAGTGGCAATACCGTTGAGGCCAGTGGCAAATTTAACGGATGGAGCACTCCGTCAGCGCCGTATCTATGGAGGTGGGCGCCCAATCTATGGGCAACTTTGTTTTACCTACACTACTTTTTTAAGAGCCGGCAGGCCCTATTGGGCCTTCAGCCGGAGGCCCCCTCCAGCTGGGGGCCCGTAACATTTTTCCCGTTCTGTCACCTTTTTGTTACATCACTGGCTGTAAGCCTCTCACGTAAATCGTCAAAGGGAACAGTTGACAAAAATGGTTGAAGAATTATTTTCATCATTTCTTACCTCTCAAAAAGCGTGCGAAATAAACCTGCTTATTATCTCTTCCGATTGACAGGACGCACCCAAAGAAGGAGATTATATTTCCGCGTTGTTCTATGGCTTTGAATTAACCAGAATCCAATAATTTTTGGCCGATTCATTGCATTTGTAACGCATTGTGATCTTAATGACGTCAAAACATTTTCTGAGTTCAATCAACGGAAAACAAGTACGCTACCATAAAATATCGTACGTCTTTTTAATATACGGTCAAAAAGGTCGTGTGTAAAAGAGACCTCAAAACTTTTTCGACCTGTATACAAATTGCTCAATTATTTATTTCAGTAGATCCCCTTCCTTCGTGAAACTGATTTCCTATGCACTGTAACGTCAAATATGTTTTTCACGGCTAACAAAGTGCTTCAAACTTTGATAAGGCTTTTTTTTGTATTGTGGATTGGTGTCATCGTCAACATCATTGTTAGACGTTTCCACTTTTGCGGGTCGTCCAACACATCCTCTTACAAGTCTGGCGGTCATTCCACTATTTTTTCTCCACCACTTTTCTCGAAACAACTCCCTTAGCCTCTGCGTCTTTCTTAACTTGGTCCATCTGTCTTGCCCGAGAACTTCCGATTGGTCTCCTTCCCTTCTCATTGTTCAGGAGTGCTTACTTCAGCACTCTCCACTCCTCCATCCTCGTTACATACCCCAGCCATGCATCTTTTCCTTATTGTCTCTTCCAAAAATTCCAATGTTTCAACTTTTAGTCTCTCCCTGATTGTTGTAAAAAAAAAAAAAAAAAAAAAAAAAAAAAAAAAAAAAAAAATTCTTTCAATTTTTATTCAGATCTTACTTGTACGTCCAAACTGGAAATCGTATTTTATGTTTGTTAAAAAAAAAAAATAGAGTACAGTAACATTTTGATACCATCTAAAAACAATAGGTGCCCATTTTTCTAAATAAAAAATAAATAAAATATCATTAGTTCCTGACCCACAAATAATGATACTCTCAGCCGTGAATACAGAAACGCTAATAAAGAAACCCTGAATAACGCTTTTTGACTGTACTAATAAGTTGATATTACTTTACGACACACGTGAATTAATGATGAACGGGTGGGCCCCATTTACATTTCGTGGATCACAAAATTGTTTGTCGTTGAAATTAACCACTGGCGATCGATAGCGACCACTTTGAGAGTCATTACTTTAAAGGGTTCCGTTTTATAATCAAAAGGTACGGAAACCCCGAACGAACAAGTTCAGAAAGAGCACACGATTTTTTAGTTGTAACTGCAGTATATCTGTGTTTCGCATGTGTCCTTTGAATTAGAACGAGAAAACAGTGGACAAATTAAGTTTTTGAGTGGAATGTTCATGTTTCATCATTCAATGAAGTGAAATGTTGTATCAACCAAGTAACAGAGTTTCCTTAAAAGCTCACGGCCAATGAATGAAGCGATCCGAAGTCCACTGCTGGAAGTTTTGTGGCCCTTAAGATGACCTTCACCACAGGCAAAGCTGGTTTTATGTACGTAAAGTGCACTACTCGGCTCGCTAAACGTTCGGGTGAAGCTAGAGCCGGAACTTAACAAAGAAACCACAAAACTTTATTTATTAAATTAAATTTATTATTATTATTTATTATACAAATTTATTAATTAATTAAATTTATGTATTAAATAGGTACATGTTAAAGATGGGATGTTTATAACTATTCTTTCCTATAACTGGTGACATATGATTCCAACAAACGAAATGAAACTTGTATTTAGAGATTTTGAGTTACATCTTTCATTTATATGTAGCTTACCGAGTTTCGGTATAGATGTAATGTAACTGTTTAGCTGTCGGTTCTGATATATGTTAGATTTTGATAGCTGTACTACTTCTTAACAAAGGCGTAGCCAGGATTAGCTTCAGGTTGCCTCAAAAACAAGAAAACTAAACACAAATACTTGTAGTAACAGTTTTACTTGAAGAAAGAAAAAAATAAACACTCAGTTACCTTATTTAAGCACTAGTCTGCGAGATACCTCGCTAAATTTTGACAAAATTTCTTTTTCAATATTAATGGTGGGAATTTTTATTTGTATTTATTTTTCGCTTGTTTAAGTGAGGGAGGGAGGCAGGGTGGGACAAGCGCTCCACCCTTCCCCACCCTGACTACGCCCCTGATTCTTAAGACAATTCTTTTGTTCCCTCTGCTAAAATGTAACAAATTTACAAGATATTTGGCGAGCCTGGTAACTTCTGGAAAGGTGGGAAGGGGGAGGAAAGTATGTGGGTTTAATGTGGAACTAATGAAGTGACATATATTTTTACTCATAAAATGTATTCACAAATAATTATAAATTACAGATTAAGCTGAGAAATAGAGGAAAACAACTCTATTAATATTTTTTACATCAATATTGGAAATATGATGATTTCTACATTACTAAAGGAGCCAATTTTCTTAATTTTGAATAAGAAAGGAGAATAAGTTATTACCGTTTCTTCAGTACCTTCCGCTCTGGTAATAATCTTAAAGTACTGATGGGGGACGTCCATTGATTACTTCAGCAGTTTTTTAGTAAATCTGGACTCCCCTCCTCCTTAGTGAGTTCTGCCGGGTGACGGTTGGTAAATTTTTTTTTTAATTTTATACCTCTTTTTTTTTTTTTTTTTTTTTTTTAGTGGTATTCGGCAACTGAGGCCATACAGCCAGCTCAATGTGATTATCACATAGCTTCTAGTGAATCACTCATCCAGCATATATATTGCAGCTTCTAAGTATGGACACCACAGGACGGACGGGACATTCACACAGACACACAACACTTAAACACCGGACTCGAACCGGCGACCTTCGGCACGTGAGGCCAGTACTCTAGTCTCTACGCTACCGAGGCCGGCAACTCTACTGTTCTTGAATATTCAAAAGACGACTTGAAAGAAGTAAAAAAAGAATTACTCTTGAGAGTGTATACCGTTCGAGGAAAAGTAGGACTTGTACCAGTGCATGATATACAGGCTCCAACCACAGAGCGTGGTGGGTAAGCGGTAACGCTATGACCTCGCATCACGGAGTAAGCGGGTTCGAATCCCCGTCCGGCCATTTTCTATGGGTTCCCCAAATCATTCCAGGCAAATGCCGGGTAGTATAAAGGTACCACCTACCAAATTTTTATTGTTAATCGCGATGAAGTGATGGCATAGTGACAACTTGTCTGCATAACACCTACTTATGCTTCATGTGCATTTTCTTCAAATTATTCAGCAATATTAACAACTAGTTGTTGTCCCTAACTTCGTTCCCTTGGTTTTAGATTTTATAAAGGTTTATCAGATAATTTCTAAAATTACTCACACGGACATTTTGACCTCCGTATTTGCTGTTATCGCATGCTCAAGAACGTCGCTAGTCAGTGCAGATCACTAGTTTAAATTGCGATTAATCTCATTTAAGTATCCTGGTAAATATCTCTACTATCTGTGAATGCAGGCACACCAGTAAACGCCTGGTATTCGTAACGGCAAGGTCGCCGGTACATAATTGACCTGATGATGGCTACTGAGCTAGTTGCCGAAAGCTTGTCGCTTTTTAATAAAATCCGGCTGCAAACTCGAGAAGATCTGTTGTCATTTCGACTATCCTTTAAAAAGATCTCTCATCTGTTCGAAGTCATATCAAAATGAAAAATACCCCATTTTCTTCCTGAGATCATGGACTGTGCTGCATTGATCGAAACCTCCAACTCCTACCAGTAGTTTTTGCGTTAATCGCTTTCAACGAAAATTGTATACTACTTTATGGAAACTTTTATCTAATTTCTCAGCTTTTCGACGTTACTTCAAAACATACCTCATTCTACTCCAGAGACAATGTGCTGTACATTATTCAAAGTACCATCAAAATTTGACCACTAATTTCTGTCTTAATCGCTTTCATCCAAACGGAGAGACAGATAGACATTAATTTTAAAATTAATTCATTAATTTATTACTTCCCTGTAGTTTGTTAAAAAGTTCGCAAAACTTATTTTTACACGAAATATTAAATGTACAGACTTCATGCTTGTTACAGAATTAAAGTACAGTATTTATAGAACAACGACTGCGTAGCCCACCTAAACATAACATAGGAGGGCAGTGTTAAAGGGTCCGTCCTGCTTCTGACCTTCCCCTCTAACACTGATATATCTTTTTCGGATGGATTAAAATAAACTTAGTGTTGAGGAATTCATTAACTTTTTATTATGATGAAATGAAATGTACATTCAAGCAGGGAGAGTTACTATCAAAGCAGTAAATAAATATTGTATTTCTAACATTAGTCTTCTAATTCAAGGATTAGGCCGTCTGGCCCATTGCCTGACAATTGGAACACCTCCTTCCTATGTCTATTCTATTGTCAAAATCTCTAACTTTTGCCTTATTACGTCGTTGGGCATGTTATGAATTTCATACAGTTCGTTATATTCGCCTTATATCTTTACTCTTAACAACTCGCGTTTCTTTCCATATAATACCGGTGGGTTTTTCATTGTTTTATAGAACTTTATATTAATTTCTTTTACGAATGTTTTACCCAGTGACCTTTTAATATTTCACAAATCTTTTAAAAAAACTGTTAAATTACACTATCCGATCAAAGGTAGCCAGGCACTGATCTGAAACTGCTCTGAGACTTCACCCGTCTCACATTTCCTATTATTGGACATTAATATGGGATGGATCCACCTTTTGCTAAACGGCAGCTTTAACTCCGATTGAAAGAATCTCAGTGAGGAGTCAGAATGTCTGTGGAGGAATGGCAGCCCAATCTACCTCGATATCTGAAACCAGAGAAGGTAGTTATGTTGGACGCTGGGATCTGGAGCGAAGTGGAGGTTCTAAGTCATCCCAAAGATGTTTCATTAGGTTTAGGTCGGGACTTTGGGCAGAACAGACCATTTCAGGAATGTTACTGTCCACAAACCATTGCCTCACAGATGCAAATGTAGGGTGTATTGTCATGGTGATACTGCGAACTGGTCTTCTAACGTACGCAGTACACAATGGTTCAGAATGTGTTGATATCGTTCCGCATTTAGAGATTTCTTAAGCACAATAAGCGGACCACATTCTAACTACGAAAAGCACCCCCATACCATAACACCACCTCCTCCGTGCATCACTGTTGGCACTACACAAGATGGTATGTAACGTTCTCCAGGAATTAGGCAAACCCAAACCCCTCCATCGGATTACCACAGGGTATAGCGTAATTCAGAGGTGGCGGATAATGTGGGTATGGTGGGTAGCAGTATCCATCCGGGATTTGAAAGCGATCGACTGTGCGCTGTACTATATGTATGTACATAAAGTGAAATAACTGAGAGAAAGAGTGAGAGGAGACGAGCTGAGCATAGACTCACTCAGACTCCTAACCTCATAACCCAGGGCACAAAGGCAGGCGATGAGGCCACGGTCATTCTAATACCGTTTGGCGATTAGAGAGAGGCAGAATAGTTGGGGATCCAATCCCCATTTGGTATTATTTCTACATAGCAGTGAGTCATAGCCTATTATATATGTCTGAGTCTACGGTACGTACACTCATTATGTGAGCTAGCGCGTTGTTGGTATGCGGATAATGATGCGATCACTTGGAGGCTTAACATATAATGAGACAGGGTTATTGGAAGAGGCTTCTCTCTCGCTCTCGCCCCGACTCATGAGTTACCTAAGATCAAAAATATTGTAAGATCGACTCAGTAATATCGCAATATTACATGTTTATATCAACACCACTAGTGAACTTGACTTGGAAAAATTGTTGAATCAGTTTATTTCCAAAAATGCAAAGACCTGTACAGGTTTTGAACTGCGCAATTAATACAGAGTGGTAAATAATTTTTGTACACAATGAAAATATATTACTGACTAAATTAATTATAAAAATTAAACTTATTTTGTAAATTTTATCTCCATGAATTTCTTTTATGACTTTGTTATTGCTATTATTATTACATTTCTCTTTAGGTATGATAACTAAATAGCATTCTCACGGGGATTCCTCTATGACTGACTACCCATCCGGGGTTTTCACGAACCGCAGGGCCTGGCGTAATTCATCACTCCAAATTACTCGTTTCCATTCATCCATTGTCCACTGGCGTCGCTCTTTGCACCGCCTCAAACATCGCTTTGCATTGACAACAGAAATGTTTGACCTGTGAGGAGCAGCTCGACCTTTATATCCCATTTTTTTAACTTCCTACGCACGGTCGGTGTACTGGCTGGATTGCTGATAACACTTTGCATCTCACGAGTGATTCCTTCCGGTGGTTTCTTGCGATGTTTTAAAACCACACTCCACAATGCCCCACCTTTCCTGTCCGTCATTAAATGAGGTCTGCCTGATCTTGGTTTAGTTGTGGTTGTTTCTTCGCGATTCCACTTTACAATAACGTCACTAGAAAAATACTTGGAATCTTTAAATGGTTGGAATGTCCTACATGGATATGTTACTCAGGTAACATCCAATGATAAGTTCACTTTCGAAGTCACTATTTACTGCTTCTCTACTCACAACACACCTTTTAGCGAACAGTTATAGCGAACGTTGTTGTCGTCTGACATTTCCTTTTGACATTACACGAGCGTTGTCACTTCTGTTCGGGTTTTTTGTTTCAGTTTCTCTTATTTTGATTAATTACAGTCTTCATTTCATTATCCTGGATCATGAAGAACGTTAACAGTCTGGATGGAGTTTCGGTAGCAACTCGATGATGGAAGATAGCTTTGGATGCCATCGCTATCATTGCAGCAGTGCCTTTGAGGTCGATGCGGTCACCTACGTAAAGGCTATGATTAGTGACGTAAAAATAGGGTGGCAGGACGGCTAAAATATCACGGGCCCCCAGCCGAATGACGTCCCCATAAAAGAACGGACCGCGCTATTGTTGATGCTCGGGGCAGTAGTGGAGCTAAAAAAAAAATAATAACGTCGCCCGTACAACGGGTTCCCCTATTTGCATTCCATTCGCCCCTTCGATATCGGGGGCACTGAGGGAGGGATCCATACGATGAGTTTATCACAGGACTCATAGTTAGCCTACTAGCTATAATGATCCTCAACTTCCGCCTCATAAACTGCACATTTCACAAACAAACAAAAAAAAAGCTTCTCAAACAGAACTTAACACGTTTCCAGACCAATGAAAATTGGTTTATGAAGGAGGTGTGGTGTTTAAAAGCTTACATCTTTAAGAGATCATAAAGTGTCTATGATACTAAAGAGGCACATCATTCGTGGTAGAAACTGATCGAAAAAATTTTTTCTCAGGTTTGGTCTTCTTGCGCATTAATATCGAAAGAAAAGCATAAGAAGGTCCAACGAGAAAATATATCAAATCGGGTCACGCTTCTTGTATCATTTATCGTACGTAGCCCCGTCAGCTGACTAGACGTTGTTTTGGTCAGCGTCTTGATAAAAAATACTGCAGCCATCAATCAAATGGCCTTGTTTATTCCGACGCACGCAACGCATATGTTTCAGGCTCGCTCACGGTAAAACGATAACAACAAAAAGTAACGGAAACTTTTTCGCAAGTTGCCTATAAGACACACATCCAGTGTAATCAATAACAAGAGGAAATGGGAGGGGGAGAGAGAGAAAAAAGTTCAGAAAATTTCCAAGCTTCGTAGATTTTTCACCGCAGTCATAAAGATGATTCTCACATCTATATTGTTGCCGCCGAATCCATCTTCTAGGAAATACCTGTCCATACATAACGCTTTTCCAAATTAATAAAACATTCCTGGGAAACTTTTTTTAACGACGTTGTCTTAATGACGCCTCTGAGATTCATGGCGACGATGTATCGAGTGTAAGGTATCCTTTAGTTCATCAGAAACACTCACACTAGTCGTCCCCAACAATAACATAGTTCATGAACCAACTTGAAGTCGTTTGTGTTAGACTTAGAAATTTCGAGAAGAGTAATTGTGAACTTGAAGGAATTTCCCTGTATTCATTTCCATAGTGAAAACTTGTCATTAGAATCATTTTAAAGTGGATTCATTATATCGGGAAACATTTATTTTATGAGATAATTCGGTTTGTTCACGTTTTGAAACACGCGATCAGGAAAGTAAAAATCTAAGATTTGAAATATCTTTGAATTGAGTAAAGCTACAGCTGATCTTTTATCACCGGCTATAGTCAGCAGTGTCCCAAGTATTTTGATAGTAAAATTACCTAATTTGTCAAAGTTTAATTAGCAGTTTTAATTAAGTGAAAAAATGAACTTTTTAACTAAAAGGAACATTAATTTGAAGTTTATATCAGCAGATAGCCCAAATTGAGACAATTACGAACATATAATGGTTTTGGTAAAAAGCTTTGGTATTTGTCTAGTGATTAAGTTTTAAAAGATAGATTGTCGTTGATTGTTGATGAAGAACGTAAAAATTCCGCCAACCGCTGACGTAAGAGGCTTCAACGTTAAGCTTTTGGATGCTAAATTAATGTTAAATTAAATTAAAATAGAACATGATGGTGCGAAGCCCTTGTGAAAATTGCAAGTTAAACTATTTTGTACAGTACATGAGGAGATATTAATTGAATAAAAAAGTTACTGAAGTCATAGGCCATCGCAAGCTTATAAAAGGCCATGCAGTCACCATGATTTGTCTCATTCTTTCGCCGGAAAGTGATCGCGCAACTCCGCTCTAGTTAGCGGAGCAAATTGCTCCATGCGGTAGCGGTTTCGGCAAATTCCAACATGCCGTAGTACTCCCTAATGTTAGGGGCACTTTGTGAGTTTTTGTCTTCTCGTATGATTGTGCTTAACCTATAATCTTCAATGAAACTGTTGTTCGCTGGTTTATTCACGTACCTGGTACCGACAATGTACGAGTGTTAATCTGAAACTGTGTCAAGTGACTTTATTTCAATTACCCTTCGCATTTTGGGTTTAATACGAATGCATGGCGGCCGATTTCTTAAATATTTAAGGTACCAGATTCAGAAAGACTACACATGGTCAAGAACTTAGCTGTCCACAGTTCAGGTGAAAGTGTTGATCCCCCAACGAACCCTTCCGCCGGACACGGGGTGGATTTTAAAGATTTAGGAAGCAAAACAGTTGAACAAGAAGGATGGGAAGCAAATCGCATCAAGTTTCTAACTCTTAGCTATTGTTTTCTATTCACTAAAAATCCTTCTGGGAATATACAAAACATAAGAACATTTAACAGCATTTGTTACAAATTTTATAGTTCCATCGACCAATAGCGCATGTCAGTTTTCTTTAATCCTGAATCTCCAAAATGATTTTTAAGGACTCGTATGGTCATATAAGAGATTTTTTCCCCTGCGTCTCAGGCGAAATGTCAGAAACTCTGCGTTCGTTCTTATGGGGTTGAGAGAAACTTGCTAGACATAGCAAACGCGTGTTTTTTTTTTTTTTTAAATAAAAAAATAACTAAAATGTGACCAGAGCAGATAGAAAATAGAATTTTCTTCGTTCATGGCTTTACGCCTGATCGATGTCAAGGTCATTACAGGTGGAAAAGGACTGGAGGCAAAGAAATGGAAGGAATTCGGTCATGGCCTTTTGAAGACATTTCTGCTAGAGCAGGGGTGGCCAACCCAAATGATCTTGCGGGCCCCTTTGGAAATGCATCATAATTCCGCGGGTCGCACATAAAATTATTTATCTCTATATTAGATTTAGACCGATTATAAACTTTTTTGGAGTGTAAAAGTTGAAACATAATGAGTTATTATTATTGTGTTTGCTATTAGTCTTACATTTAAACATAGATAATATAGTAATAACGATACTAAACGCACATTTTAAAGAAATATATAACACTAAAAATGATATGTAAAAAATATATAAATATATATGAAATAAATTTTGAAAATATGGATTCATATGTAACGTACTTTTTTAATACATTGGTTTTCAATACTTTGGCTATTATAAAAGTGTATTTGTAAAAGTGTGATGATTCTCGCGGGCCAGAAAAATATTCAAGGCGGGCCACTGGTTGGCCACCCCTGTGATAGAGTCTAATAAAAACAAAAGGCAAAACAGTTGGCAACATTTAAAGACGTGTGGGATTCGTCGATTTCCTTGTTGACATCGTCGTAGAAGGAAGAAATCGCAGAGGAAGACATTGATTAGAATGAATGAAACAGGACTGGAGTAGGGTGCAGGCAGGAGCAACGAGATGTACTGGAGTACACAAGAAAGGATTGAGTAAGGAGCGTGAAATAAGGGAAGAAAGCTTATGGTAGTCTGTCTGATACAAACGAAGGCGTGAGGTATGTTAGTTCGGGCATGTTAAGAGAATGGCAAAATTAAACTTCCAAACAATCGGGAAGAATCAGAATACAAGAAAGATCACAAGAGAAAGACAAAGTGGAATATGAAAGGATAGCATTAAAACAGAAATTGAAAGAAACAAAGATGGGAACTTCGAATGGACAGAAGACGATAGGCTTAATCGATAACCTGACCCAGTGAACTGGAAAAGAGAAGTATACATGTTTATCAGTCCTAAAACAAAACAACTGTAGGACAGAAGATAAATGCTTAATTGTGATGTAGTATGAATAAAATAATTTCATGACAACGTTGTTATTGGGCAGTATTGTCTATACAACAATGTATTCATTCAATATCTTGATTTTGTGAGTTAACAAATCTTTACATTTAGGAATGCTCCATGCTTGTTTCGCTAATGAATCGTTGTCGACCCGACCTAAAGCCATATACACACACACACTCCACGTATGTTTAATTTTTAACCCTATGATTTTCTTTCAAAGCTACTATTTCTCGACTCTTCTATACCAATTTTGAAACTGCTAATTGGGCCCTTTAGATCTGGGTCATTTTATATTTCGTTTTTCAACACTTATTTCCCATACTACTTTTGTTAGTTATATTTCATAACTTTTATCCTAGCTAAAATGATTATAATGAATTTCTCATCCACCCAAATAAAAAAAGAGTAGCAGCAATAAATTTTACCTCACACAACAAACTTGTGAATAGTTTAATTATTAACAGTATTCAAGAGATAAATACACTATCTTGTCCCTACTAATATAAGTTATAGATATTATTAAATTCTTCTAAACACAATGAATAAGGGTGCATTATCTTACCGTAAATCCGATATCTTCTGCTTTGTTAAGGCTAAAAAAGAAAGCAGATTCAAAGTCAAAAAATAAAGAAGAAAAGACTTCAAGAATTAATAAATAAAAAGCCCCCTAGCGAGATTGATTGGAACGAGCATGGAGGAGGCAATGCTCTAAATTCCCACTGTATACTCGAAGTTACATCATACGTAATATAAATTTCTTAGTTAGTACAACGAGGTGGAAGCTATTCATCCCTAAGAAACGACCCGTTAATTATGTAGCAATTTGAGTGGGCCATTCCGACATTAATAGTAATATACTTCATTTGTGTTTGAACCTCTGTTGTTTTAATACCTATTAATATGATAACATATTAAACATTGTAACATATTTTTTTTAAAAATGAGTTTGGCACACTACCACGAAGGAGTCGTTGTTGTTATTATTGGGGCTTTAGGGCGCGTCGACAGCGGGGTCATTAGCGCCCTAAGAGGGAGTCAACTTTTTTTAAAAGAGTTCAGTGTCTGCCTGTTCGGGTGAAAGCGATTCACACAAAAACTAATGGTTTAGGTTTTGAATTATGTACAATCTATTGCCCCGGATTTTTTTTTTTTTTTTTAATAAAGCTCCTTTCGATGAGACATCGAAAAGAGAAATTAAGATAAAATTGTCAGCAAACTAGTCATTTTTTGTATGTTGCTTCCCGCACTCAAACAAGAACAGCACAGCACAATTTCGAATTGAAATTAACTTTCACCTCTGGCACGGTCCGTGGTTTTGATTGTAGTGTAGGTGTCGGTTAAAGGGCGTAGCCAGGATTAGTTTCACAGTGGGGCGATAACAAGGAAATTTAAATTTTGAAAATGATTTTACTTGAAAAAAAATTAAACATGGATTTAACTTATCTAAGCACTAGTCACTGATGGCTAAATTTTGACAAAATTTCTTTTTCGATACTAAAAGTGAGAATTTTTATCTCTTAATATAAAAC
Organism: Vandiemenella viatica; assembly: GCA_031002005.1. Taxonomy (NCBI): domain Eukaryota; kingdom Metazoa; phylum Arthropoda; class Insecta; order Orthoptera; family Morabidae; genus Vandiemenella; species Vandiemenella viatica. Next base: position 139,455,465 of record JARYHS010013631.1, on the reverse strand, counting down.
GCTAGCTGTCACGTATGACGTCACCTGTCATGGCATGACGTCAATCTATGACGTCGCACTATGACGCTTTTCGTCCGATTTACGATCAGATATGCTGTTCTAGGTTATAAATAGACATTATTTAGTAACAGTGCTATTTAGCTAAGCATCAGTAACTAAATTAACTGTCAGAACACTGAAAGAAAAGTATGTATTTCATTTAAATTGTCATAATAATTATGAGTTGTTTATATTTATTTAATATTTGTTTGATACGAAAGTATTCTTTAAAATCTTTGACTATAGAAATGTAAGATAAAACCTTTGACTTTAAAGAGAGCATAACTAAAATATTTTTTAAAAAATTAAATTGTTTTAATTAGTGTCCTGTTAGTTAAATCATTACTCCGTTTGACCGAAAGCTGTTCCACACTAATCGCAATCTATATAACCTATACTATAATTAAATCAAACATTACCTGACAAGACATAAGTTGTACATATTTTTTTTATATATATCCTTTGCTTTTACTGATGGTATGTTTCAGCTGGGGATGTAACTGCATTAGCCATTCAATCGTTGTAATATCAATCTGAATCACGGATAACATGAAAGGCAGATGTAAACACCAGTGAAGATTTTTGATTTAGTTTATATCGTGATGAATTATTGCCACTAAAATGAGATAAGCACATGTATTAATATGTGTGTAACTGAAGTAGACCTATTGTTTCTCTGGCGGCATGTTTAGCGTATTATTTGGTTAGGGGATTCTACGATAACCGTGGAGCCGCGATTTGATGGAGGATTCTTATGTAACTCGACGAAAACAAAAATAGAAAGTAGAGAATAAAAATTTTTGATATCTCACTGAGTTCTCGAGGTATTGTATCTCTAAATTGATGTGGTTAGGTTGAAATGCGGCTTGGACCAGAAGAAAAATTTCGCCATTGCCAAATTTGATGAAATCGTATGTAACTCGAAGAGACAAATCGAAAATAAAACATACATTTTTTTCCATATCCCGCTTAATTCTCGAAATATTGCATCTCAAAAGTGAGGAGATTAGGGTGAGATCTGGCCTGGACGAGAAAAAAATCACCAAAACCACTATATCTACACGATGGAAATGCACTATAGGTGTTTTATTTTCTTCCTGGTGGTTGTTGTTAGGTTGAAATACGGCCTGGACAAGAAGAAACGTCACCAAAAGCACAAGGAACTATTCCTATAACTGATTTTTAACATGTTATATCTAAAAAACCAAGAAAGATATTTTGAAAATATTTTTTCTTTTCGATTTTTTTCGTCGAGTTCTACAAGAATACATTATAAGATTGTGGCGCCACGGTAATGACTGACCTGCCTGTGGTTAGATTGAAATACAACCTGGACCAGGATAGCAACATAAACATTATTTTACAGCGCAAGGCAATACGAATTACATTATCATTTATTTTTTTGTATTTATCTAAACAATTGCGAAGAAATGAGTTGCCAGAACACTGAAAGAAAAGTATGTATTTCGTTTAAATTGGCATATTAATTATCACTTGATTTTTTTTTTTTTTAATACAAAAATCATTACTTGGTTTGAATGAAAGAAGTTCCAAATTGTTCGCGATCTATGCAGGCTAAACCACAGTTAAAACTAATATTACCTGGCATAACATAAGTTGTTAAGATTTATTTTAGCATCCTTCGTTTTCACTGTGGTCATTGTCAATGCATGTATGATACGTCATCCGTTAAAACATCGATCTTCATCACAGATAATAAAAAAGATATAAGAACACGTGAAGAATTTGGATCAAGTTTACATCGCGATTCATGATGACACTGAAATGCGATACAGGGAATATATTAATTCGTATGTGACTGAAGCTTTGATTTTCTAGCGGCAATATTAGTGAAGTTAGAGTGAAACGCGACCTGGACCAAGTTGACAACTGTAACTTTTTGCTACATCACAAGGAACGAGAAATTACAGCACATTGAGCTTTATTGTATAACAACTCTGTTTAGGTAAGCAACTGAAAAGAAATTAATTGCCAGAACACTTGCCGTCATTTTTGACGGGCTTTGTGGCTAGTTTTCATATATTTTTCAGTTGACTTTATAAGGGAGGGAGCCAGGGTGGAGCCCATGTCCCGGTTACTTGCTAAAATTATTGAATTAGTTTAGATGACCCTGGACTTAAATGTATTGATCAGCTGATAAGAAACTCTGTTATTAGGTCACTACCGCACGGAATTATTATTATTTAGTTTACAGTTATACTAAAAATTCATCAGTCCACGCCATTGGAGGCGTACATAAATGCTGTTGTTAGAACAGGTCGATGTATCATCATCACTTTCTACAGATTTTTATGTATGGCGCTGTGTATTTTTTATTATTATCATCATGACAGTAAATCGTAATCATTATTAATTTAACTGGATTTCTCACTTCATTTGCAAAGATATTAACAACGCGCTCACTGAAAATAAGAAAATCAAATCGCCGTCTAGAAGAACTGTATTAATCTCATAACTATTTTTAAGATAAAAAAAACATTATGGAGTTACTGGCACACTATTTGAGCAAAGTTGTTAAAAGCTAAGACATTGGTTTACGTAAAGTTCTTTAATACAAGTACCATAGGTCGTAGTCCACTTAGAACACATGACCTTAGTCCTTAGTTGTGCTTCACGCAGTTCTAAAAAAAATTAGGATCTGAGCTCTGGTTTAACGAGGTTAGCGACCTTTCGCTATCGCTCAAGATAGTATAGTCAGTGGATTTCAGGATTCTTATGATATGTCGACATTTGTGATAGGCATTAAACAGCTTATTCAGTGTGTGAGCTAATTAGAGCAAAGGACTAAAGCTTCTGCGTTGTGACTATAGGACGAACCCATTGTGGCGTTAAAACGTCACCATACCCAGGGCCGACGCTAGGAATTTCGGGCCCGGGGTAAAATAAGCGACCTTGTTTTTAGCTCTATAAACTAGCCGGGCGACAATGGGCTAATTCTTGGCTTCGAGGCTTGGGGGCCCCTGCAGCCAGCGGGCCCGGGTATATTTGACCCGCTTACCCCCCCCCCCCTAACGCCAGCCCTGACCATACCGTACACGATAGTACTTACAATGGGTGCAAGTTTAAACCACGATCCTGATGTACCCAATTGCGGTTTTTAGGCGTCTTTCTGTAACCGCCTAGGTGAATGGTGAGCTTTCGCATCCTTACCATCATAATATTTTATGATTATTATTATTTTTCTTTTCTAGAGGCCGTGCTTATTTTCAAAAGCAAGGTTCCATTTACTACCGGCTTGTTAGGACTGTCGTAGTTTTGAGTAGGATGAAGCGGATGTGTTGCGATCTGTCTGGTCTGCGTGATAAGTACATTTTTTTTGTTGTTAAGAAATGTTTAGTTTATGATGCGAAGATTGAGGACCGTTCGAGCATTGGCCTAGGTCAGAGTTTCTCAATCTATGGTCCGCGAACATGGGACAGGTGGTCTGTAGGAAGAATACTAAACATTTAAATCTAACGAAATTAAAAATATCATAACAAAAAATTAATAAGGAAAAGTTTTTAAAATAAAAAAAATAATACCGTACTCGTATTGTACAAGGCTATAAGCAAGTCAAAGTTTCAAAGGCCAAGAATATTTCAACGACCAGCAAAAATCTGTTGATTCTTGACTGTCCGGGTGACGCCGGCTCATGATTCGTGTAGCCGACGTTTCGAACATTCTTCTTTGGTCTTCTTCCACGGCAGAACTGATCACAGAAGGATGGTCGAAACGTCGGCTGCACGAATCATGACGCGGCGTCACCCGGACAGCCAAGAATCAACTGACTCTGGCAGCGGAAGGCTACGACTACAGCAAAAATCTGTTGTATCCAGGATATGACTGCATTGTTTCTATAATAGTCTATTCAGTCGGCACCAGAGACAGCGGTTTTCTTTTGAGGTCTTGTTGTAGGCCCAGGGAACCGCGATACGTATCCATAAAAATTGATAATTTTGGTTAATAATATACACATGAGTCCCATATAAGTTACAGGTCCGTAGAATTATTTTTGAAATCTTACTGGTCCCCGGATTGAAAAATGTTGAGAAACGCTGGACTAGATGATTGAGGAAAGTCGCTCAAAAATTGGAATCAGGAAGTCCGATACGCGAGCCAGGGATTTGAACCTAGACCCATCGTATTTCCTCGTTCCATTGTAGCGGCGATTTAAGGCCCGGTCAAACAGAACGCGGGCAGTCCGCGCGGACTCTGGTACAGTCGAACCTCTATAAGACGAATTTCAAGGGGTAAGGGAAAAATTCGTACTACCGAGGTATTCTTAATAAAGAGGTTCGTTTTATCGAGGTTTAATACTGCCGTTATTCGTCTTATAGAGGTTTCTCCTCGCTCTGAGATAACCTCTATAAAACGAAGATTTTTATGGCCAACCTCTATAATACGAATCATTGTTACCGTTACACTAAAGTTATTTTTTCAATGTAGGAAAAAGGTTAAAAAGAAAAAAAAAAAAAGAAAGAAAAAAAACATGTATGTAGCAATTTTAAAAATACATACTCGTTTATATTTAAATCACTCAAGTATCAAAACGAACAATAAACTGTTTGAAAACCATGTACTGTATAGTAAAATGAAAACAAATCTGAAGCCAAAATACGGTAAATATAAATGGAAACCAAACTTATACATATGTAGTATGTACATATAATAAATAAGGACTAACTAATCTTAAAAAAGTCATCAATTTTAGATTGCTTACTTGCATGAAGGGTTACCATATCCAGTGTGGAATCCAAATCGATGATGGCTTTCACTACACTATCACTTAAAGCATTTTTCTTTAAGAAAAAACACTTGAGCACATCAATAGCTTCTCTTGCGTCTTTCGTTGACAGTTCCGGTCGATCACTCTCCGCGGCTGCATCCTCCTCATCATCTTCAGCTGCGTCATCTTCTTTATGATTTGAGGGTTGAACAGAATCCAGGATATCCTCATCCGTCAGCTCTCCACATACTGCTACATTATCATCGAAATCAATAAATTCTTCAAACTCCATTTCTTGGACGCCTAGTCTTTCGGTAACTTTGTTCCAGTTTTGATCTGGGCCTACTTCTGCATTTTGGGGTGCTGGAGTTCGAGGTTGGTCATCGTCCTCATCTTCGAGGTCCGTCACACGAAATCCACATTTTGCAAAACAGTTAAAAACAGTTTTGTCGGTTACGTTTGACCAGGCCTTGTTAATCATCCACATTGCATTTAAAACGTTGATTTTAGTCGGTACGTCTTGATCCATATCTGTCAAAAACTGCCGAACAACCTCCTTTCTGTAGTTCACTTTGAAATTTTTAATAATTCCCTGGTCAAGTGGTTGGAGCTTTGATGTGGTGTTCGGGGGAAGAAATTGGACTGAGATGTTTGACAAGTTTGGAACAGTTCCGTGTGCACTACAATTGTCAATAAACAGCAGGATCTTTTTCTTTTTCTTCTTCATTTCTGTGTTTACAGTTTTCAGCCATGCACTGAACTCATCACCATTCATCCACGCTTTTGAGTTGGCCTTATACAGTGTTGGTAAACTGTTCACATTTTTAAAACATGTAGGTTTTTGTGACTTGCCAATAACCAAAGGCTTGAGCTTATTTTTTCCCGAAGCGTTGACTCCAAGCAACACAGTTAATCGGTCTTTGCTGTGTTTGCCTCCATTGCAAGGGTCTCCTTTAAACGTCATTGTTTTATCTGGTAGGCACTTGAAAAAAAGTCCGGTCTCGTCTGCATTATATATATCATCTGGGTGGTAACCCTGAGTAATGTCAGCAAGTTTTTCTTTCCAATCATCGCATACTGTACTGTCCACAGACGCACATTCACCACACACATTTTTAAAAACAATATCATTCCTTTTTTTAAATTTTTCCAGCCAGCCATTACTGGCACGAAAATCAGGGTGTCCCAATTGTACAGCAAACTGCTGTGCCTTTTCTTGGAGAATAGGGCCTCCGATTGACAAATTTTTATCGCGGCACTGCTTTAACCACTTTAAAGTGGCTTTGTCTACTTCCTGAAATTCACCGGTCTTTGCGCGTTTGCAAAACTTAGAAAGTCCACTTGCTTCATCGTACTTGTCTCTATTCTTTATAATCGTTGCTAACGTTGTTGAAGGGATGTTAAACTCCTTAGCAATGGTGATTTTCTTCTTCAACGGGTTTTCTTCCACATGCTTCAAAACTTTACGCTTGAACTCTACTGTTAGCGCCGTTTTTGACTTTTTCCCTGCCATTACTGTTCATACAATAAAGATACGCACAACGGTCAGTCTTAAAACACAGCCGGAAGGGACACTTAAAAACACAGCCGGAAGGGTTACTCAACACTGCAAAGGCACGTGCCAAACAATGACTGATGAAGGAAGAGGGTAGGGTGGGGAGTTTCATGTTAAGACACGCTTCTGTTTGTTTTGAAAACTACGCACTATGGAGGTTAAGATCATAAGAAATTCGTCTTAAAGAGGTAACATTCGTCTTGTAGAGGTCTTGTGCTAAGAATATTCGTTGTATAGAGGTTAATCAGTCCTAGCCCATGTCACAAACAAATTCGTCTTATCGAGGTTTTTAACCTAATTACTGCTTTGTATAGAGGTGTTTTTAGCATTGACCTTTATGGAAGTTTCAAGGGGATTTTAAAAAATTCGTCTTATCGAGGAATTCGTTTTACCGAGGTTCGTACTAACGAGGTTTGACTGTACCTAGTATTGCATCAGCCTAGTCAAACAGAGCGCGGCCTACCGCGCGGCGGAACCCCAGTCCGCGGCGGACCCGGACGGCGGGCAGGTTGTGAATTCCACAGAGTCCGCGGCGGGCAATGGTGGACTAGTCAGAAAGGCTCATTCAGTGCGTTCGAGAATATTCATTTTTATATGACTCTCGGCATTCCGAGTACAAAAACATGCCAAGAAAGCAGAAATGTGGAATGAAATAGCTGAAAAGCTCAATCAAACAAGAAAGTATACATTTATTTATATTATACAGCATCTTTTATTATCCATAACCCATAGATGCAATAATATATTAGTATAATTATCATGAAATTAAAATGAATTTTCGTTGTTGAAGTAATTTAGAAAATGGTTTCGTACCGCATAAGCAGCATAAGTTGATCTTTCTCTCCACTTGCGGTTGAGAAAGCATTGGCATGTTGATTTGTTATTGTTGTGTCACCTTGTAGTTCAATTTCAGTGAACTGTTTTGTGTAACTTCTTACGAAATTGTGAAGGCAACATGTAGCTTTCACAGCTTGGACTGCTCTAACTACATCCAACTCTATAGTCTAAAAAATAAATAAAAATATACGCCGCGTCTGAGCTAAACTTCCAAAGGTATTTTCTACTACACGTCGTACCCTACAAAGATGTAGAATTTTTTTCCCCCTTCATCATTTACAACTGTAGTTTTTGCAAAAGGGCGCATTAAATAAGTCTGTAGTTTGAATCTTCCATCGCCTAAAAATACGTGAGAAATGGAGGTGTCTGTGTCAGGTAATGGTTTAGGCGGCAGGATAGTTTCGCCTTGAACTATTTAAAGCGAGCGGAAGAAGCAACTCTTCTTCGTCGGCCGCGTTCTGGCCGCGCGGGCAGTCCGCGCTCAGTTTGACCGGGTCTTTAAAGCGCACTGGCGGGTTGGTGACTAATAACACACATATGTATGTATGCTCGTTTGGACCAACTCGGACCACGTTAAGACTTTAGCTTGAATTTTGCTGTAGATGTATTACAGATTGCTTTATTAAGCAGAAAAGGAATTTTATAATTGAGCGAACAGTGAATTAATTCCACGACTTTTTTCCCTCCGTAAGCAATAGTAACAGCATATTCATTGTATTAGTACAAAATTTCTCTCGGTATTCCAACTCATCTTGGAGTTATGATGTTCGGTTTGTCTCATTTTGGTATCTATCAGTGTCAGATTTTTTTTGAACACGATGATTCAGTAATAGTGAAATAGTTTGCATGAAATTTCACTAACATACTCTGTTTATTTCTCTATATGATAGACAATTTTTCTGCAAGTTTAAAACCGCCAATGGATGGATTTATTTCTGAAAATTTTCTTCAAAACAAAAACAAAAAAAGAGGGAGTGGAATAAAAAAATCTATCAAAGTCTGGATAATAGTTTTACATGTATGAAAAATTACCTAGTCCTTTTCAGTAATTAGTATTTTGGAATTACAAGGTGCAACATAGATAAAGCCTTGATTGCAAGACTAAATTCTTGCGGAATAGCCTTGTAAACCACAGCTCGAATTGTGTTACGAAGCATTAAACTGAATTGTGCGCTCATAATTCGAAGTTCATATCAAAAATAATTTCTTCCAAGCAGAAATTGAAGAAGGCTTGGAAAGTAGCATCTTTTAACTTTTATAAAAATACTATTGCTCTCTTCAGGTAATTCATCTTTTAATTTAACCTGGATTTTAAACAGGTTCCCCTTTATGGTTTGCATTTGGCGCCATCAATGGACTACGTCACTCAAGTTTCATGGCTTTTTGACCCTCTCTCCCTATTCCCTTCTTTTTATATTCTTCTTCCCCTCCCAATCTGCCCCCTTACCTCTCACTACTGTTTCGAAACTTGTACACTTAAACGTGGAAAAAATTCCCCAATCAGTAATTAGGACATCGTTATCACCTGATAACAACGGAAATCGAACCTAATCTTCGCTAGGCAAGATCTTCCTAAAATTTTCGAAGGAAAAAAAAAACTACTGCTTCATTTAATCAGTTATCTACACCCTTATTTAAATCTTGAGAATTTCTCGTATGCACATTTTAAAATCTTAACAGCCTACAGCGGTAGTTCGAAATAAATCGATATGTTGAGCTATCTTTACATATTAGACAGTTGCTATATTATCAAACTCATCACCATATCGCACAGAAAATAAAACACAATTTAAAAAAAATATGTATAGTTCATTCTTAGCTTGGAAGAAGAGGAAACTCTTGAAATTAATTAAACATTGGGGGAATTTGAGAATTTATTTTAATTTGACATTTCTCGCTGTCCGTAATATCATTAATGTTGGTGCATATTAACTATAAACATACAACACTGTACCCCAGAAATTTGGTCGTTTATAGCCGTAAACAGAACTCCGTCACTTACTTACCGTTAGGAGCAGGCAAAATATTATTTCAATTATCATGTTATACCTTTACCCGAAATAGTTATCTCCAACAGATTTAACATTTTTTAGTTCCCCATTACCTAGGACGTAAGATAATTGTCTGAAATCTGAGCATAGTGGGAGAGCGGTAACGCTGTGATATTACACGCCAGGCTTTTGTTTCCCCTAAATAACACTGGCCAGATTCCAGGTTATGACCGTACTTTAATTGCGAAGAAATTAATTGCGAGAATACTTTCATTATGTTTGCATCCTAGGATATATGAAGAAAACTAAATAGTTCGTGCTTACTGGTATAACTAATGATCAAATGTGTCAATTTTGTTAAACATATAAAGTAAGACTTACACCAGAATAAACGTGGCATAAAAATAGTACTTCACGATTCAATTAAGTCCTTCCCGTTGTTGCCATTTTCCGTCACTGCTGTCTTTCATCTTTAGGTATTCACATAGAGAATCAGACTTGAGGTTAAGGTAATTTAAAGTAAAATCGTAAGTGATTTTTTTTTTAAATATGTTTTATTTACTTTTTATGTTTTGTGAGTGTTTATTGTATTTTTGGTCAGTGCGTTATTTCGTGTATTACTTTTATCTATTTATCACACATATAACCCATAAACCAAAGCAACTGTTTTTATATATTACTTTTTCTTTGTTTATTATGTAATGTGCCAATTCATTATAGCTGCATTTTCCAGAATTAATCTAGACCCGTAACCCGCCCTAAATACGGTTACGGGCTTATATCAGCTTTAATAATAAAAATGTGCAAGTGAAAACAATTTGTACGTACTTCACTCTGCAAATGTAATTTAATTTAATTGCGATGGGTGGAAATTTCCCTGCACTTCCATTTTTTTCACTTTCCTTGTCCCACATACTTTTGCTCTCAGCTATTTTCAACTTAAAATTCTTTTATCGGTTTTGGTAAATTATTCATCATTTCTCTTGGTAACTTATTCCAATCTCTGACCCCTTACATACGAAGGAGAATCTTCTCACACCCTTATGCCTGAAATCTAGTGCCAGTTTGTGATCATGATCATCTTTCCCCTTCCATGCACTATTCCAAAACCTTCCACGAATATCTTTCGACGCCTCATCACCAATATTCACTTTGTACACTCCCATAACTCTTACCACCCTCCCCTCTTCACCCCTCCTCCTTTCTTCCAATGAATCCCATTCTAGCTCCTTTATCATATGGCTTACTGATTTTGATCTGCGATAATTTCCAGAGAGAAATCTAGTAGCAATTCTTTGCACCCTGTCCAACTTCTGTATTTGATACCCAAAATGTAGGTCGCAAACTACACTACCACATTCAAGCAATGGTCTGACAAACGTTTCGCAACCCAGTTCCATAACTTCTCTAGTAGGGCTACATCCCTTCATCACAATATTCAACAAGCAACGGAGTTTGAAAACTTTTCCTACTACCTGACCAATGTGACCTGAGCAATTGAGTTTGTTATCAAATATTATGCTAAAGTATTTACATTTCAAATCTTCAACAACGAATTCATTCCCCACCTTACAATCAAAATTAATCTTTAGTTTTTTATTTGTGTACCTAATAAGCTGACTCTTTTTAGCATATATCTTCATACCATGTTGACATACCCCGCCTGATTTTCTGTCCAGACCCATGGAGCACCTCCATGTCCAGACCACGCTGCAGCTGTTCACAGTCTTCTACCATTTTGATCCCGTTATTACGTCATCTGTAAACAACATAACTTCTAATAGTAATCCATCATCACAATTATTCATTAGAATGACGAATAGCAACGGTCCCAATACGATACCCTGTTGCAATACTATTTTCAGTTCCACTTTTTTTCATATTGTATTTTTTACTCTGTCTTTTTGCTTTCTACCTTTTAAGAATTCTTCTACCCAGTAAACCTGCGTGACATTAGAAGTAGTACATATATCTGACATATTAAATGAAAAAGACAGCGAGGAGTTACAGGAACCGTTCTTAAATCGCGTAGCTTTGGAATTTTAGTGCTCTTATAATGATGTCTATTTTTAGATTTTAGTGCAATTAAAATACATTGACAATAATATTAAAAAAAATTGTTAGTCCACAATTCTGCTGTTTTGTTGCTGTAAGGAAATCGTAAGCGATATATGAAGATAACATGACGGAAATAGAGATATATGATGTTGCCGGATGTTAGGAATGGGGGGACACAGAGAAGATATAGTTTTCATACAGGGTGTCCAGAAAATGACTCCCTGATTTCAAAAATAAATATCTCGAAAACAAAGATCGATAGAGGAATGCAGTAAACGGTATGTTTATTGTGACAGCTGTAAGAAGTGTATACAGCAGTGTGAAATAATAGTTACAAAAGCTGCTAACAGATGGCGCTGTACACTGTACAGCTCATATCAAGATACATAAGTGAAATAATCGTATGAATACAATCTTTGCAAACAATCACATCACAATGTTTTCAAAATGTTCACCATTGGCACTACACAGGTGGCGCAAACGAAGAATGAAATTCGCCATCACATTTCGTAGTGTCTCGGCCGAAATGGATTCACATGCCGCAGAGATCGCCGATTCCAGCTCGTCCAGCGTGGCGGGATGCTTCGGGTAGACCATGTCTTTCACTGTGCCCCACAAAAAAAAGTCACAGGGAGTCACATCCGGTGAATATGGAGGCCAATCCATGCCTGCACCAGTAAATTCGGGATATCCCAAAGCAATGACTCGATTCCCGAAGTATTCCTCAAGAAAGCGAAACACTTGTTAGGTCCGATGTGGTCGGGCCCCATCTTGCATAAACCATTCAGTACCTGGTCGATCCTCTAACGCTTGCTGTGTGGCGACAAATTGTTCCAAAATTGCAACGCAACGTGCACCAGTGACCGTTTCTCGAATGATAAAAGGGCCAACAATGCCTCTGCTGCATACTGCAGCCCACACAGTAACTTTAGGAGAATACAGGGGTTTCGCTTCACACCAATATGGCTTTTCGGAACCCCAAAATCGCCAGTTCTGCTTATTCACGTAGCCATTCAGGTGGAAATGTGCTTCATCTGTAAACCAGATGCAGCCAACTATCAATCATTGTGAGCATCTGAGTAGCAAAGGCAACCCTTTGTTGCACAGCTCGTCCGGGTATGGCCTGGTGCGTTTGAATTTTGAATGGAAACATGTGTAGGCTCTTTCGCAGTATTTTCTGCGTGCTGAAACGCTTCAAACCAGTCTCCGATGCAATTCTACGGACGGATAACATTGGATTTCGCTGAATAATTCCAGACACTGTGGCGATATTTTCAGGCGTAACTGCGGTTGGCTTGCGGCCAACATGCCCCAATAGATCATCAGTTACGCTGCCTGTTCGTTGAAATTTTGCGAAGAGCGTACGACTGGTTTTCGCATCGGGTCCTTTTGGAACATTAAATCGTGCTTGAAAACTTCGCTGTGTTGCCGTAGGACTCTCTTCTAACCTGTGGTACTCTAGCACCAGAAAAACGCGTTGTTCAATGGTGTACATGGTTTTAAACTCTTCCTTCGGTACGCTAACCTCCTTTCACGTTTCAATGATGGAACTGATCGCCCTGAGCTTCGGATCACTATTTAGGCATTACGTATGGCGATTACAGCGCCATCTGTTAGCAGCTTTTGTAACTATTATTTCAAACTGCTGTATACACTTCTTACAGCTGTCACGATAAACATACCGTTTACTGCATTCCTCTATCGATCTTTGTTTTCGAGATATTTAATTTTGAAATCAGGGAGTCCTTTTCTGGACACCCTGTACATAATACCCAAAGATTTCTAAATTGCACAGTGTAGCATATAAGCAGATGAATATTTCGCGATGAATGATGTATCTGAAACATTGAAAGAATAGAGGCTCTTCTTGTAACAGCTGTTAAATATGTGGAGATTAACATTGCGTTCAACCGGGATAATCTGGCTATTAAAAAGAAATATATCCTCGTAATGTGAGCACTGCGCTGCAAAAACACCTTTAAAATTTATTTTCTCCTAATGCTATTGGAGATAAGAAAGAAAAGCGCGAGTCAAAATACACGAGGGCTGAACATTATTCTAAACTGCAGAGTGAGGATATGTATAATCATGCAACAGCCTTGATTTTAAGGACACAACCATATGCAAAGACTGAAGAATAAACCATATTTGAAAAGAAATTATTATGGGCTTAACTTTACATAGATATTTTCGTTCCCTTACTTACATAGTTTGCTTTCCAGTTTTTTTTTTTATTTTACGCTTAGTAGAAGTCACTAGAGGCGGGAAGGTAATTTAGCCATGGCTTTTTTTTAATAGCTTTTATTCGTAGACATTTCGGGAAACCATGGAAGACCGAAATCAGGATGGCAGGTCAGAGATTCGTACCCAAGTCTTCACTAATGCTAGTCTGATTTCGGGAATTAACTGTTCATCCTCCAAGCTCGGTACATGCATCAATGTGCTGTTGTAAAACGTTTGGATAGAAGTGAGCTTTTCGAGTGCTAAAACCATTGTGGAAACCAACCTAAGGCTTATTCTTTTAAACTGACATTTTCTGATGTGGCTAAAGTACAGAAATACATCAAGCAACCAAGACATTAAACTGATAGTTTTATATTCATCACTCTGTGATTATTGATGTCTTGTATAGTTGACTCTGTTAGTAGCCTTTCCTTGTTTTAAACTGTGTCAAGCAATGATATTAAAAGCTCAGGACTACGCTTTCTTTGTCTATTGAGACTCCCAAAGCGGGTGATTTATTTTCTCCTAAACCGGATCCGAGAGCACAAGCTGCTGGAGGCTGGTGAGACAAGATTTTATCCTCTCCATCGAACCCTGGTGTAAACATAACTTCCTCCGTTTCACACATTACTAAGTTAACTATTTATGAAATCAGCTCTTCCAAGTAAAAGTTATTTCGTCTTAACTGAAAAAAAAAACATGTTTAACATTTTGCGTAATTTAAAACACAAGAAAACGTTAAGCTGAGCAAATACACAGTTTGCGGTAATCCCAACAATGCGGATACTTCGATGGTTAGACTAGTTTTCAAGTAGATTTGACTTCAAACGCTAGTTTCGGGTGATTGTGGGGGCGTTCAAGTATTACGTAACGCAATTTTTGAAGATTTTAGACCCTCCCTCCCCCCCATGTAACGCACCGTAACGTTTTTCTGTACCCCCCCCTCCCCCTCCCTAAATGTTACATAACATCCAAGTGACCATTTTTACCTAAAAGTCACAATCGTGTTGCACAAACTACCGGAAAGGCGCTAAAATACCTTTGTTATTGTTTTAATCACGTTTGCAGTAATAATAAATAAAAAAGAGATGTTTAAGTATTATGTAATTATTTAGCCATAAATCAAGTAAGGTGCGTCGGGGCAAGTGCGTTTTCGGGGCAAGTGCGTACATCGGCTCTAACTGGTTCCATAATAAACTTTAAGTGCATCCATCTATGAGAAAATGTTGTAAACAATCCTCACTTTCGTATACCTGACATCAGATGGTGCTGGCTCTAAGCCATAATCTGAACAGTTAGTAACAAAGACCACGTGTAATTTTACTTGGTGTGTCGAGTTGAGAGAGATGATTTGTATCGATCACCGTCGACCTGTGTTGAAGAGATCTCGAAACTTTTTGTGGTAAGTTGACACGTAAGATGTTACTATTTAATACTGTATCCAGTTATTTATCTTACTCGCTATTTTTTTTATGTTAATCGCTGGTCTGCACTTGCCCCACAAAAATTCCGTCTTGGGGTAAGTGCAGATGTAGTCCTTGGGGCAAGTGCAGAGTGGTATGCACTTCCCCCTTTTTGGGACATCTTTACATAAGTATTAAAAATTACTCAGTTAAGTGTATGTAAAATTCAAGAATTTAGTAGCTAAGTATGTATTTCCTTATTATTATAAATTTTTATTACTCATAATTTTCATTCCAACAATAAAATGTTAATATAGTTCACATGCTTCTCGGGTATCGCCGCGTCCTGGTACTGCATACCGATCTGCTTCTGCTTTTTCGGGGACAGAAACTCGCCAACATCTGTTTCACATGGACCGCTAAACACAACTGAGATGTGTTTAATAGTGCGCGAGAATAAGATCGTCATAAATTCCCGCTCTACAGTGAGGCCGAAGCATATCGGCATTCAGTACCAGGACGCGGCGATACCCGAGAAGCATGGAAACTATTTATTCCGGCCGCGGAAGCGCTCGAGTGAACTCGTTTTATTTTATTTATTCCAGTTTTGGTTTTCTGTCAACTTTATAACTTTGTATATTATTTTTAATGTTCTAAATATAAGTTTTACTTCATAAAGAAGGCTTTAAAGTTGTTAATTACGTTCAATTTACTTAAATCCTTTTTCCATTTTCTTCGCGTTTTGCGTTCTGTCACAGTGAAAAGTGAGTAACTCCGTGAATTTTTTTTCAATTCAAGCCATCCAAAGTTTAAAAGAATCTTCATTGGGTGGACTATTTTGCACTTTCTCCATGCTGCTCTAAAGTGAAATTAGTGGCAAATATATGCCACTTACGCACTTACCCCGTTTTGTGGGGGCAAGTGCGTACGTTGCTTCTTCTTTTGTTTATTTGCTCTGAAAATTCAGATGTATTAAAATAAAATCTTTTGAGCACATAACTTCAAACAAAACATTCTGCTAACTGCTTTATAAAAGTCTTACATTTCAGGCTAAATAGGCCAATTTTTTAGGATCCATTAAAGTCGAACTATGTAAATTTTGGTCCGCACTTACCCCGACGCACCTTATATAGGTATGTAAAAAAAATCGATTGGAATTACTGCTCCTCTGCCCACGGGTTTACCAGCCACTCGGACTATTTCATTACTGGCATCCGGAGAGCAGACGAAGAGGGTTGTGCTTCTGTGTAAACACTAATGAATACTGACAACGAAAACAAAATAAAAATGACGTATAATACAGTCAAGGGATTCCCCGTAAAACATAAACGATAAGGGTTGCCAACTAGGGAGATTTTAATTCCCTAGTTTTTTATTAAGTTAAAAAAAAGTTACTTAACGCGTTGTTCCAATACCCCGTCCCGCCTCTGTAACGCACCGTAACGTTTTACAAGACTCCCCTCCCCCCCCCCCCCAAATTGCGTTACGTAATACTTGAACGCCCCCTGTTTCACATTTGCACAGTCCAGAAACTAACATGTATGCAGCGTTGCCAAAATTTCTGGGCGTATTAATGTAGGGTACTGTTACAAAAAATCGCCTTTACAAACAGCAGGTGGCCTTCCTTGCAAGTAGCTAACAAAGATTCAAAGTGGTCACTCGTTAAATTTACATCTATCTTTCGTTTTCCCGTTATCAATTACAACCATTTTTAGAACAATTTGAATATAAAATACAATCACTTACCGTTGCTAAGAGCTGAACGCTTACAGCTTTGTACGCTTGTTCAGATCGGCGGACAATACACACTTACACAACCCTGTAGTTTGAAAAGCTTGCAGTCTTTCTCTTATCATTCCACGCAGCTGCCTATATTAACGGTGATTCACGGTTGTAAGCGCAAAACGGTCAGAAACTAAATGGAAATAGCTCTAACAGTAGAAAAGTTGACAGCTATGACAATTTAACGCTATACAGTCTATCCTAAATAATCATTTGTGTGGGTTGAGAAAACTGAAAAGATGAAAATTAAAATATAAATATGGATGGTTAGTGGCGATACAAAGGTCAATAACGTTAGATCGTGGAATCGGCCTCTCCTTTTTTTCAGTTTCAGGGGATTTATAAGTATCTGGATGAAAACATTTAAGTGATAGACAACAGGGATTTCCAACTTTAAACTCTGTTGTCGAGTACAACTTTATGCGCCTAGTCATGGGGAAAAAATCATATAACACAGTCAACATTTTCATATCAGTCATTCTGCTTACGAAGCTCTTTATATCGTTTCCAGTTATTGGACTTTCACTACAGTTTTTTTAAATGTGATACATATTAAAAATATAAATTTGGAACACAACAAATATCTAAATTACGAGTAAACTATTGTTGCAAAATCAGTAAAATTAATATTAGTAAACAATACTTTCAAATAGGCATGTAAACAATGAAATTTACTCTGATACGAAATTTAAGTGTAGCTCTTTAGTATGAAACTTAATTAAATTCACATGTTTCACAGAGAACGAATGACCAACAGTAATTCATTAGGAACAATACAAGACCTTAAGAAAGGTTTAGTTAATTCATGTTAAGCTTTCCAGCATATTTTATGTAGAGGCCTAAGTCATTATTTTCGAGTCTTCGTGCAGATTTTTCGCATTTCATTCAAGCTATTAGATAGAGTTTCTGATATCTGGTTTCCACGTCTTGACCTGTTTCATGTCATAAATACTTTTTGTTGTCATATACCTTCTGCGCGAAATGAATATTGTGTCCAAACTATTAACTTAGCAAATATTGGAACATTTATTACTCGACAGTAATGTTGTCAAAGAAGTCCATGATAAATATTAAAAATGCTCAAAAGTCCTAAATATAAAATATGTGAAAATTAATTAAGTAAATATAGTTCAGTGTCTTAGCATAATTATACATACTATTAGTCAAGACAGAGAGGCAATTGGGGAAAGATCTCGGAAAATGAGATTAACCACAGTATTAATATCAATTTAAGCAAATAATCAGTGTATTTGCGTGCGTTAAGATGCCACCGCACTGGGTCGGGATAGGGACACGGAAAATGTATAGATACTTCTTAGTATCAAGTACTTTTCTTTTATACAAATATTTTTGTACTCGATAGTTTTCGTATCAATACTTTTTGGGAAGTATCGATATCAAAATAAAGCTGGAAAAATTAGTGGCAGCACTACAAAGCCATGAAAAGAAAAAAAATGAAAGCTACAACAGACATGGCTGTATGATGTATGGCGCCCTAGATAGGAATAGAAACATCTCAAGACAAAAATAGAGACGTCATTTAATGTTGGTAGCATTGAGAATGATATGAGAACTTGTTCTTGACATTTTTCTAATTGACAGTGTATCAATAGATCTTTCCAAGGCATTTGTCAGAGTGAGTTGTAGAATGGTATTAAATAAGCAGAAAACTGTTACAGTGGATGAAAAAGTGACTTTCTGGATAGAGAAATTATTAAAGGCAGAAGGCAAAGTGTTAGGGTAGGAAAAGAGGTGGAAGTGAATATGGCAGCACCTCAAGGTAGTGTATTGGGACCGCTGCTATTCATCATTCTAATTAATGATTGTGTTGATGGTGTACAGTCGGAATTTATGTGGTTGTATATGATATATAATAGGATCAAAACAATAGAAGACTGAACAGCTGCAGGGTGATCTGGATAGAATATTTAACTTGGTCAACATGGAATGAAGATAAATGGAAGAAGAGTAGGCTTATTAGGTACACAGATAAAAAAATAAGTCTTTTTTTTATAATTATGGGGTGCTTTTTGTGATTATATGCTGCTTGTTGTGTTTATAAGGCACTTGTCGAAGGCTTGAAGTGTAAATATCTTGGGATAATATTTGATAATAAACTCAACTGGGCAGATGGTTGGAAAAGCTTACAAAATCCTTCATTTACTGGAGAGAAAGATGAGAGGATGTAGCAGAGAAGTTACGGAACTGGGTTACAAAACAATGGTCAGACCATTGCTTGAATATAGTGATGTAGTTTGGGACTCACAGTCCGAGGGTATTCAAAGTCTAGCAGCTAGATTTATCTGTGGAAATTACCGCAGGACCCACTCAGTAACTGATATGGTAAAAGAGCTTCATTGGGAGTCATTCGAAGACGGGGAGGGTGAAAAGAGTGTAAAAGGTGAATGTTGGTGATGGATCTTGGAAGGATATCTGTCAAAGAATTAGGAACAGTGAATGGAAGGGAAAAGATGACCATTGTCACAAGCTAGCACTTGGGAATATTTCCTATTGTGGGAAAGGGTGACAAGGATTGGATAAAGTTACCTGGGAAATGCTGAATAGTTTATCAAAAGTGCTGAAGGAATTTAAAATTCGTAAATCGCAAAAGTTGAGGGCGGGTGGAATTTATCACTAAAAGTATAAGATAACAACATTAAATACTTTGAAATATGTAATTATATGATTAGGGAAATTACCACTGTTGTGTGCACTCTATCGCAATTTAATTTAGGTAATTAACTTTGGTTATCAACGTTGTCACTTGCCTGGTTTGTTTGGAGCGTGTGTGAAGCTTTGCTTAGTACTGTACTCATGCAACGGTGTTATAATTTCAACTGTGAATTATCTATCCGTTAAACCTTTATTATTTAATAATAATACGTGTCAGGGCTGCAATTATGTTTTGTGAACTCCTAGGCTATACATGTGGATACGGGCCCCTCCGACTGGGGGCTTAAATTCGAAATTAGGCCCAAAAGATTTATGGGTGACCTTTTTTTTTTTTTTTTAGCTCTACAACTTGTGGTGCGGGCCCCTAGACTACAGCCTATACTTAAATGCGGCCCTGAGCAGAACTCTCTCTGCAGACAACTCAGAAATCTTACTTTCTTCTGACAATGTATCACTCTTGTTGCACGATGGAAATTGTAACTTACTTTCTGAAGTTTCTGTGTAAATTACACAATTCGTGTCTTTTTAATGACCTAGAGAAAGAGATACTGACTGCCCTGATGTAGTATCTAAACGAACCTGGAAACCCTACCAGATAAAGATTTGAGGTTTAAAGTGGAATCAGAATCATGCAGTGTGCTAGCGATCAATTCCCAATAAGTTCAATATAATACAAAGTCATTGGTATGTATCCGGGCAAACAATTATATCCTGAGAAGTGTATCTGTTTAAAGGCTATGTTTCATTTTGATAGACGTTGAAAAGCTATTTTACTACCCGGGCATTGCATATGAAACTTAAATAAAAATCTTACCAGTATTTTGTGTGAATCAAATCGATGAAAGGTGGATACGAATTTTTAACACTTATCTTAATGCAAGATCAGAGCGTTACCATTCACCTTAAAAATTTTAACAGTTGTTTCCTAAGAATATATTTTAAGTCTGTATACATGCAAATAGTACAAGTTGGAATTTATGTAAGGAAAGTAACGTTATCAGTTACCAAAGTTGAAGGAAGGAGGGTTGCACCAAAGAAAAAATATGGTAGGGTTGACTACGGGCGCACTTACTTATGAATACAGTAGTCTTCCGATACTGCAGACGATCTCTAACAATGGAATGAAATAATGGGTAGCATTTTTGTCAATATAGCCCTCCCTCCCCACCTCTGGTAAGTAATTGGTCTACTTTAACATATATTCTCAAAACCAACGGAGTAGGCAGAAATGCTGTGAAGTGTGATATGTGGAATGGAAAGATATGAAGTATATTTCAAGAAACACACTTGCATTTCCATATTATGTGCATCATTTAGTTTCAATTCATTTCAGTAACACAACTGACTTAACATCCTTACAATGAATGGGCCATTGCCAAGCAGTGACATAATACTCATACCAGGAAATAGAATGTACATTTAAGAAGTGGTTGGCTAACAGAGGCAATGTGGAATCTCTACAGTACAGTGCTTATAGTTAAATATCAGTCAATTTAGCCAGTCGCAATCTTACAGCTCACCCTGCAACCACCAAAAATTGGGGTCCATGTTGCCAACACTAGTGCCTGCAAGTAACACTCAAGTGGATCCATAAAAACAATTCTAACAATTTGTATAACCATCAAAATATTTTTGCCCAAATAATTCTAACAGTTTATAGTTTTTAAAGTCTTAAGCAGAAGAAAGATTCCTTCCTCCATTTGGCAGTCTCGGAAAAGGATATATTAGCACAGTTGCTCAAGTTTCGATGACAGGCAAAATCGCAGTTCAGCATAATGTTGCACATTAATAACTAAGCAAACGCATTCTTACATTAGATTGCTACTATATCTGGAAGAGAAATCCCGGGTTCTGCTCGAAAACAGTTTAAACAAAAGAAATAATTCAAATTTTGCAACATTATTTGGTGATGACTCATTCATATGGATAACTCAGAAGCTTGTCAATTCTTATGCATAGATTTTGAACATAATCCATACTGCCACAGCCAGGCCGGCCATTAGCTGTTTGTTGATTTTGCGTATTTGTATTGTTATCAACACCCAAAAAGTGTGATAGTGTTTTCAGGCATGCGAGGTCATTAGTGTCACACTTTTCAGGAAAATGTTTTAGTTTGTGTACTCGAAATTGATTCGCTACATTCTATAACCGTCAGCAAAAATTGCAAGCTGCTACAGCTACATCTCACTGCTTTAATCAGTTCGCTAAATAATATATATATATATACACAGTAGGCTCAAAATATTGCAAATAATTGTTCAAACCTACAATGTACTGGCTCAGAATGACAATGCAAAAGTAAAGGGAAGATAATGTTCACTTTTTACCCAAAAACAACCCTACTTGAATAGGAAAATAAATACTGAAGGGTTTCATGGTTCATCTGTCGATACAAGATCTTGAAATTCAAAGTTCCAAAACTGTCACAATCTTGAGCTCAGAGTACTAAAACTTCAAAACTGCTCATTCCAAATTTGACGAAAACAATCTGTGGTCCTTTGGCACTTCCATTGCTCAACTTTTGCAATATGTACCATGTCTACAATGAACATACTTTTAAGTTTTCAATAGCTAGGATTGTTTGGACATTTTTACCATGGAAACCACAAACATATGAATAGATCACGTGAATAGGAAAACAGGCTACCGGGTCAACTTTGATTAGAATCTGACATTGAAATTGTCAAATGCTGTATGCAAGAAATGGTGGGCAAGTCAAAGGCCAAATTTAACAATGTTGTGTGCACTGAATATGGACATGGGATGATGATCACCATACAGTTTAGTATTTTACTTCAATTGGTTGAGAATTAGATCAGAGAAATGCGGTCTTCAAAAATTCCAAGAACGTAAAATCTTGATATGTCTGGAAGCAGAGAAATTTCCATCAATTTGAATTATATAAAACAAGGAAGTTTACAGATATTTTATTTTTGTGATAAAACAACTCGGTAGCAAATCAGGTGTTTGCAAATTGGCATTCAATTAACTCTTAAAATGTGAAAATTATCATCTGGTTTTTTTTGTGAGAAGCTGTAAAACATACCTCAGCAATTTTGAAGAAACACGCTGCAGTTTTCATTACAGCTATATGTATTTTCAATGAGTGTGTTTAACAGCTTATTGCTATTTATAAACGTGTCTCGGGCAACAAACCGAGTAATATTGTTATTAATGCACAATATTTTGGCGACTTTATTCTTCGTCGCCATCTTGAGGTGCAGTTGCATGTCTTGAAGTCTGCCTTGAAGTCAGCCTTGAGCGTGTTGTTTGTAAACTGGCATTATTAATCGGTTTGTTTCCCGAGAAACGTTTATAAATAAACAAGGCCGAGAAAAATTACATTCATTTATAGCTTATTGCTAGCTCATCCCACCAATTGTGTTGAAATTATACTTGCCTATGCACACGAATGGTATGATTGGATAGCCTAAATGCGAGTATCTGGCATTAAAATTTTGTCACAATTACATGAAACAAATGTTATTAATATTTATCCTAGTTCAAACAGAACAGAAAAAAATTAACAACTTGGAATTCACACAAGACTCGAGGCCCAATCTACAAACCTATTTTGACACACTATCATCCCTTGTCCAATTCGTCAAACATCTTGCATATAGCCCACCATCTGAGATTCACATGAATATCCTTGCCTAAAGCCATGTAGTCAATCCGAAAACCAGTTTCTTTCTTCACAGACATTTCTTATATAGTTGCATATCAATCTCTCCATCATTTTGCCAATCACTGATGACTAGGGTTCGGATCTTTAGGAAAAGTCATAATTTTTTCCTGCATTCTTTTTTAATTGAAATGCTGAATTAAATACTGATTCAACATTTCTGATTGTATTTTATAAGCATATTCACACCATTTTCCTAGTTTTGGTCATATTTCGATAATATTTGTGGTCATATTTTGAGGAAAAACCTCGTAGTTTTTTTAAAAGTACCGGGAATTCACTAGATATAAATGAGAAATTAAGATAATTATACACAGAACTGTACTACCGCTATGCATGTTGGGGGCTGACTGATTTTAACTGCAGTCATAAACCATCAGTCAAGAAATAAAGTTATACATTGTCATTCTCTAAACGTAATCTCCTGCCCACCTTTTAATCTCGACAATGCAGCAAAAGCATCTCAGTGTCGATCTGCGTCAATCAATATATCACTGAAATATCCCCAGTCATTGTTAAATCTGCAGTGGTTCAGTGAGTTGACCTACCGCCATGCCGAAATAAAATTTTCTGAAAGTGCGAAGTTACATAAATGAATTTAGAGACTAGTATTTTAGTACAGTTGGAAGAGTTCTATTCTGTAAATTATTTGAAAGCAAAGTGACTTCAACAAACAAAAACTTGAAATTTAATTTCCTAATGGTGCAGCGAGTGCAAAGAAGCAAATTATGCTGTCTATATAAAAGTGACACTACTAGATAAAATAAATTATGCCCAATTAAACATCTTTTGATGTATAGTGAATTTAAATGTTTGTCATTTTTATCCATTTTTAAGGTCATATTTCTCTATTGTTTTGGTCATAAAGATCCGAACCCTACTGATGACAAACTAAATGGCCTGTAATTTTCAACCCTATTTGTAATACCTCTTATGAACCAGTACTACTATCACTTATTTTCCAATCCTCTGGTACGCAGCTAAACTCCAAACTAATTTTAAATAAAATTTCAAGGTAAGGTACAAATATTGTATCCCACAATCTTTAATAAATCTGTAGTAATATTATCTACATCAGCCCTTTTACTTCCGAGTTCCTTCATAATTTTCAGAGAATTTATTTCAAATTTTGTAATTTCCTCATTTATACTTTTAGGAATAAACTCCTCTGATTCATTCTCTGCCATCACAGTATGATTGAGTGACTGTCCCCAGTTGTCTCACTAAACCAATGTCTTTGTAATTTTAAAATCCTCAGTGACTTCAACTCGGTTCTTATCTACAAGTCTGAATACCTTCCTTTCCCCTCAGTTTTCTAATATAGCCATAGGAATTTCTAAAGTATTCAGTGAGCCTCACTTTAGTGTTTGTATTCTTTTGTACGACCTACAATCTTGAAAAATACTTTCAATGTCCATTAAAATAAGATCTCCCTTCATTAGAAATCTACTGTTATTTAACATTTCAAATGTTTATTGGTAGAATATTTTTCCCATTTTAAGCTTCTTTGACTGCCAAAGTTAAGCCAAGTCACAAGCTGTTACACATAACATACAGATCGATTTTCAATAATAACTCAATTTCCTTGCAGAGTAAAACTTTGTATTACTTCTCACTTCAAGTTACAGTTGTTATAACTGGCAGATAAATACCTGGAAGTGGCCAGCTCCACCATCCATATAATAAGATTTCCTATTTATGGTGGATATAATATGTTCCGTAAAAAATACTTGTTCAGCAAATTCCCAAAATTTATGAATATAAAAGTCATACCAAGTGTGAACCTAGATCACCGGTTTGATAACAGACTTTAAAACTCAGCCTGCGCAAAGCACTAAGCAAAAGAATCAGATGTTGGAAGCTGGCAGATAGTGGCACAAAGGAAATATTTGAGGAAGAAGCAAAGGCCAACTTGCCCAAGGATGAAACAAGAACAGCAGAAGATGAATGGAGAAGATTTAGAGCAGCAGAAAAGATATGTGGAAGAATGTCAAATAAGAGGAAGGAGATGGAAACACCAAGGTGGAATGAGCATATTGCAGAAACTGTAAAAAGAAAAAAAACAGGGCATGGAGAGAGTGATTTCAAAACAGAATGGAAGAGAAAAAGAGCAATATGGAAAAGCCTTAAAAAAAATTATAAAAAAAGGATAGGTAAAATCTTGGGAGGAATTCACAGATAAATTGAAGACAATCTACAAAGGAAATAAGAAAATACTGTATGAAGAAACAAAACCTAGAGATAAGCTGGCCAATGTGAAGTGCAATGGAAAGAGGAAAATGTGCCGAGTAAATGGAAAGGGTACTTAAAAAACCTGTTGTAAGGAACCAAAGAAAAGAATAGCGGAATAACTGCTCTAGACAGAGAAAAAGATGTATTTAGCATGCTGGAATTAGAATTGGCAGTGAAAGAAATACCAAATAGGAAATCTCCAGGATTAGAGCTGACAGCAGAAATGTTAAAAGCAACAGGAGCAATGATTTTATAGTCATACGGAGAGTCTGGAAAGAAAGGAAAATAGCAGAAGACTGGAGTCATAGAGCCTATTTATATATACAGCTAGAGGAGCAGTTTGGTTTTGGGCAAGGAAGATCTGCAGTGGATGCAATTTTTATACTCTGCCATCTTCCAAACTTTTCTCTACAATTTGTCAAAGACACATACTGAGGGAAAGCATATGGCTATCATAGGCAGTTTTTATGTTAATGAAAGCTATTACTAAGTTTAAAAAAAGAGAGGAATAGATGAAGGAATTGTGGAACTAATAAGGAACATCTATGAGAAGTGTGAGAACTGCATGTGCATAGACAGTAAACATTCAGAATGGTTTTTACACGAAAAGAGCAGTCAGACAAGGAAGTGTATTGTCACCTCTCCTGTTTTATGTAGTATTCACATAAGTCCAGAGATCCAACAGAGCTGAAGGTGATACCACATGCTGAGGAGGAGATAGAGCAGCATGTGGTAAGAGAATTACAGAAATTGAGGACTTCAGTGGGTAAACATGACCTGGAGGAGTGTAGAAAAAAAACCAAGATAATGAAGATAACAAGAAACTCTGACCCTTTAAAGGATATCTTATTCGACACTAAGGAATTGGAATGGGTAGAATCGTTTGACCTATTTCCTACTCCATCATTCCATTGATAGTTACCTTGCTTCCCAGATACACAGAGTAAGGAAGAGTGGAAAATTGTATCATCAGATAGGGATGTAACATGGAAAATAGGGAAGGAAGCCAAAATTTTACTCTATAAAGTATATAATACTAGCACATAGTGACCAATGGCTCTGCTTCCTGCAATTTGTGAATATCACTCTATCCAAGTCCAGGTTTCAGAGATGATATTTCTGAGAGGAATAGATAATGTTACAATGAAAGAAAAAAAAAGAAATGAAAACACTAGGGAGAGACTACGAGCAGAAGTATTAGAAGAGATGTTAACAAGGAAATGGCTGCAGTGGCTGGGGCATGTCATGAGGATGGAGGAGGGGAGGATGCAGAAGTGGGAAGGAGACCAGTTAGACGACCTCGGACAAGATGGATGGACCAAGAGAAGAAAGACGCAGAGGCTAAGGGAGTCGTTTGAGGAAAAATCTTGAAATTACTGCAAGACTTGGGAGAGGTTGTGCAGGACAACACGCAAAGGCAGAAACGTCTAATTGTCACGATAATCTGTACGCAAAAATAATTTGATAAAAAGAATAAATATGCACTTGTGCTTACAAGACAATTGTATCTGCCTGCCTGCCCAGCAGCTGGTTCCTGAATGGGAAATTGATCTACCATAAAATGTGAAGTCAGCAGCATAGTTTAGGGGGTTGCAAAAATAACTCAATCATTTTCACAATAGATGATGGCTGAGTGGTGTAAACACACACACAAAAGACAAGAACAAAAATGAGAAGAGTAGTATTCAGGTTAGAATAAGAGAACATTATGGAGGTTAGGTGTAAGGAGTCTCGCGAGGCAGTCTGCTACAACTTCTTGTCTCCATGACGTCCTCCTGTTAATAAAGCGTGAAGTCCCAAAAATTGTGTTCTTCCCTATCGTAATATATAAGATTTACTAACATATCAAAATAAATTTCAATTCATTATTCGAAAGCAATACTTCCTTCTCACCTACTCAGATAAAATATTTGTCACACTAATAGATAACCAATGTAGTTCAGTAGTACCCAATTCCTGTATCACAAATTTAGCACATTGTATCCTAATTTTAGAAACCAAGCGCCCTCTCCACCGTAAAAAGGTACCCAGCATAAACACAACATAAAATATAGCATATAAACAAGGCAGAGAAAAGCTGATAACTCATTTAAAATTCCACTGAAATATACTCTTAAGTAAAATGAATCTATGTTTTACTCATTAACAGAACTTCACAAGATTCATTACATTTATAAAACCCCGAGATAAAACTAAAATTTGCTGCAGATCACATCACGAGGTACAGACTTTTTTTAAAAAAAATTTAACACAACACTAAAAGATGATTGCAGGGAGAAAACACAGTAAATTATTAGACGGCACTAACTTGTAGTTGGTATTTAAGGATAGAAGGATCAATGAAAAAAATCTACATTAAAAAGAACAGAAAATTTTAAATATTTATTTGGAAGACGGTTATGAACAATTTATTCATTCTCTTCACTGCGTAGACGAGCGTTGGCATTTGTCACTCTGATTGAAAGTTGCTGTGCCCGCTCTACAATAGCTTTCCTTTTCTTTGAAGAAACAGCATGAGCAATTTCAGCACAGAACTTCCGGTTCTGCATCATCAAAACTTCCAGTTCCTGAAAAGTTCAAAAATAAAACATTTCTAAAAATTGAAACAATTGGGTATGGTGACAAAGAACTTGCCATTAAGCACTGAAATAATAATTTACATCTTTTACTTTTTCAGGTTTTTTTTTTTTTTTTTTTTTTTTTTTTTTTTAAATAAATCAGAACTGTTTTTAAAGCCCTTATGATGAAAAATACTAATATTTAACATTGTGAAAAACAGATTGCTCAAAAATATTTGAATACATCAATAAGCATTTACATACAAAGGGTAGTACAGATTCTTGGCAACGTAACTGTCGGTAATGACACTGTAGGAAAACTTTACTTTGCAACATGAAGTTAAATTTTCATGCACGGCTTAGAACAGAAATGAGTAAGTAAACCTCTACATGTACATCCATACTCTGCAAATCGCAAACATTGTGGGTGGCAGAGGGCGCTAAGCACCAATCCTACACCGGCACATTCCAATCCTGAATAGCACGAGGAAAGAAGGAATACATAAAGGCATCAGTACATCTTATTTCTGGAATCTTATCCCTCCAGTGATTGCAACCTAAATAGGTTGGCAGAAGAAGTATTTCATTGCACTCATAATTTATAGATTTTCACACATTCCCCAATAAATTCAAACACAAACTACATCGTATGTCTTCCAAACTATCCCAGCCCAATCTATTCTGTGACGTTTTCATAAGGGCTATAGCAACAAGACACGAATCAAGTGGCTCTCATCTGCACCCTTGCCACAGAGTCAATCAGGCCCTTGTGATACGAATCCCAAACTCCACAACAGTAATCCAGATGCGGACGCACTAGTGTTTTATACGACGCTATCTGCCTTGTATGAGCATTACAATTCCTCAAAATATGACCCATGAATCGAAATTTAGAATTAGCTTTGCCTATGACGGAAGTTATGTGCAAGTCCCATTTCATGTTGCTTTGTACTATCACCGTCCGATACTTCAGAGAATCGACCGTGTCAACAGCTGAATTGTTTATTTTGTACTCGTGAGCAAACTGAATCTTGTTGTTACTCATTCGCATTGCCTTGCACTTTTTGCAATTAAGTGCACATTGCCATTTATGGCACCAATCGGAAATAGCACGAGAATCGCGCTGAATTTCTAAGCAATCGTCAAAGCACCTTATTTCCCCATAGATAACTGCATCATTGGCAAACAATCGCAACCAGCATTTGACGTTGTCACCTAGATCATTTATAAATATTAAGAAAAGAAGTGGCCCTATTACACTTCCTTGAGGAACCCCAGAAGTAAAGTTTACCATAGAAGACACTTCCCTGTCAATGACACTGATCAACCAGTTAGAAAATCATGTATCCATTCGCAAATCTGATCCGATATACCATATGCTCGAATGTTCGCTAAAAGTCGGTTGTGTGGTACAGAATCAAAAGCTTTCTGAAAATACAAGAAAATTGCATCAACTTGTAAACCTGCATCGATAACTTTCATTGCGTCATGTGAAAATAGGGCCAATTGTGTTTCACACGATCTCTTCTTCCGAACTCCGTGTTGACGTGGTGTAAGTAACTCGTTCTCATTTAGAAACTTCATAATGTTAGAGCATATGACATGATCCAGAATTCTACTACAGACAGATGTTAGAGATATGGGTCGATAATGCCTAGGATCACTCTGAACTCCTTTCTTGAAAACAGGAATTACCTGGGTTATTTTCCAGCTAGAAGATACTTTTTACTCTTCTAAAGATTTACGAAATATATCTGACAAACTGTTCAATTTCCTCTGCGTTTTCAGAAAATAATCCT
Organism: Vandiemenella viatica; assembly: GCA_031002005.1. Taxonomy (NCBI): domain Eukaryota; kingdom Metazoa; phylum Arthropoda; class Insecta; order Orthoptera; family Morabidae; genus Vandiemenella; species Vandiemenella viatica. Next base: position 139,425,904 of record JARYHS010013631.1, on the reverse strand, counting down.
ACCAGTATACCATCAGGACCCGGCACTTTACCCCACTTTAGGAGCTTTAATAGGCTATTTGACTATTTTTTGAAAATGGTTTTAAATAGTTTATTGATACACGTTATTTACCGGGTACTATTTATTTTTGACGAAAGTGCTCATTTTACGTAAAATTCAACGTTAAAATTTAGAGTATTTGAAAGCCCGCCAAAACGCTCGTTTGCTGCCTGGCATGTGCCAACAATACTAGTGACGTCACGTGCCAGCAAGCTCTCACTCTACATAAGTAACGTCTGGTTTGTTTCTCCGATTTTGTGTGTAAATTGTTGGAAATATGGTTTATAAATAGGGTGTAGTACATCAATCTACAACCACAACAACTCTTCAAATAAATGTAAGTGTTCCCACATTAGCTGAAATAGGAAAAACAGCTGCTGCGACTTGCTCATAGAAACCCAGACGACATTGCGACTAAGTCGCATATCATTTGCACCATAATTTCTTTGATATAATGTAGTACGCTGTTTAAGGTGAGTATCAGCAAAGTTAGGGTTCTTAGGTTCGATCCTTACTTTGGAATATGTTTTGTTATTTGTGAGCATTTTCTTTAAATACTAGTTGATGTTGGTAGTGCCGCACATTCTTTTTCTAAAATCCACCAAAACATTAAATTTTTTTACTGAATGTTTCACAAATTTTTGATAGCAAACATATTATAAACATTTGAAACATAACCAAAAAAATGAAATTGGATGGTACTTGCACAAGGATAAAAAGTAAAAAAACCTGAAAATTACTTGTGTATTAAAAGAAAATATTGCCTAAATAGATGCATTTATATCAGAAAGGCAACATGCAGTTGATCGTCGCGTAAAAATTCCAACAAAAGGTATTCAAAGCGTGCCGGTACTGTTGCGAGATTAGCGAGAAATACTGTTAAAATAAAATCCATTATTCACCACCGAGCACTTTTTTTTTTTTTTTTTTTTTTTGGCAATCATAATGTATCTCTGGTATGTTTCAAAATTAAAAACGGAGGATTATGTTTTTATAAAAGTTTCATTGTATGACAGCAATTTATGTTTCAAACGTTTGCAAGACGTTTTATGACTTCTTTGAATAAAAACATGATCCTGTAAAGCAACAAACAGCAAACAGAAATGGAAAAAAAAATGAACACACGAAAAAAATATTATCCTAATCAAGGTTCGAACATTGGATCTTCAAATTCCTATAGCACTCTAACCATGCAGCTACCTGGACACCATGGCATTGTTACTTATCTTCTCGCTAATAGTGAACACACTAACATCACAGTGTCTACGTGCGGTGAAGTGACTGTGATCTCGGTAAATAAACAAACAAATTCAGTTTTGTTGGGAAAAAATATCATTTATCTATAATTATGTATCTGTAGTTAAGAAAAATTGTCCACAACATCCAGTTGTTTAACTGATGTGCTTACCTTATACTAAATTTGCATTTCTCTCGTAAATATCTCCTAAAACAACTAACTAAATTTAAAATTTTAGTCATTGTTATGAAGGATTTCTGTTAATCTTTAACTTCCAGTTTAAATATAAAATATTCTCGAATTGAAGTCATTACATTTTCAAGCTCTGTAGAATAAAAATCAGGGGTTGTTTCTATAGCTAGCCAGAAAAATAATTTTCAGTATTTTTTCCGCTGTAGTCTTCTACAAACTGTTCATTTTATAATCAACAAAAAAACTCATTAGTAACAAGAGATAACCAGCAACAAATAGCTGAAAACTTGGATAGCGTGAAAAGCTCCGTACGCAGCCGCAGCGCCTACAGGCAGGTGATGTCACTAAAGCGATATCCAATCCCAGAACGTTTTCTGACATGTGACAAGAGACAAGAAAAATCTGATTTTTATTTCACTTTTTTTTATTATTATTAAAAACAATCCACCTTTCTTTTAAAATTTAACAAAAATAGCTTCCTTAAGCATTAATCTACGCGAATGATGACAGTTTTTAATATATTTTCAATACTCTCAAATAGCCAATTGCTTTACAATACCTACGTTATCAATTTCTATCGGATGCATCTCTAATTCCACACAATGTGGTACAGTGGGCATGTTTTCATGCAAGAATGAATTTTTGAATTCGGTGTTATATACTGTAGCACTGTCGCGGCTGTCGTCAACTTCCTGTCTTTCATTAGAACTGACTTATTGTTTCCACTACAACTATTTTTTTTATTTTTTTTTTCATACGACCAAAATTTCTTAGGGTTTTCGGTGAGGCTTTCAGAGAGAGAATTGGAATGAAAGTCATTAAAGGCCTCACGCATCGCATTCTTAACATGTCCCCTTATCTTCTATAACTTATCTAAATCAGTCCGATGCATCGTTCTTTTTGACCGGTGCATGTATCTGCCTTTGCTTTTTGAGTAACATTTTAACATCCCATGTATACCATGGGGGATCATTCCCTTCCCTGATTGTCCGTTTCGGTATATGCAAGTCCATAACTTCCCTGACTAGCCTTTTCAAATCTGTTATGATCCTTTCTTTTTGCTCATGGTTGTTAATTTTACTGTAGCAATTACAGCTTTGTGATCACTTATTCCACTGGAGGTAGAAATATCCGTGAATAATTCAGGCCCATTTGTAACCATAATATCTAAAATATTTTCGTTACCATTGAGGCATCACATTGGTTCAGTTAAGAGTTGCTCAAGATTGTGATCTTAGAAAAGAGCTAGAATGATTTTGCAAGCTGCTTTATCCCTGCAGCCAGTAACATGAATGTAATTAGTCCAGTCGATATATGGAAAGTTAAAGCCACCTCCTAGCATTATTGTATGGTCCAGAAATTGCCGAGCTATATTATTTACATTATTCCTTAAGGCCTTGGCAATAGTTACGCTTGCATCTGGTAGACGATAGAAGGAGCTTATCACAAGTTTTGTCCCAGCTATGTTGAGCTTGATCCATAAGATTTCACAGACAGTATCAATATCTATTTCGTTACATGGAAGGTATTTACTAACAGCTATAAATACACCACCTGCTTGGGAATGCAACCTATCCTTGTGGAAAATGTTCATACTACCATTAAAGATTTTGGTAGAACTTACGAGGTGTGTACAAAAGAAACCGAACTAATTAAATAGCGCGCAAATGGCTGCAGATAAAATTCTCTGACTTCCGTGCACACTAGTGACATCTCTCGGCAAGAGATTGCCTCTTGTCGCACTACGATCGCTGCATTAGTTTACGAGTGACAGCGGGTTGAGTGAGTTCGTGCGCAGAGTGCCTGTCAGATTTGTCAGAAAGCGAGAATGAAGGAATTGGAGGAGCAACGTGTCTGTGAAATTTGGTGTTAAATTTGGGAAAACTTTTACAGAGATACTTCAAATGCTTAAACAAGCATACGGGGATGATTGCATGAGCCGAACACAGTGCTATGAATGGTTTAAGCGCTTTAAGGAGGGCAGGAGTTCGGTTACCGATGATCCAAAATCTGGTCGACCCTCCACATCAACAGACGACCACCATGTTGAGAGGGTTCGCACCGTGATTTGTGAAAATCACCGTTTGACTGTCCGTGAGGTTGCTAAAGAAGTTGGCATAAGTGTAGGCTCTTGCAATCACACCCTGAAAGAAAAACTTGAAATGCATCGTGTCAACGCAAAACTGGTGCCACACTTATGGCGGACGAGCAGAAGGAGAATCGAGCTAGGATCTCTAAGGAGTTGCTTGAAAAAGCAACTGAGGACGAAAACTTCCTCAAGAACATCATTACAGGCGATGAAACATGGGTTTATGGCTATGATGTGGAAACGAAGAGGCAGTCTTCAGAATGGGTGGGGAAAGGATCTCCTCGACCAAAGGAAGCGCGGATGAGTCGGTCGAACATCAAGGTGTTGATGGTCGTGTTTTTTGATTGCAAAGGAGTTGTGCACCATGAATTTGTACCATGTGGTCAAGCGGTAAACAAGGAAGTCTACCAGAAAATTCTGACACGATTGAGAGATGCTGTGCAAAGGAATAGGCATGAACTGTGGGAGAATAGGTCATGGATGTTGCACCATGACAACGCACCCGCTCATGTAACATTGTTTTTCATGAATATATCTGGCAAAACATCACACTCCTGTTGTGCCCCAGCCACCCTATTCTCCAGACTTGGCTCCGGCAGACTTTTTTCTCTTCCCAAAACTGAAAAACACGTTGAAAGGACGTCATTTCAAGACCATATAAGAAATTCAAGACAATGCGACGAGAGAACTGCGCACCATCGGAGAAATTGCATTCCAAAATTTGAAAAAACGATGGCAACGGTGTATTGATAGTGAAGGACAGTGTGTAAAAGTTAGTATGATTATGAACAATAAAGCAATTACAGCAGAAGTTAGGGTCCTTTTAGTACACACCTCATATATCCGATTTTAACTAATTTTCTCTGCCTATTACAATATCAGCAACTGTACTACGAATAACATTTTTGAGTTCAGGCTTTTTATTACAAACACTTCTGCAGTTAACTACTAGAACGTTTAACATTCGAGATTCTTTTAAGCTACCCCTAACACACGGTGCTGAATTTATCTGGACTGTCAGTAACTGAATTTCCTCATTAGGGTCATCCTCCCTCAGCCTAACCCCCCCTCCACCCAAATACAGTCCACACGGCCCCAGCCACCCGTGTAGCCGATTCCCGTGTGTAGTGCACCCCTTATCTACCCAAGGGATCCCTCCAAGATTCGACTCCAGGGCGAAGATCGAGGAATCTGCAGCCATGACTATCACAGAAACACCTGGTTCAGCCCCACAACACGGCTCTGAACCAGAGGTTCACAGTCAGTTCTATCGACAATGCTGCAGTTGGTTAGCTCAGCAGAAATCTTGCGGCCAATTGCCACAGAGTTCACCCTTTCTGCAAGTCGCCCAAAGGAAGAGAGGAAACTTATACAAAGGCATGCTACAATGCATTCATATAAACATGATAGCTGATGGATTTTTCTCAAAATTTTCCTGCACTTTTATTGTGTCGTTGCCAACATCTTATACGTCTGTGAATGTTTGTTTTCTTTTAAGTAAATTACGTAACAGACTTCATAATGATAGGTGCAATCATTGACATCAAAACCTAGTTCCACAAAGTCCAACCATACATATTTATGTAGATGCTTGCCTGGTATAATATCAACATAGCCTAACACACTGACAACTCAGAAATGAGAAACCATTCACTACAATCATGGTTTTTTTTTGGTTTTTTTTTTGCATATGGCTTTACACCTCATCAATGTCATTAGAAGCAGGAAAGATCAAGGGGCTAGGAATGGGAATGAATTTTATCATGGCCTTTTGAAGGAACCATCCCAACAATCTTCCGGAGTGATTTTGGGAAACCATGGAAAACAAATCTAGATGGCTGTTCAAGGAATTGAATCCTTGTTCTCCCTGATGCCAGGCTCGAGCATTACCACTCATCCACAATAAGCATCCACAATCACTCAAGTGGAACAGTTAAAATTAAAAATCTGACAGTACTATTCATAACTTAAACTATCTGAATTTATATGAGGATTTCATTGCAAAATGTATTTTGTAATCTAATTTCAGGAAGATATTGGAAATGACCAAAAACTATTCTTATAAATGAGCAATGTGAAAGTCACTGAATATGATGAAGTTTTTATGTACTTTGATTATCTGATTAATATACAGTTTCTTTGAAAAAATGGCTTCCTAGTTCCCATGAAATCGGTATTCTGGCTTTCAGTGATAAAATTTTTATCCTAATTTATGAGCTGGGAAATAATTTACTCAAAGAACTATAGAATTTGGAAAAAAAACTTACCCGGACATTATGCACCAACACTTTTCGGAACCCTGTTGGGAGCATGTGTTTAGTCTTCTTGTTACTGCCATAACCAATGGATGGCATGAGGTACTGGCCCTTGAAGCGCCGTCGCACTCTGTTGTCAATACCCTTTGGTTTCCGCCATGACCGCTGTATATATAAAGAAATTGGAATGCTAATTACACTGTAACCGAAACAATCTAATAGTTTTCAAAACTAGTACAAAATACAACTCTATAAACAAATGTGAGTCAGTGAAAATATTTTTCAGTGCAGCACTGTTATTACACACAGGAATATGAACCACTTATCAAATGTAGAGTCAACATGCAAACAAGTAGGAAGTAATCAATATTCATGTAAGCAAATCAGACTTGTTCTCATCACAAAGAAAATAACACAGCCAAATATCATTAGAAGTCCCATCCTCTGTCGATTTAAAACTATGACTGTGGTACCAAGCATGTTGCTGGTAAGAGACTGAGCTGAAGATGTAGATTACAGACTACACTAAGGATCACTCCAGCATTCCTCTGGAATAACAAAAACTACAGAAAAAAATGGATGGCCAAAATGAGCATCAAACCAGAACTCTGGTAAAATTAGAGCCCGAAGTTTGGCACTCATTCTAAGAGTTTGTATACTGTATTCACACAGATTTACAAAACTATTTACAATGCATCCTTACCAAAAACATCTATACATAAAAGTGTTTATTTTTTTAAATTTTATTTTATTATATATAAAACATACATCAGCACAAGTCAGCTTCCATATTCCAGTAACACTAGACTGTGATCTATGATAATCCCAATGCATTTAAGTCTGAATGGAAATACACTAGTGAAGACTATTTTTTTCTATTTAATGTGTACAACATTTACGCTGTGCCCCAATTTATCAGTTGCATAAATGAAGCTTTCAGACAAGTGAAGCAGCAGTCATTACCTCACAAGCCACTGTAATGATAAAGTGAGCTGCTGGCATTTATGCAGCTTGGTGTGGGGTAGGGTAATTGTTGTGGGTCTGGTTGTTTCTTGATTGCAGTTTTGTATTCTACTTGAAATCACTTAAAATTTATTCTCCAAATACACAAGTACATGTCCACCACCACCTATAATTCTACTTCTTTTCTTCACAGTGCAGGCTCTGAACCACGCTATCATTAACTCAGTTTGTACACTCTGTTTCAACTCCTAACAGCATATTAATCTTCACGAAGCACTATCACATAGCTATGTGCAAATAACATTTTGTTACCGTTTCGTCTGCTCAACACAATAATGCCGGGCACGCTGCCACTTGCAACCGATTTTTTCTACAGTTCGTTGCAGACCAATTAGTGAATTGCAACATACTTTGTGTTGCCTCATTTGTCTGCTCTAACGTATTGCCAGAGCGCGCAGCCAAACTTAATACCGGGCGCGCAGCTAACACAATACAATACGACTGTAGTGGCCACTTCACGACCGAACTCTCAGACGGTCCGTGGCAGACCGATTTCAACAATCAACTTTGTTCCTCGCGTCTCTCTCTCGCAAGAATGCTTCGTTCTGATTCATCACTTTACACATTATATCCGTGGTTTTATACTGTCTCGCCACACCACATTCTAATAAAAATTACTCCAATACGAAATTTAGTTTCAAATATGTACCATCCAAACACCCTTAATTTCTGTGTAAATTAATTGGGCCATTACAGTAGCCATGGCAGTTGCCCCAGATTTATAAGGTGGAGATCCAGAAGCTGCAACTATGAGGTGACCTGGATTATCATGCATGAGGATTTTGGGAAGTATAGCCTTTCCTACTGGTTACTTTCACTCCTGTTCCATTTCCTCCGTTCTTGAACCAGAACTCAACCCTTCTAGCTAAGTAACCACTCCGGATCACAGCCTTCAAACATGCCTTATGTGTGCCTTGTACTTGTGCTGAAAAACAGTACAAACCAGAGCATTTCAGTAATCAGCAAGTTCAGACATTTTCGTGTCTCATCACAGTAGAACTCTAATTATCCTAAATCCGACTATCCGAATCGCTGATTATCTGAATCGCTTAAGGCAGCCACATTAAGACGTGCGTGGAACAAGTTGAAAGGCATATCAACTGCAGAAGAGAAGGAACAGGAGAAGAAGGGAAAAGAAGCTCAAGAAAATGAAAGGGAAGAGACAGGAGAAAATGGGGCTGACGTGTCACTTGAATTCAGAAACAGTCTTCTGAAAATTCCTGTATGTTGAGATCTAAGTGCTGAAGATTTAGGAGAGTGGGTGGTGTGCGATTCGTCAGATCCTGGGTATGAAATTCTATGATCATGAACTCATTGAAAGCAAGTGGCGAGGAAGAAGATGACCTTAACATTGAAGTTGAAGGAGACATCAGCTAGTCAAGCATTTGCCGGCCTTGAAACCGCGTTGAAGTGAATGGAGCGTCAGCCTGAGTGTGACCACATGCAACTTCTCACTGTCAAGCAGATGCTCGACTTGGCTACCCGAAAACGGATGAATACAGTCAAACGGCTTACTTTGACCAAGATGTTCAGCAAGCAACGACTTTTACTTTTTCGGAAAAAATCCAATTATCCAAATGGGGTCTGGTCCCAATTGATTCGGATAATTAGAGTTCTACTGTACTGTCCTGTTCTGTTATCTGCAGTAAGTGGTGGTTTATTTCCATATCCATCTTCTTTTGGGTGTTGGATTGCAAGCAAAATTAAAATTTGGTGTAACGGAATGAACTATTTTTTTTAACTGCTTTACCTCTCTCAGCAGCGATGTCTTTAGAGACAGGAAAGGATGGGGGGCAAGGAATGGGAAGGAAATCGGCCATGGCCTTTTTAAGGAAGCATCCCGGCATTTGCCTGGAGTGATTTGGGAAACCATGGAAAACCTAAATCTGGATGCCCGGACGGGGAAATGAACTAACCCTTTCCACATGACAGAAGGCCACAGTCAAAACAAGAGGACATTGCAATTATCAGCCATCTAACTCTTCTTCAGCAGAAAACATGACAGGTACATGGTATATTTAGCAGATAGTGTACACACACACACACACATATAAATTCTTAACTTTTCATGATGAAACTGATTGTGGTACACCACATTTCAGTGTAACCTTAACTGTCTTCAATGGAGATTTCATGAAAAGTGAAGCAATACTGGCATATTCTGTAAAACAATTATTTCAACTAGTAACACAAATATTAAGATTTTTAGTGATGTTAATATGATGAGTCTACCTGTCACTTTTCACAAATTCCCAGATTTATATTCACACTCCTCCAATCTTTCTACTTAAAAGATCTTTAACAAAGATGTAATATGAGATTTTATATTTCATCTGGCCTTTTTTCCACAAGTTTTCCGAAATAAACTTGTATATTTGTGCAGCGTCAGTAAGTGCAGTTTTAAGAATAAGTACAAAATGTATATTACATTTACCAAATATATTCTAATTAAGTAAATTTGTCTGAAATGTGAAGTTTCATAGTTCCAAATTATAGCACGATTTAAAACTGAAACAAGTGAACAAAGAAGACCAGAGTAAAACTGACCTCCACAAGATTATCAAGGAACCACAGCTGGGCGGAAAAACGTTAATTCATTGATTAAAAAAGTTTTTAAAAAAACTGCAAAAATGTAACTTTTAAGTTAACCTAAAAAATCATTAACGTTCTTCTTAACTTCATTAACTTTAGTCCGTTACATTGGTCGTCGTCATTTTGTTTGTTTGAATTGTGCGCCACAGAACACTGGTACTTTCAGAGAGTCGAATAGAAAATTAATTACGCGACTCGTGTGACGCATATATAACTGTTATGCTAGGCATGGCACAGATGAGAGTAGGGACGCCAGAGTTGTGGACTGTTTGCATTTTACATATGCAAACCGGCGATCAGTACTCATTTCAAATTCGACGGGCGATTGATCTTGATATTTTTATATTTAACCTTTTTAATATGAGGAATACAATGACATTTTTAGTTTGTGTTCGTTTGGAGTTGGTTGGTGAGATAAATTAAATTGACATTTGTTACATGATTAGATCGCGGAAACTGAAGAGCGATAATCTATTTGTGAAAGCAGCAATGTTATTAATAACAACGAGAATATAAAAAATCATTGGCCACATTTATACGATTAAGTTGCATTTAAATCATGACTGGGAGAACTATTTATTTATGAATTCAAACTGCGTTTGACTTAACTTTCTACAGTCAAGGTTCACGTTTATAGCCTTAATAATCTTAAACGCACAAGAGGACGCATACCTCCAAATATTTACAGTTGGAAGAAAAAGTAAAAATGGGGTCAGCTCATGGGAAAAGTAAAAACTATTCAAATCCTTCAAGTGATGTTCTGATGCAGATAGTACTTAAAGTGTGTGTGTGTGTGTGTTTTTTTCCCCCGTTCTAATTAAAATATTAAAACACAGTAAGAACTCAATTTCCAGAGGAACATTGGGTAGGTGTATGGTTGATTGTTAACTTTAACGGATAACTGTAACTTGCATTAAAACACAACGCTTTAACGATTATCCACCTAACTTTTTAAGCAGCAGATTAAGGAAGTTAACTTTTTAATTAACTGTGACCAGCTATGTAAGGAACACGAGTTTTCAATACACTTCAAACAAATCTTAATAGATAAATTCAGGAAAACATTTGAAAAATTTTGGCTCTGGAGTAATCACTGGGACTCGAAGGAATCGAACCATGGGTCTGAAAATTGTTACACATATCCAACAGATTATATTGTTAATATCTGTTGCTCTTAGAGCTGTAAAATATATACACACCTCACAAACTTCACTCTAAAAGTGCGGTCACGTTATTACGTGAGTGACTAATAGCGAAGAATAATGATCATGCACAAGTTCCTTAAACGATATTACTAGAGAACATGATGCTATCACAGCCATAAAAATATAAATATGCAAGAAATTACATACACAAAACCTGCCACAACTATGAAACGTAATTGAACGTTAGGGGCCTTATTTACGTGTAGACATATGCAACGTCCAACAATAGGAATTACATTGTCAAACATATCCACATGTCATTTCAGATATGTTAATATTCTATGGCATTTATCAAAGTAGGTTGCGGCAATATTAAAGTAGGTTGTGTTAAGCTGCAAGACCGGCAATATCCTTGTTTCAGCATAGGTCGAACGAATTTTTTTTTTATAGTTTACATGCAGCCTGTACCAAAATGGCATTTTTGTTGTTAAAGCATAATTCGCTTGAAATTTGGATCTGATAAACACTTAAGGTATCATGATTTTAGAGCAGAATCATTAGTGGAGCCTGTGGATAGGTTGAAATGTAGCCTGGGCCAGAATTGACACATCCATTATGCCACAATAGGAATTGAAATTTTCTTTTTATTATAAAGTTGTTTGATTTTCATCATTGTTCACAGATGCATTATGTTGCGCGTAATATTAGTATCACTGGGGTTCGCAGGTAATAAATGGTGTTCTCTAATCGCTTAAGTGTGTTACGTTATGGCAGCCCTTTTGCTTGAAGTTTGTATATTATATACACTCTTGATTGGTGTAATATAAACATTATTAAAAAGTTTAGTTGCAGGAATGTTTCCGTTAACATACATAGCTATTGGCCTTCTCCCAGTCGCTCAACGCTTAACGTTACGGCACTTTTTGAGTGAAGTTTGTGATGTATGTATATATTTTGACTATTTAATATATTTTGCTTTCAGAGCTGTATCTCCCAATGAACAAGTGCAACAGTTTTCGGACCAAAATGACATTTCCTTTATGAGTCCCAGTGATTGCGCAGCAACCAAATTTTCAACTAATAACACCTAATTCATACAATAAATTCTTTCAAAGTATCTACAATATAACTAACAATATCTTGTATACAAGAAGTTATGATTAATTTGCATATATAAATATATTACCAGAAGATGCACTATTTTGCTTCAAATAAATTTCTTTCAAAAACTTATAAGTTTATATCACGATACAGTGAACGTATTATTGCACATTTTTGTCCAGTTGTTCATAGTGAAGGAGTATTATGATCTCAATTGTGGCAATTTACTCAATTTTACTCAGGAATCACGAGATAGACAATTTTGTCAATGGCCAAAACATAGCTAGCGATACTTTTCATTTGCTTGGGTGTATCTGTACCATTTGATTTTGAAATAGCAATATTTGTGTAGATTGTGGCTATGCTGAAATGCAGCCTGGATCAGAATGTTCTTGCTACAATATAAGGCATGAAGAACTTAATTATTGTTGGTATTAATAAGCTGCTTTCATGAGCAGTCAAGTTATTGACAAGTATCATGATGTAAACTACTCGCAAAGAGTCAACCTTTTATACTGGGATCTATGGAAAACTACGAGACCTAAGGCCCTTCTCTCACAACGCTACTGAAAAGAAACCAATTACGAACTAGGACCACTAGTCAGTTTCTTTCCAGTCAAAGCACTAATATTTGTATGGAGGCTCTCAGACAGGGCAATCAGTAGGAAACCAGTCCGTAATGCACCCGTAATTAGTTCGAAGCGACGCGGCATGCCGGTTGCCACGCTGCTCTCAACAAAATGGCGGGTCAGATAATAAATTTAAAGCATGTTGCTGAAATCGAGAAACATCCGTGTTTGTATAACTACAAGTTGAGTGAATATTCATGGAAAGGGGACACAGAAAAAGAATGGAATGTTATTGGTCAGCTATGTAAACACTTTTATTAAAGAGTAATGAACAATATTTTATATAAACACTTCAGATTTATTTTTCTTAAATTAAATTACATAACATAATTCTATTGCCAAGGAAATGCTCCTTGTGGAGTAATAAAGTAATTGGCTAAATAATTTCTGGTGTCATATGCCAATGAACGAGAACTAATTTGAAGTTGTGACAGCGGAATTATGTGTGGTGTGCAAGTTACATTATTTCCAAATTTAATCGGACTGTACAGGACTCCTTTCCCACTCCTGACAATTATGTAAACTGATTTTAGTATATTAATCACTTTTTGTGAGTCATTACATCGTATGGGACTGTTAAACAATTGAAATTGGGTAGAGACAAGGAAAGGTACATGTGAATTAAGATTTTATTTCACTAGTAATAGATAGTATACATCACGCCGAGAAACATTTTTTTCTTTTGGGTGAACCGTCCATAAACAAAGGCAGCAGAAGTAATTTTAGTTGGCACTATTTAGCGGCGCGTAGTAGTATTCGCGGCTAATGGACGCTTCGGATTGGCCGTGATCTATACCAGTCAGTAGATTAATGTATGTATTAATTGACGTATTGTAGTTATTAATCGTTTACTGAGTAATAAAATTGCCTTGCAAACTCTCTCCATTTAACGAGAAAGGTCGTAGAAACTATTATCGAGTCTGTTAATCCCACATCCATTGATTTAAATTTTATTCAATTCCTCGCGTTTCTAAAATGATTATTAAAATCATGCACACGAAATAAAATCTTTGCAAAATATGATTTCGTCCATAAGCCATTGCGTTTAGGGTGTAATGCAGCCTGGACTACAGTTACAGCGTTAGAAACGATTTAAAAATTGGATATCGGCAATATCAAGTGCTGTGGTTATGTTTCACGGCAGTTCTATCATTACCTTGGCGCCAAAATCTGATGATGAATTCTTGCAGAACTCGACGAAATAAATCGAAAATAAAGAATAAACTTTTTTGGTATCTCGCTTGGTTTTCGAGATATAGCATGTTAAAAATCAGCCATTGGTATAGTTCCTTCTGCTTTTGATGTTTTTTCTTCTGGTCCAGGCCGTATTTCAACCTAACAACAATCGCTAGGAAGAAAATAAAACACCTATAGTGCATTTGCACCATGTAGATATGGTGGTTTTGGTGAAAAAATTTTTTTTTCGTCCAGGCCGGATCTCACCCTAACATCACTTTTGAAATACAATATCTCTAGAACTAAGAAACGTTATTCTTTATTTTCCATTTGTCTCATTGAGTTACGTAAGAATTCATCATCAAATTTGGCTAAAGCGAAATTTTTCTTCTGGTCCAGGCCGTATTTCAACCTAACTACGTCAATTTTGAGATACGATATCTCGAGAATTAAGCGAGATATCGAGTTCTATAAGAATTAATCATCATATTGTGGCGCCATGGTAATGATAGAATCCCCCGTTTCATTATGATACAGGCTGCATTCCGACTGAATCGCATATTTTTAAAATATGATTTCATCAATTGAGTTTATATTGTAATGCAGCCTGGACTATAGTAACAGCTATACATACGATATGGAAATTGGGTATCCGCAATATCGTGCCGTTTCTCTGTGGGCTATGCTGCATTACGACCTAAATGCTAACCATGTCATTAATTCAATATTACGAATCGAGTTTACAAGATAAAAGAAATGAGTTTCAAAAAGAAATATTTTAAAGCAAAATAAAACATATATATTTTAACGTCAGTTATAGTATTTTGTACGAAACTTATTCGGTGCTAAACGATTAATGCGCGGCGAATAAAACACTGACATTAACGAGTCACAGCCAATCAGAAGCGTCCATTAGCAGTGAATACTACTATGCTCCGTTAAATAGTGCCAACTAAAATTACTTCTGCTGATTTTGTTTATGGACGGTTCACCCAAAAGAAAAAAAATGTATTTCTCGGCGTGATGTCTACTATCTATTACTTGCGAAATAAAATCTCAATTCACATGTACCTCTCCTTGTCTCTACCCTTGAAATTTTTCCATCATGACAAATGTACACACTTTGACAAATTTGGCCACCGCAGAAAAATTCTATCACTCTTATTTTGCACAATCTGACATCAGTGTCATCCCAGGAAACAGTAATGCAATACTGGCAGGCCAATATTGCATTACTGTGATAGGATTTTTCAGCGGCGGCCAAATTTATTGTCAAAGTGTGAACATTCTATAGTTTTTCTTCATATACTAAGTTTATAATTAAATACTCTTTTTGTGTTATGAGTTCTTTGTGGATACGATCCCATTAATATTGCCTAAGAGGTAACGCTTCGTCGCTTACAAAATTGAACGGCAAATCTTTGGTATTTTCATCACTTCATAGCTTTACAGGCAAAAGCTTTTATTTATAAATGCCTCGCTCAGATCACACGAGTAACGTGTGCGAACAATGGTCAGTAACTAGTTAGCAATTTCAGTCAGAGTTCCATTGAGTAGCGTTGTGTGAGAAGGGCCTAACATGTTGCAAGTGAAACTTCTGGCTTCAACATAAGGAACGTTAGTAATTTAAGCTGCATTCATGAACACCATATTAGTGACATCATTGTGACTAAACACACTTATGTAAACTATTCCCAAATAATCTTCCTGAGATAAACCGGAGTAAAAAGACTTATTTAGATTGAATCGAATAGCAGTTGTTTAGTAGTGTAACCATGACAAAATTCTTAAATCAGTTTTCACCGTTTCATATTATTACAGATCGCTAATATAAAGAAGCAAACATACTTATTAATAGACAAGATGTGTTGACCGTCACTGAAATATAGGAACTTCTTGCACTAATGCTTATTTTCACAACTGTATACAAAATTTTAGAGAGTACGGTACACTAACATGCCTCTGATCGAATCGTATAAATTCTAGATTGTGATACCACTTTCAGTCATGTTGTCAACGTAAACACAAATAGCCACTGTTACTTATGATGTCAATGTTTCCGGGTGTGTCGTTTTCAATACACATGCATATACAAAAATCGGATTAATTCGAGATGGCGATACCGCTGCGTCGCTACTGTTAACGTGACGCCACGTTCACGTACAGTCGTAAAAACATATATTGTGACCTCGCTACGCTCAGTCACAATTTAAAGCTGTACAATTTCAACATAACTGATATCCCGAAGGTGGATCAGATGCAGGCGGCCGCTCGTAAGCGGCCGCAGATGTCCGATAACACAACTGGATGTTCAATGTTTCAGGTAAAGCTCGCATTCATCATCATAGCAATATTTTATAATATTTCTCTGATGAAATGTGAGCTTCACCTCAAACATTGAACAACTGGTTGTGTTATTGGACATCAGCGGCTGCTTATTATCGGCCGCCTGCATCTGATCCACCTTCAGGATATCAGTTTATGTTGATATTGTACAGCTTTAAATTATTGTGACCTCGCTATACGACTGTACATGAATGGTACGTCACGTTAACAGTAGCGACGCAGCGGTATCGCCATCTGGAATTAAACCCAAAAATCGATTACAGGGCCTGAATTGAAAATAGGGGTTTTCTCAGATGGGGACAAATGTAATGTAATATATCCATAACCATTTATGCTAATAATAATACTCTTCAACATTAGTAGTATCATTATCTACAAGTAAGCCATACACACATTTTTACATGGAGACTGTGTAATTTTGACGCGTATCTATAAATCACACAAACAGCATCAGCATGGAAATGACGGAGAATTAAGCCCATCTCACTCATGGTATCTGCTTAGAAATGAGTGGTTTTCTGTGATATGGAAAACTGGATGTGAAATAATCATCGAAAATCCTAATTCTCCCTGCAGCTGGTATTACCACGAACTAAGCTGAAAGGTTTTCTGACATAGATCACAACATTAAAAAACTTTACACAAATACCTTTGTTTGGTGGAACTACTTAGCGGCGTGTAGTAGTATACATGGCTAATGGACGCTTCTGATTGGCCGTGATCTATGGCAGTCTGTTACTTATTGGATGCGTAAATTATCTATTAATCTGTGTATTGTAGTTATTAATCATTTACTGAGTAATGAAATTGCCCTGGAAATGCTCTCCATTTAATGAGAAAGGCCATAGAAACTATTCTTGAGTCTGTTAATCCGACATCCGTTGATTTAAATTTTATTCCATACTTCAGAATTTCCTCGCATGGCTAAATTGGTTATTAAAATCGTGCATACGAAATATAATATTTATAAAATATGATTCCATCTTTAAGCATTTGCGGATAAGGTGTAATGCAGCCTGGACCACAGTAACAGCGTTAGATACATTTTAAAAACTGGATATCTGCAATATCAAGTGCTTTGGTTACGTTTCACTGTGGTCCAGGCAGCATTACAACCGAATCGCATATTTGTAAAATATGATTTCGTCAATCATCATTTCAGTTTATATTGTAATGCAGCGTGGATCAACAGGGATAGATATGATTTAAAAATTGGATGTTCGCAATATCAAGTGATATGGTCAAGTTTCACTATGGTCCAGGCTGCATTACAAATGAATCGCATGTTTTCAAAATAGGATTTTGTTAATAATCGTTGGAGTAATGCAGCCTGGACCATTGGAATAGCGATTGATACAGTATGGAAATTGGATATGTGCAATATAGTGTGTTATCGTGACGTTTCGCTGTGACCCATGCTGTATTATGACCTAAGTGCTAACGATGTCATTCATTAAATATTACGAATCGAGTTTTACAAGATGAAAGAAATGAATTCAAAAAGAAATATTTTACACCAAGATAAATCGGGTTTTATCTAACAGGCAATAACGCTGCCTCGCGACTGTTAACATGTCGTCCTGACGTCATGTTCACGTACAGTTACGCGAGGTCACAATAATTTAAAGCTGTACAATATCAACATAAACTGATATGCCGAAGGTGGATCAGATGCAGGCGGCCGCAGATGTCCAATAACACAACCAGATGTTGTCAGTCGGTCACAATATTCACAAAAATTGACTGTAAGTGAACCTGAAGTCACGATGACGACAGGCTAGCAGTCGCGAGGCAGCGGTATTGCCTGTTACATAAAACCCGATAAAACATATGTATTTTAACGTTACAAATAGTAGTTTATACGAAACTTATTCGGTGCTAAACGATTCATGCGCGGTGAATAAACACTGGCATTAACGAGTCACGGCCAATCAGAAGCGTCCATTAGCCACGAATACTACTACGCATCGCTAAATAGTGCCACCAAAAATAACTTCTGCTGCTTTTGTTAATGGATGGTTCACCCAAAAGCAAAAATTTTTTCTCGGCATGATGTCTGCTTTCTATTGCTAGCAAATTAAACTCTCAATTCACATGTACCTCTCCTTGTCTCTACCCCAGATTAGTAACATTTGGTACTTGTCACGCAATGTATGTGTCATAGTCGGCAACAGAGATGTCTTAAAAAGCACTGGTGGAAGTGTTTACAACGTTGTCTGCGATGTAGAACATAGTGGTAATCATTGCAATCCAGAATTATTCTACTGATACTTCAGTCAATTACTATTTAAATCAGTTTCTTTGACAAGTCAAACATTCAACACACACAACACTATCAATGATGACCTGGCCTCAGTCTGATGTATAGTAACAATTCAGATAAGGTTCTCCTCCGGCAAATTGTAAGATCTATGAAACAATTTTTGTCATTTTTGCAGTCTTGGTGGCATGTTTAATTTAAAGCGGTTGTTTGTTGTTGTTTTAGCATGCGTCGACAGTGGGGTCATTAGCGCCCCAATTTGAAGTGGTCTTTCCATGAAAACGGAGTGGAGAACGTGAAGAGGACATTATATGGAAGCAGATAAACGGGTGTGGTGGGACATTCTCCACCAGTGAAAAACTGTTACTGACCTGTTGAAATTTGGATTAACTGCTTCCTTATAGTGTCCTCTTCAGGTTTAGCACTCTCCTTTTCGAGAAAAGTCGCCACGAATTAAGTTAAAAATGTCGAAATATGGGATGTTTTGCAACGGAGTGAAGCTAAAACAGCAAGAAAATATTACAACAAAGAATTAAACCAACATTTCAAGAGATTATCATTGATTTCCCAGCGCCGGCGGCAACTAATAGCAGCACTGCAGTGTCATATTTAGGCATTTTTAATTTAATTCGTGGCGACTTTTCCGGAAAAGGAGAGTGTACAACGTGAAGAGGACATTATAAGGAAGCAGTTAATCCAAATTTCAAAAGGTCAGTACCAGTATTTCGCTGGTGGAGAATGTCCCACCTAGTGTTGTAAAAAAACTGTTTTTTTTCTGGCTTGAAAAAAAAAAACATGAAAAAAAACTTTGAAAAAAAAACATGTTTTTTTCTTCTGGAACACGTTTTTTGTAAGGCAGTTATCGTTTAAAATGACTGTTTTAGAGTTTATTCTAAGTACTTATCTTAGTTTAAAATCTACTATATTTTTCTGGTTCAGTAGGAAAAAAAATTACGAAAATATTGGCAAAATTGACTGAAATTTTCTTTATGAACGGGGATTTCCCGAAGAGACTAGGTTGCGCGAGAAGGAATCCCCATTGTTTGGATTGATACTTGCTATTTGAAATAGTGCTGCCAGCCCTACAAAATTACCTACAGATCATTTTAAAAAATTAGGAATTTAAAATTTATCCACGGTTTTATGCCTTATTGGGCTTTCCTTATATTCGTATACTTGTTAACTCTCAGAGTATAGTGGTATTGACTCATTAAATTGTCAGTAAGGGAGTGTGCATAAACCACATAGCTCCATTTTGGCCTTCTGTGAACCCCCACGTAGCCCTACGTGGCTTTTGCCTCCCCCCCCCCCCTGCCCGTTCACGAAGCACGTAGCTTTCTTCCGTTTCGATTCCAGAAGACATTTTGTACTGTTTTCTCTTGTCTGACTATTTTAAATTACATACGGATATAATTAACTGAGGGAAATAAATACTCACATGCTGTTGTGAGTTCAGTTCCTCATTTTAACTGTGAAAAATGTTACGAAAGGAAAGTTACGTGGCCTGGCTCGGAACCCCCTCTCCCCACGTAGCCCACCGTTGCCTTCCAGCTAACACTTCCTCCCTCTGGACTGAGCCACATAGTTTGTGCACGGTCCCTAATTATGAATCGTTTCCTTGTAACCGTTGGTGTAAACAAACGATTGAAAAGAAATAAAGCTCCTATTTTGTATGATAATAGATTTTAATTCAAACTTAAAAGACCGTAATACAAAACTATCGGCGCAGTCTTTATGCACAGTGTGTACTTTGCTCACAATTTAAAATTGGAATCTCAAAATCTTTTGCGTACAATACAAGAACAACCAGTAAAAGAAAATTTAACTATTTCTGAAGTTAGAGGAGACAGAACAAGAGACAGAAAATTCCGACACCGACCGAACTAGTGTTGGTAGTGCTGATACTAGTGAATGTGGTACTGACATAGAGGATGAATAAAATTATGTTACCTATATAGATACACTTATGAATCATTATGTGAGACATTATATGATTCAGTAAGACTTAAAACACACTTGTAAAATGGAAGTTCCTTAAATAAAACTATAATTTATCAAAAATATTGTTTTCTGAAAAAAAACAAAATTTAGAAAAAAAACACGGGTGCTAGGTTTTTTTTTCACAAAGCTGAAAAAAAACATTTTGTTTTTTTTTCAGTTTGCAACACTAGTCCCACCTCACACAGATAAACCAAATTTCAATAGGTTAGTAACACTTTCGGGTAGGAGGAGAAAGTCTTGCAGTCCTCTCATTTTTCTACAAAAACAGGAGTGTACTAAACGAAACTGGCTGTCAAGCAACGATAAAAACAACAGTATATTGCACCTCAACGTAATTCACTGCCAAGCCACGAGAAAAACATGCTAACTGGAGAAGAAAAACATACCTTAAGTTTCTTGTACCGATCGCTCTGATGGCGAATGAAATGCTTTGTTCTCTTTTTGACGATCTCGGGCCTGTATACTGGTCGAATTGCCATTATCTATAAAGCAATCAGAAATAAAAATATTAACACGCTTGACAGATAAATCAAAACATACAGGCAAACAAAACTAAAGGAAAACAAAGTATTAACAAATTAAAAGTTTCCTAAAACTGCATAACATTGTTTTATCGACTTACAAACACGAGTAAACCTAAGAATACAGCTTCTAACAAAACAATAATTTGAGAACCAGTGAGCTAATGAAACTTTAATACAAGAACATTACATGATGACCATTAACTGTATGGCTAAAAACCAGTGAAATATGCAAACACTTGCCTCAAATACGTAAAACCTACCACAAACTGCACGTGTCTTAAACTAAAAGAAATACCAACGGAAGCGGATGTATTTCGCAGACATTACCTTTAACTCATAATCTTTGACGATTTTTATTTGGTTCGACTAAAAGAAAGGTGATACATACGAAAATAATTTTTAATATGCAGCTTTGAAAGACATTAGTATTTTTTGTAATGTAACTGTCAATATATAATTTTTTTTAGATACGAAATACGAGGATTTAATGGAATCATCCGAAGGTTTTCGATCGTTACACACGAAAAATTTCTTTACAATTACTGGCTCAAAATTTTTTGTTGAACTTAACTTAGGATTCATCTCTACAAATTATGGCAAATGATTCTTTCCTTCTTATATATACAAGTTATAGTAAACGCTGTGGTTATTGTAATAGTCACCTGTGATTAATATCTATCACAAACCAACGATTAAAAGCTCGTTTGATACATATTTTGTTTATTGTTGATGGTCAATAATTTATAATTGCGGACAAACACAAATTATTTGAATTCGTTTATTTGAGGGTAAGAACATATTTTTTTTTATTTTTCTTGTATACATTTCTCTGAATTAATTAGCATTAGTGGAATCGTTTTTCAAAACTCTCTTATAACTGCTCGGAAATCCTCACTTGAGAAATATGCATCGTCTGAGCATTTTACGTTATGCCTGGTTGGTAGTATTTACAAAGGAAAACTAAGAGTAGTAGCTTTGCTCAATTAAGCTAGACTAAAATGGTATTCATATATGAACTAAAGTAATGTCCTGATGTAAACTGAACTTTATTAACTCAGTTGCGTGGATCAGCTCGCGTTTATTCTTAGCTATACAAAACACCACTGTTAAATTCAGTATCAGTTTAAACGGTTCAGTCACAATTCGATCTTACACTTACGCCCAGCAGTAATACCTACAGCTCCCTTACAAAAATTACTCTGTATTGTTTCTGTTATTTTCTGGTCGTAAATATCTTTTACAGTAGTTCAAGTTCATTATATAGATTTTTACATTACTGATAAAATTATAATTTCTTCTCAATTGTTTTCTGAAATCAAAGATAAGTTTATAGTTTTTTAAAAAAAAAAAAGTCAAGTTGTGTTCGGTTATATAAAAGTATGTTTTAATTATGTTCGAAAAATATCTTCCAAAACTGCTACTGTTGGTCCAAAACTTATTGGCATGTAGCTTATATGGTTTGAGATAACCTGAGGTATTAAGTGTTTTGCAAACTGCTTGGTTACTTTCTTGCTCCCTAGGTGCTTCCAGGAACAGTTCTATTATTACCTTGGTACCACAATCTGATGATGAAATCTTGTAGAACTTGACGAAACATATCTAAAATAAAGAATAAAATTTTTTGATATCTCACTTGGTTTTCGAGATATAGCATTTTAAAAATCAATTATAGGTACTGGATATAGTTCCTTGTGCTTTTGGTGACATTTCTTCTGGTCCAGGCAGTGTTTCAATCTAACAACAACCACTAGGAAGAAAATAAAACACCTATTGTGCATTTCTACCCTGTAGATATAGTGGTTTCGGTGATTTTGTTTCTGGTCCAGGCCGGATCTCACCATAACTAACTCACTTTTGAGGTATCTCGAGAACTAAGCAAGATATCAAAAAAAATGTATTCCTTACTTTCAATTTGTCTCGTCGAGTTACATAAGAATCCATCATCAAATTGCGGCGCCACGACTATTGTAGAATCTCCTTAAAAGGGATAATGAAACTGATCAAGTTTTTTAAAGTCAATATAGTGAAAGATGCTTTCAAGCATTTTCCTCAAAAAGTCGCTGCTTTGAGTAGCTTGCATGTATTTTATATGTTGTTTCTGTAGCATAAAGTTAAGCTGTTAATCCAGTTATTTCAGGATATTTCTAATTCCTGCTAAAGGCACGAATAATTACAAGTATATGATACAGCAGAGTTCCGTAGTAAGTAGGTTCCGGTCAAAGGACGACACCCGAGATAACATCCATTTAGAAGTCCTCACATATTGATTCTTGGCTGTACGGGTGGCGCCGCGTAATGTTCATTGCAGCCGACGTTTCGACCCTCATACTGGGGTCTTCTTCCAGGCAGAACTGCGTCCTCAATCGGTGAGTGGTCTTGTTTTATAGGCGAGTCCAGCGCCCGTCTGGATGGTTCGATTTGCCCGGCCAATCAAAAGGTCCGAGCCGTCACGTGTTTAGTTGGCCTGGTGGGGCGCGGCGCGGTCTGGTGGGAGGCGACACGTGACATGCTCCGTTCGCACCAGCGAGCGCCAGGCGTCGTGTAGTTTCAGCCCGTTGTCTTCGTTAATGTTATTTGGGCGTCTAGCAATTTCTAATGCCTCCTTTACCCTCCTTGACCACCATTTATCCTCGCGCACTATCAGGGTAGTATTTTCGAAATCTATGGCGTGATTGGTTTCGGCTGCATGCCGTGCAATGGCGGATTTGTCAAAGTTACTAGATTTATAATCGCGGATGTGCTCGCGCAGCCTCTCACTTATAGTGCGCCCTGTCTCTCCTATGTACATCCGACCACAGGTGCACGGAATCTCATAGACCCCGGCCAGCTGTAGTGGAGGCAGCCTGTCCTTGACCTTGACGAGGTTCTTCAAACCTAGTGCTAGTCTTGGTCAGGTAGTAGAAGATATAGGTTCTTTGTGTAAGGATTTCACAGATGAGGATCATGTAGTGATAGTGGGAGGAGCGGGAAATAGTTTGGGCAGGAATGATAGGTATAGCATCAGAGATGACCTGGAGAAAATAGCAGAAGCAACGTGCCACACTCGGGTCAGTGTGATGTCGGTCTTGAGACGCTATGATCGGCCACAGATGAACTCTGCTGTGAGGCGAGTGAATCTGGAACTGGAACGGTATCTTATGTCTGATATTGGCTCTGGCATGGGCTTGGTACCTGTAGATGCTATTGATAGGTGTGATTATACTAGGCATGGCCTACACCTCAATAGTAGAGGGAAGGGGGTTCTTTCAGATCTCATAGCAAAACAATTAATTGGGGCCACAAATTCACATGAAAAGATATCTGTTGTTAATGGTGTTAGGGCAGCTCCTTTTTTAGATTAGGATCATGTATTAGGCAGAGATTTTTAAGAGAAATTAGTTTAAACAATAATGAGTTTTCAGATACCGAAACTAAAAATTGTGTAGGGATTAATTTACTACATCAGAATATCAGAGGGTTAACAAATAAAGTGGATGAATTGCTAGTCCACATAAATGAATTAAATGATATCAGTAGAATTGATGTTTTATGCTTGTCTGAACACCATATAACTGCAGGAATAGGTATGTCATATGTAACTGATTTTAATTTAGCTTCTCATTATTGTAGAACGAACTTGGAGAAAGGAGGAGTTGTCACTTATGTTAGAAATGGTTATAGTTATGAGGATATAAGTATTAGCAAATATTGTGTTGACCAACATTTTGAAGCCTGTGCTACACAGCTAAGATTCAATAATGAAATTTTCATAATAGTAACAGTATATAGAGCACCATCGGGAAACTTTTCTGTTTTTATGAACCAGTTTGAACTCTTATTAACATTTTTAAGCAGAAAAGAAGTCAACATAGTAGTATGTGGTGATTTTAATGTAGATTTTCTAAATAACTTACCCTGTAAAGTCATGTTAGAATCATTAGTCAGTTCATTCAATTTAACTCAGGTAGTTAATTTTCCAACTAGAATAATGAATAATAGTCACTCAGCTATAGACAATGTTTTCCTAGATACCTCAAAATTCAGTTATACCATCAAGCCATCCATCAATGGACTTTCGGATCACGATGCCCAGTTATTAACCATCAACACTTCAATAGGAACTAGCACTAAGAGTAATGTCTTTAAACTTCAGCGTGTAATAAATGATGAGTCAGTTACTTGTTTTAGAAAGTGCCTGAATGCCACAAACTGGGAACAGGTATACAGTGCTCAAGGTATGGATGAAAAATACAACATTTTTAGTGACAT
Source organism: Vandiemenella viatica (assembly GCA_031002005.1). NCBI lineage: Eukaryota > Metazoa > Arthropoda > Insecta > Orthoptera > Morabidae > Vandiemenella > Vandiemenella viatica. The sequence continues at coordinate 139,401,047 of JARYHS010013631.1, read as the reverse complement.
TGTATTAAATTTCTTTGAAAGTTGCTTCCCCTTGAAAAAGTGTCATGCTTCTCAAAAAGAACAAAAACCTTGGATAACTATTGGCATTAGAACATCATGCATTAATAAAAGGAAGTTGTATATTGCCTCTAGGAACAGTGAGAATGCTAATGTTAAAACACATTACAAACAGTACTGCAAAATACTGAAAAAGGTTATTAAAGAATCTAAAAGTATGTACTACAAACATAAAATTCATGATTCTGAAAATAAAATTAAAACAATATGGGACATTGTAAAAAAGGAAACAGGAAAGAGTAATCAAACAAGTAATGATATTTTTGTCAAAGAAAATTCAGTAGAATCTAATTTCTCAATTGCTGATAATTTTAATAAACATTTTTTATCTGTTGCTGATAAGTTATCTGCTAATAGCTCAGTGACACACAGTATGGATTTTGTCAAAAAAGGCTTCCAAGAAAAATTTAACTCTATGTCTTTAAAATTAGCTACTCCAGAAGAAATAAGAAAAATTATCAAATCCCTTAAGAGCAAATACTCAAGTGGTTATGATGGGATTTCCAGCAGATTAATTAAATTGTGCTCCACAGAATTAAGTAATATACTAAGTTATCTATTAAATATATCTCTACTTGAGGGGACTTTTCCAGAAAGGCTTAAGTATGCTGTAGTTAAACCACTCTATAAAAAGGGAGATAAGGCAGCCGTATCGAATTACCGACCAATTTCATTACTAACAGCCTTCTCCAAAGTTTTTGAGAAAGCAATGTACAATAGAGTTTATGAACATCTAAAAAATAATAATATTCTAACTAAATCACAATTTGGTTTTCAAAAGGGTCATTCAACAGAACAAGCTATATTTGCATTCACTGACAATATTTTAGAAGGAATAAATGATAAATTAATTCCCGTGGGAATTTTTTGTGACTTATCTAAAGCATTTGACTGTGTAGATCATAAAATTCTGATACAGAAACTTAAGTATTATGGTATAGATGGCATTGTTAATAAATGGCTTAGTTCTTACCTTCTAAATAGAAAACAGAAAGTGTCAATGGAGAATTTTAAGGCTGCCTTAAGAGGTCCACTGTTTTCTGAGTGGAAATTAATCAGATGTGGAGTACCTCAGGGTTCTATATTGGGGCCACTACTGTTTTTAATATATATAAATGATCTACCCTGTGTTTCATCTAAAAACTCAAAATTTGTCCAATTTGCAGATGACACAAACATAGGAATTAAAAACACTCCAGATTTATCTACAGAATATATTTCAAATTATGTCTTTGAACTGATTAATAAATGGTTTACAGCTAATGGCTTGTCTTTAAACTTTGATAAAACTCAGTATATGCAATTCAGTACATCACACAGAGTAACACCTGACATAGACATAAAATTTGCAGGCCAGTCCATTCAAGAGGTAGATAGTGTGAAATTTCTAGGTTTGTGTATTGATCATAATTTAAATTGGAAAGTACATGTTTCTGACTTACTAAAGCGATTGGGAGCAGCCACGTTTGCAATTCGTACAATTTCAGCTTTAGGTGATCTCCGTATGAGGCAGCTAGTTTATTTTGCTTATTTTCACTCCTTATTGTCATATGGAATAATATTCTGGGGCAATTCTACCCATAGAGATAAAGTGTTCAGAGCCCAAAAGCGTGTAATAAGAATAATGTGTGGGGTTAGCAATAGAACTTCATGTAGAGAGCTGTTCAAGAAGTTAGGGATTTTAACATTAGCATCTGAATATATATACACATTAATGTCCTTTGTAGTCACAAATTATACTTTGTTTGAAACAAATAGTAAAATACACAATTACGGCACTAGAAGTAAAAATGATCTTCACAAGACTTACAAGTCATTGTCATTTGTTCAAAAAGGGGTCCGATATTCAGGGATACATATCTTCAATATGCTCCCAACACATATTAAATGTCTAGTAGATGATAAGAATAAATTCAGGAAAAAATTGAAAGAATTTTTAATTGACAACTCCTTCTACTCTGTCGAAGAATTTATTTCTAAGGTCTCTTAAAAATAACTGCCAGTATCTTGTGTAAATATAGTTCAAATAATTAATTTACCATGTATGCTATGACTGTACATCTCCTGGTGTATGTATTTAGTTTGTTATGTAATTGTTTATAGTACCATATATATTACGACTGTACATCTTGTGGTGTATGTATTATTTTGTTAAATTTTTTTTTTTTTAATGTACCATATATCCTATGACTGTACATCTTCTGGTGTATGTATTATTTTGTAATGGAAGTGTTTAATGTACCATGTATACTATGACTGTACATCTAGTGGTGTACTTATTATTTTGTTATGCAACTGTTTATCTGTAAATTGACAACTTTCCACATCCCACAGAGCCAGTCTCTTATATTGGGATCAATGGAAAATGAATGTATTGTATTGTATTGTATTGTTACTGACCTTGCTGTGCGCTTTGTAGACAGGTTTTATGTCGAATTTTGTAAACAGTTTCCCAATTCTGTCAGTAACTCCACTTATGTAGGGTAAGACAACTACTTGGCGTTCCTGAGAGGTTGCTTGATTAGATGTTGAATTGGCGTCTTTATCTGTCTAATCCAATGATTGTGGTAGCCGCTGGACTTGAATGTGTGTTGCAGCACTTCCAACTCCGTCGTCAAGCTATTCGCGTGACACACTTTCGTCGCTCTTGTACACAAGGTCTTGAGGACGCCTCTTTTTGTCGCTGGATGGTGGTGCGATGCGGCATGTACTTGTAGATATCTGTTTGTGTGTGTCGGCATCCGGTATACTGAGTGTCCAAGGTTCCCATCGTCACGTTTGATTACTAGCACGTCTAGGAACGGCAGCTGTGCTCGTTCCTCCGTTTCCATAGTGAATTTAATTTTAGGATGTGCTTTATTTATATAATCCAGGAATTTGTCAAGCGCACTTCGCACTCTCCATGAGGCCACACAACAAACGTATCGTCAGCAAAGCGTAACCACAGACGCGGTTTGAGTGGCGCGTTTTCCAGAATTTCCGTCTCCAGCTCCCCCATAAAGATGTCTGTTACTATCGGCGAAAGCGGTGAGCCCGTGGCCGCTCCTTCCACTTCGGCTACAATGAACATGACGCGGCGCCACCCGGACAGCCAAGAATCAACTGACTCTGGTCGTGGAAGCCTACGATTACATTTGATTCAACTCTACGGGGAGAAGATATTTTTCGGACACGGGAAGTTTCTAACCTACGAGAGACACGGGCACGGAAACTTTGTCAACTAGCTTTTTTACTTCGTTGCAGAGATGAAGATGTGCTCCCGACTTTCCTCAAGATTCGCCACCACCTCAACACAAGAGCCGCCCTTAGAATTCTGTGAAACACGGGTTTTGCGTTACTGTGAGAAAGGATACATCAGACTAGAAGTGAGCTGGCTCATATCGAAGGGAAAATATTCCATATCCACCTAGAACTCGCTAGTCTTCTTTCCTATGCCGATTGGACGACGCTCGACGCAGCCACAGCAAAATCCGCAACGAATATTCATGACAATGCAAGGACAAGACATATACGCAAGTTCGGAAAACTGAAAAGTGTACAACACCCGGAAACAACAAAGATGGAGACAAAGAACACGGTTGTAAACCTAACTGGAGAAGAACTAGACGCAGCCACCAACACTGTGCTGGCTAAAGGACTAAACTTTGCTCCGGTATCTTTATGGGGGAGCTGGAGACGGAAATTCTGGAAAACGCGCCACTCAAACCACATCTGTGGTTACGCTTTGCTGACGATACGTTTGTTGTGTGGCCTCATGGAGAGTGCGAAGTGCGCTTGACAAATTCCTGGATTATATAAATAAAGCACATCCTAAAATTAAATTCACTATGGAAACGGAGGAACGAGCACAGCTGCCGTTCCTAGACGTGCTAGTAATCAAACGTGACGATGGGAACCTTGGACACTCAGTATACCGGATGCCGACACACACAAACAGATATCTACAAGTACATGCCGCATCGCACCACCATCTAGCGACAAAAAGAGGCGTCCTCAAGACCTTGTGTACAAGAGCGACGAAAGTGTGTCACGCGAATAGCTTGACGACGGAGTTGGAAGTTCTGCAACACACATTCAAGTCCAGCGGCTACCACAATCATTGGATTAGACGGGCATTGCATGCAGCCACGACAGATAAAGACGCCAATTCAACATCTAATCAAGCAACCTCTCAGAAACGCCAAGTAGTTGTCTTACCCTACATAAGTGGAGTTACTGACAGAATTGGGAAGCTGTTTACAAAATTCGACATAAAACCTGTCTACAAAGCGCACAGCAAGGTCAGTAACCAGCTCGTCAATGTCAAGGACAGGCTGCCTCCACTACAGCTGGCCGGGGTCTATGAGATTCCGTGCACCTGTGGTCGGATGTACATAGGAGAGACAGGGCGCACTATAAGTGAGAGGCTGCGCGAGCACATCCGCGATTATAAATCTAGTAACTTTGACAAATCCGCCATTGCACGGCATGCAGCCGAAACCAATCACGCCATAGATTTCGAAAATACTACCCTGATAGTGCGCGAGGATAAATGGTGGTCAAGGAGGGTAAAGGAGGCATTAGAAATTGCTAGACGCCCAAATAACATTAACGAAGACAACGGGCTGAAATTACACGACGCCTGGCGCTCGCTGGTGTGAACGGAGCATGTCACGTGTCGCCTCCCACCAAACCGCGCCGCGCCCCACCAGGCCAACTAAACATGTGACAGCTCGGACCTTTTGATTGGCCGGGCAAATCGAACCATCCAGACGGGCGCTGGACTCGCCTATAAAACAAGACCACTCACCGATCGAGGACGCAGTTCTGCCTGGAAGAAGACCCTAGTATGAGGGTCGAAACGTCGGCTACAATGAATATGACGCGGCGCCACTCGGACAGCCAAGAATCAACTGACTCTGGCCGCGGAAGTCTACGATTACATTACTCCTCACAGATTCCTTACATTACCCGCCTCCAGACTCTACCACCGTCGCAGAAAGTAGACTCTTCCGAATTACCCGCCATTACAGCGGGGACGGTGTGCTAGGCGCCTTTCGCCACCCCTTATGGATGCCCATGGGGCGCCAACGCGGAGGCGGCGCCCGCCACTACCAGGCCCAAGACCCTTCCCAAAACTGGCCATATAGCTAAACCATCTCTGCTATTCCCACGTGCACCCGGCTCCACCCGCCCCCACAGGTGCAAGGCAGAAAGCAACAATGCGGGATTGCCCTTGGCACACGCCTCCCAGCAATCGACCAGCTGCACGAAGCCGCCAGCCATCCACCAGGCCACACGCTACGAGGCAAGCTCCTATTGAGTGTTCACCTACACATCGACCATAAGCAAATTTGCGCCTCTGAAGGGCGTGGCTTCCCAAACACTAGTCCAAGCTTCGCAGAGCACCGTCGTAGTACACGACCGCGCCAAAGCGCTCCAATGTTGTCGCTGCCCCACTTGGGTTAGGTGTTCGGACCCATGCACTACCAGTCCCCACATATGCGAGGACCTACTTTGGCAGCAAATGGCTCATACTGGCGGCAAGGGGAGCACAAGTTCCTTGATCACTGATCACCGGTCCCAGTGAGGGCCATTCTGTACAGTCTGGAGACGATCCCGGCTGTTGCCAAATTACGCCAGCTTACCGGTACCGTCAATTGGCTCCCATCAGGGTCGCTTCACCTCCCTGCACCATGGGTCCTACTGCCGTGATCCTTCGGTCTTACTGCCCGGGCGTTGGCAAAGAGTGCTACCGGCAGGAGGGCTGCACCACCTCACCCCACAACGGTCCCAGTCTTCCGAAGACAGGAATCACCGGTCCGTTTGTTTGGTCCATACTGGTGGCAGGGGCCGCTCCCGAAAACCGGAATACGACCCGACCTTTGAGTGACAGACACTGGCTTACCGGTACCGTTTGAGTGAAGCCGTTCTGCATGGCTCACACTCATCTCCCTGAACCTCGTCCGGCATATAGTCGGAATAATTGAGGCATTGGCACAGGGCGGCAGGGTGTACCACATCCCTGTCTGTCACCGCCAAGGGGACTTCCGGTACGATCCGCCAGGCCCCTACAGCGCGGCCGATAGAGACTTCCTCACCAATTACTTGGTGCAGTCTCCTTGGTGAGGCAGCGCCGCGGGCTCTCAAGCCTCCACGCTACAGGCACGTTCGGCATGGACTTGCAGAACCTTCCTCACCAATTACTTGGTGCAGCCTCCACGCCGAGCTTGGGAACCCAGGGTCGCTAATCCAATATCAAGTCCCTAAAGAAGGCTGAGACCCCTGAGTGTCGCTCGCACCCCAAGAAGCTCATCCCGAACATTCTCAATGGTTCGGCGTGGTACTCTTGTTAGCAAATCTGCCTTCACGTTTGAAGAGTCGCCATTCGGGGACACATTCGCGAAACCCCTACTGCACATTGAAGACAGAGTGCAGATGCCCGTTGCCCAGATTTCTGGGATTGGGTAGTCACCGAACTGTTTTATGGGTATCCACCGTGCGGTCTGCAGGGTTTAGTTTTCGGATACTAGGACTTGGGCATGGTCAGGTCCCGACACCTCAATTGACTGCCTCTCATTTTATAAGGAATCTTGTCTCATTCAAAGGACCATAAAAATCTTTTAAAAAAAAATAATAAAAATTAAAAAGAATCAATTGCTATTAAAGCTAATGAACACAAATATAATAAACACAAAAAAATCTGCTATATCCTCTTCACTCTGAACAGGAGGCACAAGGTCATATTCCCCTGGCTGCACTCCCCACCTCACCACCCTTTCCTACCTCCAATCTGATCACTGTTTCCAGGTACACAAGTGACAATTTCCCCTTCACATATAGGAGTAAGGGCAGCAGAGTGGGGATTAGGTAGACTAACTTCAAGCCACCGGTGTTAACTGAATGGGCTATAAACCCACTTATTTATGCACCACATATAAATTGAAACCAGAATGTGAAAAACATCCCTTATACAAACACTTTCAAACATAGCACTGTGACAGCAACGGAACAAGATTGCATTGCAGAGAATTGAGATATATTATCTATGGGATATTTAGGCAGATGGCTCTAATTGAAACATACCTAGGAGGAAATGCGTAAGTAATAAACAACCAGCAAATGTCACGTTTTAAGATTATTTAATAAGGGAATATCCATTAATCATGTGAGGTCTTTTTCAATTATTCCGGACCTCCCCCTTTTTTTTTGTATGCTGAGATTTGGTCAGGTACCCCCTCCCTAAGATGACGTTAGATTTTCAGAGTTCCCCCCCTCCCCTCTGATATTCGGTTTCCACATCGATTCCGGTCCTTATACACTCCTTAAACTTGGCATCTACATTGTTTTGTAGATTTTTTTTTAGCTCTGTTGTCCTTCAACAATTCCAAAACTTCATGTGAGATTTCCGTCGATCCCCGCCTCCGCCTTGGTGAGATTTGGTGAGATTTCGTCCCCCCTTTCACCTCACGTAATTAATGGACGCCTCCTAAGTTGTAAACTAAGCATAAATTTCAATGCGGATTCGTCACTGATGATGGCTCAGTGAGAGGTGAAATACTTGCAGCATTAAAAACAGTTGTGTTAGTATTATTTATTCACAATCATTTATGAAGCAACTGCAGGAAAAACAATATTGCATTTAAATGAGAGTATATTTACATTATGAATAGGGTCTTTGGAAGAAGAGGTGCCTCCAAAGATACAACGTTAAAATGTACATTCTGATCTGTTTTATCTTAATTATTATTCTAAAAATGAACTTTACTTTGACACCTAAAGGGAATGAAAAATGAACTTAAATTTGACATCTATAGGGAAACCTTGATTAGTTTAATGTTTGTAATTTGTAACCAGCTTGCATTAAATTAGAGATATTTTAAAAGGAACCTTTTCATCAGAAGTGGATTACACAGTAAAAGAGACAAATTATCAGCAGAGTTAATTTAATTTTAATTTAATTTAATTGCAATGGAGCACAGGCTCCGGTGGCAATTTCCCTACACACCCATCTTCCCCCTATCCTGCACCTACCTACATTTGCCCTCTACAAATTTTATCTTTAAATTCCTTCAAAGTTTTCGGTAAATTATTCATCATTTCTCTTGGTAACTCGTACCACCTAATAACTTGTTCAAATAAAATAAGCATATATTGATTTGCTGTAATTTTTATTCACACAAGATGCAAAGTGAGAATAGATATGAATAAGAGGCTGCCATAAATATTGTGTATTTATATCTTAAATAATTGTACAAAACTACCTACTAGACCTATAAAGAGAAATGCATGGTATAACTCTGTAGTAACAAAGCATATAGGAAAGACCTTAAGTATATTAAATGCTACTGTGTAGACTTACATTAAATGTTGTTAATCTAGTCTAGAAGTTTCCAGCGTTTTACAAACCATACGCTTCTTCCATCAAAAGAAAAGTTCTCTTGCCCCCACTCCCCGGCCACAATTTAATTATTAAAAAGAGTTAACAATGGCATCACAGAGGAAACTCACTAAATATGTGATGTTAAAATAAAGGTTTTCAACTCTTAAGATGTGGTGATAAGGGCATAGTACTTATGATGATGTAAAGCTAGAGTATTGCCCACAAAGGTGGTGAAGCTACCTAGCGTCCTGTATCCCCCCTCCCCCACCCCAGACATGTCTTCGTTACCTCCTGGGGGGCATACCCCCCACGTCGGGAACCTGTAATCTAGACCATTGATAAGAAATCAAATTCCTTAAGGTATTTGTCCATAATTACTGGAGAATTTATGAAGTTCTCAGAAACACATCTCACTTTCGAGACTGTGTATACACGGAAGTCATTGAGATCTGGCTATGGACCTCATCAAGAAAGACAATGGGGTTCAAGTAAGCTAAGCTTGGAACCCAACACTGAAGCAGCTCTGCAAACACCAGAGCCAAAGCACCATGCTCAATGGAGGAGGCATGCAGACTGAAGATCACTGCTCTACGCATCGGAGCATACCACCTCCACCACCGATGTCAGAGCTCTGTGGCGGGAGTGGCCAAAGAGTATAAATACCACTCCTGCAGGACCAGCCTGCCAGTCGCGTCCTGGACTGCACCCCTTGTGCTGTTCAACAGACCTGAAGATGATGGCATGTTGTGCCATCAAAAATTCGTTGAACAATGTTCAGTTGATCTGGCTGCATGCCCAAGAAATCTTCTAGCACTGGAGAACTTGTTAGATGCAGTTTAAATAAAACGAACTGTTCATTGTATCACTGGTCAGATCATTTAAAGAGAATTTTACCATAATTTTATAAAATTTCTATTAAGCCCTGAATATGGTCATGTAATGAAGGTATTGTTGTAAATTTATAGGCTTAATGTGAATAGAGGTGTGTAGGTTTGCTTTCTATTGGGAAATATCTGTGTCTAGAAAGGTTACATGTTTGTGTGATGTTGTTAGAGTGACTATTCACTAGGAAATTGAGAATGTCTGTGAGATGATCTTCACTGGGGTTCCTGATCATAAATGATGGCCGAAACATTAGGTTTCAACAAATCGACGCAGCTCCATCCGGAGAACCACGATAATAAGACATTCCTAGATGTTTTTTTTTACATGCTTGGAAGTTGGAGGAAAGAAAGTTTTTGGAGAGAATAAAGTGAACTTAGCCTGTGCCCCATAGGCTGTGCAGGAATTACATTTCTAATAGGTGTTTCAGGGTGCTGACAGTACGGGATATTTGTATACAAGGAAGTGGTAACACACAGCCTCCATAGCACATCCTTTCTCACATTCTTGCCTCACTTCATTTTCTCCAAAAACTTCTTCTTCGATTTCTGGGTGTATCACCAGGTATGTAGCACTGCCATGGGTACTCTCATGACCCCTACTCAAGCCATCTTATCTGTAGGCCAGAAATAATTCCTGAACAATGTTCCGTTCAAACTCCTTGTGTTATTAAGTTACATACATGTTGTATTTATGTTTAGACTTAAGTAAAAACCATCTTATTGACTTCAACTTCAAAAACAGTAGTCATTCCATCAACTTCAACTGGACGTATTCCACACATGTCACCTTCCTGTCTGGACATCTCCAACAGAAAGATGACCTACATGCAACAATTTAAATAAAGACCACAAATTTATCATATGTCTGAACTTACTTGCCATACCTTCCACACCAAACATTTCCTTCCCCCACCATTCACAAAACAACCCCTACCTCCACACATAAAACTAACTATAGTGTCATATAAATCACTCAGTTCTCTATTGGTCTTAACTCCATTAACCAAATACTTCATTGTGGTAATGGCTTACTCTATTTCTTCCATAAAATTCACATCCTGCCCACTGTCCTCGTAACATGTTTTGGAAGACCATCCAAGAATATCGTGGTTCACAAATACTCACTTTCTGACTCTCTCCAACTACAACCGTTAACATTCACTGCTAAACATACATCCCATAGATCACCACTGTGACCTACTCCAAACCCGACAAAAGGGAAACTTTCCACGTTATTGAATTGAATTGTGAAGGAGCGCAAGCTCCAGTGGTAGTTTCCCTAATCATCTAATTACCCCTTTCTTATTTTTTATTGTTACTTTATATAATTTGAGTGTTTAATTCCTCCACCAATCTACTTTTGTCAGAGATTTTTTAGAAACTCACTACTTCTGTATATCATCATCTCCAATGATATTATTTTCCAATAGTTACTAATTGTTTACATGTGGTAAGGGATCAGATGAGTACACTTCGAGACTCATCATATGACTGAGCCTAAGATTAACTTGATGGGAATAGTGAAATAGCAATAGTATGGAGGTTGGGAGAGGAGGGCAGGAGTTTACCAAGTATATTTGTAGTAAAGTATAATCTTTGTAATAACTAGTCAAAGTAAAACTACATGAATTTAATAAAATTTTCTCGGGTAACTAGCCGAGTTAGTCCATCGTTTGACCACGACGTTTCGGCGGTCACAATCTCTGACTTGACAATGGCGGCAGAGATTGTGACCGCCGAAACGTCGTGGTCAAACGATGGACTAACTCGGCTAGTTACCCGAGAAAATTTTATTCATTTACAACGCCGAGAAAATCTCCAGTCTTACATAACATAAATTTAAGTTAATTCAGTTATTTTATCTACTATACTTCTATCATTTTGTTTCCTGTACTGTTATCAATTATTACAGAGGTGTAGAAACAATGTGAGGCTAGTATTTTAATTTGTTATGAGTTTTATGTTGGTATCAAATTTGTCAGCTTTCCTGTGCTTCACTGCCCATATTATTTCTCTCTCTTTTTTTTTTTTTTTTGCCCTGGCAGACCATGAGACCTGGGGTGTCGGGTGTATAATTATGGGAATTGTCTGTCGGTAAAATGTGTAATTATGTTCTGTAAATAAAAAAGGATAGGGAAAATGACTCACCACTCACCAAAATTGAAAGCTGCAACAAAATACATTTGTGACGAACAAAAATGTATACAATATTTTGGTATTACACCTTATTCATGTGATAGGGAATGAGTCATATGGTTTGGGGGGTGTACACACGCTGAAGGTTGCCACATGGCTCATTTCCTATAACATGAGTAAGGTGTAAACTCAAAATACTGTTTATGTGTTTGCTCATTGCGTATGTTTTTCACTTGTTACAGCCTTCAATTTCATTTTCCTTATCCTGTGTTATTTATATTGCCTAAAAGCCATTTCTTTTTTCCTTTGTATCGAAATTATGTTCTGTGTGTAATAAGTATGTTTTTGTTTATAAAATGTGTGGTTTATGAGGCAGAGGTTGGGAAAAATACCACCATTCACCTTGATGATTGTGGGAAATCACCTAAGAACCACAATCAGGACAGTCAGTATACGGGATGAGGACTCAAACCTGGTCCCATCGTATCTTCCCGATACAGCACAGTGGCGCTTTAACACGCAACCACACTGGCAGTCATGCATTGTTTATGGGTTTATGGAATCATCTATTGATTTATCATTCTGATTATGTTCTGTAATTTTTCATTCATTTTATATATTATGTTAAATTGCACCACAACTTTTTTTTGTGAAATACCTAGCAAACTAAAATGTATTAAAAAAATAGTGGTTGTTCCTGCAGCTGAAGAAGGGAAACAATAAAGAACGTAAGTGGTGTATTGGGCAAAGGGTAGAAAGAAGTGGACTAATACCTTTGGTTGAGACAATGTGAGTGCCTAGTCATCACCCCCTTCTTAAATTCCTAGCAGGGATGAATCTGATAGCTCAGACTGTTAAACTAGGTTTAAAGTGATTGGTGTTGCGTAGTTTGATATTCTAAAGCAGGATGGTTACTGTTTGCCCTTTACTATTCATTCTGATTGATAGTTTATTGGTAGTAGGATCTGTATGGCAAGTGGTGCTCTTGTTCCAAGTAAGTTGGAAAATGACACAAGAAGTTTTCAGTTAGAATACCCTGCAATGGGAAGATCCCTCCATATTTGGGTTTGCTGAAGGTAGTTATGACTGGGTGCATCCTGCAGATCTTACAGGATAACTTGTTGTAATAAATGGACCAGATGACTGTCATTTTTAATCTGGAGAGTAGTACTTGTGGGCCAGAAGTTGATTAAATTGATGTCATTGCAATGGAGCGCACACTCAAGTGGCAATTTCAATACACACAGATTACACCCCTTTCCTGTATCCACTTACTTTAGGACTCTGCATATTTCAACTTTAAATTCCTTGAACATTTTTGGTAAATTATTCATCATTTCTCTTGGTAACTTATTCCAATCTCTGATGCCCTCATCTTTTTTTTTTAAAAAAAAAAAAAAAAAAAAATTCTTCCTACACCCTTGTGCTTGAAATTAAGTGGCAGCATGTGGTCATGGTCATCTTTTCCCTGCAATGCATTACTTTTAATTCTTACACCAATATCTTTCCATTAAGTAAGAACGTAGACCTTCCCGGCTTAAGCTTGAAATGAAGTCTTCACGGGTGTACCGCCCGATATTTCTACGACTAGCTTCGTTGTCTTCATCAGGTGTTAAGACATCTGCACAGGTCTTGTCCATCAGATACTGAGACAGCCCAGGTGCTGCACCTCCTTACATAGCCAATGGCGCTCTCCTGGACTGTCTCAGTATACAACGGTCTCCGATCTCTGCAGATGTCTCAACACCTGATGAAGACGATAGAGCCAGTCGTCGAAATATCATGTTTTCAAAACACTATCCGGCGGTAAACCCATGAAGACTTCATTTCATCTTTTCATTAAGGTTGTGAGAGTCTAGTGAGAAGTATAGGGAGGATTTTGGAGAGAAGGAGCCTCATATCAGGGTGTAACTGAAGGAAATCAAAACTCTGTTGTAGAATGCAGTGAATTCTTCATGGGAGTCCAGCCAGTTAGAGTCATAGATTGATGATGTTTCAACAACCTGCTCGGTTGTCTTCATGAGGTCTATTTTTAGATATTATTTCTTGAAATCACAAAACAGACTGGCTTAGCTGCTGGCGAAAAATCTAATGTCATGTGTCGAAGTTTACCAGGACGCCCAATCAGCAATGTGGAACTGAGGGTATCAATGTTGCAGACTGCATATGGAGCCATACCCAGCCACCCATCCAGATACTCACCACACACAACGTTGCTTAATTTGTAGCCGTAAGTGCTGGTGAACTTAATCCACAGCCTCAGTTTGCATCCGTTAGACCTTGTTGAGAATATTTTTTGTTGTTAATGACGTAAATCCCTAATAATCGGTCTCCAGGCTTCACTCAAGTACAGTCTGCTGTCCCTATTGATGTTATTATATCTATTGTAGAATGTTGTTGATGGTATCAAAATAGCAGAAGAACAATATGACAAGAACAGAACTGTTATTGGTCTTTGTGGATGTGTGGTGGTTGTTGGTTTGTACTGACTCAGGTGTAGCGAGTGAAAGTTGTTAACATACTAATTCAGGTTGATAATTGTGGAGTATTAATACTTAAGTGATATTCTTGAAATACGAGGCGTATTTTTTAAGTAAGAACTGGTAGGCAATAAACTTTTAACAACGAAAAATATTTTGGTAATTTATTCAACATGACATTGCAGCTACTTTTCGACATAGTTGCCATTATTATTCAAGCATTTGTCATACCGTGAGCTGAGTTTTTGTATACCATTATCATAGAAGTTTGCCGCCTTAGCAGAAAACCATTGCTGAACCATAAGTTTCACTTCATCATCATTGTTGAAACGCTTGCCGCCTAGGAACCTCTTAAGGTGCAATAAGAGATGGAAATCACTTGGCGCAAGGTCTGGACTGTAAGGGGGATGATCCAATTGCTTCCAGTGAAAAGAGTCGATCAATGCTTGTGTTGCAGCAGCAGCATGCGGTCTCGCATTGTCGTGGAGCAGCAGTACTCCGTCAGACAGCTGGCGGCACCGTTTATTCTGGATTGCGCGACAAAGTTTCGTCAAAGTTTGACAATACGCAGCTGCGTTTATTGTTGTCCCTTTCTGCATGAACTCCACCAGCAAAACACCATGTCTGTCCCAAAACAAAGTTGCCATAATCTTCCGTGTTGAGATTGTCTGCTTGAATTTCACTTTCTTAGGAGATGCAGTGTGCCGCCACTCCATCAATTACTGCTTCGATTCTGGGGTGAGATGGGACACCCAAGTCTCTCGTCTCCTGTGATGATGTGGCCCAAATATCCATCACCTTCTTCTTGATGTCGGGTCAAAAACGTCAATGCACTAGCACACCTTTTCGTTTTGTGTTCCTCAGAAAGCATCTTTGGAACCCATTGGGAGCACAACTTCCTGTAATCCAATTTCTGTGACACAGTGTTGTAGAGGATGGACCTTGAAACTTGTGGAAAATGCAAGGACAACATGGTATTGTGAAATGCCTGTTTTCACGAATTTTGCTGTCTACCACATGCACAAGATCGTCGTTGATTACGGATGGCCGGCCCAAGAGCGGTTCATTGTGCAAATTCTTCCAACCTTCCTTGAATAATCTTACCCACTTACGAACGTTACCTTCATTCATTGCATTGGGGCCATACACTTGACAGATCTGGCGATGAATTTCTGCTGGTGTCACATTTCTTGCTGACAAGAATCTGATGACTGACCTTATTTCACATGCGGCGGGATTCTGGACTGTCTTAAACACTTCCATCGCTTACCATGAAGTGTATACTCCAGTGACTTGGTGATAACTGCGTCTACGCGTGCTCATAGGATGCCAGAATAGTGTGCGCATGCACTCAATTTCGTTCGTGTGAAATTTAAGAGGGTATTGCCGACCGGTTGTAACTTAAAAAATACGCATCGTACTTGGTGAGAGAATGTGGTCAAACATGATAAGTCTGTTATGGACACCTGGGCAATACGGTAGGGAGCATCAGTATGAAATAGGGGACAGCAAGGCCGTATTAAGGATCTGTAGTGTGGGCCCTGATATTTATAAATATACTCATAAATATCAGTTACTTATTATTCAATTAATATACATTTTAATACAATTTTTTTTATAATGTAATGATTTAAAAATACTTGAGGAATTACTAAACTTACTGAAAAATCATAAGTTTGAAAGATTATCTCTTAATAACTTCTCAAACTGATATAAACGAGGGTAGCAAGTGATGATTGCACATTCAATTCTTTGACTGATGATAGATAGTTAAGGTGCCGCCTATCATGTTGTGTAATTGCAACCAAAAATCTTCATCAAAAGCCCGTGGAGTTATAATAAAAATATGAAAGAGTAGGCTGACATCTAACCACGATAGGAGACTCAATGCTACTATGACACACAAACACCAGTGATCTGTGCTATGTAGCTGTAGCAACAAAGTGAAATATATGGACACACATGTGTTTGGTTAAAATATGAAAATGTCCTTGATCGATAAATATCAACACCATATCTCCTACACTACTACAGTTACCGAAATTCAGCCAACATTGTGCATGATCGGTGATTGAATTCTACTACACACACAAACACCAGTGATCTGCACTGGATACTTTTGGCTAAAAAGTGATATATTGAGACTCAACGTCTTTGGTCGAAATGCAAAAGTGCCCCAGGTCAACCAATTTCAAACACCATATCTCCAACTGCTCCATAGCTACCAACATGGAATCACCATTGTGCACAATTGGAGACTCGATGGTAATACCACACACAAACAACAATGGTCTACCCTCTGTACTTGTGGCAGGAAAGAGAAGTATAGGAACACACAAGTCTATGGTCGAAATATGAAAAAGCCTTACATCGACCACCGTTAACTGCCATATCTCCCAAACCCCAACAGCTAACAGCATTCGGTGAATGTTGTGCATGATAGGAAACTCCATGCTACTGCCATATACAAACACCAGTGATCTGTGCTAGGTATTGGTGGCTGAAAAGTGAAATACAGGGAAACATACATATATATATATATATACAAAAAAGGGATAACGAAATGAACCACCACTTACCTTGGATGATGGTAACTTGGGATGAACACATAAATAAGCACAAAACACAGGAAAAACAATGAATATTTTGAGACTTGGCTCTTCGTCAACAGGAGAAAACAAGGAGGGAGGGGTCGTAGGAGACCATTTCACAGAATGACCATTAGTCAGGGACATAATGGGGGTAAATTCAAACAGAGGAAAGGGACAGGGGGACAGTGATTTGGAGCTAGTACCTGAGAATGCAAAATGTTACAAAGCATATTAAAATGTTCATAACATAAATCTGAGAAAGTAAAAGTAAGTAAACAAAATAAAATTGAAAAAATATAATGATAATAATTACCGCTAAATACCTAGGGGTAACAATTCGTAATAATTTGTCGTGGAATGAGCAAATCTAATGGGGAAAGCAAATCGTATGCTCTGATTTCTAGGTCATCATTTAAATCAATGCACTCCGGAAGTTAAATCGATTGTATAGAAGTCAGTAGTACGGCCTCACTTAGAATATTGTTGTTCTGTATGGAGTCCCCATCAAAAGGGGTTAATGGAGGCGTTGGAAAAGGTCCAAAGATGAGCCGCCCGATTTGTGACAGGTATATATAGTAGGAAGGAAACTGTAAGTGCGATTTTGAAAGAGCTAGGTTTGGAAGACCTGGAACACCGAAGGCATTGCTCTCGATGGAAGCTAATTGAAAAATTCACGACTGACGTATTTCGGAATGACAGCCAGCAAATATTGCTACCAGCAACATTCATATCTCGAAATGACTGTGAAAAATAAGAGAAATCAGGGCCAGAACTGATTAATTTCTGTACTCATTTTTCCCATGAGCGATTAGGGAATGGAATAGAAAGGATTTACCGGGCAAGTAAACTTAAAATCCGACAGGAGCAGCTTTCAATAAAGCACTCTGGCCATCCTGATGTGGGTTTTCATGGTTTTCCTGGATCACATGTTAGGGGATAAGGGGGATACCGGGGTTAGTATCGGCTTGTCCACCTAAGCTTGAAGTCATCCAAAAAGTTGTCAAAGTTCGGAAAAAGTTCTATAACCGTGTAAAACCTTGTAGAATGCTAACTGTAATAATTAATGAGGTCGCCACTTACAGATTAACCTCCTGTAAGAAAGGTACTAAAGTAGAAATGAAAGTCTGAATCCAGATAACTGAAGTATATATTCTTAAAAATTTTCACAGAAGTTACAAAAGTCACAGTTAGCAATGGCAATCAGAGAAAATCATTTGCCGAAGATCACAAGTCATGAAACAGAACAGACCGCACCACCCTGAATGAAATTGAAGGTTAAGATGAACACATGTCGTAAAGTTTTAGAGTTCTGGTTTGGCCGTGCCCTTTTAGAAATGGCGCCGGTCCGCCATACTGTTATGGTCCGCCCTACCCATAAGCCACCGTGACCCCGGGTCTTCTCAAACTTTAGAAACCATAAGATACATGTGGTCGCTTCAAACCGATCTGATGAACTGCCCCTCCTATGCTGTCATGGCTGACTTTTATCAAAATGACCTGCTGACCTAGACAATGGTCTATCTGGAAAAAGAATCTGTTACCTGAGTGTTGCCGGAAAATCACAAGATAAAGAGCGTAATGAGAAAAGTGTAGTGGTGTGTTTGGTTATGTTTTTAGAGCTTCCAGACCGGTGAAAAATGTGACCCCGCAAAGCTTAAAAATCTCAAGTTAATATTATTTTCAAAGTGTTCCCCAGCCTTTGCTGAGTCTAGTGGTGTAAAAATCTTTTAAATCGGTTAAGGCTATCAGAAGTTATAGAATTTCTAAATTTTACTGTTTTCCCAGATTGTCCAACCGAAACTTCACTTTTTATTTAAAGTCTATTGTGGCCTGAAACTAAATTTAAATTGAACCTTTCTTTAATTTAAGCACTTTAGAAAAGTTTTTAGTCCGTGAAATATGTTAGTTGGGAAGAACTTAAATTTTACAAGTTCGTTGCTATGACGCCATCACAAAGTGGACTTTTATTTTCTTTTTATTAGTTGATGACTATCGGAAACTTAAAGGATATTGACTGGCCGGTTATTTTACTTAATTAAATTTACTTTTAAAGCTCTGAAACTGTTTAGATGTGCTGAAACTAAATGTTTAAGCTCACTCCATGTGGAGATGCTTTAAAAATCATATTTACTGCTTTAAATTGGTCTGGAACTGCGAGTTATTAGTGAATTTAGTATAAAATGGTGAAATTCTAATTATTAAAGTGCTTTACAGTGTTTAATTTAGCGGAATATTAGTGTTGTGGTTGTATAACCAGATCTGTTTACTTTACTTCAGGATTATTATGGATTACGCTCATTTAGGTAAGTTTATGGTTTATATTTTATTAGAAACTTCTTATTTACGGTTGTTATGTGTTGTTTATTTACTTTTCTGAACTTAAAGTGTTGTTATTTCGGTTTCAACTATGGTATCGTGTACTGAATGTTAACCTCAAACTTCGCCGGATTTTGACTGAATATCGAAAATAGAGAGTAAGGTAGCTTACACACTCCAGGCGAATGCTGGGATGGTTCCTCACAATAGCCGATGGGCGCCTTCTGCCATATCCCATATATCCCTTCCAAACTATCACCCTTTTGGTTAGGTGCAATGCACCCTCCGCCACACACTTTTAGTGAATTGCGGAGTAATAATAATAATAATAAAAAGAACCTATGTAACAGAACATCACCTCTGGTATGTGGTGGTTTAATATACTGTAGACAGTGGGCATGGAGGCAAGTAGAGGATAGTGGGAAGGAAAAGTACTGGCTGCATATTAACTCAAATTGAGACCAGGAGGTTGCCTTGTGCCTAGTTTGTATTGGTGGGCAAGTTCCCACCTTCTGAGTTCAGAGGAGCTGTTGTTGTTTGGGATGACACTGATGGCACGGACCATGAAACAAGAATGTAATTTATTAGTGTCATGGGAGATGGCATGGATAGCTACTGCATATTTTGGATTCCGAATGAAAACTGTCTGACAGTGGCCATTCATTCAAATGGCTAACGGATTGGTAGTCAAACCTATGTAGGAAGCCAGGCAGTGTCTGCAGGTTTTACAGGTGGCGTGTCCGATAATAGGAAAGTTTTCGCCAGTGATAGGGTTGGTGAAAGTGGCGGAGGCATGGTGAATGTCGCACATCTTACAGCGGGGTCTATTGCAGGGTAAAGATCCTTGGGGCTGTCTGATGGGATGAGGAAGACTGTGTTTGTGGACTAGTAGCTGGCTGAGGTTGGAAGTTCTGGGAGGGCCAGGAAGGATTTTTGGAAGAATGGATCTCATTTCGGGGCAGGTTAGTAGGAAATCATAATACTGCCAAAGGACTTTATTAATGGATTCAAGGCCAGGGAAGTATTGTGTAACCAGGACTGAACTATGGTTGGTTTCAGGGGGTTTTTTAGCAGTCAATAGGTAGAGCAGGTTGCAATGTGGCTCGTGAAAGTTGCTTGTGAACCAAAGCTGGGGGATAATTGCGGGATGCTTGTGAGATGTTGTTTGAATATTCCATACGGGATTTCTGATTTGAGCATATACGACTGCCTCGAATACCAAGACTATAGGGGAGGGAACGTTTGGTATGAAACGGATGGCAGCTGTCAAAATGGAAGTTCTGCTGTGAGTTGGTGTGGAGTGAGGTGCTGAGGTGGCCATTGGAAAGGGACAGGTCCACATCCAAGAATGTGGCCTGGGTGTGGGAGTAGGTCCATGTGAAATTCAGCAAGTTATTAAATGTATTTAGATTATTCAGAAAGGAGTGTTTTCTCCATGTGTCCAGATCATAAAAATGTCATCTATGAACCTCAGCTACAGGATGGGTTTGAGGAGAACGTTCTCCAAAAACATCTATTCCAGGCAGCCCATGAAGAGATTAGCATAAGAGGGGGCCATGCGAGTGCCCATGTCAGTTCCGCAGGTTTGGTGGTAGATATTGCCTTCAAAGGAGAAGTAGTTGTTCAGTATCAGTTCAGCAAAGGTGGTGAGGAAAGATGTACTAGGGTGGCTGTTGGGAGGGTGTTTATCCAGAAAAAAAACTCCATGGCCCTAATGCCATGGCAATGTGGAATGTGTGTTTATAGTGATGTGACATCAATGGTTACCAGTATGGAATTGGAAGGAAGTGGTATGAGTATGGTGGAAAGACGGAAAAGAAAGTGTTGTGTGTCCTTGATGTGGGAGGGGAGCTGAGAGACTATAGGTTGTAGGTGCTGGTCCACCAAAGTAGAGATTCATTCAGTATGATACCCATAAGCTGCAACAATGGGGCGTCCCGGATTGCTAGGCTTATGGATTTTGGGAAGGAGGTAAAGTGTAGGCGTATGTGGATTTTGAGATCCATTCTTCAAAAAATCCTCCCTGTCCCTCTGAGAACTTGTTTCAGCAGGCATCCCAACCTCAGTCTGCTACTAGTCCACAAACACAGTCTTCCTTATCCCATCAGACAGCCCCAAGGATCCTTACCCTGCAATAGACCCCGCTTAAGACATGCGACATTCACCATGTCTCCACAATTTTCACCAACCCCATCACTGGCGAGAACTTTCCTATCATAGGACACGCCACCTGTGAAACCTCCCGCATGATATACCAGCTAACCTGCCTGGCTTCCTTACATAGGATGAATGGCCACCATCAGACAGTTTTCACACGGAACCCAAAACACCCAGTAGCTATCCATGCCATCTCCTATGACACTAATAATTTCAATTCTTGTTTCATGGTCCGTTCTATCAGAGTCCTCCAAAACAACAGCAGCTCCTCTGAACTCAGAAGGTGGGAACTTGCCTTCCAATACAACAAACTAGGCACAAGGCAACCTCCTGGTCTCATTTTGAGATAATACACAGTCAGTACTTTTCCTTCCCTCTATCCTCTACTTGCCTCCATGCCCACTGTCTACAGCAGTGTTTCCCAACCTTTTTTGGGTCATGTCCCACTTTCAATATTTTTTTGCCCCACATACATAATTTTTAATAAAAAAATTATTTGTTACTAAAGAAACTGATATAGGATGGTTTTTGAAAGAAAACACTTTAATATTATCATAAAACACAGTAAGTAAAATTAAAAAACATATAATGAAATACTAAAATTCAAATTCAAAAGATTTATAATAAACATTTATTATGGCAATTTAGTGTGATCCTTTAAGAATTTGCTTTTTTGCTATATTTTGTAACCATATCTGGCATTGTGTTTAAATAACTCAAAGAAAAAGCGGTAAAGTCGTATCAAGTCAATTTATAAATTGCCCTCCTAAAAAAAACAAATTGCCCCCCTGTGGGGCATGGGCCCAACGTTGGGAAACACTGGTCTACAGTATATTGAACCACCACATACCAGATGTGATGTTTAGCTACACAGGTTCTTTTATTATTATTATCATTATATTTTTTCAATTTTATTTTGTTTACTTATTTACTTTTACTTTCTCAAATTTATGTTATGAACATTTTAATATGTTTTTCTGCACTTTTTGTAACATTTTGCATCCTCAGGTAGTAGTTCCAATTCACTGTCCCCCCCTCCCTGTCCTCTGTTTGTATTTACCCCCACCATGTTCCTGACTAACGACCATTGTGTGAACCGGTCTCCTACACCCTCCCCCCTCCTTGATTTTCTGCTGTTGACGTAAGAGCCAAGTCTAGAAATATGCATTGTTTTGCCTGTGTTTTGTGCTTATTTATGTGTTCACCCCAAGTTACAATCATCTAAGGTAAGTGGTGGTTCATTTCGCTATCCCTTTTTTTTGTAAATCCATTCGCTAATAAGCTCCTATTATTTCCTGGTAATTATATATATATATATATATATATATATATATATATATATATAAAATTTAAGAGAGATAACTCAATCTCAACGATAATCAAGGAAGTTGCATGGATATAAGAACAGGCCTAGCTGAAATTTCTCACACGGAGGAAGTTAAGGTTACCCTCCGTGAGTCCAGATCATGTATGTGTCATCTATGGAACTGTATACAATAGTGAAATGAGATGAACTTGGTCAAAGAACAACTGTTCATGATGGACCTGGAAGAGTTTAGTTTAGTGAAGTCATACAAATACCTGTAGTAGTGACCCTGATCCTATGACAACTCTTTGATCTGAAATGAAAGAAATTATTGTGGAAAGTGACGAATATGGTGCAGTTGAACTCCAATTATCCGAATTGCTGAATATCCGAATCGCTTTTTTAAGACATGCAAATTGAAAGGCAGAAATGAAGAAGAGAAGAAAAAGGAGAAAAAGGAAAAAGAAGCTCAAGAAAAGGAAAGGGAAGAGACAGGAGGACATGGGGATGATGTGTCACTTAAAGAATTCAGAAAAATTCTTTTGAAAATTTCTTGATGTTCAGAAGTTAGTGCTGAAGATATAGGAGAGTGGGTGGTGTGTGATTCGTCAGACCCTGGGTATGAAATTCTAAATGATGGTGAACGTATTGAAAGTGTGAGAATAGATGAAAAGATGATGACCTTAATGTCGAAGTTGAAGCAGACATGGGACCATCAGCTAGTCAAGCATTTGCTGGCCTTGAAACTGCGTTGAAGTGAGTGGAGCGTCAGCCCGAGTGTGATCACATGCAACTTCTTACTGTCATGCAGATGCTAGAGTTGGCTACCCGTAAACGGATGAATACAGTCAAACAGCTTACTTTGACCGAGATGTTCAGCAAGCAATGACTTATTTACACGGCAGAGAGGGTCCTAGCGCGACTACAAGTATAAGACGTACTGTGATGTACTGTGAGTTTACTCGTAGAAGCTACAAGTAAGTTAGACCCGGAAGGTACGGTCCACACCGCGACAGGAACTACAGTACTGCTGTGTCTGACTATCGGAAGTATCGGCTGGATAGCGGCGTAGCGCGGGGTCGGTGGCCGTGCCCGAGGCATATGTGTCGGTCTCGAATCACAAGTTCAAGTCACTAGCAACTGGCGATTAGCTATTAAGAAACCTCGCTGCCCTCATTCTCCTGCAGGCGTTGCTTGCGTGCGTTGCTACGCTAAGTCAGCGATCCTCCTCAGCAATTCTAGCGACCTGGTTTCCCAAGCCGCGTTGTGATGCAAGCCCGCATAAGCCAACGCCTTATGCCATATTTCATTTGAATTAATAATTTATTTATTATTCATTTACGCCCCTGACAGTACTATGACACATACGTTTTTGGTAGAAATATGAAAGTGCCGCAGGTCGACTACTTTCAACCACCATATCTCCCACACCCCCATAGCTACCGATATCTAACCACCATAGTACATGATAGGAGACACAATACCACTACCACACACAAACACCAATGATCTGTGGTATGTAGTTGTGGCAACAAAGTGACATATACGGAGACATATGTTTTTGATCGAAATACGAAAATATCCTTGATCGGTCTCTTTCAATCACCATATTTCCCACACTCCAACAGTCACTGAAATTCGGCCAACGTTGCGATCGGTGGGTGACTCTGAGCTACTACCACACACAAACACCAGCGATTTACGCTAGATGGTTTTGGCTGAAAGTGATACACCATGAAACATACGTGTTTGGTAGAAATATGAAAGTGCCACAGGTCGATCACTTTCAAACACCATATCTCCCACACCTCCGTAGCTGCCGACATCTAACGACCATAGTACAGGATAGGAGACATGATACCACTACCACACACAAACACCAATGGTCTGCGGTATGTAGCTGTGGCAGAAAGTGACATATACAGAAACGTTTGTATGTGTGTGTGTTGGTCTTTTCTCCTGCCTTAATCTGTGGTAAGTGAAGGGTTTATCCCTATCCTATTTTATGAACAACTCAGTTGTTCAAAGTGAATCTGGAATTAACATACAAGAAAAAGATTACTCTTTACACTTTAAATTAAATTTGTTTGTATTTTCTTATGGCAATTTTTTGCCATTGTATATTATACTTGACAAACAAACACAGCTGAAAGCTTAGAAATGATTTGTATTTTTTTTAATAATGATAATAATAATAATAATAATAGAACATTACCTTAAAATCATGGCTGTTGGCTTAATGAATATAGGTTTCATGTATAATCATATGGATGCTTCTATGCAATTTCTACATTTCATTGTGTCACTTTTCTCCAATTTTTTAAATATCTGTTGCTGACAAAAAATGCTGAAATTGTAGTTTAGTTGATGTGTAAATGAAATGAGGACAAGTAAATAAAAGATTTAGATCAAAATCATGTGGACAACTTCTCACTGAAAATTAAATTATTGTACTGTATGATTTTACTTACCATCTGATAATTAATAACATAGTAAAGTCCAGGAAAAAATAAAATAATTGCAGCACTAATGACAATGTATTCATCAACATTTTATTTAAAAAATTGTAGTTAAAGTTTGCAAAGCTTCTTTAATTTGGAAACTAGCTGTTTGAAACCATGTGAAATTGTACTGTAAAACGTGTTCCTAGATAAGTATATTTGCATCTCTTTTCTGCTTCATAGGTTTATGTATGCAGCCTTCAAAGAAAAATGAGTCAGCTAAGTACTGATGTAAAAACTGATGAGGAATTTGTGTTGTATAAAACAGAAAGTGATGATGAATCTGTCCAGTTGGGAGACATAACAGAAGAACTGAATTTTTGGCATTCCTGCAGAATTTGTGGTGGATTGAAGGATGATATGGTTTCAATATATGATCAGGCAGGAACTGATCTGCAACTTGAGGAAAAAATAAATAATTATCTGCCAATAATGGTATAAAACAAATACACTAGTGTAAAATTAGATTCAACTTGTGGAATCTAATCCAAAGTGTGCACATGTTTAAAATATTTAAAAGTTGTTGTAATGGCTTATGAAAGAGTGTTTATTTCCTCAGCCCACTATCTGTTTCATGGAGTGTGTGATTCCCATAATTACTGTATTAATTTTAGACACATGCTCTCATTTCAGACTCATTCTTGTGTTTCTGATACATTGTAGCACTGACTTGATATCGAAAGTACTTGTCTTAATTTCTATTCTCCATTAGATTTCATATTTTTCCTCCAAAAAATTCTCCTTCGGCAGCTTTTTTTTTCTTCTAATGGCATTGATGTTTTGCTGACATCCCTAGAAAATTATGTAAAATTGCTGTTACTGTTGTTAAAGGTATTTCACCTGCAGTACTGAAGGGAAACAGAATTTCGCAACAGATGGGAAGGAAATTCTGGATTAATGACTTCATTAACAAAAACACAATATGAATTTGAGAGAGTTTGGATACTCTTGAGATAAATTATTGTTCTTCTTTCAACCAGGTTTTTCTTTTGAACTCAGAATCTCATGTTATGCAGTTTTTGAAGTGTAATAAATTAATAGTTCAGATGATGGGATGGAAAATGATTTAAGGCAATATGAAAAGAAGTAGGATAGGTAAAGTAAATAGGTGAAGACATGTAGTCCGCAAGATGAACATGATTCACAATATTTCAGATAACTCCTGAGCACACATCAAATCCTGCCTTAAGAATCAATCAAATATTGACCTTCTGGAAGGTGGGGACTGGAGGAAAAGGGAGGTGGGAGTGCTGAAGGGTGGGAGAAAAGGAATGATGGCTAATTTTGAAAAGTGTTACTGATGGTAAAAAATAATAAAATAAATAAGGATTGCAAATAGTAATCTCTATAAACTAGGAACTTTAGGCTTCTTCATATTAGTTAGCTGTAAATACTTCGACTACAAGAAGAAATTTCCGTTTCATTCAGTGTGATTCATGTAAAAATACAGGACAGATTTTCATAGGCACAACTCAGGGGCCCTCAGCCCCAGCTCAGGGGGCCCCTACCAACAACACAAAGCAAAAAAAAGGTCGCCCATCTGGTCTGAGGGCCCAAAATAATTTTTTTGCACCGGGGCCCTTGTTGACCTAGCTACGCCTCTGCTTAGGACATGTTGGTAAGCTAGTTTTCACATTTATAAAGTTCAGAATAGGAGATGGTTTCTGGTACAAGATTGAAGTCTTTAACAATGAAGCAGTTGCTTGAGTGTTGACAAGGCATAGAAATTAAAACAACTTTTTTTTTTTTTATAAAGAATTTTGTAATATAATCTACAGAAAAATATAGAAATGCAAAAAGTGAAAACATTCAATGATAACTTAGTCAATGCAACATGTGAGCTTGCTGATCACCACACATTTTTTAAATTGGGGGATAAGATTCAAGAATGCTACTCTAATTCTTGCTCCACATTGATTTTAGAGCGATATTTGCCCATTATTACAGCTACAACTGAAAATCGGGCTATGCATAAATCGGAAGTTACAAATGAAATGAGAATTCTCAAAGCTTTAGAACTTGGAATTGAATATTCATTTTCAACCATAATATCGAAAACTTCACCAAATTTGAACAAGTAAATTTTGTTTGAAGACTATTGTCACAAGAGAGACCAATGAGATTTTCTCCTTCTTGCAAAGTAAATTCTGATGGAGCTTGTACATAGAAATATACTGAGGTCCACACAGATTTTTCAAACCATTCAGTGAACTTTGAAAGGTAAATAAAGGATAACCAGTCTTGTGAAGTATTGATGGAATTAGAGACCACGTTTTTCAACTTTTACTCACTGCAATCTTCTATAAACGTAAGATGTGTATGATATTGACTTGCAGAGACAAAAAGTGTGAATTATTAATATGACTTGTATGAATAAGGATAAGATATTCCCACTTGAAAGACATTGTGATCTGCAGTAGTACATCAATGTCGTGTGTTCAGCTGCCATGTCAATACATAATTTTTAGAACAATGTGACTTTCAGTGGCCTGCTGTTAGTGAAATTTACTATGTCTATGACATGTTATAATTACAAGTTCAATTGAGAACTCATCAAGTTTGATGCAAGTGCTTCCCTATGTATGATGCAATGAATCTACATAGCAAGCTGTGACTGGCAGTGAGTAAGCTCCTGTAATCAATTACAGCAGCTAGATATTGAGCAAGCCCCATCAGCTAATTAAGTGATGGACTTTTGCTGATCTAAAGCATTTTCTATATGAAAAGGACAGATGAAATACACCCAACACTCACCAAAGTTGAAGGGAGGAGGGCAGCAGCAACACAAAACAACACACAAACAAAGAAAATACAATATTTTGGGTTAAAACCCTTTTTCAAATTAACAGAAGTAAATGGCTGGACTTGCGCAAAACTTGAGCTCGATGCAGCCACTCATAGAATGCAATAGACCGTTGAAGGTGGTGAGGGGAGCAACGATAACATAACCGTGAGTATAAACCATAAGAAAGATTAAAATGGTTGAAAAAATAATAGTAATAAAAAATACAAATAAATAAATAAAATGTAATTGAACATTTTTGAAAAATATTTGAATATTGTGCTGGCCAGTGATTGATGTATAGGGTGAGGATGGAAGATATTAATGGAAATTAAGGCCTGGGGCACACTTTGGGAACCACTGAGCTATGTTATAGCATGTGCAGTTATATTTCCCATGTAGTACGATTGGCATTGGTTTTTGTGGCTGGATGCATGCTACACGTTTTACAGTGATATCGACTGCACAGGAAGAAACAATGTCGTAGTTTGGAAGAGTCAGGAGTTTAGTATTTACAGACAATTGTGTTAGGTGGTCTTCTGAAGCACATGCAGAGAGAAGGGCTTTTCTTATTTCAGATAAGAAATTAATAAAGTCATAGCTATGATGAAGGATTTGGTAAATAGGGCCAGGACTGGGAGTACATAGTTTAACAGTTGCTGAATTGGAGTTGTGGTACGAGGGATACTCTGAGAGATTTTAGGTAAATGTCTGCATCCAAAAAGGAATGTATATGCAAGAGATGGGAATGGTGTTTGTTCAGTAAAGAAATAAAGAAGGTGGTTTTTAGTATGAATCCAGATTTTGAATATGTAGTCTATATATTTGCACGTCAAGAACTTCTTAAGAGTGATGTTTTTTAGTATTATTTTCACTAGACTGCCCAGAACAAGGTTGGCAAAGGAAGCATCCATGCATCTATCCACGGTGCTTAGGACAGATGTCTAGGAAATACTGTCTGAGCATCGAGGCCTTATCAGTGATGGGTGTTTGTGAGAGGTGATGTAACATCGATAAAGATCAGTCTGCAGTTTTAAGGTTGAGATGTATGCGCTGGGCAAATGCTGAATTAAGGGTGATGTGTATTTGATGTATGTAAGGAGGTTTTGTAAAAAATGATTGGATAATGTAGAAGGTCAAAATCTGTTTCCCATGTTACTGACAATCTACACAAGATTGCTTTGTAGATTTTGTGGAGAAGTTACAGTGTAGGAGTATGGGGATTCTTGGGATGAGTAGTGTAGTAGGTTGTGATGAGAGGCCTCATAATGATCCTTGGTGGTAGTGGGAACTACATATTTATAACAAATGGGATTGGTTTCATTTAGTCAGAAGGTGATGGTCTCTGAAACATGTATCAGTCCATGACCAAAGTGTTGAGTTCTCATCACTTGGGACAACGTTCTTGTTTTAGTATGTTAATACAGCAGATATTTTATTTCATTTAATCTTATATATATAGACGTGTGTTTTCCTATATTTCACTTTTCAGCCACCACTACCTAGCACAAATCACTGGTGTTTGTGTGTGTAAGTAGCATAGAGTTTTGTGTCATGCACAACGTTGGCCGAATGCTGATAGCTGTGGGGATGTGGGAGATATGATGATTAAAGTTGATCAATGCAGGGCGTTATCATATTTCGACCAAAAATTTGTGTCTCCTTATACTTCGCTTTCTTGCCACAACTACGTAGCATAGACCATTGGTGTTTGTGTGTGGTAGTAGAATCCTGTCCCCTGCAATGCACTATGATTGTTAGATGTTGCTAGCTATGGGAGTGTGGGATAAATGGTGGTTAATAGTGGTCAACCTGCGGCAGTTTCATATTTCTGCCAAAGACGCATGTGTCTTGGTGTACCACTTTTCAGCGAAAACTATCTATCGCAGATCACTGGCGCTTGTGTGCGGTAGTGACACAGAGTCACCTTTCGATCACAACGTTGACCGAATTTCATTAACTGTGGGAGTGTGGGAGATATGGTGGTTGAAAGTGGTTGATCAAGGATATTTTTGTATTTCTTCCAAAGACATGTGAGTTCGTAAATTTTACTTTGCTGCCTGAACTACATAGTGCCGATGACTGGCATTTGTGTGGTAATAGCATCGAGTCCCCCATTGAGCACTATGGTTGTTAGATGTCCGGTAGCTGTCAATCCAAATTCTTTAAAAACACGAATGGAGTCGTGGGTACCAGCTAGTTTAAACTGATCATTTGCCTATTGGGCGATCTGATTGGCAATCGAAAGATCCCTGGTTCAAATCCTGGTGATTGCTGAATTTTCATGGGTCCTTAAGTGACATTCATCTCTGACATCAAATTAAGTGTGTTAAGTTGCTTTATGGTTCACATCTCTCCTTCGTTTGACAGTTTTACCGGGTAAGGTTAAGGAAGTTAGAAATAGTACGCTAAACATTGTAATTCTGTTGCCAGTCACTAAGACCACATGATATTTATTTTAGCTACTTAGTTTTATTAAAATAGGTAAAATTAAGGAAAGTTA
Source organism: Vandiemenella viatica (assembly GCA_031002005.1). Lineage (NCBI taxonomy): Eukaryota > Metazoa > Arthropoda > Insecta > Orthoptera > Morabidae > Vandiemenella > Vandiemenella viatica. The sequence continues at coordinate 139,370,972 of JARYHS010013631.1, read as the reverse complement.
ACCCAATACTCACCACAGATAAAGACAGGAGGCCCACAATGAACACATAAACATGAATACATTTTACAGTATTTTGGTGTAAACATTAATCATGTCTAGAGGTGAGATATTTGGCTAGGGTATTACATGTGTACATGTAGGGACTTACCTGGTGACATTGTCACAATTATTTTCATCATCATCATCCTCAACAGTTTCCAGCCTCTCTAGCTTCTCTGTGGCACCTCTTTATTCCATATCAGGATTCTAATGCTCCTTAGGAATGCCTCTGCTTGTCTTCCTCTTTCACTTATCTCGCCATCATTTCCTGCACATTCCTCTAATACACTCCCCAAGTACTTGAACCTGTTTACCTTCTTTAGTTGTTCCCCTGCCATCACAATTCCCTGGGTTACCCTTTTTTTTCCTGATTGTTACCATGTACTCACATTTCTTTACATTAAATTTCAGACCATATTCCTCCACACTGCCTGTCCATACATCCAACTGCCACTGCTCTTCCTCTTCTTCACCTCCCCAGATCATCCGCAAAAGCCATCACCTTCATGTTTTCCTTTCCCATCCTCGCTGCCACCTTCTGCATTATTTCATCCATGATTACAATGAAGAGTAGTGGCGATAGGGCACTTCCTTGTTTTAGTACATTCCTTTGTTCCAGCCAATCTGATCTTCCTTCCCCTATTTTCACATAGCTCACACTTCCTTGGTACAGTTCCATCACTCTCTTGATGGTTTCCTTGGGAACTCCTCTCTTCTCCAAGGCCTTCCATACCTTACTCCTGTGTACACAATCATATGCTTACTCAATAACGAGAAATACCAACAATAGATCCTTTCCATACTCATAATGTTTTTCCTGCAGCTGTCTCATAGCAAATATCAGATCTACCGTCGATCTCCCTGATCTAAAGCCTTACTGCTCTTCCCTTAGCCCTATTTCCACCCTGTCACGTATTCTTTTTTTCTATGATCTTCTCATACACTTTGGCACAGTGGCACATCAGTGTAATACCTCTATAGTTTTTAAACACCTTCCTGCTCCCTTTTTTAAATATAGGTACAATTATTCCTTTTTTCCAGTCTTCAGGAGTTGTGCCCTGATTCCATACCTTTCTCATCACACGGTATAGCCACTGCTTTCCTACTACTCCTGCTGCCCTTCTCATTTCCACGCTCACTTCATCGATGCCTGGTGCCTTTCCACCCTTCATCTTACACAGAGCTGTTTCCACTTCTTCCCAAGTTAGATCCTTCTCTTTCCCTCCGACACGGTTGTTATTTTCCTTCTTCTCCTGAACAACTGTATCATCCTGTGATCAATCTGGGTTCAGTAAGGCTTCAAAATACTCCTTCCACATCCTTTTTAGTTTTTCTGAGCTGTTTATTTCGTTTCCATCTTTATCCAGCATGTTGACATTTTCTATCCTCTCCTTCCTCTTCCTTTTTACCATTCCATATAATACTTTCTTATTTCCTTTGCTATCTTCTTCCACAATGTTGGTCCATTTCTCCAGCCACTTCCTCCTTTCCTCCGTTACTATTTTTTTGGCCTCCTTCTTTTTCTTCACGTAGTCATCCCCTGTCTCCCGTGTACTCTGCTTGAACCATTCCCTAAAGGCCCTGCTCTTGAGTTCCGCTGCTTGTTTTACTCTATCATTCCACCATGCTGTTTCTTTCCACCTTTTGGTGTTACTAGTCCTTCTGTACACTGTTTCTGCTGCTTGGACTAATGTTGTTTTCTTTCATCCCCAGCTCAATTTTCATAATAGAATTAAAGAAAGTTGGACTTTAGGGAAAACTAGTTTCTTTGTCATGCAAAGTGACTGTTACCAACTCTGTTATTATTTGTTGTGATCTCCTAGTATCTCATAGTCTAAAAGTAATGTTTCCTTTACCTAACTGAGCATGTTAAACTGCCACCACACCATTCTGAAGTCTGGGAAATAATACCAGTTTGAATTTAAAACTCCATGATTAACAGTTGGTTGGATTACAATTTTCCATAGTCATCTGTTTGAATACTGAGAGTGGTTTACAATAACAGATTAAAGCTGCTTAGTGTAGGTGGTGTCTTAAAAAAAAAAAAAAAACTGCTAAGTAAAGGCACAAATGAAAATTATCAATATTGAGGATGCCCAAAAACATGAACCATACATAAGGCAGTGAAAGGTAGTTCCAAAGTGACCATTAAAACAGTTGAGAAGGCATGAAATATGAAAGCAGTAGCTGGTTAGGAGCAACTCACATGAAACTGAACATCTATTGTAAAAGTGCAGTTGTCAGGTATCTTACAAATTTTGTCATGCAGTTACAACATTTATAACATAGGTGTCAAACTCAATTTTGCAAAGGGCTGTATATTAAATTTAGAATTTGTAGGCGGGCCAGATTCAAATAAAAAAAATGTACCGAATTATTATAACATTTTATTTATTTAATTGTATAGTATACATGATTCTTCTTTCTGTGTCACGTTGCGATTGCGGGCCGTAATGATAGGGCCCGGGGGCCGGATGCAGCCTGTGGGCTGCATCTTTGACATCATTGTTTTATAAGATACCTGACATGCCCCTCCAAAATTGAAGTTATTTTCCCAAGAAAACTTACTGAAATTTTCCAAAAAAGACTAAAAAACTGAAATAGTTAAAAATCTCCCTCTTATTTACCTACGGTTGGGGCTGGTCTGCCATTCATACCTCTTTCACTCTCTCTCACTTACTCAACAAAAATTTGCAAAATATTATCATCAATATCATCAAATTAACACTTGAATTGTTTCATATATTTGACAATTTTCAAAATATTTCTGTTTCAGTTAATGTTCATTTTGTAAACTGCTCATTCCCTAAAATTGACAGAAAAACACAAAAACACTCTTATAAAATCTCAGTCAACTGCAAAAATGTTCATTTTAAGTATCCATGTCACCTTTAAATATAACAGAAAAACACTTTTCAAACAGCCAAAAAAATAGGTCAATTTTTTGATATAATCTCACTTAAAACATCTTGTAAGGGATAAAATATCGTAGTCCTGTCACGGTTGTGACCTTAACTGGGGTGAAAAGAATATAAAGCAAAGCCCCACAGGTTGGCTGTTGAGTAATTGTTCTGTCCCTGGTGCCTGTCGTAGCAGGCCTGCCATGAGACCTCAAGTCAGCCACCTGCCAAAAACCAAAACAAAGGAATTAGTTTCCATCCTTATCATAAGTACGTACAAATAGAAATGAATATAAAATACAAGTATAAGTAAAAAGTTTTACAATATGAATAAGTTCTTCAAAATACGGTCTTTTATCAAAAGGAAAGAAAGCATGAAGAGCTTTTATAAATTACATCTGTAGCAACTGGCAAAACTTAATGTATAAGTTGTATTATTATTATGAAAATATTGACTAGTAAGTTACACATTTATGTCACCAAAGTATATAACATAGGGTATTATTTTCTCGAGCATTATGATGAATGTCTCTGGTATGTCAATAGCATATAAATTCACAAAGTCATTAAGAATGCAGAGCATATTGGTAAATATCTCTTCTTAATATCACACAAACAGAAATATATCATTAAAGAAAAGGATAATATTCACATTCTTGACAAACAAATATATTATTAAGTATAATATGGAAACATAGTTTCCTTCCAGGAGTACACTGCTGCATTAGAATTCAAACCATTCTTTTTTGATAACACAACAAAGTTGTGGACACCAGTATACTGGTGCATAATGAATTATGGGTATCATCCTATATACTGTGTAATTGAAATGTCTTCTGGCATGTAGCCAGAAAAACGTCTTAATGTGTAGCACACTCAGTGCATTAGGTGCATAGAAGCACAAAGAAATCCTCAACATGTGGGAAATTATGAGCAAATTCATGTAGCATATACAAACATTGAAAGTTAAGATACAAAATGAAGTGGTACAAAAGTACAAGGGGTGATCAAATGAAAAGGTACGAAACGACACAGTGGGTACAAATGTAGACTTTATTCAAAATTTACACCATAGGCCTGAGCACAACGATCCCACTGATGAACAAGCCGCAGGATTCCTTGTTCCCAGAATTCCTGTGGCCGTGATGAGACCCTGTCCTTCACAGCATCCTTGATTACGTCGTACGAGTTGAAGCACTTCCCTTTCAGGTGTTTCTTCAGTGGACCAAACACATGGAAATCGCAGGGCGACATGTCCGAACTGTAGGGCGGATGGTCCAACATCTCCCACTTGAACTTGGCCAGTTCCATGTGTGTGACTCTGGAGACGTGTGGACGCGCGTTATCATGGAGCAGAACCACACCCTCTGTGAGCAGCCCCAGTCTTTTGTTCTTGATGGACCTGCGTAGGCGTCAGTGTGTCTCACAGTACACATCGGAGTTAATGGTTTTTCTGTGCTCGAGGAATCCTGTCCTCATACAGACTGCCGCATCATTTGGACGCCGCTTTTGATAAGAGCCTCTGCTCTATACTGCGCATGCGGGTGCCCGTGCCTGCTCCGATCCCAGTCAGAGACTCCAATCGCATCCCGAGATGTTTCGCTTTGTTCTCCCATGGCGGAATATGCAAATATTTATCTGTTACGTTTTTACGTCGTTTCATACCTTTTCATTTGATCACCCCTTGTATTAATGCAAAAATCCAATAATGCAGAATCCATGTTATGAAAAAAATCTTGAAATGCAGAACTGTCATGAAGTGTGAAGGTCAAAAGTTAAAGAAAATGTAAAAAAATGTATTTATTGTCCTTATTATAACACTTTGCTTCCTTCAAAATTAGAGATGCCCCTCCATGAGTGCATTGTATCCACAAATCCAATCCTATGGTATCTTCTAAAAACATCTGAGATACAACATAACATTAAATCAGTTATCCATGTCCACTTCATTAAAATTGATCTAGCTTGATCGAAGTTTCCCTCATCAATCTTAAAGTATCCATATCTTTATTCAATTTTCATAGTATCTGTTGTAGTCCCCATAGGCTGTGGGTTACTAATGTTTTCCTATTTTATTGTTATGAGCAGTAATATTGCTACCCCGCTAGACCATATGATGCTAATATAATGCTAACCCAGTCTTTACTGTGGTTGCGTATGTCGCAGGCGCCGTCTGTCGCTAGATGTCCCTGGACTAAAATAATTTTTTTACTAACTGATCGGTTGTCGTTAATATGAAATCGTTGGCTACTGGTGGTAGACAAAATAATATTTTATAAATGTTAAAGAGGGTCATACATATGTGAATAATATATAAGTCATAGACGCCGTCTCTTGCAAGCTGTCCCTGGAGAAAAATAAGTATATTATGGTGGGTCTGATATATCAATCCAATGTATAAAATAATAAAGTACCCCATTTAATATGCCCTCTATGTTGCTTTGCAAAAACTTGAACTGTTATTTCTTCTCATCCTTCTCTCTTCTGTATTAGTAAAATAGGAAAAACAACTAGCCTCTCACTGCTATTTCAAAATTAACATTTGCAATATCCATTGCACAAAGTACTTCAACTTCGAGAAATCTGAAGTCATCTTCAATATGTTTGACATTTGTCAAATATATTTCAACTTCAAAACCAATTCGCAGTAAGCTGTCCCAGTGTAGGTGATTTGCAATAATAATATACTCTGTAGAATGGATCAGCCTCCACAAAGTTGAAGTTAGCTGAGTGTACAACTCAGGAAAATAATGCATAGGTATGGGAAACTCAGAAATGTCAAACTTTAGAAAATAGTTAAATATGAAATGAATCTCCTTAAAATTCCTCATGGGGTCTTGTGCTTAGTAATATTTTTGAGCTTGAGAACATTTCTCCTTTCTCCAAACAAATTGAGTAATGTAGGAATTAGAGAATCAATAATAAATGTCTTCTTCTTTGGTGCCTTTCCAAACTTAAATTTCTTCAAAAAGCTACGTAGTCTCTTTACTTTACTATGCTGACATTTCATGTTCTGTGTATTTAAGTGTCTCTTCCCATTGGCAATGAAATCCTCAAAATTCATTGGAATAGCTTCATTTAATAAACAGAATTAGAAAAGTTGTAAGTTTCAAAACTGAAATCATAATGCAATTTTAATTCATTGTTAGTATTGCTAAAAACATTTGTTCATGTAATTTCAATTTCAGCTTGTCCACAAATGATAACTGTTTCTCCTTTGATAGTACTTGGTTGCAATGGTGTCATATGTGGGGACAGCTGTTCGGAGTTGATCTGCTGACTGTACAGTTGTACATTCAGAAACTAAGACAACAGTAAAATCTATCAGCTCCTCCCCCTCTCCTAGGGATGGAGAAAAATCAGTGTTGTTTCCAAAAATGTCATCAAGCAATTGTGAAGCTGTAGGGCTTGAAGTCTCAACAATGTGTTCAACATCAGATGACTTTTCTGTGTGAACATCAATAAGGTTAACCTCTACAGGAGGTGAGGTAGCAGTTTGCACAGAATCAGCTGATTGTTTGGTATCCTCAGTGAAGCTAACTAAATCTCTATGATGAGATGAGGTTCCTGATGAAATTTCAACATTATTAAAAAATTTAGTGTCCAGTTGTGAAGGATTATGCTGTAAATTATCAACAGTTTCAGATTCAGGCACCCTACTTTTGTCTGTGATGAACAATTTTTCCTATCCATTGTTATTTATATTTCTTAAAAGCTGTTTCCTTTTTCCTTAGTATCTTTACTATGATTCGACTTGTGTTTCTCATCTACTTCTTTCAAAAAAGTCTTTGGATGTCCTCTATTCTTGTTGCGATACAGTTTGTTGGGTTTAAGTTTCACTTTACACTGGAAAGATCCATGTCATAGTTACAATTATGTTAACGGTACATTAGTAAAACATCCTGAAAATGTTTGCGGTTGGTTATGATGAGGTCAGTGTAGAACTGGATGGCTTCAGGAGACTTTCAAAAGATGCATATCAGAAAAAATGGTTAGTTGCACACTATCTCCAATAACGGTTTGAGAAAGATCTGCCTAGGCTTTCTTTTAATTTCCCCTGTCTTCCCCTCTTCTCCCCTTCCATCAATGTAGGTCCATACATGTCAGTGAGATATTGCTATCTGTTCGTAAATGAGTTTTAAGTTCACCTAGAATATACAATAGTTTTCTTAAAACTGAGTGTAGTGGTTGTAACCTCCTTGTTACTTTTAAATTAATACACCAGGTGAATATACCTTGTAGCAATTCTTTTTAATCATATCTAAAGTTCAATTCAATAATTATTATTACAAATTCACACATTAAGTTTTAGTTAACAATCTTTTTTTTTCTCCTTTCTCTTTTTTTTTTTAACAACCAAACAATCAAAAATACTAATTCTAATAAAAAACTAAGACATTTATATTATTCTAACGACATACAATTTATATATACCGTCTGTGGAAATACTCGTTACTATAAATTTAAAAAAATATATACACAAATCATTAATTATTTCTTAACATAATTATTCCAAGTATAATTTCTTAATTTATAAAAAACATGGTGCATCAGGATAGGCCATATGCCACAATATGCCCCCACATCAAGGCATAATTAATGCTGCCAACTACTTTTCTATTACCATAGCGCAGCATTTATTTGCCGAGATGTACCAATATCACATCGTTCATTCTCATTTCTTTTGTAAGATGTAAATTACACATTATTTTACAATTTTCTTGCACTGTAATAATGTTCAAACCATTAGCAAAATTATTCACCCACAACACACCATTCAGTAACACAACATAAAATAATTAATAATCATAATTAATCATAAATCTCACTGTCTTTTGTCAGGTCATTCATTACTAAAATTGTTTATCAGTTTATGCTGACCATTAAACACTCTCACTTCATTGCTCATTTATATTTATACAATATTAGGTCCACTACATTCCTTAAACCAAATTTTTACCAGACTCTGGATACGCCTATACATATGCGCTAGCATTCGGTTTTCCCACAATTTTAAAAGGACCGCTGAATATTTGCAATACTGGTGGACTATGCAACTAGACCCCTTAACAAAAATAAATTTGTACATAGTACGAGGTAGCGAGTTCATTCACCCCTCAAAGTAAATGAAAATGCTACTTTCTGCGTTTCCAATCTACCCTTGCAAACTCATACTCAAAAAACAACTCTCTTTTTGGAAATAAAACTTCTTTGCTAACACTAAACATGGTTACAAGATTATAAACAAATCCTACCATTACCCTGAAAAGGCATAATTTCATTAATAGTTCTCTCCGATCCTTTAAAAATTTAATTTCAAATCGATGCTGGTAATCCGGCTTTGTGCCTTGGACCAAAAATTTCTTGCCCTCTCCTACCTTGTTGCATTCAAAATACATCGCGAAGTTGATATTATCTTGCTTTGCAGATACGTTCATTTTACTATTGCTACAATTTATTATATCATCAAGTGTTCTTCTTTGAGATACACTTGCATTATTCATTTCTCCTTCGAAACATCTTACATAAAATATTCTTATTTCATCTCCGTCATTTTCCTCTTCATATTCTGCACTATCACAGCTTGACATATCTTCTTCACTTACGTAAACATCTAACGGTAGCCCTGTACTACTCCTATCTAATTCTTCTTCTCTGAACATATCTTCTGCTAAACTGTTTTTCTCCGCCGCTTGAATTTTTTTAAACACAACTTCCTCCTTTCTACAATTTTCCTCACACACATCGAGTTTAGTCAACTCTGATATTTCATCATCTTTCCAGTTGTTTAATTTAACTTCCACTTCTTGCTTCCAATTCTCCCGAATTTTATTTAGTTCATCCCTCATAACTTGCAATCCTTCTTCTGTCTTCTTTTGACTCAAAGCGATCTTCTGAATGGTTTTTTTCATGATTTGACATAATTTCTGTTTTCATTTGCATTAAAAGGGACATTATTATTTGGGTATCACCACTCCTTTCTCGAGTGTTTAATGTTTGACATAATTCTGGTGAGATCGTTCTACTTTTATAATTTTCTCTCCCTACATTAATACTACTTTCGTTACGACCCGCTAATCTGGTCATTATTGTTAATACTGCTATTTTCAAAATATTCATCAACCCCCTTTTGATCGACATTAACATTGGGACTGCTAGTATTCTCAATCTGAACATGCTTACCATTGTTCTCATCCCCAATATTAAAACTAATAATACCCGTACTGTCCGTTTGCCAACCCGACATATTACTCGGATCTTCCAAATCACTTTGAATTTTCATTCTAACTAAAGTGGTGCAATTGTTTCCCATATCTATTTTTTTTTAACGTAACCCACACCAAAAAAAAAATTATAATGGGGAATTAATCAGTCCGTTAACACACTACAATGACTGCTCTATCAAAATTCACAATAGACAGCAATGGTTAAAATCTGTTTGCAATGCCGTTACTATTTCCACTTAATTCAACAAGAGAGACCAGGAATTCCAAATTCATTTACTAAACTCTTTGAGAATTCTGTATTGCATACCAAAAATGCACAACAGAACAAATCCACTTGGAAACAGCACTGAAATTAAATCAGACATGCACATACATATACAACAAATCATAAATTTCATATAATTACTTGTAAAATAAATGTTCCCCCTCTTTGTTTAATGCCTTTCTTTTACTTCTTTCAAATTACGAGTTTTCCACAGATGCCTAATTCTACATCAGACATTTTACTGTAATTCTTTTACAATAATTCTATTTTTTATTTTTTACTATATTTCCATTACCATTTGACTTTAATTCAGTTTGAATCCACAAAACTCTCTGTTTCTTAATCAAAATTGAACTCAACAATTTAAATATACTTTCAGTTTCTGTTTTTTAATTTCAGTATAGCAAACCTAATTATCACTCAACTGTCCACTTTAACTGACAATCCTTTTAGTAGTTGCACGTTGATGCCCAGACCAAAACAAGGAACAAATTAGTACTTGCCTACTGCGTCGCTCTGTTCCGTAGTCGCTTCTTTGTTACGTACCCGAGTAGTCATATCAGAAGTTCCGTTTACCTCCGTTTTCCATTATTCCAGTAGTTGACATATGCAGTACTTCATACTGTTTCACAGACTTTTCTCAATGATAACTAATTGCATCATCACATCAGGAGATTCCAGTAAGATTCTGGCAGCGGTAGCCAATATGTAACCCCCTTGTTACTTTTAAATTAATACACCAGGTGAATATACCTTGTAGAAATTCTTTTTAATCATTTCTAAAGTTGAATTCAATTATAATTATTACAAATTCACACATTAAGTTTTAGTTAACAATATTTTTTTTCTCCTTTCTCTTTTTTTTTTTTAACAACCAAACATTCAAAGATACTAATACTAATAAAAAACTAAGACATTTATATTGTTCTAACGACATACAATTTATATATACCGTCTGTGGAAATACTCGTTACTATAAATTTAAAAAAAATATACACAAATCATTAATTATTTTTTAACATAATTATTCCAAGTATAATTTCTTAATTTATAAAAAAAATGGTGCATCAGGGAATGACCATATGTCACATGGTGTAACGGCTAGCGTTCTGGCCTCGCATTCGGGAGATCGGCGGTTCGAATCCCCGTCCGGGCATCCAGATTTGGGTTTTCCACAATTTCCCAAATCACTCCAGGCAAATGCCAGGATGCTTCCTTCAAAAGGCCATGGCTGAATTCCTTCCCATTCCTTGTCCCCCATCCTTAACCTTGTTGTTAGAGAGACGTTAAGCAGATGAAAAAAAAAGTTTTCTTAAAAGGTTAGTAGCAGGACATCACATTTATTTTTGAATCTATAAAATTACTCCAGCATTGCACCTCCATTAGAAGAATCAGAGTGCATCCTCACACTATCTTTGTATAACTTCTTCATACCACTATTAAAATCAAAGGATTTTATCTCATATCCTTCATTCAGATCCACAAGAGGAAACTGTTTTAATCTGCAGTAAGTTTAAAGTGATTTATCATTAATTTCCTTCATGCTTACTTAAATTACAGGAACTGAGATTTTCTTGAATGTACAAGTAGCATTTAATAATAGGTTCTCATATAATCTATATTTTTCTGAATCAATTCATACAATCTTCAATTACTTTTATCCATTTCATACGTCGTATAATTTTCTTCTGAAAATTAAATTTTAAATTTTCTTTTTTGCCTTGTGTACCTTTCTTGTGTACATTATATATTATTGTGTAACGTGGAATAGATGTTTAAAAGATGAGTACAATATATTTTAATTTGTAATAAGAGGTAGGTTTCTCAAATATGTAAGTAATAAAAAGTAAACATATTTTAATAAAGATTAAACTGTAGACTGATGTATTTAATTTTAACTTCTTTAGTGTTGAAGATAATTAATTTGTAATAAATAGGCATTCCAGTGTTATGCATGGAGCATTTTGAAGTTTAACTGTGTAACAATATCTAATTGTACAGTGTGTTTCACAAAATCCTTTAAAATAAATAACTTTATATAGCTAACTTACAGAGTTAATTGAAATGACATTTTATAACAAAACATACCAAGTTTTACTTATATAGTGCTGTAATATGATAGGCAATTATGTCAAGCATCAGTGGAACATACAGTAAAAAATTGTCGCTTTCACTGATGCGGATTGTGTTCACTATGTCCAAGGTCCTTTCTTTTTCATGGAGAACACTCTCTACTCTCTACTTGTATGAACTTGAAAATTTCCTCATTAGACAGATTGATGAAAATGAACAAGCCAATGAACTTTATTGTCAGCAATGTGGTGTACCACTTCATTACCTCACAGTAGTTAGGATTGATTGAAATTACACTGAAACAGAATAACATTTGAGGTGTTTTCGTATGAACTGACACATTAACCAATACTGTTTTTCCTAAAATATTTGTACTCTTTCAAAGTTGTAAAATCCTTTTTGAGCACACTGCATTTCGCAAGATAGAAGCATATGTAATCTCTGTTTTATTTGTTGTTATATGCTTAATTTCCTTGTCAATTGATGTAACTTATTTTAGTTGTATTAATGTGCCAATTAAATTATTGTGATTATCAAATTTCAGCAACACAATATAACGACAATGTATAAAATCTGTTCTGTATAATTTATAGAAGAATACATGTGTATAATAATGCGTTTTGAGAATATTCTCTTTTGTAACTTGACCTTTTCCTCCTTTCCTTTCCCTTCCTTTATGTCTCCACTTTACATCTTCTCCTTCCCTCATTGCACAATAATTCATTAGTTTCATTATGATACAATTGCAATGCACATTATGTGCTGGCATATATATATGAAAATTCCATTGTTGTCTTAATAATTATGTATATATATATATATATATATACATATATATATATATATATATATGGTGAAGCAGCATCTCTTGTAATTAATAGTCCTTTCTGAGTTGTTAGTTGAAGTTGCTATTGGACACCTTCTGTTTTCCATCAGACTCAAAATACATATTTGCATATATAAGATGAGTGACTTGTTTCTTTTCTGGGTTATGACAGCAGAATGAGATGATAATGCCAAGAAATATTTGGTTTTTAATAGCTGTTGGAGAAATTTGTAAAAATTGTAACAATCTTTGGATTAAGTTAAGATAGCTCAGGATTGTTTATGATTTAACATAATGATTAATGTCCTTTTCAGTAAAAATGCTGTGTTATTATGACCATTATGCAATCACTAATGTGTTATTGTGAAAGAGAGTTTTTCTCCTTCTCACTGTTTAAGTAAAAATATCATTAATTAAAAATAGCAACTGTCTTAATATGGTGAGGAATTTGGAGAAGGGGAATAGCATTCAGGTGTCATTTTCATAATGAAATTGGAAAACTATTGCCTGGAAATATATTTCTGAAAAAATGTTTTATCTGTAACACAGGTTTGAATCATCATCTGGCCATCCGGGTTTTGATTTCACTTCAAAAATGTCATGGCAGAATTTCTTCCCACTCCTTGCTACCATTTCTTTCCCAACTCTAATGACCCAGATGTTGACAAGGCTTGAAGCTATAAGGGGCAAAAGAAGACTTTTCATGAGGTCTGTTCTACCATTCAACATGGCTCTGCTCATCCTTGCTCTATTTCCACTGCTAGAATTCAACTTGCTTATTCGTGTCTGAAAATGGATAGCACTGATTTCCATGGATCACTCAGATAGATTGCTGTATCTCTAATTGTCATATTTTGACATCTTCTTTTGTAAGTGATTCCAAGAAATATGGAGTCGGGGCCAGCATCTTAACATTTGGTGTTTGGCTGGTATCAGACTAGGTTCTTTTTTTCCCCTTACCAACCTCTTTAACCTCTTCAGTTCCCTATTATAGTACATAGGTACTCTACTTCTCTTTATTTTCTGCCTTGGAATAAATTTTTCTTCCCCTTTTCTTATTATCTCCTTGAACTCTTCCCACCTTGTCTCTACTGTACTTGAGCCTTCCTTCCATTTGCTGAATTGTTCTCTGAAATATCTCTTCAAATTTGAAACCTGTGCCTTTTTATAATTGTACCTATTTCCCCATTCAATTTTGGCTGCTGGTTTACTGAATCCTCTAATATCCATCAGAACTGCTTCATGATCACTTATTCCTTCAATTACTTGATACCTCAAAAGGTTTTCATCGGGCTTAATTAGAAATATATCCAAAATATTTTGTCCCCTAGTGTTTTGCTCAACTACTTGTGTAAATCCTCCTTCCCTTATTAAGATATTTGCAAATATTTGTTCCCTTGTATTATTTATCTTATTTCCTTCCCAGTAGTAAAAATGGGTGTACCACAGGGTAGCGTATTGGGACCATTGCTATTCATTATTCTAATGAATAATTGTGTTGATTGTTTACTATCTGAAATTAGATTGTTTGCAGATGACATAATGCTGTATTAAAGAATCAAAATGATAGAGGATTGTAAACAGTTGCAGTGTGATCTGGACAGGATATCTAGTTGGGTTGGTAAACATGCAATGAAGATAAATGCAAAGAAGAGTCAGCTTATTAGATACACAAATAAAAAACAAAAGGTTAATTATGAATATAAGGTGGGGAAAGAATTGCTTGCTGAAGACTTGAAATGTAAATATCTTGGCATTACTTTTGATAACAAGCTTAACTGGGCAGGACACATTGGACAGGTGGTAGGAATAGGTTTCCAAGTTCTGTACTTGTTGGAGAGAGTGATGAGGCGATGTACGAGAGAAGTAAAGGAATTGGGTTACAAAACTTTGGTCAGACCATTGCTCGAATGTGGTAGTGTAATATGGGACCCTCATTTTACATATCAAATACAGGAGTTGGAGAGGGTGCAAAAAAGGGCTGCTAGATTTGTTTCTGGAAATTATCGCAGAATGCAATCAGTGACGGATATGATAAAGGAGCTGGAATGGGATTCATTGCAAGACAGGAGGAGGATGAGGAGGGTCATGGGAGTGTACAGGGCATATACTGGCGATGAGGCATGGAAAGATATTGCAATAGGTATGAAAAGTAGTGCATGGAAGGTAAAAGATGACCATGACCACAAGCTGGCACTCGATTTCAGGCACAAGGGTGTGGGAAGATTCTCTTTTTTAGGTAAGGGTGTCAGAGATTGGAATGAGTTACCAAGAGAAATGATGAATAATTTACTGAAAAATTTGAAAGAATTTAAAGATAAAATTTGTAGAGGGCAAATGTAAGTGGGTGCAGGATAGGGGGAAGATGGGTGTGCAGGGAAATTTCCACCAGAGCCTGTGCTCCATTGCAATTAAATTAAATTAAATAGGTATGAAAACACCCAACAGTGTTTAGGACTTAACATAATATGTCTCGGTGTGGTTCTGATTTTTTCGAATAATACACGTACTTGATGAGGATATCATAGCATGTGATCAAAATGTTGTTTTACTAGTGAAATCCAGCTGTAAACCCATAAATACTACATCAAATTATTTTTGATCAACAATTAATCATCAATGACTTTTTGATGATGTTGATAATTCTGGTGAAAGTAATATTGGCCTCCAACATTTAGTAATTTACAATACTGTGTGTGATAATTACAACCCCCAAATCTGCTGTGTCTAAATAGAGATAAAATACAGAATATAGAAATAAGTTATGTTAAAGATGATATCAACCATATGAATTGTGTTAATTATGTTAAGTTTCTTGGTTTCTCTATAGATTCCTGGTTAAGTTGGAATAAGCATATACAAGCAACAGCTTCTAAATTGTGCCAAGGGATCTATATGCTAAGAAGACTGAGGTCTAGGGTGAGCAAAGATGTATTGAGAATGGTCTATTATGCTCAAATTCATAGTCATTTATCATGTGGGGCAATACTGTGGGCACATCAGTCCTCTGCTCTAAGGTTATTCAGACTTCAGAAAAAACAGTGAGAATTATTGGTAACCTTCCTTCTCACAGTCACTGTAAAAATATTTTTCTTCAATTTGGTATAATGACTCTACCATCTATATTTACCATTCAGTGCTTAATGTATATTAAGGAGAACTATGACAAATATGAACTGTTAGGTGTGAGTCATACTTACAATACTAGAAATAGAGATAACATAGGTTTCTTCAGGTGTGGGTATAGTTCCACTCAAAAAACTTTCTACTATCTATCCATCAAGCTTTTTAATGCCATACCAATGAAAATAAGATTACTTCCAAATAAAATGTTTACGAATGTAAGGAATGTAATAAAAATTACTTGTTAATAACTGTTTATATAAAATTGAAAATTTTTATGAGGTAGCAGCTAAGATGAGATAAATTTGGAATATTTATAATGCATTGATGTATCAATTTTTACTGTCTTTGTAATGCTACAGATGTTCTCTGTAGTTTATACAATAAATATACAATGATTTAAATTACTCTAAAATTAGAGGATGTGTAGAAGAGAATAAGTGAACAAGATTTCAAAGATATAGAGTGCACATATGCCCAGCAGTGGCCTCTTTTGTGAGACCAAACAGATCAGTGATTTGCCACACTCAGTCAGTGCAGAACTGTGAAACAGAGAGGATGTGCTGATACACCTCATCAATGTCAAATTATGAAATATCAGCATGTGAGAGAATTTGAATGTGGCAGAATGATGTGTAAGAAATGGGTATGTTGTGATGTGACATTGCAGCTTGTACAGGGCACACTGCTAAGACAGTGAAACGTATGTAGAACCAGTGGTTAGAACAATATTGAGGGGTACTGGCGTGCACAATGTGACTACATCGTGTCATGATGGTCACCTTGTCTGCATGGCCACAACAGACAGAAAAGATTTATCCACAGTGTTGGACCTATCTTGGAACACTGCAATGGGTCTGGATATGTCTGCATTGCCGGTGTAACAGCTGAGTGCTGGGATGGCAGCACATGTTCCATCGCATTGGCTTCCATTGACCAGAAACCACTAATAACTCAAATTGTAATAGGCACATAAATGCTATCACTGGTGTACTGAGTGGCACAATTTAGTTTTGCTTTTGGACTATTCCACTTCAGTTTGTACCAACAGTGATGACCAGGTACATTTTAGACACTGGTGAGGGTGAGGTACATTTTAGACACTGGTGTGGTAAACACATTTGGGCAGATTGCATTGTTGATTGGTATAACAAGACAAACATCGAGTGTGATGGTTTGGGGAGCCATTGGCAGTGACATATGATCCTTCCTTCTGTGTTCTGAGGCCAAGCTAGATAGCATCCACTACATCAGTGAGGTTACATAACCCGAGGGTACCACTGCTTCCCTGGCCTGCATGTTTGCCTGACATGTCCCCCATCGAAAATGTTTGGGATAAGGTTGGTCAGCAACTGGTTTATGTGCTCCTGTAACCACTGTCAATGATTTGTGGATGTGCCTACAAACTGCATACCAACATCATATCCAGGCTCTCTTTGATCCATACTGCAACCTCCAGAGACTTTGATTGCAGCACATGGCAGTTTCACCATACTGAATTCTCAAGAACAAAGTGTGTAAACGGTTCTTTAATTCCAATCATTTATTTATTTTTATATCCATAATCTATGGAATAATAAATTTCATTGTTATCACGTCTTCTGTTAGGTGTTGCAGTGTAGTTAATAGTGGTGCCACCTGGGGTAATTTTACGCAAATTAAGTGGAATTCAAAATTACAATTTATCAAGTACATCAATTGGTTATTTTATACATTTAGTACTACACGTGAAAATTTAGATTGGTACTTTGGCAATACCTCATAGGAAGTGCATTATTATTTCAGATAATTGCATTATTTATCTTCTTCAAAGTTAATTTTTACAGATCACTTTTTTCAATTATCTGGTGTAGTTATCATAAAATTGGTTTTGCTGTTGTTACTCATGATTAAATTTTCAACTGTTCCATAAAAATGATATGCAGATAATGAAGCAGACTTTAATGGGTATGAAATTTTTGTGTCAATCGGTTTTATATTGTTCACATAATATTTTATGCTCTGTATTTTAATAAAATAAATAGTAATAATATATCACATAACTTCACTCGTATTGTGATAATTCAATGTAAATGAAGCATTATTTTATAATTTTTGCTAAATTTTTTGTTACATTGAAAATAAAGAAGGATACAGAAAATAGACTCACAATTTTTTTACAATCAAAGACAGTGGGGCAGCAATAAATATGAATAGACAAACTAATTTTACAACATCTTGGTGCTGAATCTTATTCATGTAGACAGACAACACTAGACAATGCTCACATGCACACACACCAAGTCTTACGGTATGACTAAATTCAGAGTTGGTCATGGTCTACATAATTAATAACTGTGGGAACGTATTATCACTTACGGTGTTGACAACTTTATAGCTTTTTCAGTTATTAAAACTGTTTCATAAAATATATACCTGCTGAGATAATTTTCTTGGAAACTAGATGTTTGAATATTTTTTCTAATTTACCTACAAACATTTCAGTAATTTCTATATAGCATTTTGTGTGTAGTAAACACTGCTAACTTCAGAAGATGTGGTATGAGAAGAAGTAGACATAAAACAGGCATCCAAAGAATTAGTGGAACCGTTGCTGTTCTTCCTTTCCCCTACCCCCAGAATTATTTTTGTTAGTTATAGTCAGAAATTAAGTTGCCTGAGGATGATTTACTGTTGTATAATCGGGTTGTTTTGAGATAGAATTGTGAACAGCTTCAGTGGGATCTGTACAAGGTATCTAGTCGGGCCTGCCAACTTGGATTGGAGCTCATTTTTTTTAACTTTTTCAGAAACTAGTTGATTTATTATTATTTATCAGTTATCTTGAAATTTCAGTATTTTCATATGGGATTCTGTGTGTAGTAATAGCTCCTAACTTCAAATTAGAAACATGTTTCATATACCATATTTAGTTAAGACTGTTCTAAGCTTCATATTGGAATTTGTTCTTCAAGTATGATAATGTCCCCACATTGTAGTAGGACTGAATACTTTGAAGAAATGAAGTCAACATAGTTCGATCCTCCTAAAGGAGGCACCCTTATCTTGGTTACAGAGATAGGGTGGCCAATTCCCTTTCTCTGTTAATTTTAAGTGTGATATGTATCTAGATTATTGTGATCAGTGTTATTAAGTACTGTGCGTTGTGGGTTTATGAAGATGGAAGAGGGCGAAACCAGTTGCCAGCTCATTCAGAATTACACTTCTGAATCACACCAAAGAAAGAATCACCATCAACAGTGATTTATGCCTTTAATTCATAAAACATGGATAGTTTTGAAAGTTAATGAAGGACTGTTAGATACAATCTGGTGACTAGGAATGGTCAGTAAGTCATACAACAGAGAAACATTATTGGAAGAGGCAGACAAAGAGAGTAGTGGATGTGCATAAAACATACCTTGATGATTATGCCTTGATAAATATTAGAAGAAGAATTATGAGTAATATGTGAAAAACAGAGATGTCTATGAACGTAAACTGGCATTTAATCTCATGTATAAGGGAGTGGGAAAATGTTTTTGAAGCCAGTGACTAGAATAAATTATCAAGGGATGTGGTGAACAATTTACCTCAAATTGTGAAAGAATTTAAAGTAAAATTTCATATAATACAAAAGCAGGTATGTAGGGAATTAATAATAGTATATAAAATATTTTGTCTTTTATTCTTTGTTGTTTTACTACTGTCAGATGTTGCATATCTTTTACTGTACACATTAGGTCTGTCCATTTTATCTTAACTTTCTCATTTGCCCGATAAACTTGAAGACATTCTTACTGTCTCTTTTTTGCTACTGGCTTTCTCAGAATTTTAACATTTTATCTCCACATCTTGCGTACAGCATTTCTCTTTTTTGCCACCATCCTTGACTTGTTTCCATAGAGAAGAATAGGATAAACTTTTACCATGTAAAATTTCAAGTATCTTTACAATTTCCCCCCTCAAGCTTCTGTTTATGGTGTCATGCATCACTTAAAACTTAGTTACTTTATTGTGACTATTTCTGTTACCTTTGTAACCAATATCACTGCTAAGGTATTCACTTTAGTATTATTGTCTCATTATCTGCGTAACTAACATCACTTTATTATTTGATATTACTGCTGTGGTTTTTATAGCTGGACATCAGTTGATCATTTATAACTATTTTTGCTGTTACATTCTCTTCTCCATAAAGTTATTACCCATGGCCATTTTTGGGTTGCCTTCAGGTTTTAATACATAGAACTTATTTCTATTTCTTTGATGCCTCTAAATGACCCATTTTCAGCATTTTATTATCACATAGTATTATATTAATGTACCTGCTGTTACTCGTTGTGGATCGTATATGGATGGCATAACGAAGATTCATGTTCAAAAGTGGTGGGATAGACTTGTGTCGAATCATAATTAATACTTGCCAGCTGCTGTTCCTTCCCTTATGGAGTAGTATCTATTTATTAAAATTCTAGCTTGTTGCTGGTGATCTTTTCCATAGGGCAGCCAGTGGATAGGATCATAGACTAAATATGTCAGGAGTATATTTTAAGGGTAATAGAGCCATGTACAACTTTCATCACCATTATTATAAAAGAAGGTATCTACTTGATAAAAACTTCTCGGGTTTCAAGCCGCGTCAGAATTGAGCCGTCTGGCGACGTTTCGGAAGCTTGCACTGCTTCCAATGTCAAGCCCCCGCTTAACATTACTGAAGTCTGCCGCACGGTAGTCTATTATATAGCGCCAGCAGCCGGGAACGGAGGGGAAAGCGCGTGGAGGGGCGGTCTAGTTAGGCCCTGCTCGCTTGGTGACGTCACGATCGGGTCACTCGTATGCCCTAATATGGCTCGATTCCGTCTCGTTTGTAATAATCCAAATGCTGGCTTCCAAGCTTGGCTTAAATTGAGGCCTTGATCACGATTAATAACATTGTTGCTAAGCCTAATCTCAATAGCCTCCTTCACAACACTGTCCCAAAAGTTATTTGCGTAACAAAGGCGTGTCGTTTTGTCGAAGCACGGCTCGTGTCCGTTGTCAATGGCGTGTTCGGCTAAGGCAGATTTTTCTGTTTGTCCAAGTTTAAAATATCTGATGTGTTCTTTTCGTCTTTCATTAATTGTCCTTAAGGTTTGCCCTATATAAGAAGTGTCGCATTCACATGGAATTTTGTACACTCCAGGAGCCCAAAGATTGAGACTATCTTTCGGAGTTCGCAACAGCTGTCCAATTTTTGGCGGAGGTCGAAAAATTGAACGGATGCCCTGTTTGTTGAGTAATCTTGCTATTTTTGACGTTACTGCTCCACAGAAAGGTAGAAAGGCACGCGGCTGGTCTTGATCTCTGTCATCTGTCTTGGTTCTGTTATGTCTTCCGATGGTTGCACGTCGGATTTCTTTAGTGCTATAACCATTGGGACGAAATACGCGTTCCAGGTGTTGCAGTTCCTCCTTTAAATGTTTATTGTCGGACACCACCTTTGCCCTATGGACAAGAGTATTGAGCACTCCCAGTTTCTGAGAAGGATGATGAAAACTTTGAGCATTAAGATAGCGATCGGTGTGTGTAGGTTTTCTGTAAACGTTGTGCCCTAACCTTCCATTAGGCTTCCGACACACTAGAACATCTAAAAACGGAAGTGATCCATTCCTTTCGATTTCTACCGTGAATTTAATGTTGGGGTGAATCCCATTAAGGTGGTTCACGAATTCATATAATGCCGGAATTCCATGAGACCACGCAAGCAACGTATCGTCAACAAACCTGTAGAAACATTTAGGCTTTAAAGGAGCCGTGTCAAGAGCTATATGCTCAAAATGTTCCATGTAAAAGTCAGCTACTGCGGGAGACAACGGGGACCCCATAGCCACGCCGTCTGTTTGCTCGTAGTATTCGCCCTGGTACACAAAGTACGTAGACGTGAGGGTGTGTCTGAATAACTCCACAAGTTTCGGATCAAAATGTTCACCAAGTAGTTCAACAGTTTCCCCTAAAGGCACACGCGTAAACAACGACGTAACGTCCAGGCTGACCATAATATCGTCACATTCTAACCTAATTTCTTTAACCAACTCAACAAAGGCAGCAGAATTTTTAACATGATGTGCACACTGACCAACCAACGGATTTAACAAACGCGTGAGATATTTAGCCAACTTGTACGTTGGCGAACCTATAGCACTCACTATTGGACGCATTGGAACAAGCTCTTTATGTATTTTTGGAAGGCCGTATAACCTTGGTGGTCTTGGGGCTCGGACACTTAGATTCTTCACCGTTTCTTCCACCAATCCGGATTCTCTCATTAGTATGTTTGTCTTCCTGGTGATCCGTGCCGTGGGATCGCGGGGAATCAGACGATATGCGTCGTCGTCTAAGACTTCACGTATCTTTTGGTGGTAGTCGGCGTCGGTTAAGATCACAGTCGAATTTCCTTTGTCAGCTGGTAAAACCATTAATTCGAAGTCTTCACTTAAACACGTAAGCCGTCTCGTTCAGCTCTAGTCATATTAGGCTTAGGTGGTTTGGCCCTCGTCAGGATGCGCGTCGTTTCCCTGCATATCTCTTCTGCTGCGTCTGTTGGGATATTCCGCACTGCTTGTTCCACTCCGCTGATGATACCCATGATAGGTACGGAACGTGGAGCCGGTGCGAAGTTTAATCCTTTCTTCAGGGCTGAGATAGCACCTTCGTCAATTTCCTTCCCTGACAGGTTAATTACGGTTCGTATCTCTTCTGTTGGCTGAGCGTCGTGCGAATCCCGTGACAGGCGGTTAAATTTGCAGCACTGCTTGCGTGTAGCCGTCTTCAGTGTTGAATTTTGCTGTCCTGTGGTGAACCGTAATTAACCTGTCAGGGAAGGAAATTGACGAAGGTGCTATCTCAGCCCTGAAGAAAGGATTAAACTTCGCACCGGCTCCACGTTCCGTACCTATCATGGGTATCATCAGCGGAGTGGAACAAGCAGTGCGGAATATCCCAACAGACGCAGCAGAAGAGATATGCAGGGAAACGACGCGCATCCTGACGAGGGCCAAACCACCTAAGCCTAATATGACTAGAGCTGAACGAGACGGCTTACGTGTTTTACGTGAAGACTTCGAATTAATGGTTTTACCAGCCGACAAAGGAAATTCGACTGTGATCTTAACCGACGCCGACTACCACCAAAAGATACGTGAAGTCTTAGACGACGACGCATATCGTCTGATTCCCCGCGATCCCACGGCACGGATCACCAGGAAGACAAACATACTAATGAGAGAATCCGGATTGGCGGAAGAAACGGTGAAGAATCTAAGTGTCCGAGCTCCAAGACCACCAAGGTTATACGGCCTTCCAAAATACATAAAGAGCTTGTTCCAATGCGTCTAATAGTGAGTGCTATAGGTTCGCCAACGTACAAGTTGGCTAAATATCTCACGCGTTTGTTAAATCCGTTGGTTGGTCAGTGTGCACATCATGTTAAAAATTCTGCTGCCTTTGTTGAGTTGGTTAAAGAAATGAGGTTAGAATGTGACGATATTATGGTCAGCCTGGACGTTACGTCGTTGTTTACGCGTGTGCCTTTAGGGGAAACTGTTGAACTACTTGGTGAACATTTTGATCCGAAACTTGTGGAGTTATTCAGACACACCCTCACGTCTACGTACTTTGTGTACCAGGGCGAATACTACGAGCAAACAGACGGCGTGGCTATGGGGTCCCCGTTGTCTCCCGCAGTAGCTGACTTTTACATGGAACATTTTGAGCATATAGCTCTTGACACGGCTCCTTTAAAGCCTAAATGTTTCTACAGGTTTGTTGACGATACGTTGCTTGCGTGGTCTCATGGAATTCCGGCATTATATGAATTCGTGAACCACCTTAATGGGATTCACCCCAACATTAAATTCACGGTAGAAATCGAAAGGAATGGACCACTTCCGTTTTTAGATGTTCTAGTGCGTCGGAAGCCTAATGGAAGGTTAGGGCACAACGTTTACAGAAAACCTACACACACCGATCGCTATCTTAATGTTCAAAGTTTTCATCATCCTTCTCAGAAACTGGGAGTGCTCAATACTCTTGTCCATAGGGCAAAGGTGGTGTCCGACAATGAACATTTAAAGGAGGAACTGCAACACCTGGAACGCCTATTTCGTGCCAATGGTTATAGCACTAAAGAAATCCGACGTGCAACCATCGGAAGACACAACAGAACCAAGACAGATGACAGAGATCAAGACCAGCCGCGTGCCTTTCTACCTTTCTGTGGAGCAGTAACGTCAAAAATAGCAAGATTACTCAACAAACAGGGCATCCGTTCAATTTTTCGACCTCCACCAAAAATTGGACAGCTGTTGCGAACTCCGAAAGATAGTCTCAATCTTCGGGCTCCTGGAGTGTACAAAATTCCATGTGAATGCGGCACTTCTTATATAGGGCAAACCTTAAGGACAATTAATGAAAGACGAAAAGAACACATCAGATATTTTAAACTTGGACAAACAGAAAAATCTGCCTTAGCCGAACACGCCATTGACAACGGACACGAGCCGTGCTTCGACAAAACGACACGCCTTTGTTACGCAAATAACTTTTGGGACAGTGTTGTGAAGGAGGCTATTGAGATTAGGCTTAGCAACAATGTTATTAATCATGATCAAGGCCTCAATTTAAGCCAAGCTTGGAAGCCAGCATTTGGATTATTACAAACGAGACGGAATCGAGCCATATTAGGGCATACGAGTGACCCGATCGTGACGTCACCAAGCGAGCAGGGCCTAACTAGACCGCCCCTCCACGCGCTTTCCCCTCCGTTCCCGGCTGCTGGCGCTATATAATAGACTACCGTGTGGCAGACTTCAGTAATGTTAAGCGGGGGCTTGACATTGGAAGCAGTGCAAGCTTCCGAAACGTCGCCAGACGGCTAAATTCTGACGCGGCTTGAAACCCGAGAAGTTTTTATCAAGCATTGCCGCCGCAAAAACGTACATAATTATCTAAGGTATCTACTCTTCTACTATAAAGGTATCGAGTTCATGATGATTGCCCAAGGTAATAGATATAGTCTGATTGTGATGTAGTACATGCTCCAGTGTGAATTTGGTTACACATTCATTTTTCTTTTTTTCTACCTGTCTAATTTTTCTTTTAAACGAATACAGCTCCATTTAGCAAAGACATCACAGAACCAGTTTACACAGAAAATACATGGAAACAACATGCAGGCTGTGGAGGAGGAGTGGGAATGCTTTAAAATCACCATGGTGTCAGCAGTTGAAATTGTATGTGGTAGGACAGCTGGTAGGAGAAGATGAATGACAGGATAAAAGATGCTGTGCTATAGAATAACAAAGTCTTCAGGGAATGGTTTCAAAGGAGAACAGAGGAAAGCAGAAGTGTGTACAACTGCAAAAAGAAGGAGCAAAGACAGTGGTACAGAGAGAAGAGAGGAAATTGATGGAAAAGTGCTGGAAGACGATAGTGTGGGAACTAAGAAGGTGCTGTATATCATTATAAAAAATAAGAGGAAGAGTAGAAGCAAATAGGATAAGAATGGTAGTTTAGTGCAGGGGAAGGATGAGATAAAAGAAGTCTGGAAAGAGTATTTTGAGCCAGGAGCCAGCAATCAAAAAGATGGTAAACAGCAAATACTAATTTAAAAAGATGGTAGATAGGAAGGAATGAAAGGAGGAAAGAAACCGGGGTGAATCAAGTGACCGTGGAGTGATACGAGCAACTGGTGGAATGGGCATACAGTGGCCCTTCAGGATTGTGTGGAATGGGGGAAGAATCCCATATGACTGGAAGAAAGAGGTTAAAATACTAATATTCAAGAAAGGGGACAGGACTATCTACCAAAACTGCTGTGGTATTACTCCGATGTGCCACAATGCCAAGATTTATGAGAGTTTTGGAGAGCAGTTGAAAGGCAGCTAAGAGAAGAACAATATGGATTTAGACAATGAAGGTCAACTGTTGACCTCATATCTGCAATCAGGCAACTACAAGAGTGGTACTATGAGTATGGCAAGGATCTGGTGATGGCCTTTCTGAGAAGGCATATGTCAGACTCAGCTGAAACAGAGAGTGGGAAGCAATGAGAGAAAAATTGGAAAAGAAGGAGATAGTGGAATGAGTTAAGGATATGTATGAAGATAGTAAAAGCTGTTTTAAAGTGGGAATGGATAAGACTGGATGGATTCAGTTGAAAAATGGACTAAAATAAAGAAGTTCCCTCTCACTCCTGTTATTTATAATGGTTACGGATGAAATATTGAAGAATGCAATGCTGAGCACTGCAGGAAGGGGAACAAAAGCAATGTTATTTGCTGATGATCTACTAGTTACGGAAGAAGATGAAACAGTAGTGCAGAATCAGCTGGATGTTTGGGAGAGGGTAGTTTAATCATATGGCATGAAGTTCTCTGCAAGAAAGAGTGAAGTGGTAATCACAACAATAACGAAGAGCGGTACTGACACAGGCATATAACTTGGAGCAATTGAATAAAATGAAATGTTTCAAATATTTAGGAAGCTGAATTGGAGAAAATGGAGGCAACAGGTTAGAGATAAATTAAATAGAAAGACTTTCAAAAGTGTTAGAGGTTTGTTATGGAGTAGGGAGGTGTCGCAAAAAGTAAGGAAGCAATCCACAAAACCTACTTTGTACCAATTTTGATATGTCGATTAGAAACATGGTGGTTGAAGGAGAGAACAAAAAAGAGTACAAGCTATAGATTTTTTTTTTTCAAAGAAGTAGAGAGGAGAAATGAGAAGGGGCAGAATCAAGAATGACAAAAATCGGGGAGATAGTCAAGGAAGAAATGTTATGACACAAAAATAGAGAAATCAAGGTTACAGTGGCATGGTCATGTGAAGAGAATGGGAGATGAAAAGATACCAAGGAACATGCAGGATATTGAGCTTAAAGGGAATAGGAAGACTAAGGGAGAGATCAATGAAAGATTTTTAAAAGTATGTTGAAGAAAGAGGAGGAAATTGGCTGACATCTGAAGAGATATGGTGGGTGGACAGTAACTGTTGGAGAGGCTTTTGTTCCAAGCAAATCCAATCAGTGGTTGGAAGCTGCTGAAGGTAATGATGATAAAAGTTTTACTTAACAAAGATGAAAGTTGATTACCAGAGATTTAATTGGAATTTTTCAAGTATAGTGGACTGCTCCAATGATTTACATAAATACTGGAGATGCAAGATGATCCCTGAAGAAAGGGTTGAGGCTTTCTAGAACATTTACCACTGATCACTAAAAGTTTGTACAAGCACATCAGCATAATTTTAGACGGTTAAAATAATGTTGCTGCAAAGCTAATAAAATTTATCCAGTAGTATCAACAAACTGGTGTCTATCTCCAGTATTTGTTTTATATGCTAAGCAAATGGAAAAAAGTCGGCAAAGAACTAGCACCAAAGGACAGTCCAACCTTAAAGAACAAATCATTTACCAGACACCAAAAACCTGGAAAGCATAATAGGTGATTGTTAAGCAGGCAATGAATAAATTACAGATTTTCACATGCAATGATAAAATACAAGAAAATGAAATGTAATCTTCGCAGGTTTGCTGCTGGATTGTATATGCGAAAGACAAGCTTTCGGCAACGAACTCTGCCACCATCTTCAGGCTGGTGATCACGCTGTGATGGCCAGAGCTACAGCATGTACTAGGAATGGGTGATGAATGCCAAAGCTATCTATGAAGTATAAACATATATGAAACACAGTAAGAACAAGATAGAAATGGTCAGAGAGACTGAAACAGGTCAGATAGAAAAATCTGTTAAGAAGAAATTTTTTAGTAAATGTCTGTATTATTACAAAAATTCGAATCTCACAATCTTTCATATGGTTAACTGCAATTTAGTTGCTCAATGACTCCCACCCAGTGGAATCCATGTTTCATTGTTAAAAAAGTATTTAATCTTAGAAATTCCAATACTGTTTAATGTTGGAGTTTTTTTCTGTTTTTACACCATCTTGCAATAAGAGTGTTGTGATAACTATGTGTTTGTTCATTATTTGTATTAATATTTGCTAATCAAGTCCTTTTTTCACCTGTAAAAATCATACAATGTAATAGGAATTTAATAATTCATTCCTGCAATAGTTTATTTAAGTTTCTGCAACACATATAGAGGAAAAGAATAAGCTAAAATTGTCAACTAAATTAACAATCTTCCCCCAACTTCTTTGTCAGAGTGTCCTGAAAGCTGCTTGAAGATCTAATATCAACCCTTTGATGGAATGTGGCAATGAAA
The DNA here is from genome assembly GCA_031002005.1 of Vandiemenella viatica. Taxonomy (NCBI): domain Eukaryota; kingdom Metazoa; phylum Arthropoda; class Insecta; order Orthoptera; family Morabidae; genus Vandiemenella; species Vandiemenella viatica. The sequence continues at coordinate 139,343,274 of JARYHS010013631.1, read as the reverse complement.
TAATCTGTCTACAGGCTAAATCCAGTTTAGTTAAGCTATACTCAGTCTGGAATGGAGTTTGGAGTGGTCCTATTAGCTGCAAAATATATCATAGTAATTTCCAAAATGATTGTAAATTATACTGGAGATCTGGGGAACAAGTGGAGGGGACAAAATTAATTTTGAAATGTTAGGAACACTACAAATATCTCATACAAAACTAGCTAATAACTTAAAACTTATCTCACCCTGTTGAATACAATTTAATAGTGGTGACAAGAAGAGATACATGTGTAGATTTAGTGTTATTACTAACCCCATGAAAGATCATTAATGCTTACTAACCATCCTAAATTGATATATAAATCATTGGAAAACTTAGCCCATCTTATGAGAATACAGTGTTTTAAAGGGTCACAAGACATGATTAATCATGGCTGAACTTATACAGATTCAATCAATGTATCTTCTGTGACGGTGACATGAGGAATTCAAATATCTGATGTTATGTGCATTCTAATGGCTTGATTCAAATTACCATTTTGTTACTAGCTATAGAAACTCTAGCAGCCTGTGTGTCATCAAATAGCCTTACTTCCAACAATACGTGATGGGTAAATTAAAGTAAACTCTGAATCAATAGTATATGTAGAATACTTCTTTAAAGAATTCCCCATAGCATCTTGCTGTATACAATGTTAAAAGACTTTTTGGAAATTCACAAGTGCATTAGAAGTTTACTCCTCTTTTCTGACCATTGCTATTTCATGCTGATGTTCGAGTACTTTTGCTTACATTTTATACCCTGTACTCAAATCAACTGCATCTGTGTGACTGTTACTTTTCTTGAAAACTGTTCTATAGTGGATTTGCCAGAGTGAGCCATAAAACAGTGGTCAGTATGATAAAAAAAAATATGGAGTGGATGAAAAAGTGATTTTCTGGGTAGAAGAGTTCTTAAAAATGTAGAAAACAAACGTTAGGGTAGGAAATGCAGTATCAAAAGAAGTGGAACTGAAAACTGGAGTGCCACAGGATAATGTACTGGGACCATTGCTATTTCATTTGGAGGGGGAGGGCTTGAGCAGATTTTGGTTTGAGGGAGGGCCTTGAGTCAGGTAAGGGTAGGCTTTATAATCATGCAGCCCTCAAAAGATCAGCCTTGAGGACCCCCCCCCCCCTGGATCCGCTACTGATTGCTATTTGTTAGTCTAATGAATGATTGAGTCAATCGTTTTGCTGTCAAAGGTTAGATTATTTGCAGATAACATAATGTCATATTACAGAATCAAAACAGAAGAAGACTTAGAACAGCTGTAGGGTGATCTGGACAGCATATCTAGCTGGGTAGATCAACATGATATGAGGATAAATGCAACGAAGTGTCAGGCTAATGGGTACACAGCTTAAAAATGAAAGGTTGGAAGGAATTGCTAGTTGAAGGCCAACATTTGATAATCATCTCAACTGGGAAGAATACATTGGACAGGTGGTAGCAAAAGATTAGTAAATGCTTCATTAACTGGAGACAGTGATGTGAGAAGTGAGGAAATTGGTTACAAAACTTTGATCAAACCATTGTTTGAATTTGGTTGTGTAGTATAGGAACCAAATTTTGGGTTTCAAATACAGGAGTTGTAGGGGTGCAAAGAAGGGCTGCTAGATTTGTCTATGGAAATTACTGTAGAACATAATAAGTAATTGGTAACAATGAAAGGAAAGAAATGCCACGAGGCAATATTTACATGGAAAAGAAAGGGAAAATACACCCAACACTCACCAAAGTTGAAGGGAGGAGGGCAGCAACAACACAGCACAACACACAAACAAAGAAAAAACAATATTTCGGGTGAAAATCCCCTTTTTCAATTTAACAGAGAGGTGGCTGGTCTTGCGCAAGACTTGCGTAGGACGCAGCCACTCATAGAACGCACTATAATAAGTAATTGATATGATAAAGGAGCTGAAATGGGTTTTATTGGAATACAGAAGGAGGGTGAAGAGAGTGGTAGGAATGTACAAGCTGTATATTGGTGATGAGGAATGAAAAGATATTGGTAAAATAATTAAGAGGGATGAATTGGAGGGCTGGTACTCGATTTCAGGCATAAGGGAGAGGGAAAATGTTTTTTGTAGCTGAGGGTGTCAGAGATAGGATTAAATTATCAAGAAAATGCTGAAAAATTTACGAAAAATGCTGAAAGAATTAACATTTCTGGAAGGCTAAAGCAGGCGGGTACAAGAAGGAGGAAAAATATGTGTGAATGGAACTTGCCACCAGGACATGTTCTCCATTACAACCAAATAAATTAGATTAAGTTAAAATAAAGGGGATAATATTAAATAAATGAGTTAATTATAATTATGCTATTAAGTAAAGGGAGCTGGTTAAATTAATTCTACGCTATTGGGAAAGATCTCTAAGAGTTTTGAAAGGGATTTGGTGATTTTTGTTGCTCAACATATGTAGGTAAGGTCAAGTTTTTCTTGACTATACAGAAGGCCAGGTTGAAAGAAAAACTGGCAAAGTAGAATGGAAAAGGAGAAAGAACCCTCTCTTGGCAGGAAGAAACAGTTTGGTTTTGGTGGGAGTATGTCTGCGATAATACTGAGCATGAGGGGTGAGTGGTTAACACCCTGGCCTTGCATTCGGGGGGACGCCGGTACGAATCCCCATCCCGGCATCCAGACGAATGCTTGTTAAGAATATAGGCAAAGTGTTGAAATTATCACTTCAGTGTGTAGGGAAATGTTATTCAGTAATTAAAAGGTGTTACAAGTTATCAGAATAATTTTGGTAAAGTTAGAGTATTTCAGGTTAATGCTGCATTCTATGTGCATTTCAGATCTCGTAGTTTTTGGAAACAGATCTGAAATGTAAATTTGTTTAATTATTAGCACAAACTTTTATAACATTGGTGGTGCCTGGAGAGTTTGAAGAAACTGAACTTTATTAAAATTAAAATATTTTTATTTAGTAGCAATCTGTTGGTTTTGTATGAAGACTTAAATCAAATTAAATACTTCTTCTTATTTCGGAAGTGGTGATCACATGCTGTTAAAAACTTAGCTTTTCATATTTCTACAATGATCTTATTTCATTCAGAACTTTATATGCCAACTAAACTCCACACTAATATTGATCACTACCTCAGTAACGGGAATAAATAAAAGCAACACAAAGCCTAAAGTTCCATTACAGAATGTCTTGTCTCTTGACAACAGGCCCGCCGCTAGCTGTTTGAGCGCCCGCGTGCAATACCAATTATGCCGCCCCCTGTCTAACTAGCCAGTGGTGGATTTAGGAAATTTCCGAACCGGGTCAGAAAACTGTGGCGGCGACAATGGAGTGGCAACTATCGCGGGGTGGCGACTGTCGATCGCTCGTTTTGCCGCCCCCCCTCGATGTGCCGCCCGCGTGCGGCGCACGCGTTGCACGCCCGCTTACGGCGGGCCTGCTTGACAAGAAGAAGATTTTAAGCTGAAATAATATATGTTTTTGTCACTGCCCTACTGACTTCATATCTGACAAGTCATAAATTTGCTTTCCATATCATTCCTTATTTTCATTGCCTAAAAACATTTTTCTTCTCATTATTATCACGAATACATAAATTGGATAAATCTATTGAAATGAAAGTATTTAAAATTTTAATTATCTGTGCTCTAATAGAAGTCTAAAAGTCTTGATTTACTGTGGTAGAATTAATTTTAAAATTTACTTGACTCACTTACTAGAGTCTATGAGAGGGATTTCTAAAAGTGACTTTGCTTCTAGGTATCTGCAGATGATGATTTGCCTCTTTTTGTTTGTTGTGCCTGTGTTGATAAGCTCAATACTACCCATGAACTTGTTGTCCTCTGTATTGAAGCAAACAACAAGTTTAAAGACTATCTCAAATCAAGGGAAGAAAAAATGCAGGTAATGTAACATAATTTCATGTATCTATTTTATTTCTGTTTTAATTTTACTCTTTTATCTTGCACAATACATACATACAATTTAAAAATTCCTGTGGCATTTTTGTTAGTAATCATAATGACTATTATGCTAGTTTACTCCCATTAATAACATTACAACAATAATATTTATTTCTTAATTTAGTAGAGAAACAGGCAATTTGGTTTCGGATCTGTGTGCACACGCATCTGAAACCAAATGGCCCGTTTCTCTACTACATGAAGAAGATTAATACTGAAATATTGTATTTGTGTGTCCACCTTACATCTATGTTCTCATCACAGATGTCGACTTTGGTATGTGAGGGATTAATTTCCCTTCCTTTATTATTTATATCGCCTAGTAGCCACTTATTTCTTAATTTAAATCAGATAAAAAAATCATTTTTTAATATTATATTTACATTGAGTTTACCTTCTACATTATTTCAAATTGTTTTACATTACATGATCTATAATAACAAGTGGAAATAGCAACTACATGGCCTTTAAAATAACTTGTTTTACCACAGTATGTCAGGAGTTTTCTATATGCATGAGTTTAACAATTTAAATTATACTGTTTATCCTAAAAAATTTTATATCAGAAACAGTCTAGTCTACAATATATGAAACTGTCACATTACATTGGACACAGGAAGATATTATAACTGGCAGAGCTAATGATAATAACTATACATAAAATACAAAGGGAGTTAAAAATTTTGAACTTGATGTATGTAAAGGCCCACTGCAAAGTAAGTAAGCATGTGATGCTAGAATCAAAAATTTTGTTCTCAAGTGTTTTGCTGTAATCTCAATCTCTTCCTCTCATGTTCTAATTATTTTATTTTCACATACCTTACACTAATACAGTATTGCATTTATATTCTAATCTTTTGATTTCTTGTAAGGTTATTTTCATTAAGTATGCCTGTGCCATATGCATCAAAATGTTAGTTTATCCTTCCTTACTGTAAGATTCTTCCAAAAACTCTTCAGGAACCATTTCCAAAACTATTATGGAACAATATCGATTCTAGAGTATAAAAAATGTGCTATTGTGAGGGCCCTGACATCACATATGTAAAAAATAGTGGCCCATTATTTTTATTATTATTTTATATGAACTTAATTGGCATATGATTGAATCATTATAAATATATATAAAGAAAAAATATAGCATATATTTCCATGCTCTCAACTATCAAACAGCATCAGGGGCCAGTTTCTGAAAATCAGTTACTCCCCCAGATAACACCTTGTAGAGCATTCACAAACATTAAAAAAAAATTGATACCAAATCTTATGTGGGTGATAAGATTTATGGCACAGTTAATATCTCACGGGTTGAATTTCTGGAAAACATCTTGTTCTAAATGATTATGTGTAGTACATGTCATAGGTTTAACATTATTTGTTCATGCTAAAGTATGGTTTTCAGCATTGGGGTGATTGTTTTTAGATCCATACATTAATAATTGGCTTCCTAATGCCTAGTTACAAGACATTCTAGGACCTAATCTCTCAGCAACTAATATTGTCAGAAGCAACATTGGATGGGAAGGAGTTTGCTAACATAAGAAGTTTCTTTGTTCTCCCTCTCTCAAAATATATATGCTCCCCCACTTATTTCATTCTTATTTATTTGTCTCTTATGAAACCATTTATCATTTTAGCTTTGATCTTAATATTATTATCAATATATGTATGGACTATGTTAGGAGACTCTCTCAAACTTGTGTGAGCTTGTTGTTGGCCTCAACACTGCCTGAACTTAATTTAATAATAACCATTGCCTTCTCATACTGGTTATCTTTAGACAATGCCGTTGCCACACGTTTGAAATACACCTCAAATGTGAAAGGGAGTAGCAAAAATGTGGCGGGTTGGGATGTGACCACATCTTTCCCCCTGCCATATGTCTCGCCTCCCACATGACTAAGACTAAAGTTGAAATATTGTGCAATTCGTTTGTTTTTGTGTTTTTACGTGTCTCGCCCTCCTGCCTTCATCTGTGGTAAGTGACGGGTAACTGTTTATTTTCCCTATCGTATCTTATTAACAATCTTTTTTCTCATTCATTTTCTTTTGCTAGACATAAGCTTCCTACACTATTCCCCTCACCTACATTTTCATCACCTATGACTATTAGTTTTTTCCTTCCATTTTCACACTTAAAACAAATTGTTAAATTTTGTTATATACTTTCACTATTTTGTCAACATACTCTTGCAACATTGTCATTTACACACACTTGTTGCAACATGTTTGGTGCAGGCTTAATCTCTTTGCTTTTCAAAATAATCCTGTCTCCAAACTGTTCATACTAGTTCGTTTCCACCACAAATGCTTTACAGCTTGTGTGCTAATTATTCTATATACTCCTATCCATTTTTCCACTTAATGTCACTAATCCCAACAACTTCTAACCTAAATCAAATATTCCACACTCCAACTCTTAGAATATTTCTATCCATTTTGATGACTCTTCGCTGAACAGTACTTGCCCAGTGATCCAATTAGAGCATTAGTTTACTTGGGAAGCAGCAATAATTCTGTATGTATGAGGGTGAGTCATTAAATAAGTCACAAACATCCATTTACCGTATAATATATTTAAATTCCACATATGTATTTTGTCATCAGATGCCATCAAATACAGGGTGCGGCAGCATAACTTCCTTTTTTCAAAACATAATAAAACCAGTTGTATGAATCAGAAATTTTTTATTTGTTTTTTATAATGTAGCCACATACATAAAGTTTTGTTTTACTTAGTATTGAAGGTCCAATCAGGTAGATGACGTCCCCCAGTCTGCACAAACTGAGTAAACCGATTTCTGGTGTTTGTCATGATTCCTGCCAGCATAGCAGGCGTTATGTTGGCAATTTCTTCCTGGATGTTGTTCTTAAAATCATGTAAGGTCCTTGGGTGGTTCACATCAACATGGTATTTCAAAAAAACATAGAAAAAAAATCACAAGGGGTCAAATCGGAAGAGCGGGCCGTCCACTCCAAATTCCAAATCGCCCCTAATTGAGATGAGGCGCTGTGGGGAGTGTTCCCTCAAAACAGCCATAGATGCTCTTGAAGTGTGTGCCCGTTGCACCGTCTTATTGGAACCAGTATCCCCTAAGTCCAACTCATCTAGCCGTGGGAAAAAAAATTCCTTAACATGTTTACATACCGGTCCGAATTCACTGCCACTGTGACTTCATTTTCCTCAAAGAACCAGGGACCAATAAAGCCAACTGAGGAAATTGCACACCACACTGTGACTTTAGGTGAATGCAAAGGCCTTTGATGCAATTGTCGAGGATTGGTGTCAGCCCAGTAGCGCATGTTTAGTTTGTTGACATATCCACACGAATGAAATTGGGTTTCATCAGTAAAAACAAAACAATAGCGCCCTCAGAAACCTCTTTCAGAAGAACCTCACACGCGTTCCTCCGAGAATTGAAGTCAAGTTCAGAAAGTTCCTGTACAATCGCCATCTTGTATGGATGAAAATGAAGATCATCATGAAGAATTCTCCTCACAGAATGATCGGAAATTCCAAGGGCAGACGCATGTTTGCACGCAGAACGCCGTGGTGATCGCAACATTGAAGCTCTCACTGTCTCAATGTTCTCAGGTGATCTGATGGGCCGAGAGCCTCCAGATCTTCGTCTTGTAGAACTTTCAGTTTGTCTGAACGAAGTGACCCACGAAACAATTTATTTCAGGTCCGGGACAGGGGCCAACGGGGCCAAATTAAAGCGATTCCGAAAAGCGCGCTGGGCTGTGATCACAGAACATTCGCTCGAAAGTAGGCCTCAATGGCAAACGCACGCTCCTCACTGTTCCAACGCATGATGGCGACTAAACTGTGTCGGTACAAAATTTTATAGTCACGCCTCTCGAACGAGACAATTAGCGCTGCGCTACGATATCAACCGACTGAATGGCATGCATTTAAAAAAGGAAGTTATGCTGCCGCACCCTGTACACGCTTGTATTCGCTGGTGCATTACATCACATGGGGATCTAATCAGTAAGCAGCATCCAGAGGAATACGGTGTGTGTGTTGCAGGAGAGTACACAAGAAGAACAGTGCGAGATTCATTATTTTGGGCAAAAGAACTGTCCACAAAAGAAGTGCATAGCAAAATGTGCTCTGTGTATGGTGAGATCTCTTTATCATGAAAAGCTATGTTCAATTGGATTCAGAAGCTTAAGATGGGAAGGGGAAACTTCAGGGATCACAAGTGTCCTGGGCATCTTGTGGAGTTGTTAACTAAATCCAGAGTGCAGCATGTGGAACAAATGATTCGTAGTGACAGATGTGTGATGATTGGTGATGTAGCATGTGCTATGAGTTTTTCAAATGGAACTGCATATGACATCATCCATGAGCAGCTGAAGTTTCACAAAGTGTGTGCACAGTGGGTGCTCTGCCAGTTGTTTGAGGAACACAAAATGAACAAAATGGGCCTATCCATACTGCATCTCACTTGGTACATTGAGGAAAGAGAGGACTATTTGTAATGTTAGTGTTGAAACTCCAGCTAGACAAGCGAGGAATCATAAACTGGTTTGGAGTGGGTAGTGACTGGGCAGAGAGACTGGAGGGCAGAGAACATAAATTGGTATGGTATAAGAAATACAATAGGTAGTGGAGAGACTGGTGTAAGGAGGAATTTTTGCAATATGAATTTATGTGGAAATTCGTGATAGACTAGAAAAGAACATGTGAAGGTAAGGTCAATCACAACTGGTTGAGATGGACGAGAGTGAGAAGCAGCCATGTTTGGTTTGGGCAGTTCTTTTGTTGGAAGTTGTCTGGAGCAGAAGTGCTTGGCAAACATAATATTGGTCAGAGTGGCCATTGAATGCATTTTGTATCTGTGCATAATTTATGCTAAAGTAATGAATCAAAATTGGGGAGTCCTCTCAGTTAATTGACTGTGGACAAGAATGGGTGTTATGACATACTTGAACAAGTGGTGTACTATTTCTAGTAACTAACCTGCAGTCAAAGCTAGGTTCGGAGTTCATTATTGTTCTAGAAAATTTGATGTGTGTTTGGTACCGGCCTGAGAACTTAAGAATTTTAAATAAACATCGTTGTAACATTACGTCGAATGATTCTTAGTTAATTCTAAATCATAAATCCCTTTAAGCACAAATTGCTTAAGCAGATGTTCTGTTTATTTTCCCAGAGTAATGGATGGTGGCCATTATTTTTAGAACCTGTTTACAAAACTATCAACTTGGTTGCCCAGTACCTCACAAACTAAGACAAATCACAGTCAAAAGTTTTGTATCTACACATGGAGTGAGGAATGGTAGTTATTTAATAATCTTGTGTCTATTTGTCAATAGTCTAAAGAAATTGAAAAATACCACTGATAGGTTATGACACAGTAACAGAATTTTGCCTTTATCATAATGGATGACTGCCTACTTCAATTTTATTGTTGCTACTTCATGGCATGAATTGTTACAGGGGATGAGTATTGGTTATCCACTTTCAGCCAGAATCCAAATGATCCTCTATGGAATGGAAACATCCCACACAGCTGACAAAAAAATAGTTCAAGATGATTCCATCAGCCCTCAAGGTTTTGCTCACCGTACTTTGGACATACAAGGCATCATACCATTGAATTTCCAGCTTCATCTACATCTACATCTACATATATACTCTGCAATTCATAAAATTGTGGGTGGCAGAGGGTGCTCAGCACCAAAGCTAATCTCTATGCTGTGCATTCCAATCCCTAATGGTACGAGGGAAAAGAATCAGTTCGGCACCTTATTTCTCTAATTTTATCTTTCCTGTCCTTCCAACTCAAATAGGTTGGTGGAAGAAGTATTTCACTACACTCCAAAGTGAAAGTGGGAATATGCATATTTACCAATAAGTTTAAACAAAACGTGTGACGTCTATCTACCAGAGACTCCCAGCTTAGTCTACTAATCAGTTCTGTGACGCTTTAATAAGGACTGTAGCAAGCGGTTACGAATCGATCGGCTCTTCTCTGTACTTTCTCTATACTTTCGATCAACCCCTTACAAAACGGGTCCCAAATGGCACAACAATAATCCAAATGTGGACGTATAAGACATTTGTACGCTATCTCCTTTGTTTGTTCATTACAATTTTTCAAGATTTGACCTATGAATCGCAGCCTAGAATTTGCTCTACCTACTAACGAATTAATGTGTATGTCCCATTTCATGTTCCTTTGTACTGTTACTCCCAAATATTTCATAGAACCGACCATATCAATAGCTGTATTGTTTAACTCATATTTCTGAACAATTGGATTCATTTGGTTAGTTATGCTCATTGTCTTGCACTTTTTACAATTTAGAGTAAGTTGCCACTCAGTACACCAAGCCAAAATAACATCCAGATCACGCTGAATTTCTAAGCAACCGGCCAAATTTCTTACTTCCCTATAAATAACCGCATCATCAGCAAACAATCTAAAAAGGCTTTTCACTTTGTCTATGAGATCGTTTATAAAAATTAGGAAAAGAAGTGGTCCTATTGCACTTCCTTGAGGAACACCCGATGTAACATCTAGATTAGAAGAACTTTCTCCTTCAACGACAACATACTGCGACCTACCAGTTAGAAAATACTTTATCCATGCACAAAGTGATCCAATATACCGTACACTCGAAGCTTTGCTAAAAGGCGGATGTGTGGCACAGAGTCAAAGACTTTCTGGAAATCTAAAAAAAATTGCATCTTCTTGTGATCCTGCATCAATAACTGTGATTACGTCGTGTGTTAATAGGGCCAGCTGTGTTTCACATGATCTTTTCTTCCAAAATCCATATTGATTTGTTGTAAGCAAAATTATTATCATCTAGGAAATTCATAATGTTCGACCAGATGTTATAGATATGGGACGATAGTTTCCAGTATCACTTCGATCACATTTTTTGAAAATCGGAGTTACTTGCGCGATTTTCCAGTCTGAAGGTACTTTTCGCTCTTCTAATGATTTACTGGATATATCAGACAGAAATGGCCTGATTTCTGCTGCATACTCTGAAAATACTCTTACTGGAATTCCATCCGGGCCCGGTGCTTTCTCCCACTTCAGGAGCTCTAATTGCTTAATGATACCTGCAGTGTCTATTCGTAATGATTCCATCACCGACTCGCCACGGCATGGGAACACGGGAATACTATCCTTATGTTCAATTGTAAATGAATTTTTGAATACAGTATTTGGTACGTTAGCTTTATCGCAGCTTTCATTAACCTCAGAACCTTCACGAATTAGTGCTGGAATATTGCTGTTGGTACAATTAATTTTTTGTACATACAACCAAAATTTCTTTCGGTTTTCTGTGAGAATCTTAGAGAGAGAGTTAGAGTGAAAATCGTTAAAGGCCTTGCACATTGCATTCTTAATACGTCCTCTTAACTCAGCTAAGGTTTCAAAATTGCTGCGATGCCCCTTCCTTCTTGAGCATGCGTGTATTTTCCTTTGATTTTTGAGTAATCTTTTGACTTCACATGTGTGCCATGGTGGATCATTCTCCCCCTTTATTGTCCGCTTTGGTATATGTATTTCCATCCCTTCCCTGACTATATGTATAAATCGATCCCACATCTCTTCAACGGTGTCCTTTGTTGACTTGAAGTTATGGTAATTATTCCTCAGGTAGGTTCTAAAACACTTCTTTGAGGCCTTACTGAATCTGTATGCAATCTGCCCTTTTTTCCTATTTCGCTTGGTCATTAATTTGATAGTCGCAATTACCGCTTTGTGATCGCTTATTCCTGTGGTCATTGAAATGTCGGTGAATAATTATGGCCTGTTGGTAACCAGCAAGTCTAAAATGTTTTCGCTACCGTTATGACACCGCGTAGGTTCATTAACTAGCTGCTCGAGATGATTATCTGACAACAACTCGAGAATTACTTCAGAACCTGCCTTATCCCTGCTACCTGTGATGTGACCTTAATTACGCCATTCAATATAAGGCAGATTGAAGTCGCCTCCTAGAATCATAGCATAATCCTTAAAATGGTTAGCTATACTATTTACATTATTTATTAACTCCTCAACGATAGCTATGTCGGAATCGGGTGCATGGTAGAAGGTGCCTATGATGAGTTTTGACCCAGCAATTTTGAGTTTAATCCATATGATTTCACAGATCGTATCGACATCTATTTCATTACATGGGAGAAATTTACTCACAGCTATAAATATCCAACCTCCTTGAGAATGTAATCTGCCTTTACGAAAAACGTTCATGCTATCTTTAAAAGTTTCGGCGGAACTTATTTCTGGTTTCAGCCAACTTTCTGTACCGATAACGATATCCACTTCTGAACTACAAATAACGCTTTCAAGTTCTGGTCATTTATTACAAATGCTTCCACAGTTAATTATGTGAACTTTTACGTTGCTCCTACATTCCGGTGTTGCATCTGATTGGGTTGGCTGTAAATGTATTTCGTGTTTCGGGTCTTCCTCCCTCAGCCTAAAAAACCACCCAGTGCATTCCACACGGCCCCTGCTACCCATGTAGCTGATTCATGTGTGTAGTGCACACCTGACCTATTAAGGGGAACCCTACAAGACTTGACCTTATGGCGAAGATCGAAAAATCTGCAGCCAATGTCATCACAGAAACGTCATAGTCTCTGGTTCAGCCCCTCAATACAGCTCTGAACTAGAGGTCCACAATCAACTCTGTCTACGATGCTACAGATGGTTAGCTCTGCAGCCACTGGCCACAGAGTTCACCCTTTCAGCCAGCCGCCAGAAGGAAGAGAGGATAACCTCCGACCCAAGGCAACAAGCATCATTGGTGCCGACATTAGCCACAATCTGTAGTTGGCTACACACTGTCCCATCTATGGCATCCGGAATGGCTTGTTCCACATCTCGGATCAGGCCACCCGGAATGCACACTGAATGGACGTTGGATTTTTTCCCCCGAGTAATCCGCCATTTCCCTAAGGGGCTCTAATAACCGCCTAACATTAGAGCTCCCAACTACCAGAATGCCCTTCTGCGTTTGCTCAGACCCGGTGGGCTGAGGGGCCGTCAACTTGCAGGATGACAATTGTGGGACTGAGTCAGCCTCCGACAATACATCAAACCAGTTGGACAGATGAACAAGTTCAGCGTCTTGGCGTTTAAGCCTGTTCAACTGCCCCCGTGTGCGGCTTCAAAGTCTAGAAGCCATACGCCAGTCACTGACAGGTGACCGCGGCACAGTATCTAACACTTCAGCCTGGGTTGCAGGTACGATGGTCGATATGGGAGAATCTGTGATAGGCATGGCTACAACAGTTTCCCCAATATTACATCTGCTACAGCCTTTTACGGCAGCTTCCAGCTGTGTAACTTTCGCTAACACAGCTGCAAGCTGTGCGCGCAGATCAGCCACCTCAGCTCACGCCTGCACACAGCCATCACAATCCCTAGACATACTGCTTTTTAAAAACGCAAAAAAGGAACAGAAACTCGTAATAACCTGTACTTCCTACAAAATATAAACACTCGGAGATTGCACTAACCTAATCTACACCCACTACAGATAAAATATAACAAGAAAATACACTAATGCACTCAGCGACTGTTAAAACGCTACTAATGAGCACTGTCTACAAAATGTAAACACTCAGAGATTACACTAATCAAATCCCCACACCACTACAGATAAAATATAACAACAAAATACGCTACTGAACTCGGCAACTGTTCAAACGCTACTAACGAGCACTGTCTACAAAATATAAACACTCAGAGATTACACTAATCAAATCCCCACACCACTACAGATAAAATACAACAACAAAATATGCTACTGCACTCGGCGACTGCTCAAACGCTACTAACAAGCACTGTCTACAAAATGTAAACACTCAGAGATTACACTAATCAAATCTCCACACCACTACAGATAAAATATAACATCAAAATACACTACTGCACTTGGCGACTGTTCAAACGCTACATGGTAAGGCCATGAATGCTGCTTCTTACTGCACCACTCTGCGGGAACTCTGACAGGCCATTCACTGGACTCTTGACAATGGGTGCGATTGTTCTGGATGACAATGTCTTCCCTCACACAACAAGGCAAACTCTGGAGCCTATATGAACATTTTATTGGGAATGCTTGAAAATCCACTTTACAGACCCAATTTAGTGACAGTAATTTTCATCTGTTTGGGTCTCTAAAATCTCAGCTGAGTGGTTGACATTTTGAAAATAATTAAACCCTAGTCCAAGTGATTACCCATTAGGTGTGGTGACAGCCAATAGCCTTTGTGCCACTGGCTTCAAGGACTTATAAAGAGATGGGACGTGTGTCTGAATGTTTAGGGTGAATATGTAGAAAAGTGAAATAAATTTCAGAAAGTTACTTTGTATCATTGCCTCTATCTCATGTTGTGACTTCTTTATTGACTCACCCTTGTAATATGAGAGGATTACATGGCTATGGGGTAACCCTTTGGATTTTTAATGCAGTGCCTTCTGCATACCAATGCTGTTGATTATTCCTGTTTCATATTTACAAGCCCAAGACCAAGAGGGGTCGTGGATTACTCATCAATCCTCTACCTTCATTGCAGCAGATGATTGTCAAGTATTGAGTGACTTCTTACATTAGATATTGTTCTGTTGCCAGAGCCTTACCTCTGCAAATGGGGAGCTTCTCATGAAGGAGAAATTGACATTTCATTGGAAGATGCTAATATAGTCATTCCCAAACTAGACAGAAGAATAGATATTAAAAACTACCACTAATATGGATAATGTATTATTTAATAATGTCATAATATTTTCAGAAAATATTACTGCCACTAGGAGGATGAGCCCCTCTTTTACCACCTTGCTATCCATTTGCAATAATACCATGTTCATACAACTGTTGATTTAAGATCTGCCAATCACAATACAGTAGCATTACAATTGACATATAAATTCACTAAATTATGGGAACAAGCAACACAGTTCTATGATATTTACAAAATAAGAAGTTGCAACAATAGTTGAGTAACAATGAAACAACAATAAAAGAACACTGAAAAATAATTGATATGAAGTTAACAGATTTAGAATTTTCTGTCCTTATGTGATGAGAATACATGTAACTTGTAATTATCTAAATAAGACATGAACTTTATCATAGCATGATCTACAGACCAGCTGGCAGGAATTACTCTGTGGAACATAACTACATTAAGGATCCATGTACATTAATTGCAGCATTTAGCATGTTCTGTTGGGTGTAGGGGACATGGCATACACAAATTTGCTGTCCTTCTCAGATAGGATGATTTCACTATTTACTGCCTCTGATGTCGGATAAACGCATTTGTCTTAAGCATTTTATATTGAATTTGTAACTCTCTGTAGTGGTCAACAGCTGATGGCAGTGACATTAAGGATTTCACAGCCACATAACTTCTATCAGTGACTTATTTCTGTCCACAGATATATTTCTTTTCTCACTGTACCATTACGTACAAAATGAAAATGGATCCTCCCTAAGGTCACTATTTTCCAAGTTGATTGCATGTAATATCAAAATTTATACCTAAAATGACCTTACATAAACAGATATGTTTTTAAACTCTGAACTGTTTTTGGGAGCAATTCAAGGTATTTTAATTATCACAACACTGCTTTATATACATGTGAGAGAAGACACTTTGGCATATAAAAATGTAAGAAGTCACAACATTACTATTTTTACATAATTTCATAAATGTAATGACATTGCAGTGAATATGATTCACACACACACATATATAATCACAAATTAAAATAGAGAAATAAATAACCGTTTACCTCAGATGACTACAGGGTGGCATGAACACAGAAAAGAAACATGTACACAAGAAACACTAGAATTATCAGATCATGTCCCTTCATCAGCAGTAGAATATAGCAGAGGGTGAAGGGTGAGTGTTGTAGGACACTTCCTCAAATAGTGACCATTGAGCATGGCACATGGTAGCGGTAAGTTTAAACAGAGGTCCGGTAGCAGTGTACTGAGTTGAAGACTATACCAAGGCATTGCAAAATTTGTAAATATATAATCAAAACTGGACACAGCAAAATAAAATAATAAATATTAAACACATAAATATAAATAAATAACAAAGGTTGGGAAAAATAGCACATCATCCACCAGAGTTGAAAACTGGTGGGTTGCAACAAGTATACAATGAGATGAACACAAACCTTATCAGGTAGGGAGGATTGAGTCATTTGCTGAGGGAGACATGCTCACGGCATAGCTTACCACGTAACAAGCTAGGCCATGGAGAACAGAGTGTGGTGGCAAAGATGGTGAAATGTCAAAGTAGATATGCACAAACATGAAAATATAAATCGTATTAATGGAATGATGGGGGAAAAATGACAATCAATAAATTTAAAAGAGTTCTGTTAAAATGATTCATAAATAAACAACATGTGATAATTTTAACAAAAAA
Organism: Vandiemenella viatica; assembly: GCA_031002005.1. Lineage (NCBI taxonomy): Eukaryota > Metazoa > Arthropoda > Insecta > Orthoptera > Morabidae > Vandiemenella > Vandiemenella viatica. Next base: position 139,326,875 of record JARYHS010013631.1, on the reverse strand, counting down.
ATTTCAAATTTATTCTCCCCCTCCCCCCAATTTCTCCAGCAATAAAATTTATATTTTTATGTTTATGCATTCTAATTTGACATTTCACCACTGGATAGGGAAATGAACCACCACTTACCTTAAATGATGGTAGTGTGACCAAATACATAAAACAGACACAAACGACAAAGAAATATTGAGATCTTGTCCTCACTGAGTGGGGCAATCTCCTAAACCCCCCCCCCCCCCCAGTTCTCTGGTTGATAAAGGGCCTAAGACTTAAAAATCTGTTTGCTATTTGTGTCTGTTTTATATTTTGCAGTGCACAACCATGATTTAAGATAAGTTATGGCTCATTTCCCTATGGTAATTTGTAATTCCATTTTGCTTGTGAGAGTTTCTGGTAGGTCACTTCATCTCTATAACCCCACCCTGTTCTTCATGCAGTAAATCACGATGTGCACCTGCCTTGTCAATTGGCCTGAAACTTCCTACATTAATAAGGTTTAAAACCTAAATATTGCACATTTGTGTTCGTCTCATGTGGTGTATACTTGTCGCAACCCTCCAGCCTTTAACTTTGGTGAGTGATGGGTTATTTTTCCTATCAGTTGTTATTTATATTACGAAAAACCATTTATTTTTCGTTAGTAATATAGATGTATATAAAATTAAACACGAATATGAATAAGAAAAGTTTGAAATAAGATATCAAGTGGTGGTTCAAGTTAGGTAGACAGGATAGAAGATAGGAGGAGAGACCACTTTCTGTGTTTAGAGGGACTGCTGTTGTTTGGTAGGACTTTGATAGCATTGACAGTGAAGTAAAAATTAAAATTGGGCAACTACAGGATGGTCTCAATTATGGGTGAATGCCATTTACCTGTGGCCATTTGTTTTTAGGTACAGTTAATTGGTGGTTATACCTATGTAGGAAATTGGGTGGTAGTTGCAGGTTAACTGATATTAAATGGGAGGTTTCATAGGTGGCATTTGCTAGGAGAGGAAAGGTTTCTCCAATGATGTGGTTGTTAAGGTGAGAATAACAGGATCTCATTTCAGGGTGGGCTGATGGAAATATTGTCTTGTCATCAGATACAATCGGAGACCTGGGCTATGGGTATTTTTAGAAGGTTGGATTTGGAGTTGATGGCTTGTGCCAATTGTGAACTAAATTTGATGGATAGTTGTGGTATATCAGTATTTGATAGGTTTTGTTAGAATCTTTTGTGAGGTACTGCTCATCAGGACATATACGACTGAATACTAGGGTTGCGAGGGCATGAGCCATTTGATGTGCTATGGGTGGCAGCTGTCAAAATGGTGATACTTTTGCAGGCTATTAGGTTTGATTTGGCCCAAGGAACTCAGATACCAATTGGAGAGGGGCACATGCACATCCAGGAAAGTGGCATGAATGTTTAAATAGGGACATTTGAAGTTCATGGCATTATGGGAATGGAGGGTGCTCAGGAATCTAAGAAGGTAGTTTTCCTCATATGTCTGGATCATAAAAATGTCATCCATGAACCTGAGCAATATGGGTGATTTCAGATCTATAAATGAATGTGTTAGATGGCCCTGGAAGAGATGGTGATGTCGAAGATTTAATAATAGATTTTCCTACAGTATAAACTGAAGACTAAATTTTCCTACCGAGTGTGGTGGTGTAACGGCTAGCATTCTGGCCTCGCATTCGGGAGGACGGCGGTTCGAATCCCCGTCCGGGCATCCAGATTTGTGTTTTCCATGGTTTCCCAAATCACTCCAGGCAAATGCCGGGATGCTTCCTTCAAAAGGCCATGGCCGAATTCCTTCCCATTCCTTGCCCCCCATCCTTTCCAGACCTCGCTGTTAGAGAGACGTTAAGCAGATTAAAAAAAGAAACTGTGTCTTTCTAGAAAAATATAAATGTATTTCTGTTCAGTTTAAATCTATACAAGAGCAGTTTTTGTCTTTATCAGATTTTATAAGTCTGCAATTGAATTGTTGTTTTAGTTGAAAGAAACTATCAGCAATAAGTTCATATTGAAGTATTAAGAATTTTGCAAAGTGTTCAATTTGCCGATGTTTGTAATAATAAGAAATTGATGATCTGGTTTAGGCCACATGGTACTCAGATATCAGAAGTTATGTACATAAACCATTAAATGACTATTAATTTTAAAATTGTGTTGTATTGTTTTTCATCCTTTGTACTGTTGTTAGCATAATTTCTATTTTGATCAATTTTAGAAGGAAGACAATGAAATAGCAGAGATGGTAGTCTTGAAATTAGTTGAAAATGCCAGCAAGGATCATATTGCTACTGAAAAATGTGAACGTTCAATAAAGGAATCATGCGAAGAGACAGATTATGTTCAGTCACATGAAAATTCAGTCTGTTCCTCCTTCGATTTTTCAGGAACTCACGTTCCGAAGTCTGTGAGTGACAGAGACTCTTTAAATTCTGTCACAAATACAGAACCTTTCATGTCTGTACCTGTACGGAATGAGTTTCCTGCAACAGAACATTATAATAGCAAAAATTGTTGCAGTGATACAAGAGAAAAAGTAATATCAGTTCAGCTGCATGAAGATGGCTTTATGCATTGTAGTGAAAGTGACTTAGCAACATATTCAAGTTTTACAAAAACTAAAACTTTACAGGTTAGTGACTATCTTTTGTTATTTGATAAATGCGTAATGTTTATTTTTGTGCCACGAAATTTAATTTGTTTTGAGTATGGAATGGATCTAGGGAAGAAAATGAAACCAATGACTCGAAAAATAAAATATTTTTTTTTCTAGACATGAAAGTGATTTTAAAGATTAATTTTGGTGTAGAAGATGTGCTTAAGATGTAACTGTGTTGCCTCAAATTAATTGAGATGTGGGTTGGAACAAACAAAATTATGGGTTTAATGTCTGCCATATCATCATCATATGTTTGAAAGAAAGAGAATGAACAGTTATTCACTTAGTTTGTATAGTTAGTTATGCAAGCCTTATGAGGGTTTTTAGAACAAGCAAGTTGAGACAAATAGATCTAAGGTAGCAATGAATTGCTAATTCCAGATACATATGTTGAATCTGCAATGTTTCAAACAATCTTATTTTCTGTTACCATGAGTTTGTTACAAACAATAGGATACTATCCATCAGACCATCTCTCATAAGTGCCCATATTGTATATTTTGGTGAATTATAAAGGAGCTGGATTAGGAGACATTGAAAGACAGGGGGCAGATAAATGACTCATGCATAAAGCATATCTTTGAAAGGAGAGGTCTGCGTCAGTTTTGTGTGAAAAAAACTTTAAGGAATAAATGAATGGTAATACTTGGTAAGGGAGGAGGGGAATTAATTAAATTATTGAGAGAGATTCTGAATAATATAAGCTAAATATTAAATAAATTTAATGTAAATATTTACATAAATTATAAGCCAATAGCTGTCACCAGGGCATATGCTTGTTATCCCTTGCACATCTGCATTGCCCAATCATTCTTTTGGAGAAACTGCTATTGATGAAAGTATGGATCTAGGCATTAGTACATAATAATTATATGGAAAGGATTAATAAAATACAACCAACACTCACCAAAATTGGAGGGAGGACAGAAATTACAATAGTTTCTATGTTTGTGTATTGTTTCATGTTTCTGCTGCCCTCCTCCCTTCAACTTAGGTGGGTGTTGGGTTTATTTTCTCAATCGTTTCCATACAATTATTATGTAGTAAACTCTTATACATATTTTAAATTTAATATTGCCAATTGATACTTATCTTATTTTATGAATTCTGATATTTCAATACTAATCAGGTTACTCATGCATTGAGTAGTAGTCTCTCACTAATTAATACTGCTGTGAATTTTTTGTAAGAAGGAATTTGTATTGTGTACATCAATATTCATACATTTGGGTGGTGTCAGGAGATAGTCTTGAAGTGAAGTTTATCGTTGATGTTTTAAATTGTGTCCCAGGGCCGCATTTAGACCTGTGGTATGGACCCTTTAGGGTCTGCCCCCATAATTTTTTACAAACCCACATATTAATCCACATTTAGAATCTGTAGGCCGTAGGCTATAGCTGTGGTGCAGGCTCTATATATATAAAGCAATATTAATTACTCATTATTAAACCTTTTAATGCAAATATGGGATAATGTAATGATGGTAAAAATATACAAGATAACTTACAGAAGAATCAATAGCTTGAAACATGCTTTCTGTATCGTTTCATGACTAAAGTGAACGAGGAAAGCAAGTGATGTCGCACATTCAATCTTTCGACTGATGATCGATAGTCAAAGTGCTGGCTATTGTAGATGTGTTGTTACAACTAAACACCCTCAGCAAAAGCCCACAGAATTACAAACTCAAAAGTTTCAATAACTATATGCAAGAATAGGCCTACATAATAAGATAAAACAAACAATAAAAGATGATTAAGATCACCAATGCACGCAATAGAGAAAGCTTAAAAACAAAATATTGATTATTCACACACTTACATATCAACAGGAAGACAGCGACTAAACTGTTCTTAAACAGCGCTCAACTAATTCACTTGATATGCCACACCAAGTGATTGAGATCCATGAATGCTAAAATAAAATTTTAAAAGCAAGAAAAAGACCTAAAATAAGAAATTTAATAAAAAACTAATTAAAAATAGAATTAATATTGAATTCTAAAGACACTTATTTCAATTACAAATGAATGTAGTTTTTTTTAATAAATACTTACTTTCAAACAAAACATTAAAACATGGACCTCACACTGCTGCTCGCTGTTTACATTGTATTCAAAATGAAGGATAAGAAATTTTCATTTGTGTTGCAGTTGTATGATAGTGCCTTCGGTCTACATTGATACTCCCCAATCACAGTATACTGCGACCTTAAGTTAAAAGGGTTATAAGTTCTCATCGTTGAGCCAAAAAGTTGTGACTTTTTGATATAGGTGCACCAAAACGTTATTTTACAGTACACCCATACTTCAAAGGATTTAACTGTGCATGCGTGAACATTGTTTTCAGTTTACATGGAAATTTCAGGACTTCTGCTGCTAAAACCATTTCGGAAATAGATTACTTTTGTTGCACATGTTTAGATTTTTTTTCATGTAGTGCGGGCCCTTTTTTTGGTGCAGGCCCCTAGGCAACAGCCTAGGTAACCTATGCCTAAATGTGGCCCTGTTGTGATCACAAGAAGAATTTTGTTTTCAAATTTTTACAAGCTAGTGAATGGTAATAAGGTTTGGTTTCCGTACCTTCCATTTTTTTTGTTGGATCTGCAGAATGATCGGTTTTACCATAACAGTAGAACCAGGCAATCTTTGGGTACTGATCATGTTAGAAACTTACACTTGCTGCAGGTTGTGCTAAAGTGTTCGTGATAAGCTATGACCTAAGGCTATACTGTCTTGCAGTCGCCAATCCCCTGTAAAAACCCTAGGAGATAAAGGTAGGTTCTTTAAATAAGTTTCGCTGTAGACTGTTACTGAATTTGAACACTGTATAATCTTCAGTCACTGAACATCATATAGTAACCAATTTTTAAGGAATCAAACTCTTCTCCAAAATTATTGAATGCAGGTTTGAATCCCAAGTCAAGCAGCAAAGAAACTCTCAAAGATCCCCAAAACTAAATAAAATTCTATGACATCAAGAGTAAAATCACTTCTCCATTATCTGTTTGAGCTGGTTTAACAATAGCCAACCGGCTAACTCATTCCACCTAGTTTCTTCTTCCTCTAATGTGCATGGCACCAAAATCTTCTGTGCCACAACTTCATGCAACAATAGCTTTTAAATGACTGCACCCACCATGGGCTCCAGCTCCCTATTTATAGGCACTCTGAAATCTTGCACAACTTTCAGGGAAATTATGCAGTGCCCGATATTATTTTCGCTCCAATCTTTTTGAAACTTTTGTATATGGTAGCTCTTTCTCTAAATGTTAAATTAATTCCTTATAAAATTTTCCATAACTACAGCCGCTTGTCTGTAAAATATTCCTAAAGTCGAAAATCCTAAATTGCTTCTCATTTGCAAAGTATTTAAGATAAAGTGTTTATTTTTGTTTTGAAATCATCTACTCATTCTCCCCTATCTTTTGATATATAATGTGGCTTGCTTATATTTTTATGTCTTAATGTAAACCATTACTGTGTGTTAACTAAAATCTTCGATATTTGTTAGCTCCAAAAGTATCTGTGCTACTGAGCTGAAATGTGTGCCAAATGTTACAGAATGCAATTTTCTATATCACATTGATGTTTATTATACACTTTTTTTTTTTAATCTGCTTAACGTCTCTCTAACAGCGAGATCTTAAGAGATGGGAAAGGATGGGGGGCAAGGAATAGGAAGGAATTTGGCCATGGCCTTTTGAAGGAAGCATCCCGGCATATGCATGGAGTGATTTGGGAAACCATGGAAAACCCAAATCTGGATGCCCAGAAGGGGATTCGAACCGCCATCCTCCCAAATGTGAGGGCAGAACGCTAGCCGTTACACCACCACGCTCGGTTTATTATATGCTATCTAATCTTCTCAATATAGCTTCCATTCTTCCCTTCAAAAACTATGCTAAACTTTCACAACTTCCTCCCACCATTTTCTCATTTATATTTTAAATTTTTCTTTTCTTTTTCTTTGGCCAAAATACTACATAAATCTTTTAAAAAAATCGTTCAGTGTGCACAAAAAAACTCTATTTTAAACATACTTTCCAGTCTGTATCTAGCTGAATTCTGCAGTGTACAAATCTTGTGTTTTACTCAAAATACTCAATTTCAACTAATAAGGTTATTTACTCTTCACCTATAGATTCTAAATTTTTATATAATGCAGTTTGAGTTTTATGCGTCTTTTGAGCTATGAATCTTTTCTGTAACTTAAAAACTTGGAGCTGTGGAATAAATTAAATATTTTTTCAATCTCATCTACCTCGTGTTCTTTTTCAACTTCAATATCAAATATCTCTCTTGTACTATTTTATAAATCTAAAGTGTTGTACCTTGTTTTAATCATCTGCATCTCTGTACATGAAGAAAATGAATCCTATTCTGAAATAAGCAATTCTCCTTATAAAGCCAACAGTGGCGTAGCTAGGTCAACAAGGGCCCCAATGCAAAAAAATTATTTTGGGCCCTCAGGCCAGATGGGCGACCTTTTTTTTTTTTGCTTTGTGTTGCTGGTAGGGGCCCCTGAGCTGAGGATGGGGGCCCTTGAGTTATGCTTAGGGGGGCCCCACTCAGCAGTTAGGGCCCTTAGTGAGGGGTTTCCTGGGGCCCCCATAGACGACTGTAGAGCTAAAAAAAAAAAGGTCGTCATTTTGCCATGAAGGATCCTGGGCCCTCTCAACCGTGATTGTGGGCCCCCAGAGGTATGCTTGGGGGCCCCCTGAGTGTAGGGTCCCCGGTGCACTGCACTGCCTGGCCCCATAGTAGCTACGCTCCTGAAAGCCAATGTTGACAATTTATCATTATCGAACTTTACTATTTAAATCTACTATTTATTTGAAAACTACAAGAAAATGCTTTTAAACATACCTTACTGTTGGATTCTTATAAGCTCACACTCTTTTAACTAATTTTGATAATTTATTAGCTAAGTTTAGGTTATATGACAACCATGTATTGTAACCAGTGATGGTATTTTAGAGCCATTTGAATCAGTAAACTGTGAGTTAAGTTCAATTAATGACTAAAAAGAGTTTTAATTTACTACCTTCATATTCAGATCTTTTATGATTATTCAAAACACTAGCAACAATAATAAGGGCAAGTTTTCAGTAATTGTGCAAGTATAAATGGTATTAAACTAAGAAAAATATTTATGTGTGCATGGTGAAGCCCATGTCAGTTTCTTATGACAATTACATGTTAAGTTATAGGACTAAGTGTGTTACATTGTTATCAACTTTCATGGATTTTGTTATGGAATTTTGAGTCTGCAATAAGACCATAAGTATAGTACATTAACTTTATGAAGGGAGCTCTGAATTAACAATAAGTTGTAGTTAAATCAAAACCTCCGCAATGCATATACTCCATCTCTACCAGTAAACAGTTCATATACGTACATTGTATTTCATTTACATCTTTTAATTTGCTTCATATCTCTCCTATATATGACTTAATATTGACTGATCTATGGCAACACATATTTTGGATATAAAAAAACATTGGTTTTTTTTTCAGATTGAGACTAATGGATCAACATTTGAACTCCCTGAATTTGTGGACTCTACTAATTTTAATAGGCAAGCAGTTATGCTTGCATGCTCAAAATGTGGTTTCACGTCACATTCAGAAAATGACTTGAACACCCACATCACTCATATATGCTTTGATAGAGAGGAACAATTATTGGGAAATCAGCAGCATGAGTATACTGATTGTAGGAAAACATTTGCTCACGGCGATTCACTTCAAATCCACCAAATTGGACATGCTGTTTCTGCCAGTTTCATATCTGAACAGCCCTGGAGCTGCCCTGATTGTGAAATGAGTTTTCGTAGGTATGGTTACTAATTACTTTTCATTTTCAATACAGCTAATATAGAGGTATATATATATATATATATATATTCAAAATTTTTACGAATCACAAATGTAGACATGGAACTCATTTTTCAAAATAAATGATTGCAAGTACTGTACTACTAACTGAATTGAGACAGGTGACCTTCATTAACCTCTAAACTGTTTACAGTCATATGAGGCTTTGCAACTAATCCACATGCGCACTGAAAATTTGGCCACAGGAAATTACTATACCTTGGTATCGCTTATTACTGCTAGCCTAGCAAAGTGCACCCAGACATACCACAGAGGTGCGTGGTGACTGCCCAACTGATTTTCACAAACTGCCACGAGGAAGTCTCGTGGCTCCTATTTATAAACATGTCCTCCCGGAGCGTGAGTAAGACGATTCTTCTGGGTTCTCATTGCGACATCGAAAATCTTTAGTCACTAAATAAATTCCTATCAATCCGAACATTTTACAGTTGGTAGCCACTGTTCTAAATGACAAAACTCATCATAATGAAAATTTCTTTAGCTCTCCTAGTTTATTTTCTTCACAGTTCCAAAAATGTTTATAACATCTAAAGTTTAAAAGCTACAAAGATGAAATAACCTTTGGAATGGTTTAATTTTGTTAGTATTTCATTTATTACCAAAATACACTTTGTTACTAATTTTAAACTTGGTGAACAAAAAATGTGAATTCAAATTGTGGATATTTCCTTAAGTATTTCAGCTGTAGCTCTGAGAATTGCATTAAACAATTCTACATTGACTCTTCAATAAGATATCATCACTTTTTAACTGTAATAAGAGTTCTTTAATAGCTTTTTCATCGATTTACAATTTCACCCCCTCCCCCCACCTCTTATAATTTGAATTCGAACCAAGCTACTGGTGGCAACCGCCATCGTGGGATGAATTTTAATTATTTCTTTTTGAGATATCTGCCTACCTATTGCATAAATTAAAAAATCAATTGAAGTGTCATGCCCAGAAAAAAATTCCTGTTTCATTTAAACATAAAACCCCTGATGAAAGTTTTGTCTCCCAAAACCTATTGACACCCACAATTTTCAAAGTATTCTCCAAACATCCTTTATAAACTTCAGATATCTTTCCCAAATTTAATATGAGATGTAAGCCATAATCATGCTTCTATTTAGCTACTGTTTTCCTTTCTTTAAAATTGTGGCTTCTAGAATTTTATTTGTGTTTTCTGCGTGATTCTGATTCCATACAAACTCGACTTTAAAATATCGATATTTCTTTAGGAATAATTCCTAGCTGTGAAGTTACAAATCTTGTTTTGTTAATTAGTGTCTGAATTGTCTCTGAAAATGAAGGCAACATTTTCTTTTACGAAATATTTAGAATCCCATTATATGAAAATATTAATACTGCATTCTGATTTTATATAACTGTTTAATCTGAAATATGACTTGAAACAATTCAGTAAACAACTTTAAATGAAATTGCTGCTCTACGAACAAATTTGGTTATGAAATAACAAAATTTCTAGGTTACCTTACAAATGATTATGGTGAAAGGCTATTTTGATGTGTTAAAGGTTTGGAAAGTGATTAATTTAATTCAAAAGACATAAGCATAACTATATTCAAATGTTTCATGAGGAAATGCTGTATATTTAGAGGAGGTTTTGATGTTTAAACGTTTCAACAGAAAGGCTAGGTTTTTAGAAATGCAGAGGTATCTCAAGGATTAACCATGTGGAATGAAAGGGGACTATTACTAAAGTATACTAGAAATTCAGGGAAAATATAGGGTTGCCAAAAAAAAAAAAAAAAAAAAAAAAAAAAAGAGTAAAATGATGTATTAACAGATCAATAAACAGACATGGCAGAGGACAATATTCTGTTAACAAAAGGTAACTAGAAAAGTAGAAAATCTTAAAAGTGAAAGAAAAAAGGCAGTTTCATGTTAATAAAAGCGTATAAAGTTTATATTTTTGTATACAAACAAATTCCCAGTTGGAGGGTATGGGTAATTAACTAATATTTTCATAATTTCAAGGTGTACTGAGGATTAATTTGTAACAAAACTAATGGAATCATATAAGGAATAAGAATATAATATTGCTTTGATGCTTAAGTAAAGTTTTTATGGGTTAAACTGAGGTTTTAGAAAAATGATAAAACATCATTATGGAAGGTATACTTTGATTATTTACTATGGGAAAAGTAAAAGTTATTATGGAATTCTGACTATTTTAAAATTCAGGGCAATGTATGTATCAAGCAGGTGATGACAAGGCTATATAGATAGGTGCAGCTGTAATCCATCATTTTCATCTAGGCATTTGCTTAAGGTATGGCAGTCTTTCAAATATGTTGGAGGTGGTGGTGGGGGGGTGGGGGTTTACACCTCAACGATATCAAGGTTATTACAGGTGGAAAATGAGTGGGGGCTAGGAATGGGAAGGAATTGGGTTTATGGGCTTTTGAAGGAACTATCCTCACATTCACCTATAGTGGTTTGGGGGAAACAATGAAAAACACAAATCTATATGGACGAGGATTCAAACCCGCATCCTCCCAAATGCATGCCACCACTTACCCGCCATGTTCGATGCTTTCGAATCAACAATTCAAAACATTTTTGGTCATTCTTTGCAGGCTTATTCTTCCCATGAAAAGGCTCTAATTTTCCATCAGTTGTGAATAAGTCACCGAATGTATATATATTTTTGGCAGTTTTCACTGAAGGAGTCAAAAAATTTCTCTCAATGTAGCAACCTTATCAGCTTTCCTGGATGTGTTCTTTGTGTCTTTGTCATCAAATCTGATGGCAATCCACAAATCTCTGAATCGTTTGAGACCCATGATTCCCTTCAGAATTTTAATTCTGGTGCCGTCCTTCACCCACGCAAAAAGGGATTTTGGATGTTTTTTGAAACCTGATACTTCTGATCACACATGCTTTTCTCTATTTTTTGTGCTTATGGCTTTACACCTCATCTACATTAAGGTCATTAGAAGCAGGAAAGGAAGAAAGGAATGGGAAGGAACTCGGTATTTTTTTTTAATGAAACATGCCTGCATTTTCCTGCAATGATTTGAGAAAATCATAAAACTGCAGTTCTGGATGGCCATGGGAATAGTTTAATTAGGGTTGAAATTGTTAAGTAATTATGTCAAAATACTGAGACTTGCATTCAGGTACAAGCTAGTAGATTAGGATAATTCAGTACTAGAGTGGAATGCAGCAAGAAAGCTATGGCTCACTACTCTTCATGATGTGATAGGACTGGTATTGTTCACATGTATCACCTCTATCATGAGTAAGGTTACACACTGAAATTTTATATAGTGTGTTCATGTTGGTGTGAATGTTCATCCTAGTTCTCCTGCCCTCTTCTGTGGTAAATGATGGGTTATTTTACATATCCTTCTTTATACGTTTTTACTCTTTTGTTTATCTCATCATATAACCTCATTTTACAGATATATCATCAAAATTAGTTTAAAGAGCTGTGAATGCATATAAAACCAATAGAAAACCACTTCAAGAAGAGTTTTCAAGCATTTTAAGAGTTAGAAAACATGTTAAGAGGTAGAATTCAATCAACATAATAAGTCACTGTAAATAATACATAGGATTTCAGAATATATTTTCTCACATTCATTTTTGGAGCGGCAGAAATAAATTACAAGCACAAAGAGATCAGACACTTAGGGTCTAGAAAATTTAGGGAAAGAGTTAGGACGAATCTTACGACTTTGAAAATATGATCAAAACTACACCAAATCTTTTTTTAATGACAGCCATAATTTTCAAGCCACAGCAAGAATTAAAATTTAATTTCACTAAGCATAAAATGTTACATATTATATACAACAATAGAGTTGATAGTGAATCAGGAAGTGTGTTTTTTGGAAAGAAAAATAGATTTTGATCAATTACACAACATCGCAAATTGGCTGAACTATGTACCTGAGAGAGTAATTGAAAATAAAACTTTTCTGAGTATGATGACACAACTTATTTTTCAATCACAATAATATTTCAGCATGAAAAGGTGAATTGAAGGTCTTAAGAAAGATGGCGGATGAGCGTAAGGCTGATGTCACCAACAGCCTTTATAAGAAAATCAATAAATGGTCAAAGAATTACACAACACAGTGAGAGAGTTATGAAGGAGATAAGGTAACATTTGAATAACAACACATATAGATACGAAATTAAATATGAGGAAGTTTGACCCCAGTTTTAGCTCAATAGTAAAAATAGTTTTGGAAATATTTAATATCAAAATTTGGTAATTATTATGCCATATCAGAAAAAATTCATTTTCACTGTGAAATACAGCAAGGACAGTAATTCATTATGTGCTGAAAGTTAAAGGATTTTATATGGATGAATTTAAGGCTTTTTAGCTTTAGGCGTTTTTATCTCAAAAACCATAACACTTAGAAGTTAAGTTGTCATAACATGAAGTGATATTTAACTGATTCTCTAACACACATAAAAAATTTCAAAACAATCAGAAACAAAATAATATTTGGCTAGGTCTGGTCAAAGGTCAAAGTTACATAAGAACTCAGAGATTCTGTTTAAGACAGTGTGGGGACCTCGATTTCCCACCATTTATCTGGCAGTGCAGACATGTGTAATGTGATGTAGAGAAAATTGGCTGCACAACAGTAATACCAGCCAGTCCAATGCTTCCTTTGTGATGAACTTGTAAGTTTTATTATCGTCTGGGGGTTAGATGGAATCTGCTTACTGTGTGAGAATGATTTAACCTGTGATCGTCTGTTAAATTTGGATCGAAGTCTGATGTTTTTCTGAATTCACTGGTACCTATTTATGTAGCAGAACTTTTTCACAGTATATCAGTTTTCAAATCATCAAAAAGTCAACAGTGTTTTTATTTAATGAACATACATTTATCTGTTGGGATTAAATCAATAGATTGGAGGCCGTAAGAAAGAATCTGTAGGTACTAGGGCATGGTTATACAGGTTAAGTTATCATGTTGTACAATAACACCCAATCTCTTAGAATCCCACAGAGAAGTATTACAGGATCACTTCTGTTTCTGATTTAAATGAATAAATTTGGAGACAATTTTAATTTAATTTGATTACAATGGAACATATTCCATGTAAGAAATTTGCCTACACACCTATTTTCCCATTTCTTATTTTTAATCTAAATTATTTTAGTGCCCACCTTGTTGCTCTTTAGTGGGTTTGATCTTAATTTCCTTCAGTATTTTTGGTAAATTGTTAAGCTCTTCCCTTGTTAACATATTTCAACCTCCGACTTCCTTATGTACAAAAGAAAATTTTCCCATTTCATTATATCTGAAATTGAGTGCCAGCTTGTGTTAATGATCATCTTTTCCCTTCTGTAAAATAGTTATGATTTTTCTACCAATATTCTTTCAACCTTATACATTCCCAATATTCCCTTTCCCTCCTTCTGTCATCCAGTGAATCTCAATCCAGCTCCCTGTAAGGAACAAAATGGATCTTGGGGGTGGATCAGCCTTACGTTCCTTAACTATTGTTCACTTACTTATCACTGGAAATACTTGAAGTTCTTATAATAGTTTGTTGACCGTGAATTTGCCTAATGAATATGCTAACTGGTTTTCAAGATGGTCGCCACCTGTTCGTAATTCCCCAAACAGGAAGGGTATACTATTAAATGAAAGTCAGGTTTGAAGTTTCACTATTCACATATATTCAAAAATGTCACTGTATTACAACTGTTCAGCTAGCAAGGCATCGGAAAATCATCACACGAAAATTTCAAGTTATGAAGCATAACCAAAACCGATAAGTCCCCCAATAAAATTCAAAGTTCAAATTTCCAACATTTTACTACGCAACTGAAAAAATCCAAAAATGGCGTCTATCTTCCATTGTGACTGCCCGGTTGTCGGCTAGCCTCATGCCCGAGGCTAGCTAGCGGCTCTCGGACCTAACACGTCCTACTTCTCGCACAATCTAGACCCGAGTGAGTGTCAGAGCTCCGCAATTCCCTATATGAAACTGGGACTAACGTGTTCAAAATAGACATTGAAATTCTCAATTTATCTCCCAATGTATCCCAGAAATTTACAGTGTGTAGATCACGCAAAAATAAGTGTTTACTGTCTCTTGGTAATAATGATTTAAGTGCTCCAGAACGGAGTTATAGATTTATTTAGTTGGGGTGTGTTGCTACACTGAATTACGTAGTTAGTTCAAATTTTGGTAGCAAAAAACAGACCGTCAAAAACTTTAGATTTCGTGCTTTAAGTTATTTTAGAAATACTCTCCCGTCTCTGCTGATTCTACTGGTGTAAAAATTATTCAAATCTGTTCGGTAATTCGAAAGATACTGATTTCCTTAATTTTCCATTGTTCAGACCAAATCTTCTGCTTTTTATTTATAGCCGGTTGTGTCCTGAGATTATCTTTAAATAGAACCTTGATTTATTTTAAGCCTTTTAGTGAAGTTTTTAGTCGGCTAAACCTGTTAGTTTCTGAATTATTAATTTCCAAAGTTTCGGTTTTTACGACGCCATAACCGGTTGTCTAATATTCACTTATATTTTCAGTTTATCGGTTGGTCATTACGGGAACTTTACAAAATATTACCTAGTTATTTATTTTACTTGTTTTCCTTTACTTTTAAAGCTCTGAAGTTATTCAAATGTGGTGGCATAAAATGTTTACGATCTCCCATGTGGAGATGCATGAAATTCCATATTTATTACTTTAAATCGGTTTTTAGCTGCAAGTTATGAGTGTATTTAATATCAAGTGGTGAAATCCTAATTATAAAAATGCTTTACAGTGTTCAATTTAGTAGTGTATTATGGCCATCGTAACGTAAATAAATCTGTGTCTTCTGCTTCACGGATAATAACGGATTACTCTCTTTTAGGTGAGTTTATTGCTTATATTTTCCTGGAAACTTCCTATTTATAGCTATTACATGTGTTATTTATCCACTTTATTGTATTAGGAGTGTTGTTGGCTCGACTTTATATGTGGTATCGTCTCCTGAAATTAACCTTAAACTTGGCCGAATTCTCGCGGAATATAGAAAATATAACTAGGGATACCTTACATCCCTTATCATAGCTGTTACTGACTGTGTTCTGCAGTAATTTTTACAAACAAATCTAACTGCTGTCCTTTGAACTCCTTCCAGTTCTTTTGTTTTATAACTAAAAAGTGCTCATAGTTATTCAAGATTGTTTATGGATGATGAACTTATTGGTGAGTGAAAAGTTATGCCAATTGTTTAGCAATTCAACATGATCTAAATGTTATTTCAACTTAGCAGAGATAAGATCATGGAAATCTGATGTATGTTTGTATTCCGTTCTTTTCTTGTGTTCTAAGTGATTGAGATGGATAGACAATATATATTATCTCACAGCCATAAAATTCATAAGTAGAGAGTAAGCTGTTCATTCCTTGGAATGGTTGATTCTTTTTAATTCTTGTTTGTAACACTACAAATCAACATGAAGTGGGACCACCACCTGACATGAGGCATATATAAAGAATCCAATTTTAGGTTTTAATCAAATTTTAGACAGTTGTAAAATATCTGTAAAGGAAATAAATAGTGTACACGTCCCTTATGTATTCTTACCTGATGTACTGTTATTCCGTATCAGACATGCATCATCAGGGATACGTCAATACTTTCAAGAATGTTCAGAGATGAACTGTGCATTTTGTGACCATTTGCCACAATCCTCATGATAGTGTCACAGGCTTGTTACAGAAATTGTGTGCGAGTTTTCTACAGACAGAAGACTGGGGTTTCTGCATAATTTACTGGAATAAATTTGGAAATTTCACTCACATGTGTGTGAAAATATTTTGACCAACAAGCAAAGATAAGATGTATGTATGTATTCCTTCTTTCCTTGTGGTGCTAGTGATTGGGGTGGATAGAGGAGAGATTAGTTTTGTGTAAAGCATCATCTGTTACTACAGTTCTGTGAGAATTGCAGAGTATAGTTGCAAAAAAGTATTCCTATACCTTAAGTATTTGTATGTATGCATATGTATTATTATGTATATTTATTATTATTTCACAGCCGTGAATTGCTTCAAGCTCATAAAGAGAGCTGTCATGGTCCACCAGGGCTTTGTGACTTCTGTGGTCAAACATTTTGCAGCACAGAAGAATTACGTCAGCACCGACGCATTGCCCACATTCACCGTTTACGTTGTCAGTTTTGCCATCGACTCTTCAGAAACAGGTTATGTACCTCTTACTAAATTGTTATTTGAACGTATATGGTTAGTTTAATAGAGAAAGTATTCATTCTTCTTTGGAACCGTTTCTTGGATGAGAAATTGACAGCAATAACCCTATTCTCTGAAACTGGGTTTCTTCATAAGTAAAATTTGAGTACTGTGAGAAAGGTATCAACTAACATTAGGGTAATCTCAATAATTTTTATACTTTTTGATTCATTAAAAAATAATTATTTTTCTTGGTGATTATTTGAAAGCTTAGAAATGAAAATTTATTGAGATGTAAAATTCTTTATAGTTACCAGCCAGTAAAATACACAGTATTTCAAATAGATGCTACTATTTATTGATGGTATTAGAGATAAAACCAAACCAATCATTTACCCAAATTGATTAATGGGCTACAAGAGGAAGATAAATGTTGTTAGGAAATTTTTTGGAGAACCCTTAGTCATTCAAGAGAACATAAGTTGATGAATATATTTACATAGTTCATTTTTGTAACCTAAAATATTGTATTGGCTCAGTGAATTCCAGCAGTAGGCATGCCCAGAACTATCTGCACAAGTTTTCCATATTACTGAAGTCCTATCTTGCAGTGGGAAAGTTTCTTACTTACCAGCCACTCATCCATCAATCAAAACTGCAGCCTCCACTGATTTCCTCAAAACTGTACATTGCCCAGCCACTCAACATACCTCAACCTCCTCCTTTGAAACCCACACCTTGCTCTCTGCACTCCAGCCCTGCTTCTAAGCCGAAATTGTCAGTTGTGAATCTGTCCTCTTTACCACTACCTGAACCCCAACTCTCTGTACTCTCCAAAGGCCTTACCTTTTCTCCTACCCCTACATTTGACCATGCCAACCTGGTCTGTGACTCTCTTTCATTCTGCTGATCACTCAGCTGGCAGTACCACTTTGCTACTCATGTCAGTGAACCTGGGTCTCAAGACTACCTGGAACCCAATCTCCAAAAATTCATATCATTATCTACACTACACCCACCACCTGTTTCCCAGAGCCATCCCATACAAATTTTTGAGGAATTCTTATCCACCAGTTTGGCTTCTCCTAGTTTTCTGAAATCCTTGGTGAACACTAGCAATCTCAGCCCAGCTGAAACCCATGCCAGAAAACAACTTTCAGCTAACCCCGACCTTATCATTCTTCCAGCGGACAAGGGCTCAACCACAGTAGTTATGAATTTCAATGACTATGTGGCTCAGGATTCAGTGAACCAGCAGCCAATATTGAAGGGGGAAATAGGTACAATTATAAAAAGGCACAGTTTTCAAATTTGAAGAGATATTTCAGAGAACGTTTCAGCAAATGAGTCAAGGTGGAAAGAGTTCAAGGAGATAATAAGAAAGAGGGAAGAAAAATTTATTCCAAGACAGAAAATAAAGAGAAGTAGAGAACCTGTGTACTATAATAGGGAAGTGAGGTGGTTAAAGTAGTTGGTAAGAAGAGAACATAACAGAGTTAAGAGACAGCAGGGTAGTAGGGAATATTTAAAACAACTAAACAAGGACTTAATAATAGAAAAGAAAGTGGCTAAAGATGGGTTTATGAAGAGTATTGTCAGTGCAAGAGGCCCATTGACTGATGCATCTCGAAATTTCTATGGCTATGTTAGAAAAATGAGGGAAGAGAGGGTGTTGAGAAACTTATAAATAAGGATGGAGAAGAAGTTACTGAGGATTTGAAGAAGGCAGAGATAATAAGTAACTGGTTTAGTGAGAGCATTACGGACAATGAATCAGAAACAGGAGGGTCTAATTTGAGGAACGAGCTTAAAAACACAATTACAAATGAAGATACCAAATTTTTTTAAAATACATCCTGAAGAAATCATGAAGGAAATAAGAAAGCTGAAAAAATGTAAAGGGGCTGGTGTAGATAATATTACTACAGATGTCTTAAAGATAGCCGGATGTGACATTATACCTTATCTTGAAATATTATTTAAATTGAGTCTAGATACTTGCTGCTTACCACAGGACTGTAAAAGTGTGATAGTTGTGCCGGTACATAAAGGAGGGGTGAGAAACAGAGTCGAAAATTACAGACCAATCAGTTTGACATCAGTGGTAGGTAAATTAATGGAAAGATTGATATGCAACCACATCAGAAATATATGTGAGGAATGTAAGTGGTTTTCAAGTAGGCAACATGGCATTAGGAAAGGATATTCATATGAATCTCAGTGGGTGGGGTATATGCAACATATTTCAGATGAAGTGGACAAGAGAGGCCAAATTGAAAGTGTAGCACTAGATCTGTCAAAGGCTTTTAAAAGAGTGAGCCATAAAATGGTAGTAAATATGTTAAAAACTATTGGGCTGGATGAGAAAGTGATTTTCTGGGTAGAAGAATTTTTAAAAGGTAGAACAGAAAGTTAGTGTAGGAAATGCAGTATCAAAGAAGTGGAATTAAAAATAGGAGTGCTGCAGGGTAGCATATTGGAACCATTGCAATTCATTATTCTAATGAATAATTGTGTTGATTGTTTACTATCTGAAATTAGATTGTTTGTAGATGACATAATGCTATATAGAAGGATCAAAATGGTAGAGGACTCTAAACAGTTGCAAGGTGATCTGGACAGGATATCTTATTGGGTTGGTAAACATGGGATGAAGATAAATGTAAAGAAGAGTCAACTTATTAGATACACAGATAAAAAACAGAAGATTAATTATGATTATAAGGTGGGGAAAGAATTTCTTGCTGAGGACTTGAAATGTAAATATCTTGGTATTGCATTTGATATCAAACTTAACTGCTCAGGACACATTAGACAGGTGGTAGGAAAAGGTTTCAAAATTCTGCACTTGTTGGAGAGAGTGATGAGGGGATGTACAAGAGAAGTAAAAGAATTGGGTTACAAAACTTTGGTCAGACTATTGCGCGAATATGATAATGTAGTATGGGACCCACATTTTAAATATCAAATACAGGAGTTGGAGAGGGTGCAAAAAAGGTCTGCTTGAGTTGTTTCTGGAAATTATCGCAGAATGCAATCAGTAACAGATATGATAAAAGAGCAGGAATGGGATTCATTGCAAGACAGGAGAGGGTGAAGATGGTCGTGGGAGTGTACAAGGCATATACTGGTGATGGGGCATGGAAGGATATTGGTATAGGTATAAAAAGTAGTGCATGGAAGGGAAAAGATGACCATGACCACAAGCTAGCACTAGATTTCAGGCACAAGGGTGAGAGAAGATTCTCTTTTTTAGGTAAGGGTGTCAGGGATTGGAATAAGATATCAAGGGAAATGTTCAATAATTTACCAAAAATGTTGAAAGAATGTAAAGTTAAAATTTGTAGAGGGGGTTACAGGAAAAGGGAAAGATTGGTGTTTAGGAAAATTGCTACCAGAGCGTGTGCTCGATTGCAATTAAATTAAAAGAAGCCCTTCGTCAGTTATCAGAAGCCAACACTTACTGACACCTCACTGTAGATCCCACACCTGTTGTCAACAAGAAAATACAGGAATATATACAGTTCAATGGGCCCATCGAAGCTCTCACTCAACAGTCAATATCTTTCCTTACTCCTCAAAATCCATGTATGCCTACCCTGTACTTCCTTCCCAAATTCATAATTCTGGTGATCCAGGATGCCCGCTAATCTCTTCATGGGCCACCTGGACCAGATATTTTTGGAGAACATTTCTATCAAAACCCTTGTGTGGCTATGGTTCATAGATGATATTTTTATAATCTGGACAGATGGAGAAAACACCCTTCTAAATTTTCTGAAGGATCTTAATACCCTTAATAACTCACTCAACTTCACATGGACCTACTCCCACAACCAAGCAACACTCTTGGATGTCAATCTGACCCTCTCCAATGGCCACCTCAACTCTTCAATCCACACCAAACCCACCAACCTACAGCAGTACTTCCATTTTGACAGTTTCCATCCGTATCATACCAAATGTTCCCTCCCGTACAGTCTTGGTGTTCTAGACAGTCGTATACACTCCACCAAGAAACCTCTAATGGAGTATTCAAACAACATCTCACAAGCTTTGGTAACCCACAACTATCCCCCAGCTTTGGTTTACAAGCAAATTTCACGAGCCACATTACATCCTACTCAGACTCCAAAAATAACTAATTAATGTAAAAATTTCAATGACAGTAATGTAAAATATTGTCCATTTAAATTTACTTTCTCCTAAGCAAGGTATAAAGTTATTTGAAAAATTTTTAGTGCTTTTTTTTTTTGAATGTGGTTTTTATGTTTTTTAAACAATTATTTTATTTTTAAATTTTTAGTGGTATTATAGTTTGTTTTGTATTTTAAATATGCTGCAGCAGTTCCCATTTTGTGAACTTCCTGGTAGCTCAGGGTGTTGTGTTAAGGAATGTCAGTTTATATTTTGGTCCAGGCTATGTTTCGATCGTATCATAAGTTCATAACATCTGTTAAAGCTGCTGGTCTATAACCGAAACATATAACATCTGGGCATTAATACATACCACATACAGAAATCTGTCTCTGGAATATATCTGTTTGCTCCGGCATCACAGAGAAAATATAGATCTTTAATTTGTTTTAACAACGTGAAAGTTTATAGAAGCTTTATAGAAGAACTAGAAAGTATCATCGATGAAGAGAACCTAGTGATAATGGGAGACTTCAATGCCCAAATAGGAACTGATAGGTCAGGCTATGAAGGAATTATGGGGCCATACGGATTTGGCAGTAGAAATGCTGAGGGAGACCTTCTGCTCGACTTATGCACAAGAAATAAACTTGTGGTGAAAAATTCATGGTTTCAGAAAAAAGATAGCCACAAAGTAACAAGATACAGCTGGGATGGCCAACATAGATCTGTAATAGACTACATTGTAACAGATAGGCTAAGTGGAGAAAAAATGCAAGATGTGAAAGTAATACCCAGCGAAAGTCTCAACAGTGACCACAGACTACTTGTTGCTGATATGAGAGTTACTAAAGCTATTGCAAAGGTAACTAGGAAGAAAAGACAGAGAGTTAAAGACTGGAAACTGAAAGACATGGACTGCAAACAGCAGTTTCAAGAGGAAATTAGAGCCAAAATACCAACAACAGATATACAAAATGGCCACGAAGAATGGAATTATTTTAAGACAAGTCTTGTTGCAAGTGCAGAAAAAATATGTGGAAGAACAAGCAGGAGAGTTAAAGAGAAAAGGACATCATGGTGGAACAACAGAGTAAAAGAAGCAATAGCCAAAAGAAATAAAGCCAAAAAAGCTCTAGATATTGCCAAGTCCTACAGAAGAAACAACAGTGATCAAGCAGATAATGGCAGATTGGAAGAGATGGCAAAAGACTATAGAAGGAGCAAATTGGAAGTTAAAAGAATTGTACAAGAAGAAAAGGAGAAAAGCTGGGATGATTTTACATCTAAACTAGAAGAGGATAGTAAAGGGAATATGAAAATGTTATATGGAATTGTAAAACACAAAAGATCGGATAAGGAAACAATTACAGCAATAGAGACAGCTGATGGAAATATAGTTCGCAATATAAGAAGTATCAGGGAAGCCATGAAACAATATTTTGACAAACTACTAAATGGACCTAATGGGATAAACGATGAAGAAACAAGTCAGAGAATAATAGATGAAGGCACCCCAATAACTTGGTTAGAGGTCGAGAGAGCTCTCCATAAGATGAAAAGTGGCAAGTCAGCAGGAGCCGACGAAGTTACAGCCGACATGATTAAAGCTGCCGGTCCACCAGGGATACAATGGCTGTATAGAGTCCTCAGAGCAATATGGAATGATAACCAAATACCAGAAGACTGGACGAAAGGGGTGATAATTCCTATATTCAAGAAAGGGAACAGAAGGAAAAGTGAAAACTATAGAGGTATTACCCTCCTATCCCACGGCCACAAAATTATGGAAAAGATAGTTGAAGCCAGAGTACGAACAATATTAGAGCCCATCTTAGAAGAGGAACAACATGGGTTTAGGGCTGGAAGAAGCACAACAGATCTAATATTTGCCTTGAGAATGCTGGTGGAAAAATATTGGGAAAGAGGGAAAAACCTAATTATTGTGTTTATGGACCTAGAAAAGGCATACGATAATGTTCCTAGATCAACTATCTGGAAAAGTCTAAGAAAACTTGAAATACCAGAGTACCTCATAAGAAAGATCCAAATGCTGTACAATAACTGCAAGAGCTGTGTCAATGTTGGGGATGGTTACTCTGAATGGTTTAGTACAACCAAAGGAGTACAACAAGGAAGTGCCCTTTCACCCCTTCTGTTCATAGCGGTGATGGATAACATCTTAAAAGAACTAAAAAGAACATTCAATAGAGATCTACAGGCACTGGTGTTTGCAGATGATGTAGCAGTATGGGATGAAACAGAAGAAGGAATACAAAACAAATTGAAGATGTGGAATGATAAGTTTGAAGAATATGGAATGAAATTGAATCCAAAAAAACTGTAGCACTAAAAATAAGCCGAAAGAATACAGACTGTCATATAAAATTAAAAGACCACGAAGTTGAAGTTGTTGACCAATTCAGCTACCTGGGGAGCATAATTGCCAATAATGGTAGAAGTGATTTAGAAATAGTGAGTAGAGTAACCAAAGGAGCCAACTTCTACAGTACTGTGCGAGGCTTACTATGGGACATGAAGGTTCCCAGAAGAGCAAAAATTGTCTTGTACAAATCATATCTCATTCCCATTCTCACATATGCTTTGGAAACATGCACACTAACATCAAGGGACCTTAGCAAGATCCAAGCATGTGAAATGAAGTTTCTTAGAACAGCCCTCCAGAAAACTAGACTTGACCGCATAAAGAATGATGAAATTAGATCAAACCTAGAGCTAAGGGAATCCATGGAAGAGAGACTTAGGTCATCTAGACTTCGATGGTTTGGGCATGTGAAGAGAATGACTAGCAAAAGACTGCCAAAAACTTATTTGGAAAAAAGGATACTGGGCAAAAGACCAGTGGGAAGACCAAGAAGAAGATGGACAGACCAACTGAAGGAGGATGTAGAGAGAAGAGGCTGGAATTGGGAGTACATCACAGACAGAGAAACCTTTATGGACAGGAAAAGATGGAAAACAATCGTCTATAATAACCAAGGCTCGTAAACCACACCCGGGAAACTGGAGATGGTCCTCAACGATAATGATGATGAACGTGAAAGTTTGGGATCCAAGTTGAAATCTGAAGTACATGTTGAGACATTGTGATACATTTATTTTATAAATATTATGCCATGACTTAAAAATAGCTTAATTGATTTTTACAGGATTTAAAACTGTGGATTTTTGTAAAGAACATTGGAAATTAAAAGGGGTGAGGGTAAAGGGGAAGAGGGATTGGGCTTTTGTATACCAAATGTAGACTGCCTTTTCTGATTGATTTAAAGTATACGTGTGTAAATTTCTAGTGATATCAGATAAAACTGTAGGTATGTATAAAAAACAACTAAGAGGTGTGGAGACGAAGAGTAGTTTGGTTTTTGGAAAGCTAGTGTGGGCAGAATTTTTCTGTTTGTTTTAAAGTATACATGTGCAAATTTCCATCAAAACCAGATAAAAACTGTCACTTTGTGTAAAGAACATTTGAAAAAATTAAATGGGGTAAGGGAGTAAGGGGTAAGGTTTTGTAAACACAATGTTGACACTATGATTCTCTTTGCCTTTAAGTATACATGTGTAGTGTTCCATGGAAATCTGATAAAACTGTGGATATCTATAAAGAACATTGGAAATTAGGAAGAGTATGTTTTAAAGTATACGTGTGCAAATTTCCTTCAGAATCGGATAGATAGATAGGATGGAAAGGAAGGAGCGGAGTTTGGACTCTCGAAACCAAGGGTAGGCAGTATTTTTCTGTTTGTTTTTGCAGTATACATGTGCATACTTCCTTCAAAATCAGAAATAAATGGTAGCTTTGTATAAAGAACATTGACAGTAATTAAAGGGGTAGTAAGGGGCATAGGGTTTGTGTTTTATGAAAGTTATGTGGACAGTATTTTTCTTTTTCTATTTGTTTTAAAGTATACGCATGTGAAAGTTTCATCGAATCAGATTGAAATGTGGGTTTAGGACAAATATTAAGGGAAGGGGGCTAGGGTAGTTGTTTTGATTTTTTGGTCAGAAATCTTCTCCATAAAAAATTACATACAAACGTGGCAACTTTCATAAAGATCGGTCAAATGGTGTCGAATGTAGCTTTCTAAAAAGAAATTGACAAAAATCAAGGGGATGGAATTGGGGAGAGGTGTTCAGTTTTTGCAAACCAAGAGTTGGCATTATTTTTCTCTTTGTTTTATAGTAAAAATTTGCTAAATTCTGTCTAAACTGGATAAAAATTAAGTGGTTTAATGGGGAGAGGGGATGGTTTTTAGATCTTTTTGTCAGACACCTTCTTCGTGAAAAAATACATATAAGCACCAACTTTCATGGTAATCGGTCAAACGATTGCGACTGTAGCTTTTTATAAAGAACATTGACAAAAGTTAATGGGGTTGAAGGAGGGAAAGGGTGTAAGCTACCTTACTTTTATATCTTTAATAATCAGCTAAAAAGCGACGAGAAATAGGGTTAATGTTACTACACAGTACCGCAGCTTAGAAGCAAATTCACAATGCCTTAAAGTCAGAAAAGTAGATAAGCAGATAACAATAAGAATAAACAAACAGTTTATAGTAGAAGATCACTTTTAAACTCACCTAAATAAGCATAATCCTTAATCATCCAAAATTGTAAACAACCTAGTTCGGTTACGTGATCATATCACTAAATTTTCCAAACGTTTCGGGACTGTAAAACACTAGTATAATAATAATTATACTAATGAGAGTAAAATTCACTGATAATTTGTAGTTTCAGATAGATTAAAGACAGTAAACACAAAAGTTTAAACAAACTATACATGTGCACTCTTTAATAAAAGATTATAACTTGAATCGATAATTTTCGAGCTTAAAAAGTAGTTTTTATGATACCAAATAATATTACAAATAACATTTTTTAAGTTTCAAGTAATTGCCGGTTGTCTAGTAAAAGATGTAAGTAATTTTAAAGTTGCAAAATAAAACGAAAATGTGGTCATTTATAAAATAGAATTACGAACCTTTAAAGCCACTTCAGTAACTAAAAACACTTGCAGAACACTTAAATAAATTAAAGGAAAGCTCAGTAAATAACATTTTTGTGAAATAAGTAGCAAATAAGAAAATAGTAATTTCAAGCAGAATTTTAAGACAAAGGTTTCTATGTTGGATTTTAGAAAATTAATAACTTTTGGAATACGTAACGAATTTTAAAGAAAGTTAGCTCATTGGAATCAGCAGTCGTGTGAGAACATTTTTGCAATAGTTTAAACTAAAAATTATAAACATGAAAAAATTACACACACAATTTCACTAACGAAAATAAATGTTTTGCAAGGATTTGACGAAATTTGAGACTAAAACCCACTAATCATAAAACACTTCTACGGAGACACTCTACGCATAGTGATTTTCTGAGAGCCCTCCATTAACATATTTTTCTTGAACATTTTTTTGATTTTGGTAGTAAGATGCCATTCTGATAAAAGGAAGTGTGGGTTGGACTGTTTCAGAAGACGGGAGATCTCGGTGGCGTACGGACGTGTAGTTGGATTCAAGCACGTTGTGGCGTGGAGGATCATGGGAAGACTTAGAAACAGGAAGTGATGGCGAAGCTCTTCTGGGTGGCCATGTTGAAAATTTGAATTTTGTAATTCATGTGGACAGTTGGGAGGAGAGTGAATTTTCTGTTCGGGGTTCGGCAGTCCTGTTTGCTTCATTTCTTGCAACTTACGTGTGATGAGTAGTCTGATGCCTTAGCTAACTGAAGTATATGCAATATAGGGAACTTTTTTCAAGAATACATTGCTTTTGTGATCTGAACTTTAAAATTTTTCATTTCTAAGATAGTACCCTTCTTACCTAGGGTTTATTTATGTGTGTGGTGGCCGTTTCTATTGTGCTGTTAGCGATTTCTGACGGTTTTTCATCATTTGTCAACCATTATCAGTATTATGTAGGTGCAACAGTTTAGGTGGAGAAGCTGATACTCACCCCGGTATGCGGCTAGGCCCCTAACAAGGGGTTGAGCTTTGGCAACTAAATGTTGACAGGATATGGCAACTTTAATGGAGACCAGTTAAATGGTGTCGACTGTAGCTTTGTATAAAGTACATTGGTAAAAATTTAGGGAGTGGATAGGGGGGAGAGGGCTTCAGTTTTTTTAAACCAAAAGTTGACAGTATTTTTCTCTTTATTTTTGACTATACATGTCCAAGGTTTCATCAAAATCGGATAAAAAAATGGTGGTTTGTATAAAAATTAAGGGGTGTAGAGGGAAGAGGGGTGGTTTCTTATTTATTTATTTTTTGGTCATAATCTCCATGAAAAATTACATGTATATGCTAACTTTCATGATAATCGGTCAAACAGTGTCGAGTGTAGCTTTTTATGAAGAACATTGACAATAATTAAAGGGGTGGAAGGAGGGAGGGTGGGTTGAGCTTTGGCAGACCAAATGTTGATAGAATTTTTTTCTTTGTTTTAAAGTATACATGGGCAAAGATCAATAAAAATCAGATAAGAAATGTAGGTTTCTATGAAATTAAGGGGTGTTAAGGGGAGAAGGGTGTTTTTTTAATTTTTTTGGTCAGAAACCTTCTTCATGAAAAACTACATGTAATTGTCAACTTTAATGGAGATCAGTTAAATGGTGTCGGCTGTAGCTTTGAATAAAGAAAATTGGTAAAAATTAAGGGGGTTGGATAGGGGAAGAGGGGTTCTTTTTTTTAAACCAAAAGTTGACGGTATTTTTCTCTTTATTTTTGGCTATATATGTCCAAAGTTTCATTGAGATCGAATAAAAAATGTGGATTTGCATAAAAAATTAAGGGGTGGAAGGGGGTAGAAGGGGTGGTTTCTCAATTAAATTCATATGGGACCACTTTGGAGGTATACACTATCCACTAAAATAATTTCATTTAATTCGGTTCAAAATTGGCGAAGATATCACTGAACATACATACAAAAGAAAGAAGAAGGAAAAAAAAAACAGACGAATTGAGAACCTCTTCCTTTTTTTGAAGTCGGTTAAAAATGATAATGAATAGAAAATGGAAAGTAAAACTGTGCATGGGGATCCGTTGTGGAAGTGCAGTAGATCTCAGTTAATGGCCCCAAATTCCTATTAAGTAATGGACATAGGTGCAAACGGCTGAAAAGCAAAATATTCGGAAATTTGAAATTAAAAATGAGCAAAATTTGAAGTTACAATCTATAAAGATAGGTACTGGTAAGTGGTGGTTCTATGGGAGAAGGTGCAGTTGAGGGGGATGGGTGGGAGGAAAATTAGTGCTATCTTAAATTTAGACCTGGTGGTTGTCTGGTACCCAGTTGGTACTGATAAGCCAGTTCCCACCTTCTAAGTTCCGAAATATTGCTTTTATCTGAGAGGACTCTGATGGTGCGGACTGAGAAACGTGTTAAAAATGTTGGTACCATGTGTGGTGGCATGATAAGATACAGGGTGGTCAGGGTTCTGGGTGTGTACCGATATTCTGTGTCCATTCATTCTAATGGCCAGTGGATTTGTTGTGAGTGGAATGTAGGAGGCTGGGCAATGGTTGCAAGTGAGTTGGTATATAAGGTGGGAGTATACACAAGTGGCGAGTCCTGTGATAGGAAAGCTTTCCCCAGTTATGGGGATGGTAAATGTGTATGTATATATATATATAATAACAATGAGCAGGAAAATGCCTTAAGGCAATAAAACTAAGAATGGATAGGGAAATATGACCCAACACTTACCAAAGATGAAGGCGGCTGGGACGATGAACACACAAAAAAACACAAAAAAGCACAATATTTCGCCAATAGCCTTATTCGTGTGGAAGTGAGACATCAGGCAGAGTCAGCTGTGTACACAGCGACTGCCGTCCAGTGAATGATTAACAGACATTCAACAGGTTTACACTCTTGTGCTTTGTTCTGTTAGGTGTGGGAAGTATCCCTCTTTCACTAAAATATTTGAAAACTTCTGCTGCCTTGCATATTAATTGATCTCCCTACCCAGTTCAAACCTTGTATATTTAAGTCGTACCCATTAATATTAATTCTATTTCAGAACTGCTTTCCCAAAATTCTCTTAATTAGGTAGTCATCATGGAAAATAAAAATTGCTTTCCTTGACACAAAACTGATATCTTATGAAATGTCAAAAGTGAAATTTTACATGAATACCTATTGTTATACTTTCATTATTGATGTTCCCTTTTACTGCAGTTATGATGGTTTATGTTGGAGATTAACTTTCTATGTGGGTTTATCATCACGTTAAACATGCTCACTTGAAGATACGGGTTCTTTAAAATAGATGTCATCCAACTCCTCACTGTGAATGTTTAATCAACTGAATATATTGAAGAAAAAGACATGGTCAAGTTACAAAATGAAATATGCAAGATATGTTGACAAACTAATTTAGCTTTAATATTTTCCTTAAAAAGTATCTCCAGCGCCACTGATTGGTGTGAATATAATCGTCAGACTTCAACATCAAAAGAAAACAGGTTCTAATTATTACAAAAGCTTCCACAGTCACTGCATGTATTATCTTGGTTCTCCGGGTGGAGTTGCATCAATTTATTAAAACGTAACATTTCTGCCATCATGCTGTGGCTTTCTTCAGAGGACTGCTTTGTCAGTTGCTGCTATTGCCTTATATAGTAGAAAGAAGCTAGCGCACTCACTAACCGTCCATGGTGATGTCACCGCCACATTTAAAGAAGACATTTCTAGCCAATAGTTATATCGTAGATGCTTGTAATAAGGCCTTGGCATGCCTTGACCACTCCACTTTGTCTCGCACTGCAGCATCATTGGCAGAGAACAACAAACCACTTGACAAGGCAGTGGCCATTCTGCCATACATCCAAGGAGTGATGGATAAGATTGGTCAGCTGCTTTAAAAGAAGAACATCTGTCCCATATACAAGACCGCTAGGAAATTATCCAGCATCCTGACCAGCGTTAAAGATACGAGAGAAAGCACTTCAGGCATTTGAAAAATAATGACGCCAGCAAGTCTGCTGTAGTTCTACATTCAGCTGATAGTGACCATTCAATTTTATTTGATCAGAACAGCGTTATAGCCATTGAGAACAAATGTTGGCCTAAGCATATAAGAGAAGGGTAAGAAATACAAAAACGGCCAAACAACATGAATGTTGACAGTGGTTTGCTACTTGACCATATTTGGTCATACCTGCTCAAGAAAATCCAAGGTGAACAAACCCATCCTGCTGCCTACACAGGGCACGGTGATGGGACATTTAGTGAGCATGCTAGCTTCCTTCTACTACAGGGTACGACAATAAAACCTCCCTCATTTTAATAGAAAATCACAGAAAATCTAAATATGAAAGAGAATAATTACTTTAATTTATGAAAAATACCTACTTTGCCATTTTTGATTAATTGATTTTAAAAATTATATCTGCTAAATGACGTCCTCCATTGTCAACACATTGACGAAGTCTATCCCAGAAGTTCTCCATACATCTTCGTGTCATTTCTCTTGTAATGGCTGCCACTTCTTGGGTAATGGCCTCTTTCAGTGCTTGCAGTGATGTGGGACGATGTTTGTATACTAGAGTCTTTAAGTGTCCCCAAAGAAAAAAATCAAGGCGATAAATTAGGTGGCCTTGAGGGCCTTGCAAAGAGAGAAGATACCCAGGAACCAACTTGTGCAACATTTCCATAGAACGCCGAGAGGTGTGGGTTGTTGCTCCATCTTGCTGGAACCACACTTCTTGATCTTCAGGATATGCAATAAACTCGTTTATCGTAGGTTGTAGGAAGGTCTCTACCCTGTGACAAGAACGGTATGAATTAACCGTTACTGTGTGACCACCTTCATCGAAAAAATATGGTCCCCACACAAAACATTCAGCAACAGCGTACAAAACTGTCACATGAGGGCTGTGTAGTGGTCGCTGATGAATTTCACGATGGTCTTCTGCAGCCCAGTAGTGGAAATTCTGTTTGTTTACAGTTCCTGATAAGTGGAAATGGGCCTCATCTGAAGAAAAAAACAAAGTACCAGGTGGAATGTTTGGAAGAATTTCCTCACATGCATCTTTGCGAGTTTCACTTAATTCCTGGGTAACCATCATTTTGAAGGGGGTGCATATGAAGTTCTCTATGAAGAATTCTTCTTATTCTCCTATCATATAATCCCAGGGCAGCTGCATGTTTAAGTGCTGAACGGATTGGTGATTGTTGCACAGACACACTCACACGCGCCAGGTTTTCCGGTGTTATTGCAGTCTGAGGACGGCCTGTAGGTTTTCTTTTCAGTGCTGAACCTGTCTTTCTAAAGTTTGACACCCACAGTTGAATAGTTTTTCTATCCTGGACACGATCATGTCAGCCAAGTTCGAATCATCTCCGAAATGCTCGCTGAGTACTAATCACAGAACCGCTGTTACGAATAAATTCTTCCACAACAAATGCATGATGCTCACCAAGACACACCATAGTGCAAACTGAAAATCGCACGTACATCGCTTTCAAACAAAACACACTCCACATCTGCATCCTCACTTCAACCCGCACGTCGGCTACGTCAAATGCAGGATGCTTTATTGCTGGACCCTGTATATAAGGTGATAGCGGCAACTGACAAAGCAGTCCTCTGAAGAAAGCCACAGCACCATAGCAGAAACATTAGATTTTAATAAATCGATCCAGCTCCACTCGGAGATTCAAAATAATACATATAATGACCCTGGAAGCTTTCGTAATCATTTGATGAATCTCTATGGGGAGAATATTTTTAAATCAACCAGACAGTTTGCATCACTATGACAGAAGAGGAACATGACGCTTAGCCATCTAGCCTTTCTTTGTAGGTGCCATGATAAAGACTTCCTCCCAGGTTTTTTCATGATCAAGCATCATATGCAGACACCGACAGCCCACCGCATCCTGAAAAGGAACTCTCAGGCATGCTCTGTGATCGAATCCACAAAAATTAAAGAGAATTAACAGCACTGGAAGTAAGTATCTTCAACCTGCACTTATTCTTTAGCAGCATCTTAGGCACCAGTGACTGGACCAAATTGAAACAACTGTCATGGAATCAAGCTTACAATGCCTTTGAACAAATGAGGAGGTGGCAAATCATGAAGTTTTAGAAGTTAGCAGATCAGCAGCATCCCCAGTAGCAAGCAAATATGTTAGAGCGTTGTGTGGTCAACCTCACTGAGGAACCATTAGACACCTCTCAGTTCTCACTAGAGGACTTAATTCACTATAACACCGGCTGAAACACTGATGGATGAGGTGATTGCTGCAGTGGGGTCTTCTGTTTTGTGCCTAATAGCTGATGATGTTTACAAAATCTGGAGTGCCATGGTGAAGATTTTATCTAGTGCAAAGCCACCTGCACCGAATCTCACTCAGGAAGAACATATTGCCCTGTGTCAATTGAAAGAGAGGGAAAATATAATTATTTCACCTGCTGACAAAGGCAATGCTTCTATTGTCATGTATTCTGATGAATACCATCGGAAGGTGGAGATGCTGTTACAGGACGAGACATATGAAAAGTTTAAAATCAATCCTCTACAACAGATTAGACGCCTCGTAACCACCAAAATACGTGAAGCAACCTCAACTGAACCTGAGGCAAAGAAGAAATTAACTACTTCCAACAATCTCCCTCCTAGATTTTACGGCCTTCCAAAAATCCACAAAGACAGTGTATCTCTGAGACCTATCGTCAGCACTCTTCAATCTCCTATTCATCCACTGGCCAGATATTTAGCAGAAAAGTTGAAGATTTTGAGGAACTCTTCCTCGACCACATCAAAAATTCCTCCCATTTCATTGAAATCATCAGGAACGGATGACTAGAAGAAAATGAAATTCTTGTCAGCTTCGATGTCACATCGCTTTATACTAACGTGCTAGCACAGGAGGTCATTATTATAATCAGAGAGAGATTATAATCGCTCAACAGGCTACTGGAATGGGCTTCACTTACTGAGTTCTGCCTGAAAATGACCTTCTTTCAGTAGAAGTATCACTTCTGCCAACAGAAGGAAGGAGCCGCTATGGAAAGCCCATTGTCCCCAGTAGTCGCCGACTTATTTATGGTAAGCTTTTGAAACTGAAGTTATCCATAATGCCTCCTTCAAACTGTCGCTATGGCTGAGATTTGTGGTTGACACATTTGTCACCTGGCCCCAAGGAATAGATTTGCTTCATGTCTTCTTCAATTATTTAAACAGAGACCATTATCAGATCAAGTTTACTATGGAGATTGGATGTATTCCTGGATGTATTAGTTACAAGAAATGATGATGGCTCCTTGGGCCACTGAGTATACTGAAAACCAATGCATGCTAATCGGTACCTCCACGCTGACTCTCACCATCATCCAGCGGTCAAAAGCAGAATTTTAAAAACTTTAACTATCTGCGAGACTTTCCTGGTATATTGCCACAGTGTAATCTTCACGGATGTACAGGCAGATGGTGTGCTGTCTTCATCAGGTGTGATATGGATTCCGGTGATTATTAGACTGCTGCTACTGCCTCGACTGACCTCTCTCATGTTACAATCCCATTTATATGCCACACCTGACTGTGAAGCATAGTGACAGTAATTCATAACAAGGCACATCATATAAGTAGGAGTGTGAACGTAGTCAGGCCAACCAAGGCAGTACTAGCAGGCTTCTAACAACCGGAAACCACATGACAGCAGACCTAGCTTTCAAAATGTTGTGATTTCATGACATCCTTGAAGATTGCATTGCGTCCCAGTAGTATGATTATATGTTTCTAAAATCAAGTCATTATGTGTGTTCCTTAGTCAGAATTCACATAAACAACATTTACTTAAATCCTTCATTTTTATGTGTGTTGCCTGGTATGTATATGAAGTAGTGTCCTGAAACTTATGAAATCACATAAAATTTATAGCTATAATTTTTTTCAGGGGATAATGCAAAAAGAATCAATTTTTAATAAACTATTTTGTATAGAACAAATGAAGTTATTTGTTTTGTTTTCACAAAAATATGTAGAATTGATTTTTCAATGTGCTCTGCTGCTGCCATTTTTTACAAATATCATCATCTCTTCATAGTAACATGTATAGAGTTTTATGTTTTCTTTTACTGTTTTTTTTATGTTGAACTAGAGATATGCTGTTTAATCGTTTCTCACTTCCAACCTACTACAACATATTCTGTCTATGAATTATTTGAATGTTTAATATTTTACCCACTTTTGTTACATAAAAAACCTAATTTATGTGGTCAAGGATCAAATGACAGAGCTTGGGAATTTGTTTCACTTGTCATGACTGGACATACAGCTTACCAAAGAATCTGATCCTTGGAGCATTAATAAGCTACTTCACATATATAAGGAAAGTTTTTCTAGAAATGAATGTTCGATCAGAGTCCACTGTAAACTCCATCCTGAACTGAGAACATTGGTTATTTACACCATTTCCTTGCCACAAGGTGCCAGACCAATCTAGTGAAAACTCTATTTCTAAGGCTCTCCTAGTTTATAATTTTCACTATACATCTTCTGTTGCTATTGATCTAATTGAATATTTATTTTTAGGTATGGAATTCTTCCAATAAAGTGACAATACTGTTTCAATTATTTAACTCAGCTTTATTTGTTGTGTTAACAGATTTCTGCTACGTGAGCATCTGGCAGAACACGAAAAGTCAGCAGTGCAACCTACAGAACTACAGTTTATTTCTGGCATAGATCTGACACATAACCTGGAAGATGGAGACATCGTTATACCACTAACTCCACATGAGTGTGGCATTTGTGGTGCTGGATTTGCACGCAAAGGTAATCCATGTTATATTCATCTGTTAAATATAGCTTCTGTCTGGTAGTTTCAATATAAATATCATGCAGTTTTAGTTTAATATTGAAAAGAACTACTTAAGATTATGAAATCACTTTGAACAAATATTTTTCTGCACTTCACAAAAATAAATTAGATGTCCAGTAATCTTCCTAATTATTCTCTTTCTATTCCTTGACTTTCTCACATCCACTCTGCCCTAACCCTCTTTCCTAAGCTCCATTCCACTCCCCAAGAAAACGTCAGCATCATGGAAACTCAATCCATGAGAGAACTGTCCAGTTATTGTAACATTATCAGATTGCCTGCCAACAAGGGATCAACCAGTGATGGACCGCAATGACCATGAGGCTGAGACCCTAAGGCAGCTGTCTGACACCAGCACCTACCCTCCACCCATATGCCAGGAAATAAAATCTCTCCTTGTGGGACCCCATACAAGGCATCTCTTCTCAGTCCATCTCCCTTCTAACTCCCCAGAATCCTTGTACACCCAACCTGTACCATCTTCCCAAAATCCACGAGGTTGGCAATCCTGGGTGACCTATAGTTGTGGCAAATGGGTTATCCACTGAATGTATTTCAGTCTTGGTGGATCAAGATGTCCAACTCTTTTCTCAGAATCTTCCCTCCTATTTCAAGATATTCCACATTTCCTTGAGTGTCTGTCTACAATCTACAATTTTCCTTGTTTCCACTGATGTAACCTCTTTATAAACAAACATTCCTGACAGTCAGGGCCTCAGTGAGCGGGAACACTTCCTAGTTATCTGACCTCCACACAGTCTTCCCAGTACATATTTCCTTTCACCCTTGGTGCACCTAATTCTCTTCAAATACTTTTTCTCCTTCAATTCTAAAGTATAACACTAGATTTGTGGCACCATCATGGGCATACACATGCCTCTGTCCTATGCCTATGGAGGAACATTTCATGAACAATGTCTCCTCTAAACACACTGTGTGGTTCAGATTTATGACCTGAAGCCACAGTGAAAATCAGTTTCTATAATTTCTAAATTTAATTAACAATAACCATACCATCAATTTCATGTCGACTTATTCCTACTCACATATCACATTCCTCAGTGTGGGAATCCCTCTTAGACATGGGCTCCTTCATACCTCTGTCCACATCAACGGTAACGAAAATATTTTAGATATAGTCGTTACAAATAGGCCTGAATTATTCATGGATATCTCTATCACCATGGGAATAAGTGATCACAAAGCTGTAATTGCTACAGTAAAAGTAACAACCACGTGTAATAAGAGAAAAGAAAAGATCGTTTACAGATTCGAAAAGGCTTCAAAAGAGTGTTTTAGAGTGTATTTGAGGCATAATTACCATACCTTCTTAGTAGCAGAAGGCAAAGTTGAAGAGAGGTGGCATCGATTCTTAAGTATAGTTGGGGAAGGTATGAATTTGCATATACCAAAACAGACAATTAGGGAAGGGAATGATCCCCCATGGTACACACGGGAGGTTAAAAGGTTACTCAAAAAGTAAAGGAAGATACATGCACAATCAAAAAGGACGAGTTAGAGGAGATAAGGGAACATGTTAAGAATGCGATGCGTGAGGCCTTTAATTACTTTTGTGCCAATTCTCTCTCTAAGAGCCTCACTGAAAATCCTAAGAAATTTTGGTTGTATGAAAAAAATAGTTAGTTGTAGTGGGAACAATAAGCCAGTTCTAATAAAAGAAAGACAGAAAGTTGAACACAGCTGTGACTAGGCTACCGTATTTAACACCAAATTCAAAAATTCATTTGGCGGTGAAAACATGGAAAACATCCCCACTTTATCACATCGTGTGGAATTAGAGATGGATCTGATATAAATTGATAATGTAGGTATTGTAAAGCAATTAACACTCCTGAAGTGGGGTAAAGCCCCGGGTCCCGATGGTATACCGGTAAGAGTAATTTCTGAATATGCAGAGGAAATTGAATCATTTCTGTCAGATATGTTCCATAAATCCTTAGAAGAGAGAAAAGTACCTTCTAGTTGGAAAATAGCCCAGATAATTCCCGTTTTCAAGAAAGGAGATTGGAGTGATCCTAGGAATTATCAACCCATATCTCTAATCTGAAGCAGAATTCTGGAGCATGTCATATGCTCGAACATTTTGAAGTTTCTAGATGAGACTGAGTTACTTACACCGTGTCTACAAGGATTTCAGAACAAGAGATCATGTGAAACACAATTGGCCCTCTTTTCCCATGACTTAATGAAGGTTATCGATGCAGGTTCTCAAGTTCATGTAGTTTTCTTGGATTTTCAGAAAGCTTTTGATTCTGTACCACACAACCAACTTTTAGCTTTCGGTATTTCAGCTCAGATTTGTGAGTGGATACATGATTTTCTAACTGATCGATCACAGTATGTTGTTGTTGACGGGGAAGCCTCTTCTAAGATAAATGTTACTTCGGGCGTTCCTCAAGAAAGTCTAATAGGACCACTTCTTTTCTTAATAATTATAAACGATCTAGGTGACAATGTCAAATGCTGGTTGTGCTTGTTTTCCAACGATGCAGTTATCTATAGGGAAATAAGGTGCTTTAACGATTGCTTAGAAATTCAGCACAATTTGGATACTATTTTCGATTGGTGCCGTAAATGGCAGCTTACACTTAATTGCAAAAAGTGCAAGGCAATGCGGATAAGTAACAAAAAGAATCAGTTTGTTCACAAGTACAAAATAAACAATTCAGCTGTTGGCACGGTTGATTCCCTGAAGTATCTGGGGGTGATAGTACAAAGCAACATGAAATGGGACATGCACATAACTTCCATTGTAGGCATGGCTAATTCTAATTTGCGATTCATAGATCGTATTTTGAGGAATTTTAATGCTCATACAAAGGAGATAGCGTATCGAAGACTAGTGCGTCCACATCTGGATTACTGTTGTGGAGTTTGGGATCTGTATCGCAAGGATCTGATTGACTCAGTGGAGAGGGTGCAGAGGAGATCTACTAGATTTGTGAGTTGTTGCTACAGTCCTTATGAAAGCATCACAGAATTGATACATAGATTGGGCTGGGATAGTTTGAAAGACAGATGACATATCTTACGTGCAGATTTATTGGAGCATAAGCAAAAAAAAATTAAATTTCGAGTGCAATGAAATACTTCTTCCACCAACCTATTTAGGTCGTAATGACTGGAGGGATAAGATTAGAGAAATAAGATTCCATACTGATGCTTTCATGTATTCCTTCTTTCCTCGCACTATTCGGGATTGGAATGCGCGGGTTTAGGATTGGTGCTTAGCACACTCTGCCACCCACAATGTTTGTGATTTGCAGAGTATGGATGTAGATGTAGATCAAACCCACTAATTTGTAGTAATATCTACACTTTGACAGTTGCCACCCATTCCACACCAAACATTCGACTCCCTTACAGTCTTGCCATCTGTGGCAGACACAGCAGTTTGGATGTTAAATCCTTCTTCCTGTACTCCCAAAACCTCACCCAAGTGCTTTTTTCCCACTGCTACCCCCCCCCCCCCCCCCCGATCTCATATACAAACAAATCTCACCTTGTGACACCCACACCCGTTAAATCCACTCTCACTCACCAACTAGTACCCTATCTTTGTCACCTTGTCACCCAGTTCCCCTTGGCCTCGAGTCCATCAATCAAATCCAGAAATGTGCACCTATCTACCCAAAATTCTACCCACTATCCCCCCACATGCTTCAGCAGATCACCCAATCTTAGAAGCATCTTTGTCCACAAATATCCTCCTTGAGACTCTGAGAAACCACCAAAGGGATCTTTTCCATGCAATACTGCAAAACCTGTATCATGCATCCAGCTACTACAACATTTTTCAGTCCTGCCACAGGGGAAACCTTCCCATCATTGGGCAAGCAACTTGTGCAACAATGCATCATATACCAACTGCCATCACAGTACTAGTTCATATAAAGGCCTCACTACAAAACAACTTTGGTGAGTAATTGGTCATTTCCCCTATTCTTTGCTATTTATATTGCTTAAAAGCCATTTTCTTTTTCTATAATATTATTTCTTATTACTGTGTTCTATCAAGAATATTATGATAGAATGGATAAATGATGAACAGATTTGGTATGCAGTGTTCATGGGTTTGCGTCAGTATAATGTTGTAAAGTACAACGTTGAAACATTGTGTTTTTGCAATACCATTTTGATGCGAATCTGTGAGGACTACAACACATTAACACATTGGCAAAGACTACATTAATTCACTTTTAATTACAAACAATGGCTTCACAGAAGAAATCACTGTGACTACTATTAAACTTGTAATAGTAAAAGTGATGGATAAAAAACTGCGGTTATGAGTATTATTAATTCTATTTCATTTGTGATGCATAAAGAAACTCGTGTAGTTAATTAAAATCAATATTGCATTGAAATTACAGATCATGGAGATTGAACAATTATTTTTGCAATTGACAGAGCCTTTTAAATTTTTAGCATTGTCAGTTTACTGTGCTTAAAAAGTTTTGCTTCCTCATTTACAGTTATATAGACGTCATTACAGTAACATATGTTACAGTCTCCACTGAAATTCCTGGTGCCTTTTTATTTTTCTTGTGGTTTCATTCCTCATTAGTGTCATCACTAGAGACAAGAGGGATTGGGGTCAAGGAACAGGAAGGAATTTGACCATGGCCTTATGATGTGATCTTGAGAAACCATTGAAAACTGAAATCTGGATGTTTTGACATCGATCTAAACTTATATCCTCCCATGCCATTTCTTGCTAAGAACCCACTGTTATGAAATAGCAGTAAATAGAAATCTTAGAAAAGTACAGACTAATAAATGACAACATGGCAAAGATGGCAGCAAATTTAACTATCAAATCCTGCAGAAAAATGGTAATATACCATGAAAACACTGTGTGAAATACTTATCAAATTGCTGTAGGAACAAACAACACTATTCAAGGATGAATACTACAGCAATAATGGGTGTGCAGGAAGATTTTCAGCAGACCATGCACTCCATCACAATTAAGTTAAATTAAATCAGAATAATCTTTACATGTGGAATGTATGAAGAAAAAAATAGAAATTTTTAACCGACTTCAAAATTTTAACTTGTTCCTCTCCTTTGAGAATTTATTTTCCTTTCTTGTAAGCAAGGTTAGATAGATAACAGAAAGTTGTTAATTAGACAATGTGAGGACAGAAAAGGAATTGTTAATGTGTGCAGCTGATAACAAAAATGTTTTGGGTTGTGTTGTGTTGTTGTGCCATTGTGTTGACCCATTCACCACAAAGCTACAATCCACTCACTGTAACAGGACAAACTTGAGTGAGTAATTAGTGGTTTCAGGCACTGGCCTTGCTTACTTGCAGTTACGCTGCTAGTCAAATCATGGAATACTCCTTTCCTGTACAGAGAGAACACGTATGGTTGGTAGGTAAATGTTGGGTGCGATTATCAGTGATCGCTCACACTTCCTCCTTCAATTTCCAGTTTTCCTGATAGTACTTAACTTTTGGACACTAGTGTAGTTTACCACTTTCAACACTGTAACATTATTTACTTGAGACCAGTAGCAAATTCTGAACAAAATCTTCTCAGGTAACTAGTCGAGTTAGTCCATCGATAAAACACAACATTTTGGCGGCAGAGATTCACTTGACAATGGTGACAGAGTTTAGATCAGTGTTTCCCAACGTGGGGCCCACGCCCCACAGGGGGGCAGTTTGGTTTTTTTAGGGGGGCAATTTAGAAATTGACTTGATACGACTTTACCGCTTTCTCTTTGGGTTATTTAAACACAATGCCAGATATGGTTACAAAATATAGCAAAAAAGCAAATTCTTAAAAGCATCACACTAAATTGCCATAATAAATGTTTATTATAAATCTTTTGAATTTGAATTTTGGTATTTCATTATATGTTTTTTAATTTTACTTACTGTGTTTTATGATAATATTAAAGTGTTTTCTTTCAAAAACCATCCTATATCAGTTTCTTTAATAACAAATATTTTTTTTTATTAAAAATTATGTATGGGGGGCAAAAAAATGTTGAAAGTGGGACATGGCCCAAAAAAAGGTTGGGAAACACTGGTTTAGATTATGACTGCCGAAACATCTTATTTTATCGATTGACTATTTCAGCCAGTTTCCCAAGAAGATTTTATTCCTATCCTATGGCGAGAAAACCTCCAGTCTTTCATGGTAGCAAATTCTATTTATTTGTTCAAAATATGAGTTGGTAATTTCTGCCCGTTTCTTGACACAACAGATATATTTACCTGAGAAAATCTTTCATTCTAACTCATCATGATAGAATCAAAAGGGTTTTGTATGACTTGGCTTTTTCTTTCTAGCAGAAAATTTTTCTTCATTTTTATCAGAAAGTTTCAGAATGAGGAGAGAAGTATTTGCTTTGTTTACTGGAGTCACCACAAAGATACTACAGTTTTCTTTCTTCATGATTTTGGCCTTCAGGGTTAGATTTGCTCAGTTATCTGACAAATTTTGTGTAATATTCTCCTTCTGGAATTCAGTAATCAAAGATGTGATTGGACTGCAAATAAATGAAATTACCATTTGCACTTCCCTAATCCC
The DNA here is from genome assembly GCA_031002005.1 of Vandiemenella viatica. Lineage (NCBI taxonomy): Eukaryota > Metazoa > Arthropoda > Insecta > Orthoptera > Morabidae > Vandiemenella > Vandiemenella viatica. The sequence continues at coordinate 139,285,590 of JARYHS010013631.1, read as the reverse complement.
CTTGCTATTCATAAAGTACTTGTTGTTTACATCCTAATCTATCTACTTGGTCATTCATGCTCTTATGTAATGAATGTCCCATTTAAGAGGCATGTATTTATTTCCTTACCAAATTTGTTATGGTTCAACTTTAACTTCTTTATAAGCCCACATATATCCATATAATGTGGACACCACCATTTATTTTGCTAGCAGGTATTATTTATTATCTTTTCCATATTTTTCACTTTTAAATTTTTTATTTCATTTCATTTAACTAGTATCGATTTACCCTTTACTTTGTCCACTCTGTAATCTTGTTGTAAGTTATTTGTTTCAATATATTTTACCTTGTAACTTATCCTGCAGTCTTCTATTTTCATGTTAACACCCAAAACTATCCCTTCCCAGAAGTCAAACTATCACTGATCTAACTGAAATATGACTAAGCTGTCATACTGCTATTTAGCAGTGATGCAATTACAACCTGTGAGAATTTTTTGCAAATAATATGTTTACATAGGAATTTTATAGGGAAAAAAAAAAAAACAGAGAGAGAGAGTAAGAGAAAGAAGAAAAAAAAAAAGAAAAGCTGTTTATTGTAAATAAAAAATACATAGTTTATTGATATCTTTGTGATAAGTGGTACCTGCTGTCTAACGGTAATGTGATCAATCCTTATTTATGGCAGCGAAACTTAAGGACTAGGCTCTGAACTGTCTTATATGCATGACATTGATAACTTTACTTTTGAGCTTTAACGGTCGAAGTCAAAAAAAAAAAAAAATCTTTCTTAGTTTATGATATAACTAAAGCAGAGAGTCTATCCTTCAAAATGACACCTCATTATCGATTTTGGTTAGATAAGAAGGGAGATAAATGGCAAGTCATAAAAAAACATGTCTTAGAAATAATCAAACTTTTGTTCTCTAAGGGTCGAATTCTGAAAAATTTCTTTCTTAATTTATGATTTTATCAAAGTGGAGAATTTAATTTTTAAAATGCTACCTCATTTATTGATTTCTTTACATATCAGTTGGGATAAATGGCTCATGACATTAAAAAAGCACATTTCAGAAATAATAATTCTTTGGATCTTTAAGGGTCAAAGTACAAAAAATTCCTTTTTTAAAATAAGATCTTAACAATGGAGACGCCTTAATCTTTAAAATTCTACCTCATTCATAGATTTCGGTTTGGTATCAAGAGATATCATTGGCTCCTGGGGAAAAAAAGAAAAAACAGATGAAAGGGAAGGGGGTGAGAGATTAGAAGGAAGTACATAAGCAAATATCAAAAATAATCGTGAGCAGGTAAAAATAGTATGTATTAAAATAGTATAACATATTAAATACATAAATCTAAATAAACAAAAATAAAAAATAAATGAACATAAAAAAAATATATTAGCAGGTATCATAGCATTAAACATCACCACTGGTTAGCGGTGGTTCAAGTTAGATAGTGGTGGTAGATGAAAAAAGAGGAGAAGTTATTGAGAATGTTAGAATTGTGGGAATTGGCATGGGTCACCCCTGGGATACATTTGCTTTATTGTTGAAGCTATACCAAGACACTATTTTGTATAAATTATAAAATTCATAAATACATTCGTTGTTCTAGTTATAATCACACTAATATTGATGACAAAATATAGAAATTTTATTAATTTAGAAGAGAGTAAAAAAAGTATAATTTTAACAACAGACAAAATTTTGATGCTGACAATTGTACAGCTCCTTAATACATTCCAAGTGCCAGGTTATGGTAACTAAATACAGTAAACATTGGATTTCTTTCAGTAATTACAAAGAGTAGTTTGGTAGCACAGTGGTTAAGACACTTGCCATCAAACTCAGGGTCTCAGGTTAAAATCTCAATGGGGCTAGAATTTTTACAGGTATTGCTTTGACTGTATGAATAATACAGGATGTTCTATGCTTCAGATGCCAAGGTTAGTTCTAGATCCAGTTGCAACAGAAGCAAAATGTGGCGAAAATCAAATCTCTGTTACTTGGTAGTTGAACAACTTTGGGATATTCTGGCTCACTATGATTTTAGCAGGTATCATAGCATTAATTCATATCAGAAAGTAATGAAATAATCTGCTTTATACCAATATACAGGGTGCGCCAGAGAAACTTACTTATTTGAAAAAATTCCCGCGCGGTGAGTTGGGCGGGTAGAGGAGCGAGAGGGGGCGCATCTGGAGGGGGAAGTTTCCAAGTTTGTTTCTCCCTCCAGTCAGTTGCCATCATGCTCTGGTCTAGAGAGCAGTGGGCCTTCACAGTCGAGATCTTCTTTTCTAACGGTCGCTCAATTGTTGCTACGCAACATGCCTTCCGCGCTCGCTTTGAAATTCCTCCTCACAGACTCGTTCCTGGCCGTAATTCCATTCTGTCGTGGGTTAACTCATTTCAGGAGTGTGGAAGTGTCGCTAAACCCAGAAATGGACTTCAACGGACCATCAGAACTCCGGAAAATATCTAAAGAGTGAGGGAGTCAGTTGTGCGTTCTCCCCGGCGTTCGGCTCGCAAACACGCAGCTGCTATGGGAATTTCTGACACCACTGTTCGACGAATTCTCCATGAAGACCTTCAATTTCATCCCTATAAATTGGCTGTTGTGCAAGAATTAACTGAACGCGATTTTGTTGCCCGACAAAATGCATGTGAAATGCTGATTGACAACCTGCCTGAAGACGCGGTCGTTTCTTCAGTGACGAGGCTCACTTCCACATATCCGGCTGCATCAACAAGCAAAACATGCGTTATTGGTGTGGTGTAAATCCACGTGAGCTTCACCAGAAGCCACTTAATTGTGAGTGAGTTACTGTCTGGTGTGCGATGTCAGTAATGGGAATAATTGGTCCTTATTTTTTTGAAGAAAACGAACGCGCAGTTACCGTGAATGGAGCTCGTTACAGGAACATGATCAAGGAATTTTTTCTTTGAAGAAATGAACGTTAGGAACGTGTGGTTTCAGCAAGATGGAGCCACAGCACACACAGCACGAGACTCAATGAAATTGTTGCGACAACATTTCCCCAACCGCCTCATCTCTCTCAGAGGCGATCTCCAATGGCCGGCATGCTCTCCAGATTTGACTCCGTGCGATTTCTTCTTATGGGGTTATTTGAAATCCCTGGTTTATGTTGATTGACCACGGACCATAGCACACCTCAAGAACAACATTCGCGACGCCATTGACAACATACCGATTGATATGCTGCTAAGAGTGGATATGAATTTCAAAAATCGACTTCATCAGTGTATGCGCAATGGGGGTCGCCATTTATCCAATGTCATTTTCAAGACTGCATGAAAAAAAAATTGGGATATTGTATTCTCAAATAAAAAAAACTTAAAACAATAACTGAAGTACTTTTGTTTTTATTGACCTTTCAAATAAGTAAGTTTCTCTGGCGCACCCTGTATATAGGACATGATAACAACATGAAAGAAGAAAAATAATGCAGATTTATACAAATACCCTTTCTTTTCTGTATCAAGACATGAATCACAAATAATTTGATATAATTGTGTGCTGAATGCTTAAAGGTGTGAATTTGCAGAATGCTATGAAAGTTTCTACAATTTCTTCTTAGAAGTCAGAACCAATAATATCAGGGAAATGTCAAATTGAGCAGATGATAATTTCAAACCATAAAATTATTTGCTAATGTGTATAGTCATCTGGATTACTGTCAAAAGAAGCATGAATTTCTGCTGTCACATGAAGTGTGATTCTGTAATAACCATTTATTCTTGTTATGCATTGCTACTAAAATTTCAATTTTGTTGTAGCTAATTTTCTTATTTCAGATGTAAGTATACGAAAAACTCCAGAACTTCTATCTGTATTAAAAAGTAATTATATGCTTATTTGTTTTCTTAGGGAGTCTTACAAAGCACTACAAGACACATGCAGGTGATGGTACAGTGGCTTGTCGTACATGCCATGCTACGTTTCCATCAGTGGCGGGCCTTCTCAATCACAGGAAGACACATGTCCCTCCAGGAACACCTTGTGAGTGGGATATCAGCCCTGCACCTACTGTCCTGGCTTCTGGTCCTAGTCCCATTCCAAGCACTCCTGCTGTTGTACCATTGCTGACATCAGCATCTACTCCTTCACCTGTCAGCAATAACCACACCACCAATCCTGCTGAGAGCTTCCGCTGTCCAAGGGTTTGCATAATTGTTTACTACATTGCAGTAGATGAGAACCTTTTGTTTTATTGGCTGTTTTTATTAAGGAAAAAATTAGAGAGGAAGTTATTGTTGTTCACTGATAATAATTTTTCAACATGATTTGTATATTAAATGTTATTTGACAGTTTCAAAATTTTTGCTGCATGGTATGTTCTATTTACTTTTACGTCAGAGCAGTCTTAGAAAACTGTAGCTGTAGATGGTGTATATACTTATGTTTAAAACTTGTTGCAGCTAAGCCATGTTCTGATATTAGAATTAATCCCAAGTATGAATCTAATTGAGTAATCATACTTTATACGGTCATCGGCACCTCTTCAGATGGAGAGCGTACACGAAACCATTTTAGGTTGTCAGTGGCCACATCGACCATTTTGGGTAGAGCTTGCAGCTTGTTACCAAATGGGGGTCCTTCTCAGAGGTAACCAGTGGATACATAGGCTGTCCAAGTTGTCATGGGGTTAGTTATTCAGTAGTTAGTCAGCCAGTTCGAGTTCAAGTAGAGTTCACTGTTTGGGAGTTTTCTCGACCCAGGCTGGTGGCTGGGGTTTAGCCCAAGAACCGGCCAACCTCCACACCCTCTGTTGTCAACAAATGTAAGCATAGCATCCAGTTCTAATCGGTTGTAGTCTATCAGGTATCATTCTGTTCTGTCAAATATATTGAGTTAAAATTTTGGATAGTTATTAAGCACATTCCTCACATTTTTTATGTTCCACTTTTACCTTAAATGGCCTCTGACACTGGAAGAAGAGCAAAAACTGAAATTTTTTAATCACTTTGTATGGAAAAGTTTTAATAACAATGATGAGGAACATCTTGAGATATGCCATAAATGTTTCTGCATAAACTACCAGCATATTATAAAACTGGTGCAGTCTTCAAGAAAGGTTTCTAAGTATATTGAAAAATCTGCCAAATAGATTGAGTTAATTTTTGCATAGGGATTAAGCATGTTATTCCTAAATTTTATACTCTGACCCTGAATAACCTCTGATGGGGCATACGGGCAAAAAGTGAATATACATAAATTTTTTGATAACAGTGAGGAGAAACATCTCAATGTATGATGCAAAAGGCTGTAAATAGATCCCAAGCTGCTGCCTCCCCCCCCCCCAAAATAATAATAATAAAAATTACTATGGCATTTCCAGATCTAAACATTGGAAGTATTAATTTTTCATAAAAATCTGAATGGCATAAAATTGAGAAAATTAATTTGTGCCAATTTTGAACACAATAAAAGATATTTGTTATCAATTCATTCATTCATTTTATTTGGTCCCATATATCTAATATATAAAAATGAATGTTTGTTTGTTCTTCTTTTATGCATTCCTATACTATTCATCCGATTAAGGTGAACCCTTGGTGAGTTGTTCTGTGCCTGCCTGGTAAGGTTTCTGACCAAAAAACCAACTCCTCTTTCCCTACACATCCCTCAATTTTTTTCAAATGATAATTGCAGAACCCACAGATTTTTACCGATTTTGATGGAATTTTGCACATGTGTAATTTAAAACAAACAAAAATATACTGTCTATATTTGTTTTGCACAATCCACACCTTTACCACAACCCCTTTAATTTTTGTCAACGTTCTTCATACAAACCCACAATTTTCATCCGGTTTTGATAGTACTTATCGCATGTATACTTCAAAATGAGGCAAACTGGTAGATCAGTGATAAAAGCACTTGATTCCAGACCATTCTGTCTCCAGCAATGGGTTCAAAACCCAGTGGCAGCAGGAATTTTTAAGAGTTGCATTTGATTATTTGAGCTACACTGGGATGTTTCGTGGTTTGGATTCCACATTAAGCTGTAGGTCCCAGAGGAAAAGAACTAGTCATCCTGCCTCTGACCCAAAGCTTAATACTCCTCCTTCGAGAGGATTCAATCAAACTTTGGGTTGTGGATTAAATTAGCATTTTATTTTAAACTGGCTAACTTCAGTAGACGGCGGATATATTTTTACAAAAATGCTAGGCAATGCAACAATCCGGCAGTAACTAAATTGGTCGCTATGACAATAAACTTAGAAGACCACTCAACCTCTTAGCAACAGTAAAGGATTGTAACATCTTCATTACATTGTAGGCAATGTCTCTAGACAAATTCTAAATTGTTTTGATCGCAGTTGTTGTTTTCTCTATCAAAATAATCATGCCTCCTAAGCGCACACAATTGATAGATCTATCAGTGGAGCATGAGACAAAACGCAATTATTAGCATCTCAAACAAGCAAGGAATGACTAGCAAGCAACAAGCAAGGATTGACAAGCAAGCAATGAAGCAGATCATTTACGAGTTGCTTAGTCGTTTTTTTTTTTTTTTTTACTAATTGCTTTACGCCTCGTCAACAGCTAAGTTCATTAGAAGTGGGATGGGACTGGGGACAAGGAGCAGGAAGGAATTCAGCCATGGGCTATTTGAAGGAAGCATCCTGGCATTCGCTTGGAGTGATTTGGGGAAACCATGGAAAACCCAAATCTGGATGCCCGGACGGGGATTCGAACCCACGTCCTCCCGAATGCGAGGCCAGAACATTAACCGTTCACCCACCATTCTCGGTTGCTTAGTCGCATGCATTTGAATCAGAAGAGCAACGAACTGCAAGAGTAGAAGCAGAATGCATACGAACCTCTCAATTGTGTGCCTTGGAATCAGAAGAGCAACTAACAGCAAGCGTGGAAGCACAATATGTACAAGCTTCTCGATCATGTGCCTTGGAGTCAGAAGAGCAGCGAACAGTAAGAGTGGAAGCAGAATGGAGCATCTCAATGGTGTGCATTGGAATGGGAAGAGCAACAAACAGTAAGAGTGGAAGCAGGACATGTATGAGCTTCTCAATCACATGCCTTTGAATCTGAAGAGCAGCTAACAGTAAGGGTGGAAGCAGAACGTTTATGAGCTACTGAACTGTGTGCATTGGAATCAGAAGAACAGCTAACAGTTAGAGTGGAAGCAGAATGTTTACGAGCTGCTCGATCTTGATGAACCGTGTATGTTGACTTGAATCTGGCTGCATTCCAGTATAATGTTAAATATGATTACAGTCTACATCCAAGTGTAGAAATCGGTAAAATAGATAACCTTTGTGGGCATTGCGTTGCACGATAGTTCAACAATGAAACACCAGTAACATGCTGTGCCAATGGCAAAGATAGGCTTCCAACTTTGCATCCACCACCTGAACCACTGTTGACATTGCTTTTGGGAAACTCAATCAATTCTAAGCACTTTTTACAAAAGATTCGCAAATACAATTCGGCGTTTCAAATGTCATCCTTTGGAGCCAATAAAATATTCCAAACCCAACTTTCAAAATTGAAGGGCAAATATATCATCACATAGGATCACTTCTACCAGTGCTGAACATAAATTCTTACAAATCTACTTCATGGGAGATGATAACGTGTGAGTTGATCAGCGATGCAATCTGATTCCAGGCACCAAGCATCATATTCTGTCAACTTAGCAAACTTTCTTGCATCAACACAACGCCCCTATGAAATTGTTCAAAACATTAATTGATAACTTGCCGGTGGTTAATTACGCAATCCATATAACAGCCGACAAAACACCAATCGGAGGGCATGCCAGACGCTACAATGCATCTACCATCACTGATGTAGCTATTGTTATAGTTGGAGAAGAATGTGATTCACGTGATATAATCCATGAAACAATTAATTCTGAAAGTTTCCCCAAAAATTTTCACTAATTACAAAAATCACCAATGGCTTTGTGAACATGCTATTTTGCCAGCGAAAAACACCAATGTCAATGCAGTCAACTAATGCAATCAATGAAAAATTTGTGGGCAAGTCTGTCACCTACAAATCGATTGACAGTGTCATGAATGCGGACAAGATTTCAAAGTAACCAGATGAGTTTTTAAATTCGTTGGATCTTTCTGGTGTGCCACTGCACAGACTGTCATTAAAAATTGTTGCACCAATAATTCTTTTGTGCAACATTAATCCAACAGAGTCGGGCTCGCTGTATAAAAAACTGATGCTGAATGTCATTGAGGTGACAATTCTGAATGGCAAGTCAAAAGGAGAAGATGTGCTGATTCCACGTATTCCCATCTTTCCCACCGATATGCCATTTGATTTCAAGCTTCTACAGTTTCCTGTTCGCCTTGCATTCTCAATGACCATCAACAAGGCACAAGGTCAATTGCTTGAAAAGTGCAGATTAAATCTTGAAAACTAATGCTTTTCACATGGTCAATATGTAGCATGCTCACGAGTGGGAAAGACAAACAATTTTTTTTTATTATTATTATTAATTTTTTTTTTTTTGCAAAAGATGGAAAGACTAAAAACATTGTATACTACAAAGTGCTTGAATAAACTTTTTTATATTAAATTTAAAACACAAAAAAATCATTGCCTGCTATGGGTTTTGTATATGTAAATATGTCTGCTTTGCATATATGTACCTTCTTAGAAAGAAAGAGGCAATGCAACGCATGCCGGGCAAAGCTAGTAATTTATAAACAATAAATTGTATCTTTCACTTGTCCTAACAAGTCAAAGATACATTGGGCTGTATGTAGATTCCATTTTGCTTAAAAATTTATGGCCTTAAGTTAACTATAACTATAAAACTATTCATTCGCTACTCACATATCTTTAATTTATGTCAGCCAGTTACTTTTCGTAAATTGATACTATAGATTTACTTTATTTTTTAATGTATTATACTTTGGCAAATATGTCATGTCATATATATATAATTACACATTGTTAATTCAAAAAAATATTCATGCCAGTCTTCCCCTTTTTCCATTATTTAAATATTCTTTGATTGAGTAGAAATACTTTTTAAGCTTCAGTACTTCTTCTTCTCTCCATTGCACTTCACCTGATTTGTCCAGAACTTTGTTCAGCATATCTCTAGGTTTTGTTTTATTTCTTGCTACCCCATACAGTATTTTATTTCCTTTGTAGCTTGTCTTCAGTTTCTCTGTGAATTCCTCCCAAGATTTTACCTTTGCTATTTTTAACTTTTTTTCTGAGGCTTTTGCTAATTTTTTTCATCTAGCTCTTTTCTCTTCTGTTGTGTCTTGAAACTGCTCTCTCCATGTCCTGTTCTTTCTTTTTACAGCTTCTGCGATATGCTCATTCCACCATCATGTTTCCTTCTCCTTCCTCTTAGTTGATGTTCTTCCACACATCCTTTCTGCTGCATTTACTATTGTTGATCTAAATCTTCTCCATTCATCTGCTGTTCTTGTTTCATTCTTGGGTATGCTGGCCTTCACTTCTCCTGAAATGTTTCCTTTGTGCCACTATCTGCCAGCTTCCAACACCTGATACTTTAGATTATTGCTTTGCCAGCTGAGTTTCTTAATGTCTGTTACAACCAACTGGTGATCTCCTCCTAGGTTTAAGACCTATGTTTTAGATTGTTGCTCTCAGTACCTTGTCTCAGTTTGTCATAGGAGCCAGTTTGTATCATGTTGTTTCCTGTTTCAAGTCAAAATGAGTTGAAAAGTATGTAAAATCTATCAACTAGTTCCTACATAGGCTTCACCACACAGCAACCCTCAGTTAGAATGAATGGCCACAGACAAACAGTCCACACCCGCAACTTGTACCTTCCAATACTAGAACATGCCAATAGCCACAATTACAACAATCTCAACTACTGTTTTACTGTTAGAGCAGTCAGAGTTTTCCCTGACAGCACCACTGCAGCAGAACTCCGGAGATGGGAACAACCATACCAGAGTATCCTAGATACCAGACACCCACCTGGCCTTAACCACCGTTAAAATTCAACCACTTAACCAATCACTTTTTTTTTTTAATCGATATAACTTTTCATGTCAATACCATAGCCTTGCTAAATATATTCATTTTACCAACGCCTGCAATATATTATGTCAGAAATTGCCGATATATCGATTACTCCTTAGCCGTTCCACCTCCCTTCCCCCACTACCCAGTTAGTCATTGGGTGACGTTTGTTGTGTACACACGTGTGGAGCCTAATGGCCCATTTATCTACCACTGATGAAGGCGGATGCTGAAATATTGTGTATTTGTTTGTCAGCATAAGTGTTCCCTCTCACCACAGCCATCCACTTTGGTATGTGGTGGGTTAATTTTCCTGTCCTTAATTATTTAAAATATATCAAAATTATTTCAAAAGTTAAGTGCAGATTTTTGTGAACATTTTCATTGGCTGTACATTTATTTTGGACCCTTTATTGATGAGTTTTTAGAATTTAAAAAAATTAATTATCTTTGGAATGACTTTTGGAGTATTTGGAATGTGTGGATAGAACATGCAGTAATTTGGTAAATAGCCCATTAAATTTATTAAAGTGCCCTTGGTGGCTTAGGGAACTTTTATACAGGGATGAAATTAAATGGAAGTGAACTCTTAACAATAATTTTTATCATTTGATAGTGTTGGACCCCTTTGTCTAATAATTTCTTCCAATATAGAAATGGCAGCCATTTTCAGAGCACAACCTAGCCATTTTAGAAGCAACAGGACGTAAAAGGAAATTTAAACTTTCCTCAATGTATTATCCTAACTGCTGACCCCACCCAAGGTGAGATATTAAAGCCCACTGCAACCATATCATCTCGCAATAAATATCAATTGAACACAGATGGATAAAGTAAACACATCACTTGCCAAATATGAAGGAAATTAAGACAGATAAAAACAAATAAATAATTTTTGGATGACCTGTTAATCATGCAAGAGAATACATTAGACCCCATTGGTTATCATAGAGCCTTTGATGTTGGTTAGAATTGTTCTCCTGCACTCGTCCTGCATTGAAGTTTGGTAAGTGTTCGTATCCTCTCTCCATCTTTATGATAATGTAAACAAATATTGCTTTCTCATTGGTTTTTACATATTTGTGAGTGTGTAGCCAAATTTTACTTAAAAGATTCAGCATTTGACTGCTTGCTCTGCAGTCAACATGGGATAAAACAGCCCTGAAGCAAATGTCCGATGCTACAGGTAACAGTGACACATATGGCTGGTATTATCCAAAATATCACAACCACTCCTTTTCATTTAGATCCATGTTCAGCTTCATCCTTATTATCTTCTCTTCTTCGATTATCATTATATACCTGAATCATTGTAACCTTTATCTCTCTATCCTCTCTTATAATGGTTCCTTATTTATTCTCTCTCTGTCACTTTGCTACTCAAAAATTTGATTTTACTGCTTGCACTACTGGTCTGGTGGTAGATGCATCTGACTGGCAATTGAAAGTTCCCTGCTTCGAAACCCAGCGAGGGCCCTTAACCTGATGTCAACATCTTGCACAGCTTGCTACATTGTAAAGAAGGCCAAAATGCTTCTATGGTTTGGATTTAACCTTAAACTTGTAACGACCTGATGTTTGTAGGTGTGTGCACTGGTATGATATATGCACTGCTACTTGTCGCTAGACCACATATTTATCGCTACTGCTCTTCAGTCTTTCAGACAGCACTCTTCAGTGCCTTAATATGGTTATGGAATTTATAAGAGTTGATGGAGGTAATTTGGACCGTGTTGGATAGGAACTGGAATACTGTTTGGCTCTGGAGAGGATTTTACAGATTTGTCAGTCAAGAACAGTCGCCACCTGGGATTCAGGAAGATAGTCAGGATTGACAGTGAAATTACATGTCCCTGGCTAGTTACTTCTAAAGGAAGTTTGTTAATATGCAGAAGGTCAATTTTGAACTATTTATTTGAAACACACGATTCCAGGCCAGCACCAGTCCCGTGTTACAAGATAAAGTCAGGAATCGTACGAAAATTCGAAGACTGCAGGTTAGCAGTTAGAGGAACAACATTTTTAACAACACACATTGTCATTAATTGAATACAAAACGAACTCGGCAGTCATTTCAAATTTACAACACGGCAGAACGCGTCCCATGGTTTACACACCCACAAAAGCATGCAGAGAGCGACCAATACCTTAAGCAACTATCGCTACTTGTATATCACTCAAAAAACTCTAACTGTATCATGGCAGCACACACACTGTACTTCTCACCCTTGCAGCCAATCATAACTCGTTTTGTCATCACATGACCCTATTGGCCAATCATGTGTTTCTTTGTCACATTTCACACCAGAGATCATTCCCCAGTGCAGCTTGTCCACTCCACTCCTTCTCTCAAATTTATTCTCTGGTCCCTGTACCAAAATAGTTTGTCAATTCTGCACTCTCAATACTGTAGGTAACCTATATCTCCTAAGATATCTGGCTTAGGTTAAGGCAGACAACAACATGGGTGGATTGCACAGCCAATAAAAACTCTGTCACCAGGTCATTACAACCATAGGAGCCTATACTCTTTTTTTTTGCCTGCAGTCTATTTTGGTCATCTCCTTTCTCATTCATGTTTCTGGTCCACACATCAAAATTGGAATAAAACTTGTCATACAGTAATTTTCTTTTTTGTGGTATGTCTCTGGTACTTTAAAATGCTTGAAAAATCAATTTGTTTATCGTCACCTCTCTTTTATTTTGATAATGTTGACTTCAATTTATTAAATTGTATTGTCTAAATAATTTAACAATAGGAATTATGGCTCCTAAATATGCTTTAGCAGACTTCTGGAATAACTGGAGCCATCAGTACTTACCTTCTGACTCTTCCAAATCACCACTATCCTCTGTCCTCAACAGACCTCTCTGTAAAATTTCAAGCAATGATCCTACCATAGGTACCCACTCCAATACACTGGGGAAACAATTCTCCATCATTGGATAGGTCACTTGAACCACATCACATCTCATATGTCAGCTTACCCACCTCTACTGTCTTAGTTCTTATATAAAAAAAAGTCACTGCCAAACAACTATACATCTTGATTAACAGCTCAAGAAAACAGTGAACACCAATAACCTGAACCATCCACTTGCAGCCATTCAAAGTATACGCTCAGTTATAGTTATCAAAGTGTTCACAAATACAACTCCATCTTCTGAACAACATAGATGGGAACTAGCTAACCAACATATTCCTGACACCATTACTTCTAATGCCACTATCTTATAATGTTTTAAATCATTAATATAAATATGATGGATTCAAAGGGGAAAAAGTTGGATTTCAAATCAAAACAAGGATAAGGGAAAAACACAGCTTACCAAGATGATTTCAGGATGGCTTCAACACAAAAGATATACAAACCTTTCATCAGCAGAAGAAAAGAGTGAGCACACAAGGTGTGACTCCAGGATGAACTGCCACTATTTGTGATCACTGAGATGATACCACGGGTGTAACCATGGGCGTATCCAGCGAGGGGCAGAGGGGGGCTGCTGCCCCCCCCCCTAGAAGAAAAATTAAGTTGCCTTCAGTACGCTTCAACGAGTGAAGAACTAGTTCAGGAGCACTTTGGGAGAGAAAGATTGACTGGATTATGTCTGATGAGTGTGCATCGAAATTTCGTGAAAGAACACCATGAGATATTGACAAACAAAATTATTGAAATTGAAAATCCGAGACAATTAATGTTTACATAAAAAACTAACTGACTTACGATCTTAATTAACTACATAGTAGGTCCTGAGATTAAGCAGTTGGGTTACTATATTAATCAATGATAAAAATAGTTTCCTGAGTAGGTTTGAGTTTGATTTTGTAATGTCATCTTTCAGTCACCCACCCCACTTCCTCAAAACCAAAATGAGTTGCCCCCCCAGTTCAAATCCTGCCCCCCTCTAGTTCTGATCCTGGATACGCCCTTGGGTGTAACCCAAGGAAAGTGAATTTGTATGTATTTAGAACTAACACCTGCAGCCATTGACTTCTGCACTGTATGCACCAGGTTTTCCTTGTCACATAACCTTACTTATGCCAGTATACATTCAAAAAAAAAAAAAGTTTAATGGGTCCTTAACACACTTAAAACCAATAGCAGATTGTTTGAGAGTCAGAAAACATGTTAGTAAGGAGAGTTTGAGCTATTTTACAAGTTTTCGAAAATAATATAAAGAAATTTAAACATTTTGGCCACATTCATTTTCAGAGGTGTAAAACAAGGTGACAATTCAAATTAGATCTAACAATTGCATTTTATAAAATTATATTAATGAGATATCGTGAAATTGGTGATCTTGCAAGCTCATGGAAATTATTGCACAAGTAACTTTTATCACCTAATTTTCAAGGTACAGCTAAGATTCAGACGTCAAAATGATTGGCATATGATAATAAGCAACATATGAAAAGATGGAGTCAATAACTATAAGGAAAATATGTTTTTTAGACAAAATAGGAGATTCCGCTGACTTTGGAATTCACCATTTCTGCGGACATACAGATTTGAGGGCATAGAAATAACATTTAGATTAAAGAGAAGCTTTCACTGAACACATGGAGTGATTTTCGTACAGATTCTGACAATCAGTGGCGGCTGTACCTTAAGTGCGCTCGTGCGCTGAACCACCAATCCAAAAGATTTAAAAATGACAAAATATTAAGTACCTACTTCATCTTTATTTTTATATTACCATTTTAATATTTATTTTTAAACATACAAAAACAAAAACGTATAAAAAATTAAATCTCCAATTATGGTGAAACAGTTTGAGCGCTTTACTAAACTATTAAGACTTATTTTCCTGTAAAGACAAATTCTCGTGCGCTTCGGCGAGTGCACGAGGACTGCTAATACAACTTGTAGGTGTACGAGTTAATACGCCTGACGCGTGAAACAAAAGGTAGTTCATAGAAACGTATGGAGTAATGAGTCGGTTGTGGAGCGCCGCACGAGCGAACCGAGGATTGCCGAGAGCACCCGATGTTTGACGAATTGGCTGGCTGGCATGGGCGCGCGCGAGGCGACGGCAGCCATGATTGACATCTCGTTATTAGACTCTCAGTATAGTTTCACTGTATGTGTGACGCGCTAATAATTGTTTATTTATATTACCGTAAATAATTGTTTTTAGTTTTTGTTTCGATTTTTTTCGAGAACTTTTATTCTATACTGTGTATGGTGTTAGTGAAAATGAGCATAAACATTGATTATATTAAAGAAAATAACAGAACTTTTCAAAATAAAGTGAACATAAAATTGGCCGGACCGCCACGGCCCTTTTTAAATTTAAAACAAGAGTGCAAATCGAAAAATAAAGCATTTACATGAAGTTTTAAAAGTGAAATGTATAATAGAAAGAAATGGTTGTGTGGATGTGAGCGTCTTAATGCATTCTTTTGTTTTCCTTGCATTATTTTTGGCGGAGAATCGATTTGGACAGAAACAGGAATCAAGGATTTGACGCATTTGAGTGAAAAAATAAAAAAACATGATTCTTCGCAAGTACACCTACAAAATGTAATGAGTTTGTCTGTGTTAGGCACGGTCGACATTCGTAATCAGCTAGATTCTGTGTATAGAAGCAATATCCAAAAGTATAACGAACAAGTTGATAAAAACAGGTATATTTTATCACGTCTTATCGATTGTGTCAAGTTTTGTGGTGCACCACCAGTTTGATAACCCACCAGCCGCCACTGCTGACAATATATAAAACGTGAAAGGGAAATTAAGGTTTGAACATAATTGCTGCTACAAAGCTTCATTTTGGTAACAAAGGATTAGCCTTAAGGGAAATAGATAATGAGGAAATAATATTACCATCAGATAGAGAATTGAATTTAGTAAAGTTTGAGATATATTACAGATCGGTAGCACTCATATATTTGGAGATAATGAACATACAACTTCTTTAGCTGACTTTGCACTTAAGGTCAAAGTCGATTTTCACCATCAAATACATTTGGGATCTAGAAGTGTTATATGTCAAAAATTGAGGAAATTTTTATAGAACATTTTGATAATAGAATCATTTCACAAACTAACGAATTGTAGGAATGATGACAGAGTCAAAGTTTTACAACTTTAACTCGAAATCCACAAATCCTAGGAGAAAACTTGTCATAACTAAAACTGATATTTAAAATATGCTTCATAATATATCAAAATTTCAGAATGATCGGTATAAGAATAAGGTTTCCCTTTGTCAAATAAAGCATTTGCTGAGTCAGCTGGCCCAGTATGATTATAAGGAGCCGCCGCTAGCCTAGGAGGGCAGCAGTAATTTGGCAGAAAGAGGACGGCGTGTTGGTCGATCGCGGAGATGTAGGAAATTTTAGTAGTGATGTTATAATGGTGCGGACTCAATCTTCCTTCGAGATGAACTTTTAACTTTCATCTAGGGGTTAGGGGGAAGTTGCTTACTGTGAGAGGATGGTTTAACCTGTAATCATTTATTTTGGATAGAAGTCTGATGCTTTTCTTTTAGGCCTATGCTGGTACCGAGTTGATGTAAGAACTTTTGCAAAATATATAATTTGGAATTAATTAGGAAGTCTGAAGTTGTATTTTAAGAACATACCTTTATCCCTTGGGGTAATTACGGGGTATTGGTGACCGTAAATAGAATCACTTAAGGGTACCAGACACAATCATAGTTAAGACAAGCTGCTGTAAGCTACAACCTCGACCAAGCAAGCTGCTTTACATCCTGCTGAAGGCCAGAGCATTAACCACTTTCCCACCACACTCGGTATGGGTTTGTAGAAGGCTGTTGCAGTGTTTTTTTAAGTTTTCCATATATCATGGTGTGAAATTTAAAATGTATTCTGTAGAATAATGGTGATGATGAAACTGCTGTTAGGTAATGAAAACAAGGAATGGTTGGCATATAGCACATCACATACCATAGATGAAATCATGAGGTCTTGGACAAACATGAACACACTTTACAATGTTTTGGTAAAATCCTTAGTCATGTAGAACATGAGACATGTGGCTATCACTCTCATACTCATGTATACACAGATAGGGTCTTAGCAGCTAATGATATTGTTTATTTTTGTTCGAGCATCACACCTGCACAAGCTAAAAGAAAAAAAACCTCCTATAGTTTTAAACTTCATCATTTTATATGCAAGCACTGGAAAATACATTTCTAGATTAGATTAAATGTTCCTGAGAACAATTCATCCATATACAATACCGAGAAAGCCACCACTCTTATATACATTTCTAGATTATCTCATGCAGGCCATGAAAATGCCCTCCATTTCTGCAAAATAGGGGTTGAATTTTGCTTGGTTATTGTATATTTGGAAAGCAAGAGAAGTGAAATGGCAGACACATCTGTTAAACAGAAACAATTCTGATTCTGGAAAAGACTTGTGTAAGTTACAAAATCTAACCTTACCTCATTATTGAAAGTAAGATCTTATTTTCATTGCATAATAACAGTTTCATTGCCACTCTCGACATTAAAAGGGGTAATGTATGGTCGAAATGACTGAATAAATCATTAAAAGTTCCTCTAGGTAAAACTAAGTACTAAGCTGTGGAACAACTATTTCCAGTCATACAGAAGAGGCGATATCCTTTTCATTTGCATTTCACTATATAGGGGCATAGAACCTTTGAATACTGCTTCTAGCAGTTGTGTGGTTTGGCTACCTTCTTACTTATAGCAAAGACTTTTGATATCAATTATTCTTGATAAGCGAAAAGCTGCTTGCTGGGAGTATTGCATACAGATTGCACTTAAACTATAACCGTTAATGTTGCCTAGTGGTTAACTGTCTTTGGTCACCAATCCCCTGTAATAACCCCAGGAGATGAAGGTAGGTTCATAAATAATTTTTCACTGTAGACTCTTACTGGATTTTCAAAACTGTATATCGTTCAAATTATTTTACATCATACAATACCAAAGTCTAATACATTGGACTCTTCTCCAAAATACTAATCACAGGTTAAACTGATGATACAAGCAGCTCCATATGACCCCCAAAATTAATCAAAGTCCTTTATCATTGAAAGCAAAGCCTCACTTTCACCAGATGTTGAAATTAAAATCACAATGACACTACCCCACATCACAATATTACCAAGTTCAACCTTTTTCGCATAGCGCGAAACTGCTTGTCACATGTACGTCCTTCCTCGACCAAGACTTCTGAAACATTGACTCCAACATGGCTGATTCAGTTTCTTATATAGTCAACCGCTTTTCTGATGAAATTATGTCAACTATGGCCTAATCCTTATTTTTTATGATCTTTCTGAATTTTTTAAATGTATTATACCTCTCAGTCTGAATGTCAAATTAGGCCCTTATAAATTTTTCTCAAAGTGCAACCGTTCTTTAATCAAAAATATCCTAAAGTTTTACAACCTAATGTTTCCTCTCATTTCAAAAGTCTTTGAGCTTATGTGCTAATTCTTTATTTAAAATCTCTAAAGAGTCTCCCTATAATTTTTATATATAACATGGCTTGATTGCAACTGTAGTGAAAACTGTTATTGCATCTAACTTAAAAACTTAGATATTATTTATTTCCAAAAATGTAGGTGTTCCTGAGCTGTAACACATGCCAAACTTTACAGAATTTAATTTTCTATCTAATGGATATGTTTTTTATTTGCGATCTACTCACCTTTATATAGCTTTTTTCATACTTTCCTAATCTGTTATCAAAGTTCTATATTGTCATCCTCCCATTTTCTCATTCAAATTCCAGATAATCTTTTTCTCTTTTCAGCCAAAATATTAACTTTAATCCTTACAAAACTTGCTATATGTGCACAGTAAAAAGCATCACACCATTTAAAATGTGTAAGTCATCCCAAAACCATCTTTTCTTACAAAAAAGGTTACTTCTGCTTTACCTACAGATTTTAATTTTGAATATAATGTAATTCGAATTTTTCTGCATCTTTTGATCTATAAAGCTTTACTGTTACTTAAAAATTAGAGTTGTGAAATTAAAAAAAAAACTCTTTTGATGGCTTTTCTTCCTCGTGTTTTGATTCACAGTAAATATCAGATGTCTCCTCAGTACTATTTTATTGACCTAAAGTGTTGCATCTCGCTTGAATCATGGTTTTCTGCTGCACATCTGTACATGAATGGAGAAAAATCTATTAGAAAATAAACCAAACCTCCTATAAAGTCAATGTTTACATTTCACTGCGATTGAACTTTATTGTTTAAGCCTGCTTTTTCCTAAACAATACTATAAAATGGGTTTAAACATGTTTTACTGTTGGATTCTTATAAGCTCACAGCTCTTTTAACTAATTTTGATCATGTATTGGTGAAATTAAGGTTATATGACATTCTGTTACTTTTCTGCACTACCTTCAGTTAGATAGAAACATCTTCATTTTTAATTTTTCTTTTCTAATTTTATGTGGAGTGGGCTTTGTTGATAAATACTGTGGCTTCTGTGTGGCTAGTAAGACCAGTTGTGATCCTCTATCCCACATTAAAAACTACATCAACAATAGCTTAAATCTGATGATCAGCAATTTTATTTCGTGACAAACCCACACTTAACAAAATAATAATTGCAGAGGAGCATATGCCCTGGCAGTAATTTCCTTGTACATCTATTTTACTATTTCATAATTTTGTTCTTAATCTTAAATTATTTCAGTTCAATTCCATCGCTCATCCTTTTGGAAGATATCAGTTCTGATCATCAGTTATCCAAATGTTGAAATTATTTTCTGATACATCTGTTTCTATGATTAAATGCATTTACCTGAAGTAATCTACACCATGACTATTAAGGATACTTAAACTGTGTAAACTTGATTTTCTTATTACTTGGAACTCTTTTCCAGTAATGGAATATACCAGTACTTATTTTATAAAACTAAATTATTTAAAGACTTTTAAATTGTTATTAATGGAAACAGTTGTATGCTATTATATGTTTCATATTACATCACAAAATGGATACAATTAAAAGTCAAATAGTTAGTACTCAAACAGTTAATAGTCAAATAGATGAATTTTTCCTGTCTTATACTATACTAGTTCACTTCATCATCAAGAATTTAAAACTGGACTATCTGATTTAGTGATCTCAAATTTAATTATATTGTCAGTTTTATGTATAGTAGATGAATACAGTAGATTCCAGATTTTTAAAAGGATTTTTATTATAGCATTATGTATTCTATTTTCCATTGTTACACACTTACATTTTCTATAACTTAAAACTTCACTGTCTGATCTGAGGATTTAAAATTTCAATTGCACTGCCAGTATTATACACGGTAGATTATGTTTTGATGATTTTCAAAAGAATTTCACTGTAACATTGTGTATTCTATATTTCATTGTCCATTGTAACACACCGAAATTTTCTTCCCATCCTCTTCCCACTATTTTTTCACTGAAATGTATTGCTTCTCTCTTAAATTCAACATCTTTGCTTAGTTCCTCCTGTCATACTACTCTCATTGTCATAATTACATTCCTTTCTTAATTCTTGACTCTTTTTCTCTCTTTGGCAGTCTTTTTATCTTTTCTCTTTCTTGACTAACAAAACACTGAAAACTGCCATCTTAACTGTATTTTGTTTCTTCGCAACATCGACATCTTTCTGCCTTTTTCCGTGTGGAAGTAATGGTTTCTTTTTCTCCCCAGCAGATACTGAGCTCTTTAATAATGGTGTCAAAAATAACTCTAACCTTCTCTTTAACTAAAATTCTTTATCTCAACAAATAATTTAAAATTTTCAGTAGGAATTTATACAATAATGATATTGTATTTTGTTTCTGAAATAAATGTTTCCTACATTTATTATTTGATAATAGTGACAATTAAACTGCCTATAGGAAATGAAAATAAGTAGTATTGACTTATTAGCATTTAAAGATAGATTTTTCCTCTCTTGATTCTGTAGTAGAGATTATGATTCAAGATTGGTGCAAAACTTTTTTTTTAACATTTGTTAAAGTATGTTCTAAATCTTACTTATGCATTTACAGTGTGATAAACTGCTGTCATCAAAATTGTCACTGGCTCTACACACTCGTGTTCATACTGGGGAGAAGCCATTTGAGTGTGGAGTCTGCCACAAACGCTTCACTCAGAAACCCGCACTTACCTATCATATGCGGCTGCATACTGGTGAACGCCCACATACTTGTCGTTTTTGTGGAAAAGGATTCAACTCAAAGGTACTTAACTGAAAACAATTTGTAATACTGTGTAGTTGTCCAGTTTATTGTATACGGAAGATTGAAAATATTCAGGGTGCTGTGAATTGCTATTGTTATTGCTAACATACATCGTAATAAGGAACCTTGATGATACAGATTGAATTACTCACCAACTCTAACAGTTATAGGTCATAACAAGTGGTAGAGTACTGAAACCAATACCTTCTACTTTTCTGAGTAGTGTGTATATTTTACCTTCCCTTATATGTGTATATTTTACCTCACAGTTTTTCTTCCACCCCATTATTATTGAGAGTTAGCATATTTGTAACTTAGCTGATAGTAATAACACAGAAAAAAAAATAAAAAATGTGAAATGTATTGAAATCTGATTTTTTTTTTCTTTATTCATTTTCTGTACAGGTTGGAAAGGAATCACATGAAAGAATTCATACTGGGGAACGACCATATCGTTGTGGACAATGTGGAGTGGGCTTCCGATGCTCTGCTAATCTCCGCCAGCATACGTGGATACACACTGATTCTCGTCCCTTCACTTGTGAAGTATGCCACAAGCCATTCCGACGCCGTGAAGCTCTTCAGGTAGCTAGTACAGCTATGTAACATAAACAAAAATCACTTCTGTTTCTTTTAGAAAGATTCTCTTCTGTACTGTGTCTAATCTACACTTTTTTAAATATGTTATTATCCTTTTCTAGCATTGTCCATCCAAATACCCCTTCTGTCCTCCAATTCGCTATTTTAGTATATTTTTTTAAAAACAAATACTTATGTCAAATGCTTTTGCTGCTAATTCATCTTCTTTCCACATGTACTCATTTCAGCTCCATGAAACACATTATCACACTAGAATATTTTTTTCCTTATTCAGCTGCCTACACAGGTGTCTTTATGCCTGAATGACTCCTTGGGCATAACTATCCTTACTTTTATTTTTAATATATGGAGCATATCTACTATGAGATACCTTCCCAAATATTTAAATTTCTGAACTTAATATATGTTCTCTCCTTTAGTCTGATACTGTATATTTATCTTCTATGATACTTTTTTTTTTCTTTTTGTTATTCTTATCCCATAAGCCTCACATCAGTTCAGATTTTAAGTAATCAAACACACTTACTCAAAATTAATTCATTTATCAGCAGAATTTCTTGCTGGCAGATCATCCACTAGCCAGAAAATGACTTCACTAGAGCTGTGTGCTACATACAACATAGGGAACAATCAATTGCCATGGAAAGATGTTTACAATCTTCCCGTAGACTGTGTCCTTACTGACATTGTTACTATGCTCCTTAGTGACAGATGGTTCCAAGTGATCCTGATGATGAGAAGAATAGAAGTAAACCCCAAAACAATGGCCTTATCTAGTGCAATATCATGGTATCCCTACTATTTCACATGTATACTAAAACTAACAATCAACATCTGGAGAATGACACAGAATATTTCCTATAAGCAGATGACATTACTATCACAGCTCAGGCAAATACTTTCAAAAGTAGAAGAAATTTTAACATATTCAATTGACAGATTGTCTACTTTATACCATAAGTTAAATAACTATTACACATGAGTAATAGTTTTAAACCGGAGTCATCAAAAATTCTTGTGCCTTCTGCTTGAAATTAAGCACAAAGAAAGAACATCGTGTGGTACATTATGAAAATTAGAAATACTTGGGAGTCATCCTTGGCAGCTCACTGATCTGTTGGTGTATACTCAAAGCTACAAAACAATATATGTAATAAGCTGATATCCTCAAAGTGGGTAATAGATCCACGATTAATTGTGAACATCTTGTCGTTTGCTTAGTTTTAGCCTAAAAAGTTTCAGGTGAGTACTGGGATGATTCCTGCATCACAAATTAGTGTAAAACGTTATTGGTCAAGGAGTCATGCCATGTTATCATGAAAGGTGCCTCCCTGAAGATGGCGAGTTGAAAACTTTATCAGAAGCAATGAGACGATCTGTGGACAATGGTATAATGCTGGCCAAACCTTTCACACCAGAATCATCAACGTTCGAGCCTTTATCAGGACCACAGTTAAAGATTGTCTCTATTAAATTTGAAGGCATGTCATCAGCCAAAGAAGAATTGCAACAAGATTTATGCAATCAACATAAATGCCACATTTTATGTATACAGGAGACACATAGAAGTAGTGAAATGTGCCGACCAAAAATAGATGGAATGATTCCAAGCAGTTGAGAGACCTCGCCATAAATATGGAAGTGCCATCTTCGTCCCACCTGATGTTCAGATCCTGTCCATGGCCTTCTTAGACGAGAATGACATCAAAGTACTCACCATTGAGCTTAAAAGCTGCACAATCTCATCTTTATAAAAACCACCCAGCAGTAAATTCGCTGTCAATCCACCTTTTATTTCCAATATCAACACCTACACATTGTTATGGGGGATTTCAACTCTCATTGTACCGCTTGGGGTTGCGACTTTGACAACGAGAATGTCATTGCAGTAGAAGAATGGGCAGATGTAAATCAACTTACTATCGTACATGATCCCAAACTCCCAGCATTCAACAGTAGGCGATGGGACTATAACCCTGATCTAATATTCAGCAGTAATCACACCAACCAGCAATGTGTGCAGTCTGTCTGTAACCCAATACCAAACACACAGCACAGATGTGTGGAGTGTTTGTGGCAGTTAGACCTCAGAGAGTTACTTTCTGCAGGAGGTATAACTTTCAAGAGAGCTGACTGGTCCATGTTCACAGAAATGTTGGATGCTCCTGTGTCTACTATTGAATCAACACCAGAATCATATGACACATTTACTGCAACTGTGAAAAATGCTGCAGGCGATCCATCCCCACGGCTGCTGATCATCATATATTCCGGGTCTCACCTCAGATCTAGCTGCCCAATTCATGGATTATAAATCATTGGTCCAAGATGATCCCTTTGGCGAAATGACAGTAGAAGATGGCAATCAACTTATCTCATCTTTAAGTGCAGCAAAAAGAGACTGCTGCATCAAGACATTAGAAGAGCTGGACCTGACAAGAGATAGTCACAAGGCATGGAGATTTCTAAAATGCCTCAACAATGATCCATCGAAGATCACTGGACATTCCAACATCAAAGCAAACCAAATTGCACATCAGCTGCTCATAAACAGGAAGGAAATTAAAAAAAGTAGACCATCTAAAAAACAAAGACAAACACACAAAAACAGTAAGGAAGAGATGAATAACCTCACTGAGCCCTTCAGTATGCCAGAGCTGTAAAAGGTTATTCACGAGTGCAAGACAGGGAAATCGGCAGGCCTCGATGACATACGAGCAGAACAAATGAAGAACTTCGGATATAAAACCAAAGAATGGGTTCTACATCTATTTAACAAATGAGCACATATCAAATTCCGAATGTGTGGATGAGGATGAGAGTCACTGCGCTGCTGAAATCTGGAAAAGAACAGAACAAACCCAAATATTTATACATACAGCACTCTTGCATCATCTTCCCAAAATATTTGAACAATTAATTCTGAATCGTGTCCAGCCTGTGATTGATCCTACACTTATACCACATCAAGCTGGCTTTCGTCCTGGTAAAAGTTGTACTGGGCAACTGCTGAGCCTAACACAGTTTATAGAGGATTAATTTGAGACCTGTAAGGCCACAGGCGTGGTCTTTGTGGACTTGTCAGTAGCATATGATACTGTTAACCACCAACTACTCCTTGACAAGGTCTACAATCTAACAAAGGCCTCCAGATTAACCAAGCTCATCATTACTCTTCTCCAGAACCATAGGTTTTTTGTTGAGTTTCAAGGACAGCACAGCTGATGGAGGATACAAAAAAATGGTCTGCCTCAAGGCAGTGTACTGGCCCAAATTCTTTTCAACATTTATACAAAGGATCAGCCATTACATCCAGCTACCAGGAGCTTCATGTACGTTGATGACCTTGCCCTACCTTACAGAGCACAAAGCTTGAAGTTGTAGAAAGAAATTCGTCTGCTGCCCTTGAAGGCCTATCAAGCTAGTATAGGGAAAATCACTTTAGACCTAACCCTTCAAAAACTGAAGTGTGTGCCTTTCACCTAAAAAATAGGAAAGCTCAGCGTAAGTTGAAAGTAATGTGGTCAGGTATTGAACTGCAGACATGTAACACCCCAAAATATCTGGGAGTGACACTCGACAGAACCCTCATATGTAAGAAACATTGCACGAATTGCAAAATGAAGATCTCTACATGAACCAACTTACTGCACAAACTAGTTGGATCACAGTGGGGCAGTCAAACCACAAACTGTATGTACATCAGCAATGGCCCTTTGTTACTCTGTTGCATAATACGCATGCCCAGTTTGTTATTCATCATCTCACACCAAAAAGGTGGATGTAGCCCTCAATAACACCTGTAGACTAGTGACAGGCTGCCTAAAGCCTACACCAGTTGACAGGTTTTACCACCTTTTGGGCTTAGCTATATAATGGAAAAAACCAAAATTGAAATACTGCTGAATTATGAAATAAGTTAATGTAAAAGCTGTACAACTATAAGTCATGTAGTCCAAATAATCCAAGAGTTATTCTTCTACTTTTTTAATGAAGGTTATGTGATTTAGGAATTTTGTATAGCTGTTAAACTTTTCAAATTGTAAAGCTAGGAAAGTTTGTGACGAAGGTATAATTTTGATTGTAACTGTAGATAAAATATGCTCTAAACTAGAATGATAGTAGTATTTAAGCAGACAATGTCTTTATACCTGTACTGCAGATAATAGCAAGAGTGGAGCAAAATATATAATTTTGGGAGGTGACCAAATTTTAGAATAAAAAAATCTTCTCCTCTACCTTTGTTTAAAACTTGTTTAGTTTCTTTGTTTCATAGTTTGGTTTACAAAAAAATTGAGAAAATTGTGATAGTAAAAGAGACAGGTTGTTAAATCATTTGTAAAATATAAGCTTGTCATAAGAGTTTTGAAATATTGAACTTGATTGACTGGAAGATGTTTCATGATTAGATGTAGAGAGAGTTATAAAGAAGATGAAGAGTGGTCACTCAGCTGGTGTGGGTAAATTTAACATGGATATGATCAAACCACTAGGACCAGTAAAAAGTGAGAAGAGCCATTTGCTAGGACAATTCAATACCAGACAATTGATAAAGGGGAGTGATAATTTCCTTGTTCAAAAGAGGGGACAGAAAAAAATGCTTCAATTACAGAACCGTGTGGTCATATGGTCTCAAGATTTATGAATCTGCACTATGACAAAAGATAAGGAAAACCAAATCTCCAAGAACAACATCTAACCGATCTACCATAGATTTTTGAGAAATGCTGGGAAAGAAATAAACCAGTTACAGTTGTATTTCCTGATATAGAAAAGGCTTATGTTTGCATTTCTTGTCACCACATTTAGGAGGTATTAATTAAAAAGGATGTATGAGAGGATGTTGTTCTAAGAGTTAAGCAACTGTATTAAAATACTCAAAGTTGCATTCAAGTACAGTCTAGCAGATCAGGATGGCTTGAGACTAGATGTGCAGCAAGGATTATTGCTTTTCCCCACTACTTTTCAATAAGCATAATGGATGATATTATGTAGTTGGTTACAAACATGAATATCACAGTTTTCACGCATTACATAATTATTCTGGGGAAGAGTGAAGAACTATAGCAATGGCTACAATTGTGAAAGAAGACTTTCACAAATTTGGATTTAAAATAACTGAGATGAAAAGTGCTTCAAGATTTCTCTGGCATTCAACCAGATCAATAAATCATAGTACAACGAATTTTTGATGACGTAACATGCCATCATCTTCAGGTTGTGGCTGCTGACCGCCATGAGAAGTGCAGTCCAGGACACAACTGCTGGGCCGGATCAGCTGAGACAGTATTAACACCATTTGACCCATCCCCTCCACTCACGTTGTGGTGCTCCGATAGTGGTGGTGGGGGTGGAATGCTCTGATGTCAAGCAGTGATCTTCTGTCTGCTTTCCACCTCTGTCACACACTGTGCCTTGGCTCTTGTGTTTGCAGAGCTGCTTCAGTGCTGGGTTCCAAGCTTGGTTAGTTGGGACCCGTTATCTTTGTTGATGAGGTTATTCTGTAGCTGGATCTCAATGGCTTCCTTGTATACACAGTCCCAAAAGTGAGATGTGTTTCTCAGAACTTCAGTGTCCTCATATTTAAGAGTGTCCCGTGTCTCTAGACAATGTTCAGCAATTGCTGATTTTGACGGCTGCTGTAGCTCGGTGTGACGTTTAAGTTCTCTGCGCTGTTCTTCAACCGAGAAAATGGTCTGTCCAATATATGCTTTTCTGCTGCCACATGGAATGTGGTATACATCTGGTTTCCTAAGTCCCAGATCATCTTTAACCGAGCCAAGAAGTGCTTTAATCTTGGTTGGCGGGCGTAGAATTATGCCAATCTTGCTCGATACATTGCCAGCGTACAGGATGAAGGCTGTGACTCTTGTTGGCTTGTCCTCCTAGTCAGTTGATTCTTGAGTGGTCTTCTGCCGAATCCGGCCGCATACCTGAGAAATTTTCAAGCATCAGATTCGCCGGGAAAAACCTACGATCACATATGAAATAGACGTCAATACGATCTGTGAAACCATATGGATTAAACTCAACGTTGCTGGATCAAAACTCATCATAGGCGCCTTTTACTGTCCATCTGATTCAGACATAGCTATCACCGAGGAGTTAAGAAATAATGTAAATAGTACAGTTTTCAGGGTCATGCTATGATTCTAGGAGGCGACTTCAAACTGCCTTATATTGACTGGCATAATTACGTTCACATTACAGGTAACAGGAATAAGGCAGCTTCTGAAGTAATTCTTGATTTGTTGTCAGATAATCATCTCGAGCAGCTAGTTAATGAACCTACACGATGTCATAACGGTAGCGAAAACATTTTAGATTTGCTGGTTACCAACAGACCAGAATTATTCACCGACATTTCAACGACCACAGGAATGAGCGATCACAAAGTGGTAATTGCGACTATCAAATGAATGACCAAGCGAAAAAGGAGAAAAGGGCGGATTGTATACATATTCAGTAAGGCCTCAAAGGAGTGTTTTAGAAGCTACCTGAGGAGTAATTACCATAACTTCAAGTCAACAAAGGACACCGTTGAAGAGATATGGCATCGATTTATACGTATAGTCAGGGAAGGTATGGAAATACATATACCGAAGTGGACAGTAAAGTGGGAGAATGATCCACCATGGTACACATGCGAAGTCAAAAGATTACTCAAGAAACAAAGGAGGATACACACCTTAGCTAAGTTAAGAGGATGTATTAAGAATGTAATGCGCGAGGCCTTCAACAATTTTTATTCCAATTCTCTCTCTAAGAGTCTCACAGAAAACCCAAAGAAATTTTGGTCATATGTACGAAAAGTGAATTATACCAACAGCAATATTCCAGCACTAATTCGTGAAGGTTCCAAGGTTAATGAAAACCGTGATGAAGCTAATGTACTAAATACTGTATTCAAAAATTAATTTACTGATGAAAATAAGGACAGTATTTCCGTTTTCCCACGCCATGTCGAGTTGGTGATGGAATCATTACGAATAGATACTGCAGGTATCATTAAGCAATTAAGAAATCCTGAAGTGGGAGAAAGCACCGGGCCCGGATGGAATTCCAGTAACAGTATTTTCAGAGTATGCGGCGGAAATCAGGCCATTTCTGTCTGATATACTCAGTAAATCATTAGAAGAGGGAAAAGTACCTTCAGACTGAAAAATCGCACAAGTAACTCCGATTTTCAAGAATGGTGATCGAAGTAATCCTGGAAACTATCGTCCCATATCTATAACATCTGTTTGTAGTAGAGTTATGGAGCATATTATATGCTCGAACATCATGAATTTTCTAGATGAAAATAATTTGCTTACAACAAATCAATACGGATTTCGGAAGAAAAGATCATGTGAAACACAGCTGGCCCTATTACCACACGATGTAATGAAAGTTATTGATGCAGGTTCACAAGTAGATGCAATTTTTTTTAGATTTTCAGAAAGCGTTTGACTCTGTGCCACACAACCGCCTTTTAGTGAAGCTTCGAGCATATAGTATATCGGATCAGCTTTGTGAATGGATAAAGGATTTTCTAACTGGTCAGTCGCAGTATGTCGTCGTTGAAGGAGAAAGTTCTTCTAATCTAGATGTTACATCGGGTGTAACTCAAGGAAGTGTAATAGGACCACTTCTTTTCTTAATTTTTATAAACGATCTCATAGACAAAGTGATAAGCATTTTTAGATTGTTTGCTGATGATGCAGTTATTTATAGGGAAGTAAGGAATGTGGTCGATTGCTTAGAAATTCAGCGTGATCTGGATGTTATTTTGGCATGGTGCGCTGAGTGGCAACTTACACTAAAATGTAAAAAGTGCAAGACAATGAGCATAACTAACAAAAAGAATCCAATTGTCCAGAAATATGAGTTAAACAATTCAATTATTGATATGGTCGATTCTATTTATGAGTAACAGTACGAAGGAACATGAAATGGGACATACACATTAATTCATTAGTAGGTAGGCCGCGATTCCTAGGTCAAATCTTGAAAAATTGTAATGAACAAACAAAGGAGATAGCGTACAAATCTCTTTGAGTGTCTACATAAGGACTATTGTTGTGCCATTTGGGATCCGTTTTGTAAGGGGTTGATCGAAAGTATAGAGAAAGTACAGAGAAGAGCTGCTCAATTTGTGACCGCTTTCTACAGTCCTTATGAAAGCATCACAGAACTGATTAGTAGACTTGGCTGGGAGTCTCTGATAGATAGACGACGCATGTTTCGTTTAAACTTATTGGTAAACATGTGTACTCCCACTTTCACTTACGAGTGTAGTGAAATACTTTTTCCACCAACCTATTTGAGTTGGAATGACAGGAAAGATAATATTAGAGAAAAAAAGGTGCCGCACTGAGTCTTATATGAATTCTTTTTTCCCTCGTGCCATTAGGGATTGGAATGCACAACAATGAGATTAGCTTTGGTGCTGAGCACCCTCTGCCACCCACAATTTTGTGAATTGTAGAGTATAGATGTAGATGCAGATGAGATGAAAAGTGATAAAGAAAAGAAAACCACTCAAATTAAGAGTAGTACAGCATAAAATTAATTTTTTTTCCATTACTGAAATACCTCAAGTGCATCCTGTCAGCTGATAACAGGGCAGAAATGAACAATAGGATTGAAACAGCTGCAAACTTCTGCAGTCCTGCTTATCAGAGATTACAGTACAAAAGTTTTCCACAAGCTGCATCAGTATCTTCATATAAAATATACCTTTTCCCCATTCTAACCTATGGATCAGAAGCTGCCACACTGACCATATGTGACAATAACTGTATTCGAGCAATTGAAATAAAATTCCTCACGCCATGTATCCAGGTGAAGTCCATGAATCCTGGTGACCAGATGAGACAAACTCAGAAATGAATCAGTCCAGCTTCAACTTGGACTACAAAAATATATATATATATTTGACATCTCTTGAAAATAAATACTGAAATGGTTTGTTACACATGATGGGAACAGTGCCAAATAGATTATGTCAGGCATGATTTGGAAAATCCATAACTGGATGATACCAAGAGACCTTTGCTGTCCAGAATGGGAGAAAATACTGGAAGAGAATTGGTTCCAAGAGAGGTTATGGAAGAGGCTTAGTCATTATCGTACATGGCCTGGTTTGCTGAAATTGGAAACTGATGATGTTGATAAAGGGGTAAAGTTTCAGCTCATCATCTGGGTTGCTTAAATTGAACCTTAGCTTTATGCATCATATACTTACTTTACTTTATGCTTAACATCCACAGGACTAAGCAATTTCAATTAACCCAAAAAGAATAAGAAACACAATTTATTACAGGTGCACATGCGAACACATACTGGAGAACGTCCTTACCAGTGCCCTCGCTGTGGTCGTCGCTTTACTCAGAAGGGCGATATGCTGAAGCATACCCGCTCACATGACCGTCCAGGTGGTGGACGAGCTCCACCTGCCCCTGCTGCCACATGTCACACATGTGGCCAGGCATTTGCCCAGCGAAAACATCTGAAGGCACATCGTTGCCTTCTTGCAAATAAATCAAACTCACAAATAGGAAATGTTGTCACAGACATAATAACTTTCCCTGAAATAACTGTTGTGAGCAGTGATATACATGGGTTTGATGTCGATTTCGTATCATGATGCTGATGTAGCCATAACTGCTGTTGCACTTGCTGATGTATATGTATTTACATTGTGGAATGTGTCCTATCCACAATGTAAGTCACATTATGTAATCTGAGTAATCATTCTGTATTGATTCAAAATCTGATACAGTTAATGAGCGTTGTTAAAAAATTAATTTCCTATTTTGTTGAGGTACATGCATTACATGGCATGCAGAGGTCTTTTTATTTAATTATGTCCTTGTTGATATTGTGTGTCTACCTGGAAAATAAACAAACTGAATAATGATATGTATTTCCATATATCTTTTTTAACTTTATTTAAGTTTTGATTTCTCATAAGTTTGTATATGTTACCACTTTGGAAGAGAAACATTTACATGTAAACAAATTGGAATGGGTGTGCTTCAATTAACTCCACGTTTAAAAAAAATATTTTACATATAATGATAAAAAAAATATTTTCTGTGTTTACATTTATAATTCTAACAACCCTTTTGCATCATATATTCAATAATGTGTCAAAGTGTGTTTCATTCATGGGCATTGCACCATAAAGAACCTGCAGGTAGAGAGAGTGCTTCGGATGAATAAGGGATTTTTCATGAGGCTTGTGCCTGTATACTCCACTGGTAGATTGATTACACTATGCATTGCCTGCTTCAAAACAGGAGTAGGATCCTGCTGAATTCCAATTATTATGAGGTCAGATAATTGCCTTTTTTTCATCTAGAATTTGCCTGTGAATAGATAACAAAACCACAACAGAATACATTTATGGAATGTATGAGGAGAAACTATTGATATCAAAGAAGTAGCTGAAGATGATGGAATAATAAAAGGCAGAGGGGTTGGATTATAAAGATGAGGATGGTGAATGATAAAGATGAAAATATAACTGTAGGAACATAATGAGCAATTGTACAGAGTTCTATGACTTGATTGAGATCCACAAACTACACAGTTATGTTGGTTGAGGCATGGTTAAAGGAAAGTGGTAATTAAACTAATTAGTAATGACTACTGCAGTTGGCTATTTTCAAAGATAATAAGTTTGAGTTACTAGGAACAGAATACAAAGAAAATTATAAAGCACTTGGATGATTACCATAAAGGTAGGATGAATAAGCATCATTATGAAGTTAAAGAGAAACATGAGGCATATTCGGAGTTCAGATGGGGGAGTAGGATAGTGGTAGAATTTAATTTACCTCGAGTAAACTGGAGATAAAATACAATTAATTATAATGAGCACGTGGAACAATCATGTTTCTGAGGAAGAATGGCTGTACGTAAGTGAAGTACAATTTATCAATGTATTTAGGGTGCCTTCTTAATAGAGCCTGGTGATAACTATGAGGGGGTCTCAGGTTACAGAGGGAATCAGTGATTACAAAGCAATTTGAGAAGCCAGTTGCGCCAGACAGTGGGGAGGAAATGGTATGATTTCAGTGAGATATTAAGAATGAGGGAAGAAATATTTATTTCTAAACAAAAAAAAAATAAAGAAAAACACAGAACTTCACATACTTCAATAGGGAAATAAGATGGCTGAAGAGGTTGCTAAGAAGAAAGCATAATACGGTAAGAAAATAGCAAGATGATAGGGAATGAATGAAATAACTAAGAAAAAAAAAAAAAGAAAAAGCTGCAAATGTTTTCATGAAGAATAGTATGGACGAAGGAGTAACATGGAATGCTGTCCCTAGAAATTTCTATGGCTGCATTAGTAAATTAAGGGGACGAAGATTATTTAGGCACTTCTGGATAATATTGGGGAAGAATTTACTGAGGATATGAAAAAGATGGAAATATTAAGCACTGATGCTGATACTATTAAGAGAAGTATTGGGGGAGGAACATCTCCACATAAGTGGAGACGAGCAGTCTAACAACATAAAAAATATTTGAAGAACATCATGAGGGAGCAAGGTAGGTTAAAAAAAGCATATAGGGAATGGTATGAGTAGTAATTTGTCAGAGATATATTAAAGATTATGGAATATGATATCATACATTTTTTTAAATATTATTCAAACAGTGAAGAAATTACAATAAAACATTTTTTATAATGCAAAAGTAGATGTGTAGGGTAATTGGCACGGGGACATATGTTTCACAACCAAATTGAAATAAGGTTTTTGAGTCACCAAATTCTACATCCCTAAAAAATTATTTAAACAGAAAAATCAGATAAATATGTACTATGCACTGTATGAAAGAAAAGTTTAAAGGCTATTCTTCTTCATGAAAAACATTATGCAATTTTCTTTGTTAAAATTTATTTTTCTTTTCTATATGTTATTTTGAAGGAGGTGAAAACTAGAATCACTATGGCAAAGGAAGCTTTCAATAGAAAGACAATTTTATCATGCAAAAGGCAGGGTAAAAAGCTGACGAAAATACTAGCTAAATGTTTTGTATAGAATATAGGAATATACATGATGGAAACATGGATGCTACGTAAAGAAGATGTAAAGAGGTTGGAAGCTTTCGAAATGTGGATATGGAGGAGGATAGAGACCCCTACGAGACCTAGCTGAGAAGAATGGTGCAGACCCTCGTACTAACGTTCATTCTGTGTGTCTTCCAGGAGCAACCGTGCCACGAGTCATGGAGGCTATACCAAAAGCGATTAGAGAATCGAACTGCCGCCAGTTGAGGGTAGCGGCGCACGTCGGAACTAACGACTCGTGTCATGTTTCTGTTTCAGATATAGTAAAGTCTATGGACAAGTTGGGCCACAAGGCGTATGAATCAGCGCGTGAGAATTCGGTAAAGTTGCAGTTTTCCGTCTGTAGTGTCGTGCCGCGCATCGATTGTGGGGAAGCCGTATGGTGGAAGATTTATAATTTGAATTGTAGTCTACAGGAGCTGTGTCGCAGAAACAACTGGGGCTTCGTCGATCTTCGACCGATGATAGCTGCCAGCTGGGACGCATTTGACAGGTCGGGCGTCCATTACACACAGAGAATGGCGATCAAGGTGGCTGCTAAAATATGGAACCGTCTTGATGTGAATTATTTTTTAGGAACACCGTGAGGCCCGAGGACCCCTCAGTTCAACGAAGAAGACGCGTCGTTAATCTAGATCCTGGTTCTGGAAGTGACGGCGTGAATAAATCGAAATTTACAGCTCCAAATACTTCACCCGTTTCCTTTCGGAGTGCAAATAGTAAAAATGCGAATTTAGAATCTACAGATACAGATATTAAACCGCTAAGGATAATGGTTCTTAATTGTCGGAGTATTAGAGGGAAAGTAGCCGATTTCCACGCTGCAGTTGCAACTAACGATGTTGATATAATACTAGGAACCGAGAGCTGGTTGACGCCAGAGGTAGAATCTAGCGAAGTATTTGCTCCTCAATTCAATGTTTTTCGGAAAGACAGAACTACCTCAATGGGCGGAGGTGTGTTCGTGGCTGTTAATAAAACCATCAATTGCTCCGTAGTAAATGAAACGGAGAATTGTTGCGAGTTAATATGGGTGAAGGTAAAAATTGGCAGAAGTTTAAAGTTCATTATGGTTGCAAAGGAAGTTGTTAACTACCGATATGAAGGTATTACAAGCTTCAGCTTCCACAGCAGTCATGACTTTCATGAAATTCACGATCTGAGGACCATCAAAAATTCCTGCTTTTAATTTTTACATACGTAGCTAAGGAAATATTTTACAATTATGTTTAAAGCATTCTATGTTTTTATCCAATACGCACTGACCCTGTTTCATCATGCCTAGCTTTATGTGGAGTGGTGGAAGAATGATTTCTCTCTCTCTCTATATATATCATATATATTATTTCTATAAGGTATTTT
Organism: Vandiemenella viatica; assembly: GCA_031002005.1. Classification (NCBI taxonomy): domain Eukaryota; kingdom Metazoa; phylum Arthropoda; class Insecta; order Orthoptera; family Morabidae; genus Vandiemenella; species Vandiemenella viatica. The sequence continues at coordinate 139,250,352 of JARYHS010013631.1, read as the reverse complement.
TTTGTCACAAGCCTGTATCTTCCTTCAAACTTAACTGAAATCAATGAATGAGGTGTCATTTTAAAGCTTATGGTCTTCACTTTGGTGACATCATATTTTACGAAATGAAGTTTTCCGAATTCGACCCTTAAAGGGCAAAAATGTCAGTATTTCTAAAATGCTGTTTTCTGTGTTACAAGTCATTTATCTCCCTGGATACCTATCTAAAATCGTTTAATGAAGTATCATTTTAAAGATAAAGATCTCCGCTTTAGTTACGTCATATATTAAGACAGAAATTTTTTCAGGTTTCGACCCTTAAAGGGCAAAAGTATAAATATTTTTGCAATTCGGTTTTGTGTCACGAGTGATTTATCTCCCTTAATATCTAACCGATATAGATAAATGAGTTTTCATATTAAAGACTAAGGTCTCCGCCGTGGTAACATTATATTTTAAGAAAGAAATTTGTCGTAATTCGACCCTTAAAGGGCAAAAATGTCAATTTTTCTAAAATGCGTTTTTTGAATCTCAATCCATTTATCTCCCTGGACATCTAACCAAAAGCGATAAATGAAGTAGGATTATAAGCAGTAATGTCTCAGCTTTGTGAAATCATATTTTAAGAAAGAATGTTGTTGGAATTCAACCCTTAAAGAGAAAAAGTATAAATTTTTCTATAACGCATTTTTGTGTCACGAGCGATTTATCTCCCTTGATTTCAAACCGATATTGATAAATGAGTTATCATATTAAATACTAAGGTCTCCGCCATGGTAACATTATATTTTAAGAAAGAAATTTTTCGTAATTCGACCCTTAAAGGGCAAAAATGTCAATTTTTCTAAAATGCGCTTTTTGTATCTCGAGCCATTTATCTCCCTGGATATCTAACCAAAATCAATAAATGAAGTAGGATTATAATCAGTAATGTCTCAGATTTGTGAAATAATATTTTAAGAAAGAATCTTTTGGAATTTAACCGTTAAATGGAAAAAGTATAAATTTTTCTATAACGCATTTTTGTGTCACGAGTGATTTATCTCCCTTGATATCAAACCGATATAGATAAATGAGGTATCAAATTAAAGACTAAGGTTTCGGCCGTGGTAACATTATATTCTAAGAAAGGAATTTTTCATAATTCGACCCTTAAAGGGCAAAAATGTCAATATTTCTAAAATACTTTTTTTGTGTTGTGAGCCATTAATCTCCCTGGATTTCTAACCAAAATCGATAAATGAAGTAGGAGTATGAAGAGTATTGACTCAGCTTTGGTTACATCATATTCAACTTCACTATTATTCGCGAAATTTTCGCACGGGTCGTCTAGTATATATAAACTCTTTCATTTTTTTATTCCTAGTAAATTGTTTTGCTGGACTGTCCCAAAGATAAATGAAGTAATGGTATTTTGAGTATCTACATTGATGAACAAGTAAGAAATTTTCATTTTTAAATTGACACATACTTGATATTCGTAGCAATTAATAACTTCTCAAAATGCATGTGAATCTTTCAGTATTTCTGATAAATATTTTCTCTGTTGCACATGGAAGGGAACATAAACAGAGCCAAGGTCATGTGAACAGTCTCACTAGGTGAAAATGTGCTAAATAAATGCACATTAGGTACATTTTAACATGTGAGCCGAGTTAAAATGTTAACTGTTATCATTACTTGTAATTATATAAATCAATAACTTAAGAACTGGAGCCAATCTGGTACAATCCTGAATTTTGCTGGTAAATCTTCTGGATCACAGAAATCAGCAAATATAATGAGGGCAACAATTATTTTATTTTTGTTGAACTGAGTAATAGAGTATTCCTTGACAGTAATGACCACAAAATTATGAGTTAATTCTTTTAAACAGCAAATCAAAGAATAAGTAAGGAACATAAAAAGAACCATTGATTACCACAGCTGATGACAGAAACAGCAAAAACTACAAACATTTAACAGTTCATGGAATGCACAGGATGGGAGACAAAGAAAAATATACACTTGAATCTTGATGTTGTAAATTATCACTCTGCACTCTCTTTATATTTCTTCTTGGGTTTATAGCCCTCTTAAGCATATTACCAAAAATTATTTCTTGTATCACACCAAAAACAATATACTGTGACCTAAACTCCTTGACATTAAAGCAAACTTCTGTGGTTTGTTATATGAAATTAAGGCCACGTTACTACACTAGTTAACAGTTAAGAGGAGGATCATCACAGGATGTCTGTGGTTTGGTGGGAATGAAATGTGCATGCTGAACTAATCTCTACTGCACATGGAAGGGGACATAAAAGGAGCCAAGGTCATGTGAATAGTCTCACTATGTGAAAATGTGCTAAATAAATGCACATGTAATCAGTTTTTTACATACTTTTGTATAAAAAGTTTAAAGATCGGATTGTTTCACTTAATATCATTGGAGCAGGACAAAATTGAATGGTGGAGGCAGAAAAAGATTTCAAGGACCTGCAACTATTAAAGAGGCTAATTACAGGAAGTATGAAGAAAGACTGGGAACTGGACTACAAAACTTATGTTTAAAACGATTTGAGATATACCATGACAATAAATTAGGACTTAATTTGAGGCAAGATCGGAAAGTTTTAACTTGTAGATAGTCAAGTCAGGAACTGGAATAAATTGTTGAGAAGCTCAATAATAACACCAAAAGAATTGAGCAAAAAATTGCATATGGAATAAGGAGATGTGTAAAGAAATTACCACTGAGCTCCATTTAAATTAATAAAATTAAAAACATTCTGCACTTGTATGTAAAACTGGAGGTTTCCTCGGCATTGTATATAGATTAATCGTATAAAATTTTATCTATTCTGTACATGTGTAGCCATTTTTTACATATTTCCTGCAACTTACTCAGCACTTTAACTACTAGTCACGAATGAGGCCAGATGTTCAGGTATCTTCCTGATTAAACATAAAAATAAGTTAACTGATACTAGAAAGATATAAATGAGCATATGAGAGATCAGTTTAGCAAGTATCTGATACTCAAATTTATTGAACTTTCAGAAATATGAAAATATTGCAAAATCAGATCAATTGTAAATAGATAAGAAAAAGGGTTTTACCCAGAAGTGAAATTAAGTTTGATATTAGACCTACCATATGTATATGTGTTTAGGCAATCATGTGTCATACTCCATTAATGGGTATAGGCAATTAATATGAAAGGTCTCTCCTCACAGCAACTACCCAGGATGATGTATCTGTGGTAGTTTTCCATAACTTTCCCCAGTATGAAGATGTTCATATTACCATACCAGTGGATAAATGTGGTGGTGTGTGTTCATTTAGTGTGTTAGTTGTGACATCAATGAGTGATGAAACAAAGGAGAAAGTAATTTCTGGCCCCAGCACATTCAGTCCTAATCTTATGAAAGACACAAAGGGGCTGCCAAATTTAATAATCTCAGCTGAAAGACAAATCGGTCAACAATGGCACATGCCGTCATTCTGTAGGTCTAGTAATAATATTGAACTGAGGATTTTCGTACATAAACTAGCAATCAGGAATTGTACACCAACACCTATCCCATCTTGCTAGCCAAATTCCACCACTGGAGCACAAGCCAGCAAACTCCAATATTGAGCACCAAACACCATCAGCAACTTCAGACAAGAAGGAGTGAACGATAATAGGCACCATAATGCTACATGTTTGTGGAGAATGGACCATATTCTAGTTAGCTGCTAATAAACTGAAATAATATAACTAATCAAGGGAAGACTTTGTTCATGTAGGCCCTATACATATATCATGTGACATTTCTAGAACTCTCAAATAAAGTAGGCAAGAAGTTCCGGTTCAATAGATTCCATTTGAATAAAGATATGGATAGGAAAAAGAGAACACAAAATTTGTGATGCAACTGCTACGTTGAACAGAATCAACTTTCTATGTCGTCTCAAGGGATATGTTGTGCTGCCAATCCCAACTTCCTTCCGAGTGTGACCTCGCATTGGGGAGGACGTGGATTCGAATCCCCATCTGGCTATCCAGATTTGGGTTTTCCATGGTTTCCTGAAATCGCTCCAGGTAAATGCCGGGATGGCTAAATTCCTTCCCATTACTTGCCCATAGTCCTTTCCTGTCTCTACAAGCTGCAAAACCACAAGCGAAAACAAAAGTTCACCTTCTGAATGCCAAAAATACTGATGTTTCGTCGAATGAAACTGACATTGAAGTGAACCCAGAATTAATAAAAGGAGACATTATGTGGAACCTTGCAGTCCAGCTATGCTGACATTTACCACAGGCCTTTCAAAAATGTTTTTTTTTACAAAAAAAAAAAAAAGGACCAAAACGTGTGCAATTTCAAGAAAAGAACTCTTAAATAACATTCTGTTACATGTGAATAACTACAAGTTTTAGAATAGGCCACATATGCTGAAAACTGTAAAATTAAAATGGTGTTAACCTATGAAGCAAGAATGGTGGCTTAAATTCTGCTCTTACCTAGATGTTTAATTTTTAAAACGAAAAATATTTTGAAAAGAAAATCAAATGGGAGTTTAACCTTGTCAAAAGATGCTTTCTGATCCAGCTGTTGTGGCTTGTGGGTATTAAGCATGCAACAACTGCTAGATGATTAGCTGCTGCATGTGTGACTGTGTACCAGTCCAGCACCTCAAAAATTGAAAACATTAGAAAAAAACGCAACCCATAAACTGAAATGTTAGGAACACGACAATGCATAATCAATCTCACTGAATTATTAACTTCATTTTTAAAAAAATAAATAAATAAAAAAAATACAACACATGAATTCACAAAAGGTGACTGTGTAAGCCGCGTCACATTTCTATTTTCATGAGTAAGAGCATAGCCAGAAATACTGTCATTTCTCCTTTAACTATGGGTCTATTTTACGTTTCCTTTTGGAATCAATATTGCCTCATGTCATTTTTTACTACTCTTATATAGATAGAAATGGAAGGGAAACATAATATACAGTGTGGGCCAAAAAGGACTTTACAACTTTGGAATGATACAGAAATTTGTAGAGATAACTTACAGAACTGGTAGATGTGTCATTTTGGTTTGATGCGATTACAATTTGTCATGCGGCAAACATCCCATCGCTAATCAGTTTCTTACTACAGTTGTTGCAGCAAATTGGGTGTAACATGTGCAACAAAGTTCTTGTGCCAAGAATAAATTGTAGACCTGCTTGGAGGTTCTTTAGCGAATTCGGTGTGAAATTTATGCCCAATAGTTGTAGCAGAGTTCATTTCATGAAACCAAACCACAAAGCAAGCACGCTCCACACCAGTGAAAATAGTCATTTTAACTGTGCTTCTGGTGGCGGAATGGTGTACTGATGTGCTATGTGTATCAAACTTGAGGTTGTTTGCTACAAAATGACACATCTACAGATTCTGTAAGTTATCTCTACAAATTTCTGTATCATTCCAAAATGGAAAGTCCTTTTTTGACTCACCCTGTATTAATGTTTTTTTTCCTTCCCTGAATCGCACATCCTTCTTTCCAAAATCCTATCCACTACCCAAAACACACACTTCTGCAGACCACCATCTCAAGAACGTCTTGGTCCACAAATACTTGCTCATCTAGACTACCACATCGATCTTAGACATGTCACTTTCACAAATACACACCTTCCTTCACAGCACAGCTTCTTGTATCTGCCTCACCATTAACCAACTATCCATCAGGATGAACAGCCACAGGCTAACAGTTTATACTGGCAACCTAAATCTTCCAGTGTCCATCTTCTGTTTTACAAGAGCTGTTCTTGAATATACTACTCCCTTTGGAACTCTGTTATCTGGTAACTAACCTACCAACATATCCTAGACAGCATTCATCTCCCTGGCCTCAACCTGCATTAAGAGCTCAGCAGTAAACCTATCACTCCCATTATTGTTTTCCTCCAGCAACAAATTCAGTACTTCTTAAAATGCGACCTACAATTCTCTTATTTCTGTACGATTCTTCCACGAACTTCTTTGCTCATCCATCATGCTCAAAACACGCTCATTTCGTACTTAATTCCATCTGATTTTGAGCATACATCTATGCTTCAATTTTCCTTCTTTCTGATATTGCTTAAGTTTATGCTTCACTACCAAGTGCTGAGCTCCACACATAGAGTTTATAAAGTTCTTTCTGCATCATAGATCAATATTTAAAACTGAAAGATTTATCTTTTTCATGAAGGCTCTTTTCCCTAGTGGTATTCTGCTTTTAGCATCATTCATACTTTGGCCATCCACTGTAATTTTACTTCCTAAGTAACAAAATTCATTTGCTTTTTCCCATCATTCAATCATATTTTTATATTTAATATACTATTATTGCTATCTTTTGTCTTTCTTTGCTTTAGTCCAAAATCTTTCTTCAGTAATTTTTTTGTTCCATTCAGTAACTTCTCAATATCCTCAGTATGTTCTGCAAACAGAACAATGTCATTATCAAATCGTAGCATACTGAAATTTTCTTCTTCAACATTTACACTTCATTTTAACGTTTCTTTTACTTTCTTTATTGCTTATTAAACTACAACCTTGTCTCGCACCCTTTATAACTGATTCACATCTCTCACGATTCTGTACTTTTACTATAATTGCTTGATTGTTACAAAGATTATAAAGTATTCTTCTAGCTCAATATTTTAGACCTGATTTCTTTAAAAAAAATTCATCTTGTCCCACCTAACATTATCAAAAGCTTTTTCCAAGTCAACAAATTCCATAAAAGTACCTTTTTTCCCTTGATTTGCATTTCAAGTATTACCCTTAAAGCCAGAGTAGCTTCTGTTCTTCTGTAACTCTCACATTTGTCAGCCTGTGCTTTCTTTGGAAATTTGAAGATAATACTTTCATTAAAATGAGTTGGAATCTCTCCTGGTTTATAACGGTTTGATATAAATTCGAAAAATCTTTGGATTCCTTCTTCTCCTATGGATTTCAGAATTTCTGCAAAAATCTCATCAATTTCAACTGCCTTATTTGATTTAAAACCCCTAAAAAACACTATTCTTAAAACAGGATCTCCTAAGTCATCAATGTGTAATTACAATATTAGGAAAATATCTGATACGTGTAAATTTTAAGAGCTGATGGTAAAATTTTACAAAATATAAAAATGATACACTTCAAGGCCCTTGACTTACGTGCTTTTTATTATCATTAACATCTACAGAAAAACAGTGAGACTTACCAAGGTCAATAGCAGTGCAATTAAGAACCTGAACATAGACTATTATGTGGATGAGTAATACAAGAAATTAAACAAAGGAAAACCGTGGTTCTTTCTAACTATGCCATTGATTTTGGTAAGTTATAGTCTCTTTTTATCACATTTAGTAATGTTATTTAGAACCTTTCATTCTCATTGAGCAAATAAGAAAATAGATTATAATAAATACTTTATTTGTACAACACTATAAACACTTGTTCTGTAAATATATTTATGAAATAATACTTCTATTATAAAAGTATGGTTGAATAAAAAAATGTAGGAGAATTTATTTCCAGTGCCAAGTGTGTAATAACAGGTAACAAGGCCATACAAATATATTTAATATAATTTCACTCAAAACAAACATTAAAACAAATGCATATTAAAATGTATGCTTCATCGAAGGCAGGTACAGCATAGCTCAGGACTTCAGTAATGGAACCGACTTCCAAGCTCTAAAAAAAGAAAAGTACATTAAAATCTCTGACCAAAGTAATATTCCATTTAAGGTCTTATCCTTCCTTCCACATTGAGCAGGAATTTCACAGTTATGGTCTGCAGTTTCTCTCTGGCTTAGTACACAAGTTTCTGCTAATTTCATTATTACAGACTTAAAATATGGATTTAAAATAAGTTTATTTCAATCCCCATTCCCCTGCACTACTTTCTTATTCCAGAGTAAATCTTCAAACCATAAATTGAACCAAGTAAGAATATACGTGCTAAGCCAGAGGAATCTACAGGTCACAAGTGTGACGTTTTTGTGTATTATAGTAGCAAAGAATACAAAGCCTAGCACTAGAAACAAGAGAATTAGAGAGCAGGTGAAACGTAACAAGTAATTAAAACAAGGTGTTAGTTTGGGAATGTAAAAACAATGGAAGAAAGCAGGCTTGCTTGAACATTCCTAGTATTGAAAGGGTGGGTTGGAGGAGGACATACAATGATGGATGGATAAAGAAAGGATATGGAAAGAGATGGTGAATGTCATAAAATGGGCCATAGAAATACTATCCTATCAATGCTAGCTGTATATTGTATAATACTAACTTTACACCGAGATACAAAATCCACTCTGAGAAAAATGAAAACACCAGTAAATGACAAAAATAGAGACACCCTAGAGCAGTGTTTCCCAACGCGGGGCCCACGCCCCACAGGGGGGTAATTTGGTTTTTTCAGGGGGGCAATTTAGAAATTGACTTTACCGCTTTCTCTTCGGTTTATTTAAATGCAATGCTAGATATAGATACAAATATAGCAAAAAAGCAAATTCTTAAAACAGTGCTGTAAATAATTATTAGGTATAGTTTCGTTTGATGTTAGCAAAATATTTTTTTAATTAAAAATTAGGTATGGGGGCAAAAAAATATTGAAAGTGGGACATGACCCAAAAAAGGTTGGGAAACACTGCCCTAGAGCTTAATCTCAAAACAAAAGTACTTCAAGAGCTATATTCTTATAATACTCACTTCAGACTATCATTGTGTGTTTTGTACTCTAATATTGTTGTAGGAGGTAGGTTTAACACTCTTCTAAGTGTGTCTCTTATCCGGCCTGTTGTGATTGCATCAGAAGCAGTTTTGTTCCATACTGATATAATATCTTCCTGAACAGAAAACGAGTTTTGTCATCAATCAAATGCACTTTAATTTAAGAACAAAAGAAAAATAAAGATTACGAAAATATTTTAGGCACTAGATTACCTGAAAGCGAATTGAAACAACAGCACCACATATTTCTTCTCCAACCATGAACTGTTCTCCCAGCATGGCTAATACTAAATTTTCCCAACAGCGAGAAACTATACCTTTTTTTAATCTGACAACCCACTTTCCTCCATTGCGATTTGCTTCATCCTGAAAGTATAAAAGAAAATATATGAATACTTGTTAAAACACACTTTTAACCTTAATCCATTAGAATTCCTTCCTATATGATTTTTATTTGAAACTTTCAAGTGTCTTAATACCGTATAATCAAGGTTTCAGCTGAAACTTACATTCCAAATGGCTAGTGGGAGCAGCAACAAATACACAAAGATGAACACAATTTACAATATTTCTGTATAAAAGCCCTTTTGCTTCACTTGAAATTAATTTCGAGTTCTCCAGATATTATTTTGTGATGTTTTAATTACTTTTTGAATTCTTAAGTTGCTTCCAAGTCATTGTATTATTTCTACTACTATGGATGAGATTTCACTTACTACAATTGGTTACAATAGGTTTGCAGCCAGATGGTGTCATAAAAATACAATGTTTTGTCAATGTTCTCTGTTGTCCTTATCAGGTATCTGCTATTTGAGATATCCAAAAGTATACTGTCAGTCAGTAGACATACTGGTTTATTTAACAGCCTCACTGTTACTGGTGCCATTATGCCAGGTGGCCAATGGGCATCGTGGTTCTGCACAAGGTCTGCTCCATCATTCCATGCAGCTCTCATAGTACTTGCTTCACTGCTGCGAGCCTTAAACTTGCTGTGCTGGTTTCCATGTGTTAACTGAGAGTCCTGTATATATGGTAATTGTGTTCTCATCAAGTCTTATTTCGACAGCTTCTTTTATGAAAGATTTTCAAAAGTAATGTGTCATTACAGACACCAATCATCTGCATATAATGTGAAATGTGGCAAGAATCTACAGACAAGTATAGAAATTGACACCAGCTGAGAAACAAAATAATCTACTTAACACCTATAGATACCAGTGAAGTGACTTAACAGTAGAGTTGCAAAAACTTTTAAACAAACAAAAAATACAAAATCTGTTGGGACAGCTGGAATAAATCATAAGCTCCTCAAATAGAGGGGACCTTTTTGAAAAATGATGCTTTTGCACCTACTCATTCAATGTAGGAACAGGGGATGAATACTTGAAAAATGGTGAATTTTGGACGTAATGTCAATACACAAGAAAATGTTGAAGCCTTTGTGAAAGCTACTGAAGAATAAGCATTTTAAATACAACATGCAAACCGTACACCAGAAATATAATTACTGCTGCACTGTTATTAAATGGTCATAATGTTATCTTTACATGATTATTCCTTCCTCAAAACATCATCATACTAGTGTGTATAATTAAAAAGTGACAGGATCATATCCTAGAAACACACATAGGATTTGTAGATAATGAGAAGACCTTCTATAAATATTTTATGGAGGTACCCTTCCCTACTTTTCATCTGCTAAATGTTGTTAAAGCATTAAATAGAATAATGACGACAATAAAACTGTCACTAAAGCAATGAAAGTAAGACAGAATAGTGAAAATAACCAGCCACTTACCACAGATGAAGCCAGGAGGACGAAACAAACACAAAAAACACACAAATACACTTTACAATATTTTGATTAATAACCTTACTCGTGTAGGAGGTGAAAGATGGCAGGAGAAAACACATGTACACATCTTTCTGTCTGTCATATGACTCACCTCATGTACGAGTTTATTAACCAAACTATTGTAAAGTGTGTTTTTTTTTTGTGTTTGCCTGGGCATCCTGTCCCCATCTGTGGTTCCTTGTCTATCTTAAGGATTAAATGGCCCGTGTTTCTATTTGTGAGCAAGGCAGATGCCGAAATATTGTGTAGTTGTTTGTCAGCATTAGTGTTCTCTCATCGCATCCATCCACTTTGGTATGTGGTGGGTTAATTTCCCTTTCTTTTCTTATTTAAGGATTAAATAGTAATAAATATCAGGCAAATTCAGGTAAATAAGAAGAGAAACAAAACTTAAGTTTTATAAATGGAACAGTTTCCTCCTACTTGCTACACAGCTGGAAAATTTGATCAGAGATTTGTTCACTTGATTACCAACATTTTTAAGCCACAGTACACTTTCTTGATGTAAAAATGGCCAACTCGAGAGTAACATAAACTTTCCTCCATTCCCACATACATTTAAGGGCAGTCTGCACGTATGTCTTGATCAACATTTTTCTTTATCAGGCAAGACGTGCGATAAAACTGAGCAATAACTTGTTCCACATGTTTACATTTTTAACTTCTGTATTTGGCTCAGCTTTATTAAAAGCATGGATGAAGAATTACATTTAGTGGTTATTTCACTATGACTGATGAGATTAAAAAGTAAAAATTACCTAGAAGATGGTTGCTAAGGAGGAAAAGGTTCTTTCATCTGAATTTGCTTTGAGAATTATGTCGTGAAACTGAAGACTGGTATAATTATTTATGAATGGTTACGGGCCCTTATTTCAAATTGCTATCCTCTATATTGCTACTTGTTTCTCTTGGGGTATCTTCATAATTTAAGAATAAAAGAAGGTCAAAATTTAACAGAGAAGGTTTGTAAATATCACCGGCACCAGCACAAGAACATGGCGACTTCTTAATTTTTAGCATCCCTTTACTAAACACTGAATGAAAAGAATTGATTATTTTTTTCATATCCATTTCTTTTGTATCTCCAAGATCACTTCCTTACATTTATCAACCAAAGAATTTGCTTGATTTTCTTGTCTCAGTTACCATACTCATTTGATTTTAACTTGCCATATACAAGGATATAATTCAAGGAATTCTGTAAAAAAATGTGACTACTGTCGTAGATTCAAAAATTCCGAGTAAAATATTTTCGAAAAGAAAAACAAAATAATAGTCATTTTAGCTCCACACAAGCTGAGAGATGATTAAAGACTGAAGGGAAAACATCAATTAACTAAAATCTATGCTCCTGCCGATCTGTTTTCTGGAAGACGTTAGTCTTTGTTCAGTTTTGGTAAAATGTCCCTTTTGTAGTCCACACACAATGCCGATACATTTCACCTGATCAAGTAAAATGTCTGTCAAGTCGTTATATGTTTACTGGCCTTCAAAGTTACAAAGTAGTCCATTAAAGGCATCTTAATGTACAATTCAACATTATGACAGCATGTATTCTAAATACCTAACCTGCCTTTAAAAATACCTTTTCTCTAGAATTTGAAAAGTCTGCCTATGTTATTTGTTAATAATGACAATGAAAATAAATAAGATAGGGAAAATAAACCAGTTACTCACTACAGATGAAGACAGGTATGTTGTGGCAAACAGATGAACACAAACAAACATTATAATATTTCAATGTAAACCATAATCATGACTAGAGACGGACATATGGCAAGGTTATCAGATGTGTACAGACCAAGAGTCATGTGGTCAGTATCAGTGTTGTACACACATAATCAGCCTAACATTAATCAAATAAGAATAGTGATTCGAAAATACCACTATCAAATAACACTTTTCATTGAAATCAAATTAAAAAAAACATTAATTATTTAAAAACTTAGAGGCTGTGTATTCTTACAGTGTATATACAACCACCTTGCCATATGTCCTCTTCTGATCATGATTATGGTTTACTTTGATATAAAGTTGTTCATGTAAAGGCATTTGTCCAGCTCACCTGCCTTAATCTGTAGTGAGTGACAGGTTCCTGATCCTTCATTATTTTGTATGTCTGGACTTAGCTATTTATTGCTTGAATTGAATATAGAAAGCCCTAAGTTATGTAAAAGGTATTGCAAAATACAATGAGTTGGGATAATATGACAGGGAAGCCATCACTATACCATTATTCCATCGAAGAGAATTAATCTGAAACATGTTTAAAAACAGCAAAAAACTAATTTGCAGGTGGGGGAGGGTAGGTTAACTGAGGGCAGCTTGTCTTTCAGCTTGGCCTTGTCTTATTTCTTCAGCAGAGGAGATGCTTGGATTCTAACAAGTTCAGCTGCTTGTGCTCTCCTAAAGCTACGCCTCAGGTCTGATTTACGCCTGCGAGGCACGTCAAAAATTAATACAAAATATACTGATGCCAGAAACTTTTAGATAACACAAAATAGTGTGGTGCAGTGCAAATCAACATCTGTACTACATAATATTTTTTCCCTCTGTAAATGAAATTTATGAACAGATCATACACTAACTGACAGAGCCTGAGCGACCGACATAGCATAAACTTCCCAAGAGTATAAAGCAGTTTGCAGATAATAAAGATATATTTAAAGACAAACTGAGAAATTATATTATTGGTAACTCCTACTCCATTCAAGAATTTGAACAAAATAATTAATTGTATTCAATATGACCTTTTGCAAAACCCAGCTATAAACATTAATTATTTGTATTCTCTTTATTTGCCTTTGTAACAAATAATTGTTTTCATTACGACTATGACTCGTATGTATGTGTATTAATGATGACATGTTTTACATCCCAGAGGTCCTTCCTCAGCAGGAATCCATGAAACAAGATTGATGGACAAATAAATAAAGTAAATACGTATGGCATTAGAATGCCCGGGCTGGCTTATGTGGTCAAAAACAACACATCGGTTTAGTAATTAGGTCGTGAAAAGGTAAAAACCTGTTACTTTTTCTTTTATAATATTAGTATAGATTGGTATGTATTTATTGATTATATATACTACTGATAATTTCTGATCTCCAAATATTTAATTTAGTTGACAACCTTAAGGTTGATTGGATTCTCCTGGAGGAGGAATACTAAAGCCAGCATGTCAAATGAAGGGTGACCAGTTCCTTCCCTCTAGAAGTGATAATTTACTTTTGGGCTTTATATCTCATCAACGTTGAGGTCATTAAAGGCAGGAGAGGATTATCAGCAAAAAATGGTAGGAAATTGGTCATGGTCCTTTAAAGAAACTATCCCAGCCTGGAGAGATTTTGGGAAAACTGAAATCTGGATGCTCAGAACTGCAACACAAATCTTCACTTGTTAGGTACCTTTTAGTTCACCAAAAGCACTCCCACTAGCTACCCCCAGTAGTAAAATATTATATAGATGAATTGTAAATTGCTTATGCTGGACTTAGAAATTTCGAGAAGAGTAATTGTCAACTTTCAATTTTCCTGTAACCATTCCCACAGTGAGAATTCATCATAAAAATCATTTTAAAGTGTATTCATTATATCGGGAAACGTTTATTTTAAGAGATATTCCGGTTTGTTCACGTTTTGAAACACGCGATCTGAAAAGTAAAAATCTAAGATTTGAAATATCTTTGAATCGAGTAAAGCTACAGCTGAACTTTTATCACCAGCTATAGTCAGCATTGTTCCTAATATTTTGGCAGTAAAATTAAATAATTTGGCAAAGTTTAATTAGTTGTTTTAATTAAGAGAAAAAAATGAACTTTTTAACTAAAAGGAATATTAATTTCAAATTTATATCAGTAGATAGTCTAAATTAAGATTATTACAAATATATAATGGTTTCAGTAAAAAGTTTAAGCATGTGTCAGATAATTAAGTTTTCAAAGATAGATTGTCGCACATTGTTGCTGAAGCGCGTAAAAATTCCGCCAAGTTGGTCACATGATGACTTCAATTTTAACATTATAGAAACCCTTTTGAATGTTAAATTAAATTAAAACAGATAGAACATGATAATAGAAAGTCCCTGTAAAAATTTCTAGTTAAACTATTTAGTACTTTTGGAGATATTAATTAAAGAAAAAGTTGCTGACGTCATAGGCTCTGAGAAGTCTATAAAAGATCTTGCAGCAAGCACAGATTGTCTCACTTCTACACTGGAAAGTGATTGCATAACTCGGCGCATGATCGGTTAAGTGATTTTCAAAGTAGTAACTTCGTAATATGTTGTCTCACTCCGCGCTAGATTTTCAAAGAAGTAACTTCGTAATATGTAGTCTGTAACTTCAAGTCGTAGCGGTTTAGGTAAATTCCAACATGCCATAATACTCACTAATGTTAGGGGGACTTTGTGATTTTTTTGTCTTCTCGTGTGAATGTGCTTAATCTGCAATCTTCAAAGAAACTGTTGTTCGATGCTTTATTCACGTATCTGGTACCGACAATGTACGAGTGAACTTTTGCAAGAATGTAAGTACTGTATTGTGTTATTCTGAAACTGTGTAAAGTGACTTTATTTCAATTACTCTTCGCATTTGGGGTTTAATACGAATGCGTGGCGACTGATTTCTTAAACATTATAGGTAGCAGAAGGCTACACATGGTCATGAACTTAGCTGTTCACAGTTCAGGTGAAAGTGTTAAACCCCCAGTAAGATCTATGCCTGACACACTTTTCTCATTACTATCTAGTACCTACACTGTTGTTCTGATCTTTAAGGGAGTACAAAGTAATATTAATTGATTTAAATATAGTAAACAACACTATTTTCAACTGTTCTCAATAAAATTTAAATCCTCAAAGTTTAGTAAAATTGAAATGCATTAACCACTCTGAATCATACTAAATCAGAGGGTACATGAAAGGTTACTTACCTCCCACATTGGCTTTATTCCCATTTTGAACAGATGGAAGTCACTCTGACTCGACAGTTCTGACGGTCTTATCAAATGTGAATATAATGTCCAGAACTGTTCCACTGAAGCAAATCTTGCAATAAGCTTTAGATTCTGGTCATAATTTTGTACTGATGCTTGTTTGCCTGGTGTCCTATGACTGTACCATAGCCAGTACTCATACTCCAATCTGTGATCTCCATCAGGTACTGGCAGTGGAGCCTATTATGAAAACAAATATTGTAGTGCAGTAACATTTTTTGAGAAACTATTTGAGAACATGTTTTTTTACATTTTTTCTTTGTGTTAGTTTTTTGGGGGTCATGATAATTAAAATATTCTGAAGAGCAGACTATTTACAATCCTGTATAAAAGGCACTAAACTGTCTTAACAAAGAGTAGGAAAGTTGCACAAAAAGGGATAAAAATGGGTCTCTTTGTAGCCAAGGGCAAAACTGTCACAACCTGGAAGAGAAATGCATTAGGGCAAATCTGGCCCATGATAATCAAATAGTAATAAGTGTTGTGACAAAACAACATTAACACAACACCTCTTTCCCTGCTTTGATGTTGCCCTATCTGCTACTTTTTTGTGCTTGATTTTTTTTTTTATTTGGTTGCAAATAAATTAACTAAATCAAAAGAAAATAAGGATAGAGAAAGGTACCATAAAATAGCAAAGATTAAGGCACAAAAAATGAAAAATATTGATAAAGAAACTCTAAAAGCACTGATTTTTTTTAGTGCAAGACATTAATTAGCAAACGATTGTAGTGTGCATAGGGTGGGAATCAGTGCTTGAAATTGACTGGGCGTTAGGCGTAATTACACCTGAATATTTTCATTTTACGCCTGCAATCTCCGTCAAAGGCGTAGAAAATACACCTAAGCATCAAAACTTAAAAAATTACATTTCGGAACTTGTTTTCAGTTTTGCGTGTTCAAGGTTATATTCTAATAATTAATTTCAATTCTTGTTGTTTTGATCAATTTCAAAGTTTCCAATAATACGTTTTTGAAGTTCAGAAGTGGTACAGTGTAGGGGGAAGTACCGCGAAGTGAAAAAAGAATTCTAGCGCGTACGTTATTCTTCTCTGTTATTCGCTTAACAAAGGATGTAAAGATGTCTCGTAAAATTACTGACCTTATACCACTTGTAAAGACATGGTGATAGAAGTGTTACAAGTACCGATAAACGAGGACTGACAGAAAATGAAGAAACATCAGCTGCTGACAAATCATCAGGCCCTTCAGTTACTACCAGTAGGCCTGCTCCAACTTCACGCAATCCAGGAGGTCAACAAGCAAGTAAACGATCAAAAACAGTTCAAAATTTATCAGCTACTATGCCTGCTGTTACCACCAGTACATCGACAACTAATGCCGTGGGTAAACACACATTAAGTAAGTGGCAAAAAAGTTTTCCTTGGTTATCAGTAGAACAAGGCAGTGAAAAAAGGCATCGTTTGTAGACAGTTTGCGAATTCATCTTTAATGAGTATCGTAAATGCAAAGGTTATATCTAGATTACAAACAGTTAAAAACATGAAAAAGTTCGTTTGCGGCAGATTTAACGAAAAAAATCATTGCAGACACCGTCAGCACTTACGTTGAGTGCCACGAGTGACAAAGTACACCAAAAAATGTGTGTTTTATTTAATACTGCTTACTCCATTGCAAAAGGCAACTTCGCGTTCACAGATTACCCACGTTTGTTACAGTTACAAGAAAAACAATTGAATGTGAAATCATCTACGTAGCATCTGTTAAAAAAGGGCAGGAACGAGTAGATTTCTTAAAATTAAAGCCATTAATGCCGGATCAACTAAAAGCATATTCGAATGTATTTTGGACACTTTAAAATGAAACATTCGATGGTGATTCTTGGAAGAGAAACTTTTAGGTGTCTGTTTAGATGGGGCAAGTGTTTAATATGGGTGTTAGCAATGGTGTGATTGCAAAATTGCACAACATGTGCAGGAATATTATATCAGTGCATTGTATTCCTCATCGGATAGAACTATGTGTTTCTGATAGCCTCAGTAATATAAACTACGCTCAAACACACGAAAAAGTAATTAAGGTGTATACAATTTTTTTCCTTAAAGTCCAAAGCATAAGAAACAATTTAAAGATTTGGCTGAAGCATTGGATGAATCAGTCGTTAATCACCTGTCAATCATATCCACCAGGTGGATTTCTTCAAAAAACAGAGCTTTAAAAGCATTGATCAGGAATTACACAGTACCTGTTTCGTATTTTGAAGACTTTTGTGCTGACAAAAACTACAGAAAAATTTTTCGAGCAAAAGTGACGAACTACTTAAAAACTTTAAAATCAGTGCGGTTCATAATATTTTTGTGCTTTCCGATTGATGTAACTGATGTTTTGTCAACATGTTCCAAAAATATTCAATATGACAAGGCGAACATTGAGAAAGTGATGTCTGAACTTACAATCCGCCAAATGAAATTGAAAAATTTAATTGCTGCCAATGGAGAAACTCTGTCTCAATTTGATAAGGACTGTAACTTGGGTACTGGTACTTGTGAGTATAAAAGAATAAAATTGAGTAAAGAGGGTCTGCAGATTTTTTACGTGATCACGAAGATATAATCAGAAATTTCTTGACAGGATCAACAAAACGCTTCAAAGATCTTCGAACCAATTGCATGTTTAAAAATATAGATATTTTTGATGCAATTAACATTCCAAATGAGGATATATTAATTTATGGAGTAAAGGAGTTTGAAGAGGTCCTCTAGGATTTACCTGCAGCAGTGACCATAAGCAAACAACAAGCTTCTGATGAATTTGTGCGCTGGAAAATATGGGGTAAGGACAAGAAATCACTATCAAGTCGTCAGCTTTGGAACAGAGTATATAGCGAAAATAGTGAAGACAACCAATATCCAAATTTATTAAAAATCATTTCATGTTACCATGTGCTTCCATTCACCACTGCAATATGTGAGCGAGGTTTCAGTGAGCTCAACAACATGAAAACTGAGAAACGATATTGTTTGGATACCCTAAATGTAGATGACTTATACTCATGAAAGTGAATGGACCTTCACTGCATGATTTTGGTCGCAAACCAAGCTGTTGCTTACTGGTGGAAAAACACACAGAACCCTCAAAGACCAAAATTGCTAGTTTAGAAGTGACACAGCACTTCAGGTAAGGCATTTTTCCTGATATTTAAAGTGGGGAATCATTGCATTTACTATTCAGCTACGATATATTCAATAAATTGAATGATTTGTTTCTGCGATCTTGCTGATAAATTGTACACAGAAACTGTGAAATCAAATTATTCTTAAAATTTGTACATCAAGGAAAATATGACATTTTAGTTTTTCCCGGCGTATTGTTGAAATAAATAACTCTCGGGTTTTCTGCCGGTTAATAGATTTATTTAGATCTTTTAACGACATTTCGGCAACTGCCATCGTTGCCTTCATCAGGTTAAATCTCACTTACAAGAACAAGACACGACTGACTCGCGAGCCAGTCCTGGCTCCTATTTATAGCCTGTTGTCAAGGGAAGCTTCATGGTGCTCTTTGATTGGTCGGCTGTGCACACGGCCATAGACGTGGTCAAACCGGTTTGGTTGCATCTCTGCATCTCGTGGCTGCATCCCGTAGCTCAGCAACTGGATGGCATTTAGTAGATCCATGGCAGTATCTTGAGTGGTCACCGTCGCTGTGTTGCCTTATGCCGGAATACTTCTGGAAAAATCGGAAGAATCTTAGCCACGAAATGGCGTAAGGAGTATCTTCAGTCCACCTATGAAGATACGTGATATGTTACGCACGGTGAAAGACGACCTTGGGCTTCGAGTTCCGGGAGTTTATTCGATCCCTTGTGAATGCAGCAAAGTATACATCAGACAAACTATAAGAACTATCGAGGAACGCCGCAATGAGCACCAAAGATATCTGCGGTTACTACAACTGGACAAGTCCGCATTAGCAGAGCATGCTATAGAAAATTTTCACAGCATCAACTTCGACAACACTGAAGTTCTGGCTAAGATATCATATTTCTGGGACTCAGAGAAGCGCTGGAGATTCGATTAAGTGGCAACAGCATTAACAGAGATGGTGGTCTGTTCCTGAGCGAGGCTTGGGAGCCAGTCGTAAAAGACCTAAAACAGCAACATGTTAGACACAACATTCCGAGCAGACGCCGTCATGACACGTCGACCAATGGGAGATAAGTTGTTCGTGATTGGTCAGTTCCAGAGCCCTCGTGTAATGCCGCCGGTTAAGCAACGATGAGTGTGGAGAGCACTTGGATGGGTGACCACATATGCCAACTGTTAAGGCAACGTTATGCGTGGTTTTTACTTGGATGGGTGACCACTCAAGATACTGCCATTGATCTACTAAATGCCATCCAGTTGCTGAGCTACGGGATGCAGCCACGAGATGCAGAGATGCAACCAAACCGGTTTGACCCCGTCTATGGCCGTGTGCACAGCCGACCAATGAAAGAGCAGCGTGAAGCTTCCCTTGACAACAGGCTATAAATAGGAGCCAGGACTGGCTCGCGAGACAGTCGTGTCTTGTCCTTGTAAGTGAGATTTAACCTGATGAAGGCAATGATGGCAGTTGCCGAAACGTCGTTAAAAGATCCAAATAAATCTATTAACCGGCAGAAAACCCGAGAATTATTTATATCAAGGAAATATTTTACAATTTTTATTTTACTTATTGACTTATTTGTATTTAAAAAAATAATCCTCTGGCGATGAATCGCGAAAAAAATTTAAAATATTTGGGAATTAAAACTCTGAAGATGAAGATCATTGTGTAAAATTCAAAAGTTACTGTCAAAGGACAATTAAATCAATAATCATATTAAATTATTTCACAATTTTGGTATATGATGTATTCCACATGCAAACCATATTAATTTTTGGGCCTATTTACAGTTTTAAATTGTGTTGGAGTAGGTTGTAAGCTATAATATCTGTAATTTCAAAATTATAATGTAATTACGCCTAACATTTTAATTTTATGCCTGAGTCTGAAAGTTAGCGCCTGGATTTACAAACGAATTTCTAGCACTGGTGGGAATCCAAGAACTTTATCCTGGGCTTTAGTCCTGTGTAAACCGTGATGGTCTGTTAATGAAGGGTTTGTAGCCAGACATTTTAATGTTTTGTGTGTTCTTTTGTTATTATTTGTGTTTGAATTCTGATCTGCCATCATATTTTGCAAGCAACGATTTCTTCCTGTATCCTAATTTTTATCTTAATTTGCCATGTAGAATATTTTGTTTCTACTTAGCTCCAAACATTAATGAATTTGAATAGAAACATATATTTAAAAGAAACCACATAAAAATAATACAGGATGGAAGGTACTTCACACATAGCAAACTTATATTTATTTCCTAAGCAGAGGGTATAAATACTTCATATTGAAAAACAAAATTTTTACTTCACCTTTCAAAGAAAACAATTTCTCGTTTCACTGAAGTAAGAGACTGGTATACCGTATCACAGTTTCTTTTATTAAAACTCCGTCAGACACTATTACTAGTATAAACAACTACAATTTCCTACAAGTTATCATGATGTTTATCCAGTCCAATCTGTCAATATTACTTTGTATCCAGAAGGTAACACTCCAAAATCAGATTGTTTAGCATCATAGGCATTTTCTACACCTTTAACACATTCTTTAATTTTATATCAAATGCTCTGAAGTCTTTAATGTTAGTTTAAGTAGTCACATGATCTTTCATCAATGTGAAAATAACCAAGTTTCAGTGCATTTTACATAACAGCTTTAAATGTATTCAGAGTTGATACTAAAAATCCATTCTGCCGATCAGAGGCAAACTGGATGGCCGTTTGCACTTACACAGTGAACAACATTGAATCTGACCCATCTTTTTAGAAAGGATTTTTATGTATAATCCTGAAACAAAGCACCAATCCATCACTGGAAAAGTGAAAACTTGTCAAGGCAAAAGAATGTGTGGTTGAGCAAATCATTAGTGGTGATAATTTCTATGCTTCCAGGGGGCACACCACATCCTAGTATTAATGACAACATTTCTTCTAAGGTGGAACTCCAAAGTGATGTGTTTCACACACACTACTTAACATATTACATGTCAATTCTGCCCTAGTAGAAGGCTGAAATGTTGTCATTTAATACTAGAATGTGGTGCTCCCCTGGGAGCATGAAAACTATTTATTCAGATCATAAGTATATTTAAACTACAGCAACCAATGATCAGGTGACACAGGAAATAAGATCACTCTGCAGAAGATTTATAAAGGAGTATGGAGTGGTGGTACATGAGGATGGTGTCTGCAGGGATGTGGGTCAAAGTGTAGAGAGTGACCTGACAAAGGTAACATGAGGCACAGCAGTCCAGGATCAAATTTATACGGCTCTTGTTTTCAGCCACAGTTTAAGTTTTTGGAAGGTTGAGAAACCTGGTGGCAGAGAGATCTATGACAGGGTTGGTACCTATAAACATCATTGGTAGGTGGCTAAGACTATGTATGGTTC
Organism: Vandiemenella viatica; assembly: GCA_031002005.1. Lineage (NCBI taxonomy): Eukaryota > Metazoa > Arthropoda > Insecta > Orthoptera > Morabidae > Vandiemenella > Vandiemenella viatica. The sequence continues at coordinate 139,228,299 of JARYHS010013631.1, read as the reverse complement.
AAAATATGAAGGGTGGAGGGACTCTTGGTAATTTTTAGTTAACAATGAAACACAGGGAAAATAACCCACCACTTACCACAGATGAAGGCAGGAAGGTCAAACTAACACAAAAACACTGACACATTTTAGAATATTTTGGTTTAAAAATCTTATTCGTGCAAATAGGACTGGGCCATTTGGTAAGGAGGGGTAGACCATGGTGTGTGTACATTTCTCCTATTTACACAAGTAAGGCGTCCTGTGTTCATATTTTTTTGGCTTTCACCTATGGTAAGAGTCAGGTTTTTTCTTGTTTTTTTTTTCTCACTGGTGTTCTCTTGGTTTTATTCCTCCTATCGTGTCTCAGGAAGAATTACTGGTAGTTCATAAAGTTTTTTTGCATTCACATAATTAAAATTACCGGGTGAAATATGTTTAAAGTGGTTAATTTGTACAATTTTGAACAGTTTACTTGCTGTTTGTGATTCGAGAATAATAATAATTAAAATGTCTAAGTAAGTGCACACCCCCTCCTTGACAAATGGCCCAGTCCTATTTACATAAATGAGTATTTTAAACCAAAATATTGTTTGTAATCGTTGAACCTCCTGCCTTCATCTGTGGTAAATGACAGGTTATTTTCCCTATCATTCCTTAAATTCATTGACCAACGGCACTTTCATTGTTACCACTATCTAATTTGTTAGTTAAATGTAAGGAAACCCATTCGGAATTATGATGGGGTTTGGACAGTTTGTACATTAGAAGCTGGCAAAGCTGGGATAGTAGTAAATGACAAAAGGGGCAGAGATCATAAAGGAGTGAGAAATCATTACTGATATAAAAGTGATTAAATAATAAAAGGGATTGAAAGGAAATAATGAGAATACAATGAAGTCAGATATCAAACTATTATTAATTAGTGTACTGTAAGACTATAATAAAGCTACTTAGTGGAGATGCAAGTAGTCACTATCGTAAATTCCTGGTTGAATAGAAGTTCAGGAGAGCAGTGTTTTTGCCATCTGTTGTTGAGTATAATCAGAGAGATAGATGAGTTTTAAACTAGTTAGCAATGATCTCCATTGTTCACTGGTATTAATAAATAAACTTGAGTATAGTTTTGGTTAAATGCAGAGGAAACATTAAGGTTTCCTGCTGTTTATTGCAGTGGATGGCAGAATGAACGAGATGTAGCACTTGGGGAGAAACTGGATTCATATTTAAGGAAGGGAGAATGATGTAGAAAATAGATGGGGACTTGAATACATTAGATGTACACTGTAAAGCAGGTTTTTCTCAAACTCATAGCTCCACGTACTCCTATGAAATTTTGTAAAGAATGGTGAGCCTCCATATATTTTCTTAAAAAATAAGGATTTTTGTCTAAAAAACAAAATAATGCAGTCACAAAGAACAATATGTTATTAATTAATTTGATGGACGGACTTGTCTCTTGTCGCTAGTTGAGTCGATTTAGGAGCAATTTTGCTCATTTTCAATCTCAATTCACCATGTAGCATGTTGCACTGTTGAGATACACAGTAAGCCACCATAACGTAAATCTTGCCACGAACCCCCTACGTTCAATTGGTTTGCATACCCCAATTTGAGAAACCCTGCTGTACATGAACTAAGATTAATAAAGCTAGGAAGCAAAGATTTTCAGACATGTTAGTAAGGGAAGGAGGCTTAAAAAGCCTATAAAAGACAAAGCTGAAAAGGGATGAAATGAGGGCAACAGTATGGTGGAGAGAAGGTGGGAACACTTGAAAATGACAAAAAATGGAGGAAGAAATGTTCATTCCAAGACAAAATAACACTACACACAAGAGGCTGAAGATGTTAGCAAGAAGACACACTATTAAAAACACAGGAGGACACTGTGGAATATGTGACAACATAAACAGGAACCAACAGCAGAAAAGAGGTAAGCTTGAGGTGCTTTTATGAAGAAGAATATGGTTGGAGGGAGAACAATGAATGATGTTAATGAACATTCCACAGATATGAAAAACAGAAATATCAAGCAACTGCTGTGGCAGAACGTCAGGGTCTGTCACGCAGGAATAACAGGAGAAAAATCAGAAGGAGCTATTCCGCATAAGTAGAATTGAGAAATTAGAAATATATCCCGAGTATATTATGAAGGAGCTGGATCAGTAAGGCACAAAAAGATTGGTATATGTGTTGAACATAGGTGCATGTGATGTTGAACCACACTTATAAATATTATTTGGATTGAGCTTTAGACTTGCTACATATTAGAGGAGTAGATATATGTCACTTTTCTAATACTTAATCATTATTCATATGGATCTCAGATTGCTACATGCAAGTAATTTCAGGTGCAATGGATGAGGAAGGTCAAGTTGATATTGTGGCACTTGATCTTTTCATAAGACATCTGGTAAAGTGAGCCAAAAAATGATGGTGAATAAGGTTAAAACCAAATTAGACTATTTCACAATAGAATTCTTAAGGTTTTTAACTGCTTAACGTCTTTTAACAGCAAGGTCTTAAGAGACGGTAAAGGATGGGGGTCAAGGAACGGGTAGGAATTCAGCCATGGCCTTTTGAAGGAAGCATCCCGGCATTTGCCTGAAGTGATTTGGGAAACCATGGAAAACCCAAATCTGGATGCCCGGACGGGGATTCGAACCGCCGTCCTCCCGAATGCGAGGCGAGAACGCTAAATGTTACACCACCACGCTCGGTTGAGGTAGGGAGCCAAGAGTCAGAGTAGGAAATGCAGTATCAAAAGTTGTGTAAGTGAAAGAACTGCCAGAGTATAGTTTAGTATTCATTATTACAATGAAAGATTGTGTTATTAGTTTATAGGCAGAAGTTAGATTACTGGAAAATAATATAATGTTGTAAAGTACAATTAACCCTTAACTGGAAGGACTGGTGAATGGTGCTTTAAACTTTTTTTATTCCACCAAACTGGTTTCAGTGTTGACGTGATAAATATCACAGCAATATAGTAGTAAACACTGAAACCAGTTGGTTTATGCATATATACATATATAAAATAAGATGAATGCTTCAGCTCATTTATAATATTTTACAAAGAAACTTGTTTGTAGAAGAAATGGTAATTTAATTTTTGCTGTTGGGTGTTTAGAGTACATAAACAATTAGTTTAATTAAAGCATGACACCAAAGTATTAGATTCAAACCACACGAATACATATAAAAACTAAGGAAAATAACAACGGATGTTTTCAATTACTGTAAAAAGGTAACAGAGTTTAAGAAAGCCAAAATAAAAAAAGAAAGAAATATGAATGTGATGAGGGTAACCAGAAAAGTAAAAAAAAAAAAACTGAAAAAATAAGCAAGCAAGAGCCAATCATATAATATTTTGTAGTTTGCAGCCAGCACTATCATCTACAGTCATAGCTAGAGTTACTTGGGATCAATTCCTTATGAAGCCCTTCCTGGACCACATGGTGTGTCGTAATTTAATGATCAAGATGTTCTTTGGCATGGAGCACGATGAAGTGTGATGCTGACCGTACCACTTCCACCCAAGAGCCAAAACTGTTGGGAACATGCAAGCTCTACCTCCACCAATCCTAACCTATAAATTTTTTGCCCTTAAATCACACTGCATACATTTTTAATTTTATGGTATGAAGGTACTAAATTTTATTGTTTACACCAATCTTGTTAACTATTTATTTAGGTTTACTTAATACCCTCAGCATTTTTACAAAATTTTGTAGAAAAGTAGGATACGTGTAAGAGTTTTATCTTATCACTTCGATAGTACTACTAAGGTATAAAATATATTATGAATGGTAACAAAGTGAATCTTATAAAAAATTGGGAAGTTTGAATTTAAGCTATTACACCTTATTTAATTAAAAAATGATTTCAATTAAAACACACTACAACTATGGTCATCTTTTCAATCCTCCCCCCCCCCTTTTTCTATCTCTCTGCAAATTGCATTTATTTGGCACTGACATCATTAGGATAACCTTTCCGTATCACTCAAGCAAGCATAGGAAACTGTAATCTGTATATTAAAAGGTGGTAGAGCAAGCAATTACAATTATTTGGCTATTACTGAAAGTTACAAAAACTTTTACTGAGAATAATGCATCATAACATGCTCCTTACCATATCCTTGTCTACTTTCAGAATATCCCTGCTGCTCAGGTCATCTCCACTCTCACTATTATTCTTCAACCTGCTGATGTAAGATGTGGTTAGAATTTTTACGGTATTGCAAACTAAATTTAACATTTGGTGTTAGCTAAAAACAATTGTGTTCTTTTCTGTTCTGCAATTAAATACGAAAAGAATCGCTCTACAACTTGTGGGGAAAAAATGAATTCAGATTACATTCTACAAATTGACAAATACTAGTTCCTTCCTTTATTTGTTAATTTCTTCACCTAAAATGAGCTCTGAATCTCAATTTTATAATGTTCATTATTTTTTATGCTTTTTTACCATAAAAGTACCCAGTTAGCAGCGGAGAATACATTTACAAATGAGACATCTCGTTACAAGAATTGGGAAAGAGCAAATGTATTCACCTAGCAAGACTGTCTCATACAAGTCATACCTTCCTTTGCTAAGCAGCGATTCTTCTTCCTGTCAAAATCGTGGGTTATTCCTACTCACCACAATAATTCATACAGGGGTGCATGTTTTTAATATCAACCCTTCCATGATTTTCAATTATGCTAGTGTGTGTTTCTCATCGAAAACTTCAAACGAATAAATCAACAGAACTTAAAACTCATTCTTTGTGTAATGACAACAAACCAAATATTTCCAAGAGATTTTGACAACTGCACACATAAATAAATATTTTTTTTAGTTCTACGTCTACTACTACTAAAATTTTTACTCAAAATATGAAGCAGTTCTTAGAATCTCCTGGGTAGAATAACACTTTTAAAGCAGGAAACTGCAAATTATTACATATAATTTTATGTATGGTTGCCATATTACCTTCTAACCTACAGTATTGACAATCGCAAAGCCCTGATTTCAGTAATAATATAAGCCTTAGCCTCAGCGTCATTGTGTGTTCACTGGTACTAACAACTACAGTTTACTTTTAAAATTACTAGCACTATGGTAACTTATCGGCTCTTAGTGATGAATGTTGGTGCTTCCCTGTAATGAAATCAAGGAACGTGCCTCACCCAGTATCCAGAAATAAGCATTCACTACTGAGGGTATTATTCCTCCAGTCCCAGTAAGATGAACTGAGCTGGCTTCTCGAACTTTCTTCAGTGTGACACTGTAAGTGTGGATGACTGACATACGGTGTGTATTCAGTGTAGTAGTAGTTTGTGATGTGGATGTGAGATCAAAGGAGGAAGAGCCAGAACATTCAAGCCTACTCTTTTAAAAGATACCAAACCGAGCGCGGTGGGTAAATGGTTAACATTCTGGTGTCGCATTCGGGAGAATGCGGGTTTGAATCATGTTCGGGCATCCAGATTTGGGTTTTCCATGGTTTCCCTTAATCACTCCAGGCGAATGCCGGGATGCTTCCTTCGGCCATGGCCGAATTCCTTCCCGTTCTTTGTCCCCAGTCCCATCCCGGTTCTAATGACCTTAGCCATCGACGAGGCGTAAAGCCGTAAGTAAAAAAAAAAACAATTAAAAGACACCAACGTATCTGTCAAGATTTATATACCTATCTTACAGAAAAATCACTATTAGCAGTGTCTTACATCCTTACTCAATTTGCACTGCAGGGGTGTTTGGTATTTAAGCCAGAATTTTTGCCACACAATTTGGCAGTTAGGAATTTTGCACCATCACCTTTCCTATCTTCCCAATGAAAATTTCTTCCACCAGGGGGAGCCATTTATTCTGATTGAGAGCTGGTTGGTAGTAAGGCGTATTTATGAACTAGTACAGAGCAGGTGAGTTAGTTGGTATATGAGGTGCACAGTGGTGCAAGTAGCAAGTGAAATGATGGGAAACATTTCCTCTGTGGTCAGACTGGAACAGGTCATAGTAACAGGATACATGTTGCAACACAGCACTGTCATTAACATTGAATTTGATGATGAATTCTTATGTGACTCCACGAGACAACCCAAAAGTAAAAAATACCTATATCTTGCTTACTTCTCAATACATCAAATATTAGTTATAGGTAGGCTGTAGTTACTTGTGCTTTTGGTGACTTTTTCTTCTCATCCAGGCTGTATTTCAACCTAACCACAACCACCAGTAAGAAAATAAAATACCTATTGTCTATGTCGACCATTCTCAATTTTGAGGTATGATATCTCAAAAACTAAGTGAGATAAATAAAAACAAATTAAAAAAATTCTTGGTGTTGTTGACTTATGTATGTTGTGTTGCCACTGTTATCGTAGAATCTCAGGTGCAAGTTTTGCAGCAAGATCTGTTCAAGGTTTAATTAGTGTAATCAAGACCAGGAAATTACTGGTTGAAGAATACAGAATTATAGTTGCTTTGTGGAGATGCAGGGCAAGAGTGGTTATGCGGAGAGTAGGTCACCGGGCAAGGAAGTATGTACTGGGAAACCTAGGAAGTAGTCCAGTGCACTGTTGGAGATGTTTGTATATATCCAAGTTAACATCAATGGAGACAAAAAAGGAATCTGGAATTAGAGGAGTGTGGACAGTGTGAATACGTCACTTGCTAAATACCCCATCCCTCTCTACATTAATCAGGTTTAAAACTTAATATTGTAGTACTGCATTCCTTTCACGATTCATTTGTTCGTCACAGCCATTCTGCCTCAGGTTTGTCAGTGATATTTTCAACATACCTTACTATTTACACTGGTTAGAAGCTGTTTCCTTTTCATTAGTACCAACATATACATAGTGCAAGGGATATTTTGAATTTGTATGAACACTGCATTGGACACAGACAGTAAATATTGTATAATCTGACTTTAAACAGCATGACAAAATTTCATCTCTCTGGGATGTGCTTACAGAATGATAGTTATAAGAAAGACCACCAAGAACAATTTGACGTTCAATATTGTGGGTAGGCCCACACTCGTAAGTAACCAAGGCAGTTCTACCATTACTGTGGTGCCACAATCTGATGATAAATGCTTGTAGAACTCAATGAAACAAATCAAAACTAAAGAATACATTTTTTTGGATATTATGCTTGGTTTTCAAGATATAGTATGTTAAAATTCAGTTATATGTATAGTTCTCTGTGCTTGTGGTGACGTTTCTTCTGGTTCAGGCTGTATTTCAACCTAACAACAACCACTAGGAAGAAAATAAAACACCTTTAGTGCATTTCCACCATAGATATATTGGTTTTGGTGATCCCCAACTAGAATTAAACCCATAATTCTCTATTTAAATATCCAAATATAGAAAATGGCAAGTAAAATAAACCAACCACGAACTATAGCTGGCTGCAAAATGACTACAATGATAAAAAAAAGGGGATTCTATCATTACCGTGGCGCCACAATGTGATGATTGTTTCTTATAGAACTTGACGAAACAAATTGAAAGTAAAGAACAAAAATTTTAGATATCTCGCTTAGTTCTCGAGATATCGTATCTTAAAATTGACGAAATTAGGTTGAAATACGGCTACAGACTGCACCAGAAGAAAAATTTCGCTATAGACAAATTTGATGATGAATTCGTATGTAACTCGACGAGACAAATGGAAAATAAAGTTTTTTGATATCTCACTTAGTTCTTGAGATACTGTAACTCAAAAGTGAGGAGGTTAGGGTGAGATCCGGCCTGAACCAGAAATTTTTTTCACCAAAATCACCAATCTACATGCAGTGGTAATGCACTATAGGTGTTTTATTTTCATCCTAGTGATTGTTGCTAGGTTTAAATACACCATGAGCCAACACCAAAAGCACAAGGAACTATACCTATGACTGATTTTTAACATGCTATATCTCGAAAACAAAGCGAGATATCAAAACAATTTATTCTTTATTTTCGATTTGTTTCGTCGAGTTCTACAAGAATTTATCATCAGATTTTGGCGCCACGGTAACGATAGAACTGCCTAAAAAAATTCTAACAGGAAGAGAGAATATTTTCCATGTAAGAGGATTATGAGTTACACAGATCATGCCATGTGTGTAGCCACACACAGCAGCATGTGGTAGAACTAACTAAAGCCATTAAAGTTGAAGGGGGGAAATATGTAACATTACCTGTATATAACTTTCACTTTCAAAAAGAAGGCCGACTTTTACAATGGTATAAAAATACAGTATGGTTAACTATCAGCTCTTTGCAGAGTTGAAGGAATTTTTATCAAATGTACAACTAATAAAAAAATATAATACAAAGAGTAATCATTTAGTACAGTAATTTAAAACAAACTGAATTCTTTACACCACTCTGCAAACCTACAAACTATGCTCCTTCTAGGCACAACAAAAATCAAGAATGTCAAGGACATTTTTACTGTGTGGAGCTACAGAAATGCTTTAAAAGTTACTTTGGACACAACTAGTTTTCATTTCAATATACTACATAAAAGTTATAGAAATAACTAAAACATGAAGGCCTACACTTCAACAGGCGATAAATATCACAGCATATTTATGCTGTATAACGAATGAAAGAAAACTAAATTAGCTTGTTTATATTTAACTAACAATAATTTAACTGTGTTTACAATTAGTGAACATGCGTGTCTTCCGGCAATATGTTTCAAAGATTCAGGAAACAATAACAATAAGTTATTGCTCATCTAACCACACAATGTTAATAAAATACCGGACTGATTACAGAGTTCATGACAAACGACAATTATAAATTTTACAATTTATTAATCGGGACATTTTAAAACACTAATCGAGACTTGTAAATAAAGAGTTTACGATGTAAAACGCAAATGTACAAACCACATTTTTTCCATTGTTTTAAATATACAATTCAACTAATAAATTACGATGTCACAACCAAATCACAGCCCCAAAGATTTTTATCTTTTTTTTCACCATGCTTCCAAAAAAGAAAAAAAAATGTAAAACACTGTTGCCAAATTACGACAAATGTACAACACCATAGTCAAAATTAAAACTCTTCAGTCAGCTCTATAGATTAACGCAAACACCTTCAACACTATTAATTAAATACAAATTTTAAACGATCTATGTTATAAATTAAAAAGAAGTCATATTTATACCTTAAGCCCATTTTCCAGTATTGGCAGAAAAAAACGTAAACATAAACAAGGAACTACGAAGATCGATCACTCAAGACCGTATTATATTGCACAACGCTCCAATATCAAAACACTGTCGTAAATACGTCTGCTTTCAGAGATGTTTTTAACTTTCTGATGCAAATAAAGGGACGATCATTTTGGAAAGCGAATCTTTGAAGAAATAGAATATAAACTCCAGCAATACGTGAAAATAAATAATTCACCCATTTCACAGTGCTGTATTTAAGAACAGTGGAATTAATTCAAATGATCGGAGTTCGCATAATTCTAGGAGCCATGCGTCATAGAAGAAGATGGAAAAACTGGCAGGAAAGAAACAACCCTCCCATTTGTACATATTTTTTTTACGCACCTCATACAGCTCCAGATTATAACAGCCAAGGTCAGTGACAGTGATGATCATGATGTAGGACATATGGAGCCTGTCGAGCTATATTTACTTTTACAGCAGCAGATGACCTACATCATGGTCATCAATATCATCGAGCTTCACTGACAATCTCACTTCTTTCAAGGAAACCTTGTTCTCCTCTGCAAATACATCACCAGGCATAGATGATGTTCGCTACCCTATGCTACAGCACCTTCCAGACGAAGCCCTCAAACTTCTCCTTAGTATCGTCAATGAGCTGTGGTCTAAGAAATGCATTCCTGAAGCCTGGACGACACAAATAATAGTTCCTCTTCTGAAGTCTGGAAAAGAACCAGGTGATGCCGCATCCTATCGCGCTATCGCCCTTTCTACATGCATTGGTAAGACGGTCGAAAGAATGATTAAACATCGACTAGAATGGTGGCTAGAATCACGATCCTTATTACCCAACTCACAAAACGGATTCCGCAAGGGCCGAGGTACCTACGACAACCACGCTACGTTAGTCACGGCGATCCAAGCATCCTATCTGGAAAATAAGTATCTCACTGCATTGTTTTTGGACATATCTGCGGCTTATGATAATGTACGAATACCGATCCTGATGGACAAACTCATCGCACTAGGTCTTCCTCAATATCTTGTGTCTCGCATCTATCAACTTCTGCAAAAAAGACAGTTATATTTTCGGTTCAAACACGTCCTGATTGGACCTCGATGCACCCACCAAGGTCTTCCTCAAGGCGCAGTGCTCAGTCCCCTCCTGTATACAATTTACGTGCGGGAACTGGAGAGCATTCTGCCTCTTGCCGTGAGCATTATTCAGTACGCTGACGACGTTTGCATATTCACCTCAGCGACATCGGTTACGGCAACTAAGTGTCTTCTTCTACAAGCTATACTTAGCTTAATCCAGTGGCTCTTCGAACATGGCCTGGACTTCTCTACAAGTAAATCCTCAGCAGTGATATTTACGAGAAAGAGAATCCACCCCCCTATCTACAACTTCATTTTGGGTCCCCTTAATGTGCTTGTTCAATCTCACGTGAAATTCCTTGGGCTGGTATATGATTCTCGTCTCACCTGGTCAGCTCACATACAGCAACTTGTCCCAAAATTGGAACAAGGGCTTAATATTTTACGTACGCTGACTCGAGTTTGGTGGGGAGCTCATCCATCTACATTGTTGATACTCTATCGCACCCTTCTCAGATCAAAACTGGATTATGGAAGCACATTCTATTTCAGTGGGAGTAAACGTCTACTAAATAAACTGGATCGCATTCAGTATCAGAGCATTCGTATTTGCCTGGGAGCTATGCCATCCACACCTACGAATGCGCTTCTTTTGGAAGCAGCAGAAATGCCCTTTAATGTTCGCTCACAACTCCTGTCAAATAAATTTTTATTGACACGTGCTTATTCCATAAATTCACCAGTTCTCCGGCATCTTGTCAACCTACAACAGCTAGTGAAAAAGAGAGGTCGGTGTCTATTTGTCCAAAGGTATCCACTGCTGCAAAGTCTTGAGTACCTATCAACACTCCTCCCTGACCTCCAGCAACAGGAAATGACGACTATATACGACATACCTTACCAACAATGTGTGACCCCTTTGGCAGTAAGCTGCCTACCGGTGTATACACAACCTTGTCAACCAGTTCAACAACTTTGTCAGGAATATTTATCTGTTAGATGGCCATCTTCAGTTCAGATATACACCGATGGGTCAAAGATACCTTTGACAGGTAGGGTAGGCTGTGCATTCTACTGCCCCGAGACACAACACGCTCAGAGGTTCCGCCTACCAGGTCACCTACCAATCTACTCGGCGGAAGCCATTGCCATCAATCAGGCTCTTATATACGCCAGAAGATTTTTACGGCGAAGTGTACTAATACTCACTGATTCACTTAGTGTTCTTCGCTCCTTGGCCGTACCCCTTATACTCCAGCGAACTAATGCACACAACATAAGCATAGTTCAACAGACTGTAGAACTTAATCAACGCGGTTGCACTGTTAATTATATCTGGATACCCGCGCACTCTGGAATTAGGCATAACCAGTACGTAGATATGTTAGCCAAGGAGGCATGTAGCTCGGGCCGAAGCTTAATAACACCCAGCAATACAACTGATTATCATGCAACAATGGTCAGCAATGCATACCACCAATGGACGAGGAGCTGGAATGAATCTAAACAAAACAGAGGCCGACAGTACGCTCTAGTTCAGACCTACCCTCCACGAAAACCTTGGTTTTCAAGATGGAATACTCAACGACGGTACATTACTTCTATTATTCGTATGAGATTCCACCACGGCGCCTTCCGTAGTCATCTTTTTCGCATCAAGGCGGTAAATACACCTTACTGCACATGCAACGGACAGGAAATACAGGACCTTAATCACTTATTTTTCAACTGTTCCAATTTTCAACACCAGCAATCAACATTCATCAAGTCTCTTGTGCGAGCACAGCAGCCATTTCCAACTAACATTGCAGTACTACTCGCTACAAATAATAACAGAATCTATTGTATCATCAAGGATTATATCAAAGACAGTGACCTACATATTTAATGTATTTATATATATGCATATTTTTACATACTATTAATATTATTACCTTGTTACTTGTTACCAGGCTGACTGTATGGTCTTTCAAGACCTAAGGTCAAATAAATAAATAAATAAATAAATAAATAAACCTTGTTCTCTATATCTCTCCTTTTGGCGAAGTAAAATCTTCTCTCATCGTCAGTGTTCCGGTACTTTTTGAATTTATTCAAACTTTAATAGAAAATTAATTCATTTTATTTGGTCCTATACATCATTACATACAATTTGTACAATGAATTATTATTATTTTTTTAAACTGCTTAACGTCTCTTAATAGCGATGTCTTTAGGTACGGTACAATGAATTAGGACAAGGTACATTAGAGTCTATATTACTTCTATCTTGCTTAACATATGATATGTTGGCATTTTTCTGTAAAATCTACTTTTGCATTTAATGGAATCTTTATTTTAAAGTTCCTTCAAATTAAAGTTAAATGTAAATTGTTCAACTTTTCCCGTGGTAATTAATTTTATTTAAAGCCCTGTCAACTTAGGCACAAAAGAAAAATTCCCAATTACTAAGTATCAACTAGTATTTATAGATATCTCTTCCCATCCACGTAGTACTCCTAAAACTATTACCAATATTCTTACAAGCCTATCAAAAATATATCCTTAACACTCCCAGTGTTTTCTTCACGCGATTCCTATCTACTAGTAACTGATTGCATTCTACGGTAATTTCCGCAAATAATTACAGTTGTTGTCCTTTGTAATTCCAAATCCTGCATTTGACAACCATAATATCGGTTCCGCACTGTCTCAACATCAGAGGTGAATTTATGTCTAAGGCAATTTAGTGAATTGTCTAGATACTGAAAATTGAAGGAGACACCGATCAGGCAGTGGAATTGTGCACATCAACGACACAGGTAAAAAAAAAGGTAATTTCTTCGGAACGAAATAGGGAATAATTGATCACAGTTAATATTCTGGCATTCCAAGTGGCAAACATTGTATTGTGTTGTTTGAGTTGGTTTCGCATTACACCTGACTACACTTCCTTATTTTCTAAAGTAGAAGTATTATATGAGGGTGGCCCAGAAACTAATCCACCACATTTTTTTTTCTAAGTCCCTAACAATGGTACGAATGCGAATCTTTAAATATGAATTCATTGAAGTTTTCAGAGCGAGCGCGCGCAAAGTTTCCGTTTTTTTTTTTCTCAGACAGATAGCGCACTTGGAGCAATGGTTCAACATGGCGTCTGTAAGTAGTGTTGACACCTGTACTTTATAATAAAGTATTGTTCGTTATTTTTGGTAATTATACTCTATACTTTGTGAAAACAATAAAGTACGCGAAAATACTTTATTTCGCTTGATTTGATTTCTCTGGGATTTAAAAAAGTTTGGTCGTAAGCGTTTTGCGTAAAATGGTACGTTATCTATTGGTGCCAAATCGATAGGTCCCCAGCGCCCCTAGAACGCTGATTTTTGATAATTTTTGGACGCAACCTAACCTCAAATGTCAACATTATCAATGTCATTTTTGTGTCAAAGCTTTGTTTGTTTTATGTAAAGCGGTTTGAGAGCAATAAGTATACGATTTATCAGTTTTATAGATTTATATTATAGTAAATCATGGACAAGGACAACTTCAGTAAACAAAGTACTCCATGTACACCCACAAAACATAATATTGATAGTTAAACGGATCAAATAGATAGTGAATATGTTAGGCTGAATTTTTTATTATTATTATTTATTTGCAAAGCCTTAGAGTACCTAAATGAATGGTTTGATTTTAATGACACAAACTGCTTATTTACATGAGCAATATAAATTTAAAGAGCAATGCTGAATTTGATAATATTGTTAACATAACAGAAAATTTAAAACTGCAAAACATTAATACAGATATGGATTATCTTTATGGAGAAATTTCTTTATTAAACAAAGTTTGTGATATGATATATAGTTTTAAAGGTTTGCCGGAATTATCTACTGCACAAAAATAGCAGCAAGTATTTAATAAGACTGAAGATAATTTTGCAAACTTGTATAAAGCAATTTCATTTTTACTTCTATTCCCACCACGTCAGCATTCACAGAGTTATTTCTGTAATGAATTGCAAATGGCGAGACGCAAGAAACACAGCGTCTCTGAATCTGATAAAAAACGAATTACTTATTTACTTTAAATTAATGTAGACTGTAAAGATGTTGTACAATTGTTTAGCAGTGATAATAATTTGATAAAACTTGCTAAAAGCAATAAAAATATGTTTTTAAACATAATAATAAAAAACTGTACTTTATTTTCCCACTATGTACTTTTTTCCTTACCTATAACAACCAATATACTTTATTTTCAATTAAAAAAAAGGTGGCAACCCTATCTGTGAGTGAGGTACGTTAAAGCAGCGTGTCGTCATTGAATTTCTCGCTGTGGAGCAAGACATGGTTGAAAATATTTACAAACGTTTATGTGCAGTTTATGGAGCATCAACAGTTGACAGAAGTATGGTTAGTCGCTGGGCACAGAGGGTGAGGCTATCTGAAAGCGGTTTTACAGAGCTCCAAGATTTGCAGCAGCCGAGAAGTCCACCAACGGCTGTAATATCTGACAAAATACAGCGTTCAGTCTTACAGAGGAACACAAAACTACCAGGAAAAACATCTCTCCTGAGTTGCTACAACGTTTTGAGGCTGAGGGGGAAGCCTTCTTGTTCCAGATTGTGGCAGGTGATGAAACCTGGGTTCACCATTTTGAGCCCGAAACAAAACGGCAATCGATGGAATGGTACCATCCTGACTCTCCACAGAAGAAAAATTCAAAGTAACTGCTTCAACTGGTAAGGTCACGATCACTGTGTTTTGGGAACATGATGGTGGCATACTCATTGATGTGATGCTGAGAGGCACCACCATTAATTCTGAGGCATATATGAACGCATTAACCAAACTCAATAAGCCTTCCAGCGACTTGGCGCCATAACAACCCAGGTGATTGTTTTCTTCAACATAATAACGCACGCCCTCACACGAGTTTGAGGACGTTGGAACACATCACCAAACAGTGTTGGACAGTGTTATTCCATCCACCCTATAGCCCTGACCTAGCTCCCTCAGACTTTCACTTGTTTGGGCCATTGAAGTATGCCATTCGTGGGAGACATTTTAAGTACGACGAAGAGGTGATTCGCACAGTGAACAAATTGCTTCGTGAACAGAACAAGGAGTGTTAATGCCAGGGCATACACGCTCTTGTGTCTCGCTGGAGGAAGGCCATAGAACTGGAAGGAGATTACGTGGAAAAATAGAGAGTGTAGAAGAAAGATCATTCTTTCTTGTATATAAGTTTCAGTGTGTTCAATAAATAATTGTTGAAGGAAAAACTGTGGTGCATTAGTTTCTCGGCCACCCTCGTACGTCAAATATACTGTATAATGTATAATTTACTGGAAGAGAGGAAACGGTCCTTCATCAGAAACTAAGATGAAATGAAAAAAAATTCATTGCATTTTTCATTACATATCCAGAACGCCAAATTTAGTTTAGTTTTAAAACAATTAAATTTACGCCAGTTCCAAAGGAAAACTATCTACACTACATAAAAAAAACTACGCACGGAACCATAAAATGTCAAACATTTTTCAATGGTCTGCAAACAGCAGTATTAACTTTTTTTCCCACAGTAAGAATGCGACTGAACAACAATATCATTTTATTATTTTCTCAACTTTATATATTTTCTGTCTTGAGGTGGTATACTATTGATTTTTTTTAATTACACTTATATACAGAAGCTAGTTTATATCGAAATAAAACTTTGGCCGCTGTGTGAAACATTTTTAGTGATCTTACTGGTCGTGTAGCATCGCAAGTGCTATAAATAAATATTTATTTATTTATGTTATGGCCGTGCCACAAATCAATAATACAATATTATATTATATAATATAAGCCAATGGGGAGCTTCATTTGAAATATTAATAATGTCTATCGGTGATCCCTTGAAGGCTCGAAGTGGGCAATCAAAGGTCACGTGACGGATGGTTTGTTTTTCCTCACCACATTCGCAATTCGGTGAATCTCTCATTCCCCATGTGTACAGAACTGAAGCAGATCTGCCATGACCAGACCTAACTCTGTTAAGAGCTGCCTAGGTCTTGCGAGGAAGGTCGAGTCCCTGTAGTGCCTGTTGACTGCCAAACAGGGAGTGCCATTCTGGTGGGGCTGAGGCTATTCCAATTCCCATTTCCATGTTTCTCTCCCGTTAAAAATATCAGATATAATCTGTTTTTTTTCAGTTTTTATGCTTGGACTTCTTGATTTAAGTCTCTGAAATTGATTTTCCATGTCGCTGTGGATGGGCAGATGTGAGTTATGACAGATCTTGTTATATTGAGCAATTTGGAGATTGTGTCGTCTTATCGTAGGCGGTTCGATGTTACACAAAACAGATAGCCAGTACAGTAGAGTCGTCTTGGTACATCCGCTAATTATCCGCATTGTCTGGTTCAAAACTGTGTCGATCTTTATGACGTGGGTGATATTCATCCAGACATATGAGCAGTACTCAGCTGCAGAATACACAAGGCTCAGTTTTGATGTGTGAAGTGTGGAGGCGGATGCTCTAAGGAGGTGCCAATTAACTTCTGCAGAATATTATTTCTGGTTCTTAGTTTTGCTGCAAGGTTGTTTAGATGTTTATTGTACAACAAGATGCGATACATTATGACTCCCAAATACTTGGGGAAGAAGTTGTGTCGGAGGGGAGTGCCATCAAGAAGAACGTCGAGTGAGAGGTTCGCCGCCCGATTGTTAAGATGGAAGACATTAGTTTCCGTTTTGCTGGAACTGGGTACGAGACGCGATTTCTTTAAATAATTGCTCAGGGGTTTGAGGTCTGCTGTTAAACTATTTTCTATTTGCTGAACGTTATCGGATTGTTGTACTACTGCCAGATCGTCCGCATAAGAGAATTGTCTATATTCTGCTTGAGGCAGACCATTATTCACTTTTCTTACTTTCCTTTTCTTATTATCTGAGACACCCTGAAAATTTCGGTTAGCATGGTATTGATCAGACAAGTGATTTTTTTGCACTTCAAAGTGTTCAGCAGTTTGTATACCACTCCCTCTCGCCACACCGTATCGTAGGCTGCGGTAAGGTCAACAAATACAGCACCAGTCTTCAATCGTCTCCTGCTTCTATGTGAGTTGCCAAGGCCAGGACCTGATCGTCGCAGTTTCTTGCAGGTCTAAACCCTGCCTGTTCAACAGGGAGGTTTGCGAAAATAATTGAACTGATTCTATTGTAGGTGATCCTTTCAAATATCTTTTAAGAGGTCTAAAATTCTCTGGAACATCAGGGCTTTTTCCAGGATTCAGAATGGCTATGATCGTTTAAAATCCGCAGGGATGACACTTGTCTGTAGTATGTTAGTAAATAAGCGGGTCAACAATTTTTTGGTATGTTCGCCACCTCTATATCGGTGACAGGGAATGAGAGGTTTGTGGGGGTAGAATGCATTGTTTTTAGATGGAACAATTGTTTTTTCACTTTCCGAGTATGATCTTTATCGTCGCTCACTTTAGACATGTTGACAAGTCGGTTTGCTATTTGGTCTGGAGTGACCTCATGCTTTGCTTGAGGGTTATGTGGGGTTCCACCTAGCTTTTTAAGGAGGCTCCATGCTTTCCGGCTGGACTTCTTGACATTAAAGGTTTGCCCGTGTCATTCCATTTGAGTTTAGGGCATTGTCCTGGTTTTTTAGCAGTTTGTTGGCCCGTTCTGTTGGATATCATTTAGCCTGTTTTGTTCCAGCACGGGATATATCATTTTCTAAAGCCTATAGGAACAGACTTTTTAGCTGTCGCTATTGTTCCTCTGATAAATCCATGGTAATTTTTGGCTAATGGAGGTATCCATCTTAGGTTATTGGCCAGGTTACCGGCAAATTCTTCCCACTTTGCTTTCCCAAAGTTCCATCTAGGTAAAGGCGAGGATCTAACTATGGGAACTGTTAGACCAACTTCTAGCAAGACTAGTCGGTGCTGACTATGTAGAAAGGCTTGTAGGATCCGTATTGTAGTTGGTAGAGGGTGGCTTTGATCGTTACGTGAGACAATACATAGATATGGGTTGGTTTCGGTGTTCCATCTTCCTGATTTAAAAGTACCTGCGTCTTTCGGGTTAAAAACTAAGTTCATGTCATTTGTTGCCGCCCATTCCTCTAGCCTGATTCCATCCTAGTTGTTTTCTGTGTACTTCCAATTTGTGTGATGTCTGTTGAAGTCGCCAATATACATAACGGGATGTCGAGACTCTGGTAGAACTTCACTCGGCCATGAGACGGAAGGGGGATTACACACATTAATAATTTTAATGTTGTTCACCACCGTGGTAATAATGTGGATGTTGTTTGTGCTGCATGCTGAGACGAGGCAGGTATTGGTAATAGTATTACGCACATATGTTGCGTACCCGTAACTTTGATGATGTGTGGCACCTAAGATTTTGTAGCCTTTTATTTTCCTCTCAGACACAGCTGCAAATCATCCTTGGTGTGGGTGTCTTGAACACAGGTTATATCGACAATGTGGTCAAGTAATAACTTTGAAAGACAATTGGTTTTTGATCGGCTTATGTTAAGTTGGCAAACGCTTAGTGAAGGTCCAAGGGTTCTTGCCTTTTGGTGACATGAGGATAACTGTGCTCTGGTTGCCAGTAAATCCTACACGATTGTCCGGTAGGCCGACTGCGTAGACTATTTTGCGGTGCAAGCACATTGCCCAGGGTGTACCACGAGGAGGACAGTCTACATTACAACCCATAAATAAATATTAATAACCATTAAAAACAATTGTTAGTAACTTCCACCAGTCGCATACAAGGTACTCTCAAACTCTGCACAGTAAAAAAGAGTATCAAATAGATCAGCAATTAGGAGACTACTAAGCAGGATTCAGGAAACCACGCACCTATGCAATGCTGATCTTTACAACCAAAAGCTAAATCAGAACACATACATTAGCAACAAATACAAAGCTCGTTATGATATTTGTGATTATAAAAAAAAGTATGTGACTCCATCGGCATGGACACACTAGTTAAACTGCTGAAAAATTTGGAATCGATGACAAAACAACTACACTGATACAACAGACGTTAATCAACACACGATCATAAGTAAATTTTCTAGGAGAGTCATCAGAACCGTTTGAAATCAAGACAAGTGTGAGGTGACACGGGAATGGCGAAAAGAAATGTCTGAAGGATTCCCATTTCATAGGATCTCCTTCCAATCTCTCCTTTCGGAGACTTTTGTGCGTTGATATTGGTAGCAGAAAGATAGGTTCTCAAATAGTCGACTAAGGCGTGATGCCGATTTAGTTTGTCCGTTCTGTCGTCTCAAAAGTTTTGCCCTTCAATATCGGAATGTGTACTCAGTATGGGACTGGTGGTTGAGGGCAAAATGTTACATTTTGTTTGGCTATTGGCCTGTAGTATCAAAATCTTAGCTCTTAATGATCGGAATGTGTTCTCAGTGTGAGACTGGTGGTTGAGTGCCAAAAACCTACATTCTGTTTGACTATTGGCCTGTCGTCTCAAAAGCTTTGCTCTTCGTGATCGGAATGTGTTCTCAGTGTAAGTATAATTTAATAACAAACTTAATTGGCAGGACACACTGGACAGGTAGTAGGATAAGATTTCAAGATCCTTCATTTGTTGTAGAGAGTGATGAGGGGGTGTACCAGAGAAGTAAGGGAATTAGGTTACAAACTTTGGTCAGGCCAGTGTTTGAATATGGTGGTGGTACTGGACCCACATTTTGTGTATCAATGGAGGAGAAGGTGGGGGTACAAAAAAGGGCTGCTAGATTTATCTCTGGAAATGACCGCAGATCACATTCTGTAACTGATATGATAAAGGAGCTGAAACTGGATTCTTTGGAAGACAGGAGGTGGCTGAAGAGTGTCATGGGAGTGCACAAGGCGTATATAGGCGATGAGGCGTGGAAAGATATTGGTGGAAGAATTAGGAGTAGTGCATGGAAGGGAAAATATGACCATGATCACAAATTGGCACTCGATTTCAGGCACAAGGGTGTGGGAAGATTTTCTTTTTTAGGTTAGGGTGTCAGTTACCACGAGAAATGATGAATAATTTACCAAAAACGTTCAAAGAATTTAAAGTTGAAATTTGTGGAAGCCATAAGTGGGCGGATACAGGAAAGTGGAAGAATTTGTGTGTAAGGAAATTGCCACCGAAGCGTGCGCTCCATCGCAATTAAATTAAATCAAATGCTACATTTTATTCGGCTATTGGCGTAGAAACGTCCGGGCCTAGAAGTTTGAGTGAAATATTTTGATTGAATCTTCCTGTTTAGTAAATAAGATTAGGAGCAAAATTTAATAAAAACAATCAGTTGGTAATTCCACACCAGTACTACATGGACGTGGAAGCATTTTGCATTTTAGAACGGAGCTGGTCTCCTCAACATATTTTCTATTATTTTAACGAATCGTTTATGGCATTAACTACACACAGATGGATTGTATACCTATCATACTTAAGCAATCTGTGTACACAACTCGAAGTTTCTATTTAATTTAATTCGTTTATGATATGCTCTCCTCAACACATATGGTCTCCTCAACACATTTTCTATTATTTTGACAAATCGTTTATGCCATTAGCTACACACAGATGGATTATATATCTAGCATACTTAAGCAATGTGTGTACACAACTCGAAGATTCTATTTAATTTAATTCGTTTATGATATGCTCCGATGGCAGATTCCCTAGTTAACAATTTTCACATTTACGAATTTAATTTTAAATTCTTCCATTGTTTCAATAAAATTATCCTCGGTAATTTATTCCAGTCTTTGACTGCTATAATAACAAACAAAAATTTTCTCACTCCTTTAAACCTGAAATCGCGTGCAAATTTGCTGTCATAAACATCTCTTCCCATCCATATACTGCTGGTAATTCTTCTACCAATTTTCGTACAGGCCTTATCGCATAGGGTACGCTTCATACACTCTAAGAACTCTCTTCGTCCTTGTTCTTTATTCCAGTGACCTACAAACCAGCTCCTTTATCGTATCTTATTGATTTTCTTCTGCGGTAATTACCACAATTAACTCTAGCTAGCCTTTTTTATTCTACCTTGAACTTCAGAAAGTGATACCCATCATATGGAACATTTACTACTCCATCATATTAAAGCAGTAGATTGATCTCTCTGGTATATGTCCTTTTCACGCTCTTCAGTAAATGTGAGTTTTTGGAACTTCTGCCTACCCTCTACCCAATGTACCCTGCCATCTGAGTTTTCTACCCAACAAATTAACCTTAGTCATTGAAGTGAACCTGTCAGGCCAAGAGGTGGAAGACTGACAAGATCGATTACAGAGAGTAACTGGATAAAGGCAGATCGAGTGTAGATCAGGGATCGGGTTGATATATTCGTGGTGATCATCAAGGTGAATTGACTACAGAAAGATATTGTCACGGCGCAGCGTGAATACGGTACTGTTCCAATCAAAATACAAAGTATTCATATCGAAGACTGAGATATAAAATATGTTTCCTTCTGAAGAGGCTATGGACCATAAATGAAAGTGTTTGATTAAAACGTGACAGTGACTATGACCTTTTTATGCGAGCGCCAATAGCCAACGGGTTGTGGGTGCGGCCTGACTTGAACATTTTTCCGGGCCGCGAGATTCATCACACTTTTACAAAATATATTTATTTGATAATGGCTAAAGTAAATAAAACCAATGCATTAAAAAATACATTATTTGTGCACCCATATATTCAAAAATTAACTATAGAAATTATGAGAAAAAATAACTTTGATTTTAAAATAATATTCTTGCGAATATGTGACAGGTATTGTCTGTTTTATTTATGAGACTAGCTGTTACCCGCGACTTCGTACGCGTGGACTTGGAGTTTCAATTCCAGAATTGGATATAGAAAACTGTTAGTAACGTAAGATATGTCCCAAACAACACCGAGTCGACATAATATGATGGAAAGCCATCATTATATCATCCTATCATCTAATCTGTCTCATGAAGAGAATCAATTTTCAACATATTTAAAAACAGAAAAGTAAGCGAAGGTGCGGGGATGTGTGTGTGTGTGTGTGTGGGGGGGGGGGGGGGGGTTAACTGATGGCAGCTTTATTTCAGCTTGGTTTTTTCTTCTTTATTCAACATGAGCATCTGAATCTTATAATCTAATAGCAGCACATTGTCTTCTAGACCTGCACCTTAGGCCAGGTTTACGTCCGTAAGGCATGTCAAAAAGGAAGACAAATTGGTGCCAGAAACTTTTATACAGACACAAATGAATAGTACAGTGCAGAGCAAATTGACTTCTATACTAAATAATAAGTTTTGTTTCTTATCGAAATTTATTAATAAATCAAACACTAACAGATTGCGTGACTGAGCAACCAACGTAACATTACAGACTAACACACGAATCTGTCTGTCTTTCATCATTCGATAAGTTCTTAAAATTTCGTGACTAAAACTGTTATTCATGCCGAAAAAATGTCCTGTGTCCTTCCTACACTATTTCATTGTTAAATTCCATCAATATTGATATAGCCATTTAGTCGTCAAAACGTAACAAAAAGACAGAAACTTACTTCCACATTTATAATATAATAGCTGGTACCCACAACTTCGTTCGCGATTGTAAAGTATTCATATTGACAGCTGTAGACATCTAACCACCATAGTGCACGATGGGAGACTCGATACTATTACCACACACAAATACCAATCTTCTGCGCTATGTAGTTCCGGCAGCAAAGTAAAATTTACGGATACACACAAGTCTTTGGATGAAATACGAAAATATTCATGATCGACCAATTTCGAACACCATATCTCACACACTCCCACAGTTACCGAAGTTCAGCCAACGTTGTGATCGATGGGTGACTCTGTGTTACTACCACACACAAACGCCAGTGATCTGCGATTGATAGTTTTCACTTAAAAGTGATACAACGTGACACATGCGTCTTTGGCAGAAATATGAAGTTGCCGCAGGTCGACCATTTTATCCCCCATTTCTCCCACACCCCCATAGCTACCGACATTTAACAACATAGTGCACTACATGCGATACGATTCTACTACCAAACACAAACACCAATGTTCTATGCTATGTAGTTGTGGCAGAAAAGTGACATATGCGGAGACAGTCGAAATACGAAAATATCCTGGTCGGCCACTTACAACCACCATATCTACCACAGGACCACAGTTCTGAAAATCGGCCGCTGTTGTGATCGAAAGGTGACTCTGTGCTACTACTACACACAAACACCAGTTTATCTGTGATCTATAGTTTTCGCTGAAAAGTGATACACCATGACACTTTTGTCTTGGCAGAAGTATGAAATTGCCACAAGTCGATCACTTTCAACCCCCATATCTCCCACACCCCCATAGCTACCGACATCTAACAACCATAGTGCACTACATGCGATACGATTCTACTACCAAACACAAACACCAATGCTCAATGCTATGTAGTTGTGGCAGAAAAGTGACATATGCGGAGACAGTCGAAATACGAAAATATGCTTGGTCGGCCACTTACAACCACAATATCTACCACAGTAACACAGTTTCTGAAATTCGGGCCGCTGTTGTGACCGAAAGTTGACTCTTTGCTACTACTACACACAACTCCAGTTATCTGTGATCTATAGTTTTCGCTGTAAAGTGATACACCATGACACTTTTGTCTTTGGCAGAAGTATGAAATTGCCACAGGTCGATCACTTTCAACCCCATATCTCCCATACCCCCATAGCTACCGACATCTAACAACCATAGTGCACTACATGCGATACGATTCTACTACCAAAAACAAACACCAATGCTTCTATGCTATGTAGTTGTGGCAGAAAAGTGACATATGCGGAGACAGTCGAAATACGAAAATATCCTTGGTCGGCCACTTACAACCACCATATCTACCACAGTAACACAGTTTCTGAAATTCGGCCGCTGTTGTGATCGAAGGTGACTCTGTGTTCTACTACTACACACAAACGCCAGTTATCTTTGATCTATAGTTTTCGCTGAAAAGTGATACACCATGACACTTTTGTCTTTGGCAGAAGTATGAAATTGCCACAGGTCGATCACTTTCAACCCCATATCTCCCAACCCCCATAGCTACCGACATCTAACAACCATAGTGCACTACATGAGATACGATTCTACTACCAAACACAAACACCAATGCTCTATGCTATGTAGTTGTGGCAGAAAAGTGACATATGCGGAGACAGTCGAAATACGAAAATAGCCTTGGTCGGCCACTTACAACCACCATATCTACCACAGTACCACAGTTTCTGAAATCGGCCGCTGTTGTGATCGAAAGGTGACTCTGTGCTACTACTACACACAAACAGCCAGTTATCTGTGATCTATAGTTTTCGCTGAAAGTGATACACCATGGACACTTTTTGTCTTTGGCAGAAGTATGAAAATTGCCACAGGGTCGATCACTTTCAACAGCCATATCTCCCACACCCCTCATAGCTACCGACATCTAACAACCATAGTGCACTACATGAGATACGATTTCTACTACCATACACAAACACCAATGTTCTATGCTATGTAGTTGTGGCAGAAAAGTGACATATGCGGAGACAGTCGAAATACGAAAATATCCTTGGTCGGCCACTTACAACACCATATCTACCACAGTACCACAGTTTCTGAAAATCGGCCGCTGTTGTGATCGAAAGGTGACTCTGTGCTACTACTACACACAAACCCAGTTATCTGTGATCTATAGTTTTCGCTGAAAAGTGATACACCATGACACTTTGTCTTTGGCAGAAGTATGAAATTGCCACAGGTCGATCACTTTCAACCCCCATATCTCCCACACCCCATAGCTACCGACATCTAACAACCATAGTGCACTACATGAGATACGATTCTACTACCAAAACACAAACACCAATGTCTATGCTAGTGTAGTTGTGGCAGAAAAGTGACATATGCGGAGACAGTCGAAATACGAAAATATCCTTGGTCGGCCACTTACAACCACCATATCTACCACAGTACACAGTTTCTGAAATTCGGCCGCTGTTGTGATCGAAAGGTACTCTGTGCTACTACTACACACAAACGCACAGTTATCTGTGATCTATAGTTTTCGCTGAAAAGTGATACACCATGACACTTTTGTCTTTGCAGAATATGAAATTGCCACAGGTCGATCACTTTCAACCCCCATATCTCCCACACCCCCATAGCTACCGACATCTAACAACCATAGTGCACTACATGCTACGATTCTACTACCAAACACAAACACCAATGCTCTATGCTATGTAGTTGTGGCAGAAAAGTGACATATGCGGAGACAGTCGAAATACGAAATATCCTTGGTCGGCCACTTACAACCACCATATCTACCACGTAGTACCAGTTTCTGAAATTCGGCCGCTGTTGTGACGAAGGTGACTCTGTGCTACTACTACACACAAAACGCCAGTTATCTGTGATCTATAGTTTTCGCTGAAAAGTGATACACCATGACACTTTTGTCTTTGGCAGAAGTATGAAATTGCCACAGGTCGATCACTTTCAACCCCCATATCTCCCACACCCCCATAGCTACCGACATCTAACAACCATAGTGCACTGAGATACGATTCTACTACCAAACACAAACACCAATGCTCTCTGCTATGTAGTTGTGGCAGAAAAGTGACATATGCGGAGACAGTCGAAATACGAAAATATCCTTGGTCGGCCACTTACAACCACCATATCTACCACAGTACACAGTTTCTGAAAATCGGCCGCTGTTGTGATCGAAAGGTGACTCTGTGCTACTACTACACACAAAACGCAGTTATCTGTGATCTATAGTTTTCGCTGAAAAGTGTACCCATGACACTTTTGTCTTTGGCAGAAGTATG
>JARYHS010013631.1:139166703-139201171 GCA_031002005.1 Vandiemenella viatica | reverse complement strand
GAAAGGTGACTCTGTGCTACTACTACACACAAACGCCAGTTATCTGTGATCTATAGTTTTCGCTGAAAAGTGATACACCATGACACTTTTGTCTTTGGCAGAAGTATGAAATTGCCACAGGTCGATCACTTTCAACCCCCATATCTCCCATACCCCCATAGCTACCGACATCTAACAACCATAGTGCACTACATGCGATACGATTCTACTACCAAACACAAACACCAATGCTCTATGCTATGTAGTTGTGGCAGAAAAGTGACATATGCGGAGACAGTCGAAATACGAAAATATCCTTGGTCGGCCACTTACAACCACCATATCTACCACAGTACCACAGTTTCTGAAAATCGGCCGCTGTTGTGATCGAAAGGTGACTCTGTGCTACTACTACACACAAACACCAGTTATCTGTGATCTACAGTTTTCGCTGAAAAGTGATACACCATGACACTTTTGTCTTTGGCAGAAGTATGAAATTGCCACAGGTCGATCACTTTCAACCCCCATATCTCCCACACCCCCATAGCTACCGACATCTAACAACCATAGTGCACTACATGAGATACGATTCTACTACCATACACAAACACCAATGTTCTATGCTATGTAGTTGTGGCAGAAAAGTGACATATGCGGAGACAGTCGAAATTCGAAAATATCCTTGGTCGGCCACTTACAACCACCATATCTACCACAGTACCACAGTTTCTGAAAATCGGCCGCTGTTGTGATCGAAAGGTGACTCTGTGCTACTACTACACACAAACACCAGTTATCTGTGATCTATAGTTTTCGCTGAAAAGTGATACACCATGACACTTTTGTCTTTGGCAGAAGTATGAAATTGCCGCAGGTCGACCACTTTCAACCCCCATATCTCCCACACCCCCATAGCTACCGACATCTAACAACCATAGTGCACGACAGGAAAGACGATTCTACTACCACACACAAATACCAAAGGTCTATGTTATGTAGTTGTGGCCGGAAAGAGAAGTATATGGAGATACGAATTTTTGGTCGAAATATGAAAACGCCCTGCACTGACAAACTTTAATCATTATATCTCCCACATCCCTACAGCTATCGGCATTCGGCCAACGTTGTGCACGACAGGAAACTCCATGCTACTTCCACCAACAAACATCAGTGATCTGTGCAAGGTAGTGGTGGCTGAAAAGTGAAATATAGGAAAAAACACGTCTATTTTTATATATATATAAGATTACAGTTATCAGTGCGAACTCATAATACACGCGCATCTTGGAACATCTAATATAATATACTGTATAATGTATAATTTTATATTCGACTCGCGGAGTTGTGACACATTTCCAAATTGGCCTGCAAGATCGTTTGAGTTGGCCTCCCCTTTGTTAGACGTATTCCATCTGCTGTATATGGTTGCCAAACTAAGGCTGCAGCGAAGTCTATGTATTCTGTCTGTTCATATCTGCTGACTGCGATCGAACAGAGATGAAGGGTGGGGAAATATTCCACTGAATTTTAATCCCCGCCTCACACTACGTTTAAAATGGTACTGGTATAGGGGACAGTGGTAGTCCAATAACGAGTCTAGTCGATGCGGTCATCTGTGCTACTTCCCAACAATTGTGCATTGTTATCTAACTTTCAGGGTTCCAAATCCCAGGTCAATGCTTTCGCCGGGTATCCTAATGATGCAAGCTTGCCCCCCCCCCTTTCCCTCCGCAATTCATACTTAACAAATTACTACTTGTTCAACAGTAGAGTGAATGATATGATCAAATACAGTATTCAATTAACAATTCAGCCTCCACCTCTATTTTTATTTACACATACGAGTACCTGTTACATTAAAGCTTTTTTCCTTTCTTCAATTTAATTAAATTATTTGCGATGGAGAGGATTCTCTAGTGACGTTTATCGACCACTTTTTAATCATTATTATTTTTATCTTATATCCATTTAGTGTACCTAAATTCCCCTACCAATCTACTATTGCCATTTACGAATTTTATATACTTTCAGCGTTTTTGGTAAATTTTTCATCATTTTCCTTGGTAATTTATTACAATCTCTTACTACCACCAACCAATGAAAACTTACCCACTCCTTTATGCGTGAAATTGAGTTCCAGCTTGTGGTTACGATCGTCTTTTCCCTTCCATGCACTATCCCTAATTATTCGAGAAATATCCTACCAAGCTTCACAACATTCGCTTTGTACACTCCATGCAATCTCTTAGACCTCTTCCTGTTTTTCAGTGACTCCAAAACCAGCTCTTATCACATCAGTTACTGCCTAGACAATGCGGTAATCTCCACATACAAATCTAGCTGCCCTTCATTGTGCACCCTCCAAAGCTATGAATCCGAAACTGGAACACCGTATTCAAGCAATGTTCTGATCAAGGTTTTGCAGCCCAGTTCACACACTTATCTGGCACATCCCTCATCATCCGCGCCAGTTAATGAAGGATTTGTACTTTTTTCCTTCCACCGGCCCAGTTGATTTTATAATCAAAACTTATGCCAAGATACTTACGCTTGAAGTCTTCAACAATCAATTCTTTTTCCAAAAAACCTTTTGTTTTTTTATCTGTGTACCTAATAAACTGACCCTTCTTGGCATTTATCTTCATTCCATGTTGACCTACCCAGTTAGGGATTGTGCACAAACTACGTGGCTCGGTCTAGGGGGGGGGGGGGAGCGTTTGGCTGGAAATCTACGTTGGGCTATGTGGGGGTGGGGGGGGGGGGGGTTCGAGCTAGACCACGTAGCTTTTCGTTCATATTATTTGTCATAGTTAAAATGAGATACAGGACACACAAAAGCATGTAAATATTTATTTCCGCCATTTAATTTATTTCCGCCATTTAATTATCCCCGTATGTAATTTACGATAGTCTGACAAGAGAAAACCGTACAAAATGTCTTCTGGAGTCAATTGGGAAAAAGTCTACGTGCTACGTGGGAGGGGGGTAGAGGCAAAAGAAACGTCTGGCTACGTGGGAGGGGAGAGGGGGGTTCTCAGAAGGCCAAACGTGGTTTATGCAAGCTCCCTTAGATATTCTGTCCATGCCACCCTGCAACTGTTTACAGTCTTCTCACATACTGATCCTATTATGTGCCATTATTTCATCTGCAAACAACCTAACTTCTGACTGTAAACCACCAACACAATTATTCCTTAGAATAATGGATAGCAATGGCCCCAATACACAGACTTGTGGCACTCCTATATTCAGTTCCATCTCTTTTGATATTGTATTCCTTACCTTAACGCTTTGCTTTCTACCTTTTAAGAATTCCTCTATACAGCAAGTCACTTTATCATTCACCCCAATAATTTTTGCCTTATTTAATACCGTTTTACGACTCATTCTGTCAAATGCCTTAGAAATATCTAGTGCTACACTATCAACTTATCCTCCCTTGTCTGTTTCCTCCGAAATATATTTCATATAGCCGAACAAGTGAGAATCACATGAATATCTTGCCTAAATCTACTTAACTTAAGATCCTCTCCAAATCCTCCTTGCAATGATACAACCTAGGTTTGCACGTCGAATTATATAAACATTGTTCAGAAAAATTTACGAACATCTATCCGGTATAGTATTCCGTCTAGCCATAACCGCTTATATGCGCAGTGTCAGGTAGCCTTTGTTAGGCATAGTACAACGACCAAATGACCTGACGGAAAGCCTTTGAAATTTTTGTCATACCTAAGAAAAGTCAATTGTAAGGTCAACAGTATGTCAGTACTAAAGGGGTGTGAGGTTAACGAAAGCCGTGACAAGGCTAGTGTATTTCACACTAAATATAAAAATCCATTTACTGGCGAAAACAAAGAAAAAATCAGATTTTTCCACGTCACACACAGTTAGAGATAGTTTCGTTTCGAATATATACTGTAAAGCAATTGGAGCCCCTGAAGCGTGGAAAAGTGCCGAATTCCGATGGTATCTCAATAAGAATATTTTCAGAGTAGGTAACAGAAATCAAACCATTTCTGTCTGATATATAGTTTAAATCTTTAGAAGAGGAAAAGAACATTGCGACTGAAAAATTGTGCGTTTTCAAGATATGAGATCACTAACATTTGTTTCCAATAAATTTCTGCATGTTATACGCTCTAACATCATGAAGGTTCGAGACGAAAACGAATTGCTTCTCCCAAACGAACACAGATTTTGAAAGAACAGATCTTGTGAGACACAACTGTACCTATTTTTTCACGGCGCAATGAAAGCTACTGATGCTGTTTCACCAGTTGACATATATTTTTTTTTCTTTTTTGAATTTTAGAAAGCTTAAGCCTGGAATCCACCTAGCAAAGGTTTCTGAAGTTTCCTGCTTTCCAGAGCGCGCAAGCTTCCGACACATTCTGTGTTGTGGCGTGGGTGTCAACCACATTGTCGCCTACTCGTTGTTTCACCGTCCTTCAAACACTTTCCACAGATGTTCATACGGTAGCATGCGAACTGCCGACCAGCCTCTCCGTTTCCGAGACGATCGTTCCCACAAACCGCTAGCTCGTAATTTAAAGGAATTTCGTGACCTGTGCTTAGAAATCTGGTGTCAGATTCCTCTGCAATCTTACCAAGGACTTGTAGAATCCATGCTACGCAGAATCGCTGCTGTATTGCAGTCTAAAGGTGGACCAAAATGCTAGTAAGTAGGTGGTCATAATGTTTTGGCTGATCAGTATATATATATATAAGTGTCTTTGTTAAAGGGAAATAGAGAAGGCAGAATCAAAAAACTAAGCCAGGAGGCGATGTTTTCTTCTTTATAAAAGTAATGACTTGACTCCCACAAACTGACAATTATTGATAAGGCGAATGCTACGAAAGTATGCTGTCAGTTCTTCACGAACAAGTAGGCAATGCCAAAGAATGCCGTAAAATTTTACTGAAAAAGTAAATCATGCAAAGGAAAGGGTAAAAATTAAGGCTCTGAGACAAACTGCGAAAACTCTCGTAATAGGGGCCGACTCAAGGAGTTAAACAAGGAAACCGTATATACGAAGTACTTTTTGCTGAGGGTTCACTAACTGAAATAGTACACACTAATCGCAGATGAATTTTATTCAGAGTTTAAAACAAAATTCAAGAGAAGGTCGAAATTTAAGCCCACCGTTCACTTTGTGGTAGAGATATCTCCAAGATTAAGGAAGGAAGTAGCGTGCAAAGGTTTAATGTACATAAGTTTTCTAGCCAATGGGGTTAAGGATTATATTGTAGTACATAAGTGACATAAGGGACAAGATCTCGGGCTTATATGCACATACTGTAATAAATAAAAGTCCAGCGATGGGAACAGATATGTCGAGATAGAAGAGTAAGCCATTGTCCGGCAGGCAAAGACGGCCTTAGTGGGTGGCGAACGGGGCAATCGCCCAGGGCCTCGCTCTTGGAGGGGCCTCGCGCAGCTACCCTAGTTGATCAATGTTTATGTTAAAAATAATTATTTTATCTTCAGCTGTTAGTGTAACAATAAAGTAAAGTTGTTTAATTGATGGTAAAGTATATATTAATTACTAACTAAACAAAATTTGTCAATTAGGTTTATTGACTGTCACATTCGTATAGTAGCAGGAGAAACATCTGATATTGATGGACAAGAACTGTATGAAGAAAACGACGGCGGTATCACAGTGATGACATAAATAATATAAAAACATTAACTGAATTACTGAAGTGTACCCCACTATCAAAATAGTCTTGAGAATTATTGCCGCCACACGTAATACAGTTGCGTCCGCAGAAAGAAGTTTTCATGGTTAAAAAATATTAAAACATATTTGAGGAATTCGATGACTCACGACTAATTTTCAGCTCTTTCTATTCTTTGAATTAAAAATCAAATAGCTCATTCCTTAGATTCTTGTGTTTTTATTAAATATTTTAGTTTCAGGAAAAGGCGCAAACATCATTTTTAAATCCCAGCGTTTATCTTCCAAGGCCTTAATGTACTTCAGTTTAATCTTAATGATTTGTCGTCTTTATGTTTGTTAACTTTTAATAACTCTTCTAATATAATGCTTTAAACTCAAAGTTTATTTTTATGATGTTTGCATTTTTCGTTGATCATCAGAAATACCTACGATTAATATTTTTTGTACAAAGGACAAGGGCCTCGCAAAGGTCTGCCGTGAGGTGAACTTGAGGTGTTTCGCTACAAAACTGTCTCCACATGAACATCTACGAGTTTTTCTACTGACCTTACTTCTGGCAGCGTTTTGCGTTGTTCCTGTCAACGATAGAGCTTAAATCTGTAATACGACTGCTTTAATATCGATTAGATACTGGGAATTGAATTTGCTGTGTCTCATTTCTTTTTCCTTCATCCGAAAACAGTATGCATTTCCAAAGCAAGGTGTTTGTTAAGAGTAATATTCTCTCACAGAATTAGGAATGAGAGGATCAGTGAGGTGATAAAAGAAGAACCGCTACAACAGAGAATAGAAAAATCTTGGTTATAATGGTATGGGCATGTAAAGAGAACGGGAGAGGAAAAGTTACCAAGGAATATGCTGGACATAGAGCTGAAAAGGAAGAGGACAGATGGATTAAAGGTGTTAAGAAATGTGTGGAAGAAAGAGGAAGAAATTAGGTGACATTGTAAAAAGAGAGATGGTAGACAGGAAGCGCTGCCGAGCATTTTTTCCCAGCAGACCCGGCCAGGGGCTGGACGCTGCCCTAGATGATGATAATGGTGATGAATACAGTCAGATTCAAATAACACCCCTAAATGCCAGTAATCATGACTACATAGTAAAGAATTAACACAAGGGCATGCTGGATGCTATTCCATTGAATCCAGGGTGTTCACGAGAGATAGATCTCTTCTATCACTGCAGAGATATACACTGATCAGCCAGAACATTATGACTACCTACCCAGTATCCATATAAACCCATCCAGGCGATAGCAGCGTCTCCTGACGAGAATGACTGCTGGTACATGCAGCACCAGTGTGAATGCTTTCCGTGTTTAGGCGCGCGATATATTTGACTTTTGGCGAGGGCAGATTGAGATGGCCCGGAGGCTCAGTACGAGCATTTCGGAAACTGCACGACTTGTCGGGTGTTCGAGGAGTGCTGTGGCGAGTCTCTTCAAAAAGTGGCGAAACCAAGGTGAAACCACTTCCGAACGCCGAGTGGTTGGGCGGCTACCCCTCATTACAGATATCGGACGTCATAGGCTGGGCAGACTGGTAAAACAGGACAGGCGGCGAGCTGTGGCGAAACTAACATCAGACTTTAATGCTGGGTTAGAATACAAGTGTGTTTGAACACACAGTGCACCGAATACTCCTAAGGATGGGCCCCTGCCAGCCGACGAGCCATGCATGTGCCAATGTTAACACCACGATATCGGCAACTACGATTGAAATGAAATGGGCACGTGACCATCGTCCCTGGACGTTGGCACAGTGGCAGAGCGTTGTATAGGCTGATTAATCCCGATACCCTCTTCATCATACCGATGGGAAAGTGCAAATCCGTTGTTTTCAGGGGAACAGCTTCTTGATACCTGTACTGCGGGACGGAGACAAGCTTGCGGCGATTCAATTATGCTCTGGGGAACATTCACGTTGGCATCCATGGGTCCAGTGGAGATCGTGCAAGGCATCATGACGGCCAATAAGTATCGTACACCGGTTGCAGACTATGGACACCGCTTCATGACGACCATGTTTCCAAACGGCAGTGGCATTTTTGAACAAGATAATGCGCCATGTCACAAGATCAGGAATGTGATGGAGGAACACAGTGGCGAGTTGTAATTGATGTGCTGACTCCCCAACTCGTCAGATCTGAACCCGATCGAACACATCTGGGATGTGACTGAACATGGCGTTAAAGTTCATCACCCCCTTCCCCGGAATTTACGGAAATTGGGTGACTTGTGAGTGCAGAAATGGTGCCAATGCCCTCCAGTGATCTACCAAGGCCTCAATTGCTTCCATGTCAAGACGCCGCCGCTATTATCCGTGCCAAATGCGGACATATCGGCTGTTAGGTAGGTGGACATAATGTTCTCGCTTATCAGTGTAAGTGCTCCTGCAAAGTCGTACATAATTCTTAGTGTTGAAATAAGTTGGGAAGCTAAGTTCACATATAGTAAGTCTAGGATGCCATGTGTGCTACTATGAATAGTTAACTGTGCACGATTTTAAGCAGTTACTGTAAAATTCTTGTTACTTCTTACGATCTACCCGACATAAAGAGAAACAAAGTTAAGTCCATTACACACTATGTTGATGTCATAAATCTTATCTTTATACGAGGGGAAAAACATTGTATCTTTTCCTCGTCTGAAGTTCGATATATCTAATAATCTTGAGAACGATTCTCGGAAAAAGAAAACTGTGATGCAATGACATCCCTTGATATCTTATCAAATATTATCTTGAAGACTTTTACAGGACACCTGGGCAAACAAATTCACTAGCATATCTAACAAAAAATTTATGTAAACATGCACCGCATTTTCTTATAGACCGTATTAGTTAAAGACTCTTTCTTGGTAATTTAATATTTTTGTTCGTATTTTTAATTTAGTCCAGTATAATACAATTTTAGCCTCGACCACTATTGAATCACTAACTGCAGAAAGGCAACATGTCCACATTTCTAAATTTTACAGGAGAGACAGAAAACTAAATACAACCTGACAAATAATTTTTTTTTGTTAAATATATTTTATTTTCAAGTAACTAGTAAAACTTTGATTATATGTGCTTTAAAAAGTTCGAACGACTCATCAGAAAGCTGTGGGAAATTTTTTTGTGTTGTGGAAATGTTCCCTTTCTGAAGTAAACAGAATTTTGAAGAGAAACTTTATGGAAAAAAATACAAATTTCAATAAAAATCCATTTTATTACTACCGAGATACAGTAAGTACATCATTTGAAAGTTAAAGTTTTCATTAATTGCTAATTTCGTCCAAAGATGTCATTGTTATAGGCCATGAAATGATGGTATTAAAAAACTCCATCCTCTCTCCAGGAATATAAACCAAAGCTCTCCTTATGCCGTCCATTTTCTACTATTTAATGGCACAACAGTAGCACAGGCTTTGTTGGTAGGTAATTCCAATGCCTTAACTATGTTTCGAAGCTTAAAAATGTCCGTTGTCAAGCCAGAAATGTTCATGTTGCATTGAACACTGTGCATATCGTTTGCCGAAAAGCTCATCTCCCCTTGTATATCCTGAAAGATCTTTTTGGATTTTCGGGGACATTTTTGCCATATGAATCGTAACTTAGCCAAGTTTTTTTTGGAGAACTTAGACCACTATGAGCTGTAGTCAATAAAATCATCAGGTTTTATTTCAACTATTGAATTCTATGTAAGCGCAACAACTTCATCCACTGTATGATTTGGGTGCACGGCAGTGCGCCCGCCAAGTCGAGTCACAGCGGCACTGCCTACCCTTTTCTCGAAGCGATTCCGGCCATTTATGAACCTCAATTTCTTCGGTCGTATTCACGCTACATGTCTCAAATTTCTGTTATGCATAGATATCAGCAATCTTAGCAAACATAGTAAATTTTATTTCGTTACGGTAATTATTTTTGATATTATCACTCACTGACTGATGATCATAAAAACTGTAAGGTACTTCCCGTAGCAATAGAAAGCTGAAATTTGGCATGCACATTTACCCACATATTATAAGAATAGTCTGAAACTCGTAAATTTCCATATATCAACCCCTTACCTACCCCTAGCATGAAATCGCTTTTCAACCTAATAACTTTATATACCTCAGATTTTCATTGTAGAGTGAGCTTACTAACTTAAGCTAATGTGTTAATTTTTACTTCTTTCGTTTTCTTACTTTGGAAGTTATTGAAATTCAAATTTTTATTTCAACCACGACACCCCGACATCAAAATTCCACTATACTTCCAATAATCCTAGAAACAAGTAATTTGGTATATATATATATATATAGTTTCATCCCTAAATCATAAGAAAAATCTAATATTGGAGTTTTTCCCCTTATTTATTTAGTTACAATCTCAAACATGAAACCGAGCGTGGTGGTGTAACGGATAGCGTTCTGGCCTCGCATTCGAGAGGACGGCGGTTCGAATCCCCATCCGGGCATCCAGATTTGGGTTTTCCATGGTTTCCCAAATCACTCCAGGCAAATGCCGGGATGTTTCCTTAAAAAGGCCATGGCCGAATTCCTTCCCATTCCTTGCCCCCATCCTTTCCCGTCTCTAAAGACCTCGCTGTTGAGAGACGTAAAACAGTTAAAAAAAATCAAATATGAATAATTCTGGCCCATATTTGATGCTTAATTCTTTTGCAGCAGATAAAGCTATATGCCTGAAATTTTTTAGTACATAGAGATCAGCAAGTTTAACTAATTTCTTAAATTTTACTTTGCTCCTATGCTTGGTTTGGAAGTTACTCGCAATTTATTTATGGTAGTAGTTAAACCAGTGGCAATCTGCATTGCTTGGCTACGGCGCACACAAGAGTATGGCACAGGGCCGGGTTAACACAGCGCGGGGCCCGTAGCAAATGTGAAGAAAAGGCCCTTGATTTTTGCCGTCCGCGGGAAAATTGTA
The DNA here is from genome assembly GCA_031002005.1 of Vandiemenella viatica. NCBI lineage: Eukaryota > Metazoa > Arthropoda > Insecta > Orthoptera > Morabidae > Vandiemenella > Vandiemenella viatica. Next base: position 139,190,586 of record JARYHS010013631.1, on the reverse strand, counting down.
GAGCTAAAAGAAAAAAAAAAAAAAAAGGTTGCCGATCTAGCCTAGGTGCGGGGACCCCCCTAAGAAGCGCGAGGCCCCCTAGAAGGCGCGAGGCCCGTAGGATTTGCTACCTGCTGCTACGTGGTTAATCCGGCACTGGTGTGGCATTGTTGGTAACGTATATTAAGGTCTTCAATTCTGAAATGTTCTTATTCGCCGATTTTCAAATGGAATCATTACATTTAAGCAGCGATTCAGAATAAGCGATATACTTACAAAAAGAAATGAGATCCCCCAAAAACAATTCTTGTAAAAATAGGCCTAGTCTCGTGCTCGTGTAGTGACAAAAAGTTATGAGATCTCCTTCTGAGCCAAGTCTACACTTTACAGCGTGTATTCACTTCACTTTGTGAAACAGAATGGTTTCTCTCGGTATCATAGATCATTTATTTAGAATAAAAAAAAATCTGGTGACTTGGCCATTATGCACGTCGTAATTTTTATTAAAATTGAAGGCATAAAATATACTTGTCAAATTCGAAAAAGAGCAGGGAAATCTTGGATTTAATGTATTTGAAAGTTTAACTAAGCAACACATTTAAGTTATTTATATAGGGTAACTAAAACATGGTTATTTTCGAAAAAACATGGACTTGTTGCCTTTCTGCAGTAAGCGATTCAGTTATAATCGTGGAGGGTGAGCGGTTAATGCTCCGTTTTCGCATTCGGGAGGACGGCGGTTCGAATCCTCGTCCGGGCATCCAGATTTGGGTTTTCCATGGTTTCCCCAAATCACTGCTGGCGAATGCTGGAATGCTTCCTTGAAAAATGTATATTGCAAAATTCCCTTCCGTTCCTTGTCCTCAGTCCCCTCCCACCTTTAATTACCTCGACGTCGATAAGGAGTAAAACCATAAAAAAGTCTACATTAATGTTACAAATTGGCTCTGTTTGTTATGTTTTCATTAGTAAACAGCTAAACCGATATTGATGGAATTTGTCAAGAAAATACTATATATGATTTTTTTTAAACCGAATCATGACATACGGATAGCATGTTTGATTCTCCGTAATGTTATATCAGTCGCTCAGGCTTTAGTGCTCTCGCAGCGAGTTTGTGTATGATCTGTTGAAAATTTTACGTCTAGACACAATTTATTATATAGTCGAGATGTAGAAGATGTAGATTGGCGCTCATGGGATGACTATCAATAAAGCTCAGGGACTGACACTCAAAGTAGCTGGTTTACATTTAGAAGAGACGTGTTTGTTCCATGGGATGATATACGTAGCTAACTCGGGTTTCCAACTACTAAAGGTAATTTATCTTGTCAAAGAACAGCAAAACCGACGAAAATGGATTACTGACATATGGTGGAAGAGGATCAAAGAATTAAAGCAAATAGTTATAATGAATTGAGTTATTGCCCATACGCATAGGTATCATTTTAAAAACGATCTGGTAGTTGAGCGGTGAAGTTCGATTCAGACATTCCAAAGTTCTAGGTCAGGCCAATGTGGTTTCGGTTTTTCATATTTTCCAAAATATCGGAATCAGTTCTTCATAAAGAAGGTGGCCGATATTCCACCATTTATTGTCGTCAATCCTCTCACTGCTCAAATGACGTAGTCTTCAATGCGACAATGCCCCAGCGAAAAACAAAATAAGTGGAACTATTACACAAAACAATTTCTGAAAATTTTAGTTCCATTCCATTTTGAACATTTTTGTATTCTATTATGTAATGAAATCATCTTCTGGGGAACTATTTCACAAGCTTAAAATAACTTAGTCCCCAACCAGAAGGTTGGTTAGAACCTCCCGGAGGTGGGTGGCATGCAAGGCATTATGTCAAGGGTAGGACGGCCAGTCCTTTTCCTCTGGGACTTACAGTTTAAGGTAGAATCCGAACCACGGAATGTCCTGGCATAGCTCATCCTGTCAACCCCAACTCTTAAAAATTCCTCGTTCCACATAGATCTGAACCCGGGACTGGACCCCGAAAGTTTTAAAGCAAGCGCCTTAACCACTTAGCAACCAGATAGCTCCGAAAATATTTACCAAACCAGTGTGTGTGTGTGAGAGAGAGAGAGAGAGAGAGATATGTAAAGATTTTGATGTACTGAATGAGTACCTACCCAATATTAGTTTCCAGGAGACACTTTGAAATTAAGTAACAAAGTAACACTGCAATTTAAATATTGCGAGTTAACGTAATGAAAATTACGTTTGAAATTTGTGCTGGAAGTAATAGTTTTGCTGCATTTCCCGTGTTACAGGCGAAACCCGTATGTAATGCACATGATATTTTGAAACCAAAACTGAAAGATGATTATTACATCATATACGAGGGTTGGAACTTAAATAGTGGCAACTATTTATTCACAACCGGTACAAAAGCGTTACATGTTTGCACCTGTTACTGTCCTTCAAAGTAGTCACCAGCGTTGTATAGAAACGGTTGCCAGCGTTGTGGAAGGCGTAGTATACCGTTAGCAGAGTCTGTTCTGTTGATGGTGCGAATGGAGCGGTCTACTGCCTGTCGAATCTCTGGAACAGTTCTGAAGCGAATGCCACGAAGTAGTTCCTTAATCTTCTTAATCAAATCAAAGTCACAAGGACTTAAGTCCGTGGAGTATGGTGGACGGTACGGAACTTCCCAGTCCCATCGACCGAACAGAGCAGCCACAGCTTGCGCTGTATGCGCCCGCGCATGATGGGTGGGTTGCGCAGAAAGTGTTACCGCTTCTTTCGCAAAGCTTGTCGCAGGTGATGCTCCAAATACGAACAGTAATACCGTGCATTGACCGTCTGCCGTGGAGGAACGTAATGCGTTAGAATAACACCATCACAGTCGTACAAGAGAATCACCATAACTTTCACCATACTGGAGCTATGACGCATTTTCGACTTTGGCGGCGACCCATAATGACGCCATTCGTTGGATTGGCGTTTCAGTTTTGGCTCGTAAGATGTGGCCCATGTCTCATCCAGTGTTGAGATACGGCGTAAGAAATCCTCTCCTTCGAGCTCATAGCGCTCCAAGTGCGTCTGAGCAGCGTCGTAACGCATTCATTTCTGCATTTCCGTCAATTCATGCGGAACCCATCGTGATGAAATTTTTCGCATGCCCAGGCGTTCCTTCAGGATGTGAAGCACAGTCGTGTGCGCTAATCCGGTTTCGTAGGCGAGCTCACGAATCGTCTGGTGTCGATCACTGTCAACTAACGCGGCAACAGTATGCACTTCTTCTTCAGACACGCTAGGACGACCTGCCCGATGCATGTCTGCCACAGTTTGCCGACCTTCGTTGAAGGCTTTTAACCAACGTGTAGCTGTTCTGTACGGCAATGCCGATTCCCCGCACGCCTCTTGAAGACCTTGATGACACTGTCGTGCTGTACGACCTCTAGCACATTCAATCTTGATCCAACTCCGTTGTTCCTGTTTCGAAAACATAGCGACACCATTACGTTAGACCGCTCGCTCACAAGTGACTGCGTTTCCCTCGATTGTGCGCACGCTGGGGACGTGGGACGGGAGAGTCCATTTGCTCGGAGGTAAGGTAGGTATGTCAACAACGTGTGCTGTCAGCGACAATAGTAGATTCCATTGCATAGTGTCTCCACAGCAGTGTTGCCACTATTTAAGTTCAAACCTTCGTATAATTTTATTCCATTGAAGATTCTAAAATCTACGACAAGTTGAAAACCTAACGTATATCTGACACGGAACGATCTATATGAAGTTAAGCGCACAGTGCAGTAAATATTGACAAGTGTTCAGATGACTTTTGTTTGGCACAGAAGATAGTTACGGTTTATACCTATTACTCTTTTTAAAGAAAAGAGAAAATCGTGTAATACTTTTTATCTCTGATGTTGTTCACAGGCAGCTCATGTGCTCTAGTTTTATTTTGCGCTCTGGAATGCTGCCATTCTAGCCAGTCTAAGCATCCGAACAAGTGAACGCCTGACCTCGTCGAAAATTGGTGCTGTTATATACACAGCATTTAAGCAGCAACTCTCCAGAACATGTGAACATCAAGCGCAGTTACAAGTGAGCCGCAACATTCGTCCATCACATGTCTTTTCCAAATATCGTTTGAGCTAACCATGGCATCTCGAAATCACTAACAAACGGATGTCGTAATGTGTTCCTTGATACAGGCCAGGATCAATTTCCATTGTATTTATTAGTCTGTAAAAACTGCAATATCTCATTAAAGTTTGTTCGTTTTGAAGAAAGTACTAACAACTCACTGGTGTTAATTGAATTAGTTCAGAAAATGTGCAATTTGCTATTGTTGTCTGGATGTCGAACCAATTAATATTACACCCTCTTAAAGAATAGCAACTAAAGTGTAAGTTATGTATTTAAAATTGCACAATATTTGTTTTGTTGCCATAGTTTTATCTGACCTTGCACTGTTTTGGCTAATTACTTTGCATAGTTATATATCGGGGAATGAACTATCTGATTGATTTTCCTTTTGTCTTCTCCGGTTAGTTGTCAGCTAATACAAGAAATTAACGTTTCATTAGCCTGTGGAAGCTATGTTCCGCATTGAAATGATGATTATTGTCAGCTGCGTAAGTTTTTAGGCGTAACTTGGATATCGTCCTATTCGTCTAATCCCCAACAACTATAAGCAGAAAGGTCATTAAGCCCTGTATTCTTAGCGACGCATTCTTTGCGTCGTGTACGACGTATTACATTCACCGTGGTACATCAATATGCCCTGTCACAAGCAATTATCTCCTTCATACCTAACCGAAATCGATATGAGGTATTATTTTAAACAGTAAGGTCTCTGCTTCAATCAAATCATATTTTGAGAAAAGAATTTTTCGGAATACAATCGAGAAAGGGCAAAAGTTTAATTATTTCTAAAATGTGTTTTTTTGTTCACGAGCCATTTATCTTGCTTCATACCTATCTGAAATCTGTAAATGAGGAATCATTTTGAAGAATATGGTCTCCAGTTTGGTAAAATCATAAATTAAGGAAGGAATTTTTCTGAATTCGATCTTTAAAGCGCAAAAGTATCTTTATTTTTAAAACATTTTTTTTTTTAACACGAGCAATTTATCTCCCTTCATACCAAACCAAATAGAGAAATAAGATATTATTATAATTTTTACTGTCTTCGCTTTGGTAACATCGTAAATTGAAAATGAAATTTTTCAAAATTTGACCCTTAAATGGAAAAAGTATTAAATATCAAGGTCACGCGTAAGCGACAGTTTACGTATTAATATATAACAGAGCTAACAATAAATAGTGCTTTATTTGTACAATTAGTAGCTTTTCGTTTGTTTGTTTTTCTGTTAAGGAAATATTTGCATTCTGTAACACAGTTCTTATACAAACATTTTACTCGCGAAATTTTTTTACTGGCTAAGATCACATTATCGATAAATAGTAGCACGACATATCGATATACTGTGGGTGTTTTGTTCAGCTTAGTTGTTATTCAGGTGATGTCTATGACAGTTAGACCTCCGGGAAGGGATAGCTTCAAGTGTTTACGTCAAAGGAGAGGGCTACCTGATAGCATAAGTCAATTGAAATCAGAAAGATATTGCTAAAAATGAGCTGGTTCTACTTTCAACCAACTGCAAACCACCAACCTTGCTATTCATCGCATTTTACTTGCGAAATTTTCGTATGTATTATCTAGTAACAACTTATTTTTAAATAGAGGTCATTAAACGTTTTTCGAAATTGCCTTTCAAGTGTTACGTATAAATCAAACACAAAAAAAGAAAATCAGTTGAAGCAAATTATTATGGGTAAAAAAAAAAATCGAAAATTTTCAGAAACGTATTTCCACAATATATTTATTATTCTTTTCATGAAATTCTCCATCAAATAGATAAACTTCAGAAAGACTGATATAGTTTTTCTGTAAACATTAGCAACCTACAGATCACTGTAAATTTTGGAAGAATTTTCGAAATCAGTTGTTTCGGAAATAAAAGGGGCTGTGTAATTTTTAATAGGTTTTCGGCAAAAGCATCCATCCAAGCATTTTTGAGTCGGCTGGTTGTCAGCTTTCATTTGATTTCCATGAGGATTCTTCCTCTTCTTCGCAATCTTTTCCCAACATTTTGGGATCGGCTCCTGTGATGAGTTCTAGTTATCGTTTGCATTGTCGAATTTGGAGCTTTGATTTTAAGGACGCAAGCCCTTGCTGACGCCAAGCATTTTATACCTACCGCGTTTACTACGTGGGGGAAGTGAAACGTATAACTATTTTCTGTTTGTGATAAGTTCGTTTTTTGTAGTTTATCAGACGGAGATCGGCGACCGACCCTCATTCGCCTTGATGGCCGCCGAAAACGGCTTAAAAACCGTAGTCAATACGGCCGAAACGCGAGGGCTTCGGCTCCTGCCCGGCCACGTTGTATCTGCTTGATCCAGTGTGTGGCTTCTCATCCCACTGGCGGGTATGTTAGTGAAGATTATGTAAAGGAAATATTTTCATCAGCTCCCTTCTAAACTCCGTATAATTATTTTCAACAGTCATAACTTATCGAAAATGTATGTATGTTATAGTCGTGTTGAGGGTATTAAGAACAAAAGCTATGTTCAATTACAAATACCTAGCTTCAAGGATCCAAAAGCTATATGGATATGACAGACTGAAAAATTAATGAATCCATCAGCGTCCCATTCTCCAAGAAGCAGATGCGGATCTTAAAAAACAAATGAATCTAGGTTCTATCCTTGGGCTAAGTCGTCTGTCAATAATACAAACTGATGATGATGAAATTTGTTGTACCTTAAACACAAGCGGAATGGTACGCGAAAGAATTCGCTCTTGTCAGTTCTTCGAAAAGTTTTTCCGGAAAACGGTTGGTCTGTCTTTTCGCGGAAACCTGCCAAGGATAATGCGTTCCGTTAGAGCATCACAGAACACAAGGCGGGTGACTTTCCAACTTTTATGTAATATGAAACAACTTTCGGTGCCTATTGCCTAGTTTTCAAGTGCCGCCAAGTCAGACTTCGGTCCCATAAATCGTAAAAAACAATATGCCATCACTTGCCTTTTAATTTTCTTTACAGATGTTAGTACAGTTAAATTATTGTGTTCTCAAATATTTAGAAGCAAAATTTGTGCCGATATTTACGTTTCATGGTCATCTGAAGCTATTTTGAATTTTTTCAGAACGGCGTAAAGACTGCTTGCTGGTAACAGTTTTTTGCTTACGCTGCAGCTCGACCAATAGTTAGTGTAATGGAAGACCCGCGAAAAGGACGTTTTGATGCAACAAACACCAATTTTCCCTTTGCTAGCACCGATAAGGATGGATCGGAAATGTACAAATTTAACATTAATACGTGGGATATAGAGGATTTCTTTGCCCCTGGGCAAATAATTACAGAAAACTGCACTTTACATCTAACATGTTGAGATTCAGACCTTTTTCCTTAGCTGCTTTATTAATAAGGTTTCTGTGAACTTATCCGTCTAGTGCAGCTAAATAAAAAACTTCGTTTTTTGGCAGACGCGTTTCGATTTATTCAATCACCTTCGGTGCCCTAGAACAGTTTTATTTACATGTTTTGTTGTTATTTATAGTTCATTTATAATTATAATCTGTTATGAAGTGTTAAGAGTGTTACATTCTACTTACAGTTTTTTTTTCCTATTTTCACATTGAAGTCTGGGGAAGTTCCATTTCAGTGATTTTTCTATTGCACTTTACATCATTCAATTTCACGCAAAGGCTTCTGAAAATTACAAGAATATCGTGGACGCCATAACTAGTCCTGATACAAACAAACAATAAAACACATGAACATAACCGGTGCAAAAGTCAAGATGTGACGTGCAGTTATTGTATTAACGTTATTGTTCTCAGTCAAAGGTATGCCTCGACTTGCAGACGTGAACTGTCAGCGAGAGCGTAGGAAATCTCGCACTAAGGCACCGCAAGAACAGAATAATGTGTTTTTATTTATTTATTTGTATTGGCTTTCGGCCTGGTCAACCATACTGCCAGGTTCTTTACATTTAATTTTACATTGGTTTATGTTTAATGTTTCAGTTAAATTACAATTTCTTATCCTTTATTTTACAATGGTACATAAGTCCCATGAAAGATGGGTTACAATTTCTTTATAAAATACTAGCTGACCCGGCAATGCTTCACTATTGCTGGACTTGAGTAGGCACATAGATTAAATGAAAAAATATTTACATATAAATTTTAAACTGCTGTTTCATTCATTTTCAGTTGGAAAGGGTGAGAGGGGATGCGCTTTGGAAAACATTTGCAGGCAGTATTTTTCTGTTTGTTTCAAAGTATAAGTATGCAAATTCCCATTGAAATCTGATGAAATATGTGGTTTTGTCTAAATTATGGGGAGGAGGGGTGGGTTTTTCAATTTTTTTTTGACAGGAACTTTCTCCGTCATCCCGTCGACAACTCACCAAAGCTTCACCGTAAACGGACGAACGGTTTGCTGGTTTGTTCAAATTATGGGGTGTTATGGGGAAGAGAGGGTAATTAAGGTGGTGGAAAGAGAGGAAAGGGGTTGGGTTTTTGTGAAATTAATGTGTACAGTATTTCTCTCTCTTTTTTAAAGTATCAGTGTACAAATTCTTATCTAAATCGGATAAAAAATGTGGTTTGCCTAAATTATGGGGTGAAAACGTAATGGGGTTGGAAAGGGAGAGAGGGGATGAATATTCTGAAACCATACGTAGGCAGTATTTTTCTGTTTGTTTTAAAGTATAAGTGTACAAATTCTTATCTAAATCGGATAAAAAATGTGGTTTGCCTAAATTATGGGGTGAAAACGTAATGGGATTGGAAACGGGGAGAGGGGATGAATATTCGGAAACCATACGTAGGCAGTATTTTTCTGTTTGTTTTAAAGTATAAGTGTACAAATTCTTATCTAAATCGGATAAAAAATGTGGTTTGCCTAAATTATGGGGTGAAAACGTAATGGGATTGGAAACGGGGAGAGGGGATGAATATTCGGAAACCATACGTAGGCAGTATTTTTCTGTTTGTTTTAAAGTATAAGTGTACAAATTCTTATCTAAATCGGATAAAAAATGTGGTTTGCCTAAATTATGGGTAAAAACGTAATGGGGGTGGAAAGGGGGAGAGGGGATGAATATTCGGAAACCATATGTAGGCAGTATTTTTCTGTTTGTTTTAAAGTATACGTGTACAAATTCCTATCTAAATCGGATAAAAAATGTGGTTTTGCCTAAATTATGGGGTGTTATGGGGAATAGGGGGTGACTTTTTGGAATTTTTTTTTCACAGGAACCTTCGCAGACGCACACTCGAAAACTCTCCAAAGTTTCATTGCAATCTGATAAATGGTATAGGAATGCATAGAAGACAAACAAACCCACAAACAAACATTGATTTTTTTAAATAAGATATCACGTTATTGCCTTTTCAATTGCACCGTGTGAGTCGTCGCCAAAAGCCCAGGGACCGCTTTTTGTATCTTTCCACCACAATTGAATATTCATGAAATAGTTCCTGTGATTGCCTTATCTATTTGGATCCTTTGGTGTGAATAATGTTGCGTACTTGTATTTGTAACTATTCTCATTGGGTGTTGCTTTAGTGTGTATGTTCTAGATAATGTGGAGTATTTTTGAAGGGTTAGTGTATTTTTATTTATTTATTTATCAATCTTGTTCCATGGATCCCTGCTGAGGAAATACCTCTGGGATGTGAAACATGTCATTGTTGATACATATACACATAATATGAGTCATATCATAGTAAATATATATATATACATATTTTACAAATACAAGAAATAATAAACATACATTTTTGCAACTGAGTTTTGCAAACGTCATAATGAGTACAATTAATTATTTTCTTCAAATTCTTGAATGGAGTAGAAGGAGTTGCCAATAAGATAATCTCTAAGTTTTTGTTTGAATACATCTTTATTATCTGAAAGCTGTTTTATACGATTAGGTAGTTTATTAAACAGATGTATCCCAGAATAATTAACTCCTCTTTGTACTAATGACAGAGATGTTTGTGTTTTATGCAAGTTATTTCTGTTTCTTGTATTGAAACTGTGTACCTGTGAATTAGGTGTAAACAGGTTAAAATTTTCTATGACAAAGCTCATGAGAGAATATATATACTGAGAATACATTGTAAGAATATTGAGTTTCTTAAAGAGTTGTCTGCAAGAAGTTCTTGGTTTTACCCTACACAGAAGTGTATCTACTTAGTTTATGACTGTTGGTCTAGGATTGGCTGGTCCGCTTTGTCTTATATTTGAATATTTCGTTCTTTAAAAAAAGGACATTATGGTTCTGTATATTGAGTGGTTGTTGGAAGAGAGCAGGATGGCTAAATTAGTTGGGAAGGGGATCTTGCACCTTGTGAGTTCCTTCAGCATTTTGTTTTGGATGTTGGTGTATTTTTTGCAGGAGAATAACAGGTGGTTGATGTCCCCTATTGCTCGGTCGGCACAGTCACATCAGGGGCTATCTCTTAGTCCTATCCGGTTCAAGTGGCTGGGAAAGTTGCAGTGATGGAATCTGCTTCTGATTAAATTAATTAAGTGGCGTCTGTTGATTTTCCCGCTGTAGAACCAGGGTTTGGAAGGAATATATGGGTGGATGTATCCGTAGAAGGATCCTTTATGGTGCATCGTATTGTTCCAATCAGTTTGCCATCTATTTCTTGCTCGCTGTTTAATATATTGTGCATATGCTGATGCGGGTAGTAATAGTTCTTTTCTTTGTCCATATGAGATGGCTTCCTTGGCTAGTCTGTCCGCGATTTCATTGAACTTAATCCCGTTATGAGAGGGAACCCATACTAAACTTGTTGTGATGCCTATGTTGTTGCTTATGTCTATTTCATTTAGTATTTTATTAGTAGTGGCGCCATCCTATAATTCCACTTTGGTTCTGCTATGCTCCTGATGACGTTCAAGGAGTCGGCTATAATGTGGAGGCCATATCCAATTTGCCTGTGTTAAGAGACGCAGGGAGGTTTCTGGGCGGGGCATACGAATCACTGTGGTCGCGTTATCACAATGTTTATACATATTACTAGTGATGATCCGATACAAGTAAATACGAGTAAGTACTCGATACTTTGTTTCGATACCGAGTAATTTTTGTATTCGAATTAATTCATTCGATACTTACTCGGTATCGGAAGGAAAGTACTTGTATCGAATCGAAAGTATCGAAACGCACCCGGTTTTAAATTCTAAACGCATCATCCCTGCTGCGCCACTCAGTCGCGTCTGCGAAATAAATTTCCCGCTGACGTCAAGTTGGTAGCATTAAAAATCAAACAAAATCAGTCTTAGAATAAGCAATCTAATCTCAAAAAGTTTGTTTTATGTCCCTATTTCATTGTAATAAAGTCGTATTTGGCGCTCATTTCGCTATACCTAGCCAATGGTCGCTTCCGCGCGGTCGCACACAAAAACTAAAAGATATGGTTCAGAGCAACTAAGTAGCCCATGTGAATCGGAAGAAGAAGCTGCTTCAGTTAGCTTTTCACAGGAAAATCACTTCTGGAAACACCACAAAGAAAAAGAAAACGCACGGTAGTGACAAAGTCTCTCTTTACTTGTCAAACACTGTAATATCTCTAAAATGCAATCCATTTACAGAATTGGTAGAAATGAAACTTATATTTCCTTATCTGTATAAATATGCACAACAGTATCTTATTGTTGTAGCAACGTCAGTATTGAGTGAATGTTTGTTTTCTAATGCGGGTGAAACAATGACAAACAAAAGAAACAAGCTGTCCCTAAAATATTTGGAACAATTGCTTTTTTGGGAAATCTTCCAAATGCGGACTTTTTAAAAGTATTAAAACTATAATAAATAAATATTTAAAGATAAGTCAAAAACCTTCAATGTTTGCTTACAATGAGCTTTATTATAATTTTAATTAATAAATAAAAATGTTTATTGGGTGTTATTTAATTTTATTATAGTAAGCAAATAAAATACGTAAATAATTTAGCAAGATGTCACGTATATTTTTATATTTCGACATTAATTAAAAAAGTATCGATATGAGTAAGTATCGATACTTTTGCAGTACTCATATGAGTAAGTATCGTAAGTCAATTTAAGTACTACTCATTTGAGTAGGTATCGATACTTTGATGGTATTGGAACATCACTACATATTACCAGTACGAGGTGGCAGCGTTAAGTCCGGCATCATGGATCAGCCGAGTACGGCAGCGCGGTGGTGCGCGGAAATCGCAGCTTCACAGCCCGGATATGCGGTGTAAAAACTTTCACGTACTCACACAGTGGAGGTCGCAAACACTGCAGGTGTGTTCGCCACGTTCCAGGCGCGGCCTCGTGGTCCGCGACTGGCGAGGAACACTGCGGCCAGCAGGTGCGCGTCGTCACCCAACGCCGGTCGCCCCAAAGTAATGTCCTGTGGTCCTGGCCGCTATGTCCCGGCAGAGGTGGAAGTTCTCCGGACCCCGGCATGGAACATGCGAGACACATGGGTTAGTGGCGTGCGTTGTGAGACTATCACCCACTGGCCTCATTCAAACAGACAAACGCGCGAAATCTTCGGCGCTTCTAATAGATGGGGGCGGAAGTACGCTTACACACGAGATCTTCCTTCCTATCACATCTCGTAAGTATGCAACAATAAAAGCGTCCCTAGCCCTGGCCCATACAAAAGTTTCTGAGGGCTACTCAACACATTAGTTACCTTTTTTTAATTATTGCTTTACGCCTCGTCGACGGATAAAGTCGTTAGAGGCGGGATGGGATAGGGGACAAGGAACGGGAAGGAATTCGGCCACGGCCTTTTTGAAGAAAGCATCCAAGCATTCACCTGGAGTGATTTGGGGAAACCATGGAAAACCCAAATCTAGATGCCCGGACGGGGATTCGAAGGCCAGGACGTTAACCGTTCACCCACCACGCTCGGACACATTAGTTACCTTAACTATATAAAATTTTGTATGTAGCTGTTCAGTTGTGGGGTAAGATTTTACTGCTTTTGTTTTGACGCCTTTCTTTAGTTATTCTGCAAAATAAATTTATAATAAATTTGGTAATAACGTAAAAAAATGTTAAGGTCCAAATGAACGGCCAAATAAAACGTACGGTTTTCTGTTAGCACTTATCGGTAACTCTGATTGAATACAACTTGTAATATACTTATCGCTTTTCTAGAAACTTTGTGTCCAATGGCTTCTCATCAGGTTTACACGTTTGAAGTTTATTATTACACTCACATTTTTTAAAAAAGTTAAAGGCCTAATGAATTTATTTTCATACAGGCAACACTAATGTGTATGGAAATAAAATGTGCTAAGAGAATACTAAAAATTACCATTAAGGCGCTTATGCCACCATCGATCACAGCCATTAAACAATAAATTAAATATAGTTTATGCATGTATAACAGATCTCAGGTGTATACAGTTAGGAGAAGTATACACAAATACCGAGTTGCGAGCTTTGGTTTCCTTGCTGCATTACTTTTTATCATCCAAAACAGGAAGGCATTACGTATGGAACTCAAATACTTGTGAATTAAGTCGTGTGATGGATCCTCCATTATTTTATTCAGTAGTCTACTTTTTGGTTTCAAGCGAAACTAGATTAACAGTATTCAAAAATAGGTGCTTTGTTGAGATATGGAATGTTATTTTATCCATTTTTATTTATACTTTGTATTATGTAAGAAACAATTAAATATTAAGTCGAATGAGATATTATAATTTCGGTTACTTAAAATGATTATGACGGGAAAATATTCTTTCACTTTTAAAAATGAATCCCTTGGGCGAGTACAGAAAAAGAAAAAACGAATGAAACTAATTAATTATTGGAGAATCAAAATAGTAGTGTCCTCTGCATTAATCTACTTTCTTAAATATTACGATCTGTTATTTTATCGCAGGAAATTACTCATAAATCTCTGACTTCAAGCACCTTTGGAAAACTAGTTTCGAACCATTTCACCTGAAGTGACTATTTAGAAACCTTCATTGAAAATTATGCCATTGGCGTTCTCTGCAGGGCTATACCTCCTAAACAGTGTAATTTACTTGAAACGTTTTATAACGAATGAAATAAATAGTTAATGAAAGTTAGGAGTACATGGTTACAGATGGTATTGGAGAACGCTTTTCCAGACCTTCCTAGATTCTGACTTTAATGAACTTGATGTTGACAAGCAATAAAGTTCTATTAAAACAAAAACCACAAAGAAACTGAATGCAGCCTAACTACTTCAGGAATGTAGTTCTTTAAATACACTCAACACTTCGTAAGATTATGAAAGTTTCAAAGAAGTAACAAACAGTGGTAAATGCGTTCGAGAACATTAGTCAGACTATTGTTTGTATATGGTGGTGTAGTATGGGATCTACAATTTGGGTATCAAATACAGGAGTTGGAGCGGGTACAATGAAGGACTGCTAGATTTGTCTCTGGAAATTACCGAAGAACACAATCAGTAACCGATATAATAAAAGAGCTGGAATGAGATTCACTGGAAGACAGGAGGAGATTGAAGAAAGTACTGGGACTGTACAAGGCGTACCCTGGTGATGAGGCTTGCAAAGATACTGGTGTAAGAGTTAAAAGCAATGGATATAAGGGAAAAGATGACCATGACTACAGGCTGGCACTTGATTTCAGGCACAAAGGTGTGGGAAGACAGGTAAGGGTGTCTGGAAATGGAATAAGTTAACAAGAGAACTGATTAATAATTTACCAAAAACGTTGAAACAAGCTGAAAATTGTAGAGGACAAAGGTAGGTGAGTTCAGGAAAGTGGGAAAAATTGGTGTGTAGGGAAATTGCCGCCGGAGTGTGCAATACATCGCAATTTAATTAATTAAAAAAGAATCACTGCTTAACTCTGTGGGCTAGTGTAACAAATAATCTCCAGTTAACAGAAAAATGTTATCATACTGCATTAAATCCTGACACTGCTCAAACATTTCCTAATTTGTAATAGGCGATTTTTCTGGCTTCATATCAAAATCATAATGAAGGCTAGGAATGTGATTAAACAATAAGAAGGGGTTCACCACAAGGCGTCCTGTGAACGCGAAGTATAATGCAGACAAAATGCCGACCAAATTAGCATAGTTTGAGGTGATGATTTATCGGGCAAACCACACCCAAGGGACACGCCCAGTAATTCAGCAGCCCACCATAAAAAGCTGTAAACACAGGCATACCCGACCCAAACAAGCTTCACACAGCCGAACCTTTCTTTTACTTAGCCGATTTCCTTGTCAGTAAGAAGAAAACAAAATTCAGTAAATTTCTTTCAAAAGCGCCACCAAATCAGTGCGTTGGGGCCTTGAATAACTTACTCCAAATATTACCGTCTGTTTCTTTTCCACCTTATATAAAGCCATCAGTTTTCCTTCATCCTGTAGGCATATGCTGGGACGATCCCAAATTTCTGTCTCAAAAAGTACACAATGCAAACAAATTTATCAACTAATTTAATACAATATTCTCGGATAAATTGCGAATAATTAACTGCCTCCCTAGTTCTATCCTATCTCAACTTCGGTTGAAGGCGATGATAATAGCAGCAAACTAAGAAACGTGGAATTTAATAAAATTTGGTGACCACCGCTTTATGTATAGAAATATATATTTTTTTTGCCACTACCACCTAGAATTATCGACATACCCAGCTATAGTCGAGGTTCAGAGCTTTTCTGACAGAACAGTGCAAAGCCACGTCGTTGTCGCAGGCACTAAGGCGGCGTTCATTTATCACAGTCACCGAGCGTGGTGGTGTAACGGATAGCGTTCTGGCCTCGCATTCGGGAGGACGGCGGTTCGAATCCCCGTCCGGGCATCCAGATTTGGGTTTTCCATGGTTTCCCCAAATCACTCCAGGTGAATGCCGGGATGCTTCCTTCAAAAGGCCATGGCCGAATTCCTTCCCATTCCTTGCCCCCATCCTTTCCCGTCTCTTAACGCGCAAAAAAATTTCTGTATTTAGTCAAGTCATAAAGACTAAAATCTATAAATAATATTATTTAGCGTACGCAGTGGAACGCTACAGATCGAGTCGTAAATTAAAAAATGTGTGAATTTTTATCGCCTTTTTATTCACTACTACCTAATCATTTCTTACCTACGGCCCGCGACCTGATTATGTCCCGAAATTACGCCCTCAGCTAAGCAAAGGTTGCCCATACCTGATTGTTTACGTGAGGTGAAATAGGTGGGGGGAGGGGGTCCGGCGAAATCACACGAAACCTCACCAAGGGGGAGGGGGGGTCAATGGAAATATCACTTGAGGTTTTGAAATTCTTGTAGAATAGTAGGGTTTTTTTTTTTTTTTAAAAAAAAAAAAGAAGGCTACAAATGAGAAAGTCGATCTTAGGGGGATATAACCGCCCTTGGGAGCATGAGATCTAAAAAAAAAAAGAAAGTCTCAAAAATGGCGGATTCCATTCGTAGGGGGAGGGGGGGTCTCCGTCAAAATCTGACGTCATTTTACAGGAGAGGGTCCGACCAAATCTCACGAAGTCTCACCTGAGGGGGGGGGAGGGGGGAATCCGGAATTCCGGAAAACACCTCACGTAGTTAATGGACGCCCCCTAACCGCCTGAGTAAGTAGTCAATCCTCTAACCGGACGACTTTGTTCCATAACTGGATTGAAAGGGCTAAAGTTAAAAAATAAAAAAAAATAAACATGACAATCATCAATTTCTTCTTTTTCTGTACCATCTCAAGTTTTTAAGTTTCAAAGTAACATTTATTTTACAATGACCTTTAGCCCTCTTCATTTCGTTTTTTTTTTTCCATCTTTATCAGCAGACGTTGAGAGCGAAGACTTAAGAAAATTTTATTCGCGTAATCATTCTGTGCATACTTTTTATCTACGTTAATAATGTTAGAAACATAAGTTTTCTCTTTTCTTCTTCTTACGACGATGCCCTGTTTCCAGCCAGGAGTTTTACTCGCCAGTTTGTAACAGGTCCTAACGGGTTCCGTCAACCCACATCTTTTCCGGTCTGTAGGGAGGTCGTCTTTCTCAAGGAATGAATTCCGGGATTTTTCCAGGCCAACGACATCTGCTTAATCGAGCAACATATATCGACCACCCATGACATAATCATTTAAGTGATAATGCATTGCTACATAAAATAAGCACGTAGAGTGCTTTTAGTTTAGTCAGTGCCATCTACCTAAGCGAAGTTTTGAAGTGGTGCTCCCATATCATTTTCTGGCGCAGTAGTCTATACTTACTTTTCGTACATAGATGCTTGTGATTTACTTTACACATCTCCAAACACAGCAAAAGGATACAGTCTGCAAATCTCGTAATGGCAAGTCACAGTAAAAACAGAAGTAAACAGGCGAACCGTTATAAGTTACATCTTGTCAAAATCGCAGACAGCTGTCGAAAGAAAGAGGGATTCGATTGTCGGTCCAGAGATGTCAATCTTCTTTGCTTTTCCTAAACCACTCCAGATTAATGGCAGGATGGTTTCTTCAAATGCCATTCAGATGTCTTTTATTAATCTGAGAATATCAGAATTAATTCATTTTGTTGAAAGCGCTCTTTGATTGGCTGATTCTACTTCTTTATTCCACCAAACATTTAAAATTAAGATACTAAATAATCAAAAGAATCTGCGTCATACGGGAGCCGATTTTTAAGATTACACCACGATTTAGCTTGAATCTGATATACTGAGCGTGGTGGGTGCGCGGTTAACGCTCTGGCCTTGCATTCGGGAGGATGCCGGTACGAATCTCCATCCGGGCATCCAGATTTGGGTTTTCCATTGTTTCCACAAATCACTCCAGGCGAAAGCCGGAATGCTTCCTTCAAAAGGCGATGGCCAAATTCATTCCCTTTCCTTGTCCCCAGTCCCAGCCCGCCTCTAATGACCTCGATGTCGACTAGGCATAAAGCCATTAGAAAAACAAATTGAATGTTATATTTAAAATGGCACCATAAGAAAACTCTGCTGTTTAGATAACAGAACCACCATCCCCTTAAATGTTCAAAGCTTGGAACTTTAGAATAGCTTCCTCGTGTACA
This sequence comes from Vandiemenella viatica, assembly GCA_031002005.1. Lineage (NCBI taxonomy): Eukaryota > Metazoa > Arthropoda > Insecta > Orthoptera > Morabidae > Vandiemenella > Vandiemenella viatica. Next base: position 139,172,547 of record JARYHS010013631.1, on the reverse strand, counting down.
TAATATATACGTACAGGGGACCCTCAAGCATACCTCTGGGGGCCCCAAAGCGCACCTCTGGCCCCCAAGCACAGTTCAGAGGCCCACGAGCCTTCATGGCAAACTGGCGACCTTTTTTTATTTTTTAGCTCTACAGGCGTCTAAGGGGCCACCTGAGACACAGGAAGCCTCTCACTAAGGGTCCTCTCACTGCTCAGGGGGGGCCCCAACCACTGCTCAGGGGGCCCCCTAAGCACAACTCAAGGGCCCCATCCTCAGCTCATGGGGCCCTTACCAGCAATACAAAGCAATAAAAAGGTTCGCCCATCTGGCCTGAGGGCACAAAGTAAATTTTTTGCACCGAAGCCCTTGTTGACCTAGCTACGCCACTGATTACGTAATGAGTACAACGAAATAGCAACAAATATCACGCAAAAAATCACACACATCACACACACACACATACACATACAAAAAGGCATTCGGTCCATGGGTACTTAGATACACCAACAAATATACTAATTTTCTTACTCTAATTATTCTTCAAAAATTCTATTAACAGGACACAGGCTCAAAATATAATCACTCACATACCAGGCCGGATTCGAACAGTACTTTTGAAACTTGAGACCAACATTCTAGATTCTGAGGAGCCAGCGATAGACAATTATCAATGCAACCTTGAGTGCTCCAACACAGAGGACTGTTAATTGAAATCATCGTTGAATTTTACCCAGCAAGGCAACAGCGCAGCTCCAGAGTCTGGGTCATGTCCACGGTGGCAGTTAAAAAACAGCTGTTGATAAACTTTGGTCTCAAATCCGCGGCGGTCATCTTCAAGCCAATTAAGCTCTTGACGTTCTTGGTGCTGACTTTAAATCTTTATGAAGTTATCAGACCTACGCCTGCCTCATGGTCGATGTAGCTAAGACACTGTGACGCTGTCTCAACAACGTCTCGCGGGTTAGCCGATTCAAGTCACAGTGATGGTAGAAATGTTCATTATTCGGAACTTTGTCAGCGGGTGATAGATAATTCCAAGTTATCAGTTTGTGTGCCAAACAGCTGGGTTAGATCCCAAACCTCTGCGTGGAGGAAGAGCAGACGACAGTGTAGATGGCGATTCATCCGTCGGATGACTACGCCATACTTATCGTTCCCGTATGTGGCCTTCGAAATTGGTTTGATACTAATACTATATACCCAACACAGATCAATATAGGAGCCCACTAATCACTGTACACACATTCCAGAACAATTTTATTTGCGGATGCCTGTCAGTAATGATTCCATAGAGAGCAAGAAGACGCCCTAATTTAGGTGCTCGGCCTGATTTCATTCTATTTAATAATCTTTTTTCAGTATACCACTAGGTGTATTCCGACAGGTTACGCTTAAATTAATTGTAAATAAAAATACCGTAAACAAACTATATGTCTTAAAATTTACTATTAAAATTAAACCAGGAGCTTCTGCAATTATATTAATTAAAAGGTTAGTAATCACAACATCTTTTAACGAATTAAATTGAAAATACTCTTTGGCATTAATTTTTTGTCAACACAAAAGTTGGCTGGTAACACCGGAAATAGTAATCAACGGTGGCCCAAATGGTTTTTGGCCATACAAAACCACAAAAATAATGGATATCTGAAGAATCTATAAAAACACAACCTTCATGGGCCGAGTCTTTTGCAACTGAATCCATTCTTCTTCAAAAGTTTCTCTACATATAATGAATTCATTTTGTTTTCCGTGACTTTTTTTAGGAAGAGCTATGAACATTTTTATTTGTTTTCAACATATTTTTAGCGCCTTTACCATCTTGTTTTTTACCTTCACCATTTTTATTGCCTTTACTTTTCTGCCGTCCTCTGCACCTTTTTTATATGGTGAAGATGTTAAAATTTTGCTCTTTTGGGGTTTTCGTGCACGCGTTACTAAGGGTTCTTTTTGTCACAAATGGAAATGGTAACAATTCTTTTAATACATCTGTCGTACTCGTTGAAGGCACTGATCATTTGCAGGCAATGTAAATACTATGGAGGGCATTGGCGATGAAGAACCGGCTGCTTAAGACTGAATGGGAATATTTTCTTTTGAAGCAACTTCTTGCGCAACGTCTGTCATCAAAGATGGTAAGAACCAAGTCAGTAGAGATTTCTAGGTTGAATGGATTAATCCCTGTGCACTTAAACCCGTTTTGTACTATGTCTAACCTAGCTGCTTTCTTATACGCTTCATCTACAAGTACAGCAATATTATAGTGAGTGATTCTAGCCGCAGGATTTTGTCTCATCCATCCTGAACTTGTAGCTGCAAATGTAGTCTTTAAAGGTAAAAAAAAAAAAGTCCTATATAAAATCTATAACGTATAAATTGTAGGCCTGTGTGGTGGTGTGCTCAGCATACGAGTCTGATGTTTACGTGCATATTCTATAACTACCAGCTCTTTATGAGTACCATGGGAATCAAAATTAAGTGAACATTATTTCTTGATCGTGAATAATCGAAACTGCAGATGAAAAAGAGCAGATAACGAGGGTTTTATGCTCTTAAATGAATAAAAAAAATATTTGGCTACGCATGCACCGAATTTCTAACAAAACGATCTATTAACTGGAACAAAATTCTATCACTCTCTGCCTTTTTTCACATTATCCATCATCTTTAAATGCTTTACTTCGCTTACGAACGTCACAAGCGAAAGTGGTACCAAAAAATCATGGGCTAAGTTATCCATGATTTTTTCTCTATTTCTTAAATCCTGTTCTCTTCGAGACATGTTCCAAGTCGGATGAGACGCTACAATTGAAACAAACCTTAGGCAAATTTCACTTGGTCCCAGAAAGGAAGGCTGCCAGTTCATATTTGCAGCTACTGTTGCCATCTTTGCACGAAGCTGTTATATGAACAGAGTACCGGAATGATGACACTGCACTGGATCCGGAGGATAGATTGATAAATTAGTTTCTTCCGTTATAGGAAGAGTTTAGATTATGAGTACAAATATTCCTATCTTTTGAAACAATTATTTTACATTTATTACAATCTACCAAACTGTGAAAATATTCTGAGACATCCAGTTCTTAAGGAACTACTCGCTATCAATTCAAATTAAAAGACGTGGCACACTGCCAACTTCTTACGCCTAAGGAATGCAGACTTTTGCCAGCTGATAGCCCTTTCTAGAAGCAGTATTGTATTACTCAGCCGCTTCACAGTTTTGAGTGTATCAACTAGACCCTCCACTTTAAGAGTAAAACCTAGGAATCTATATATATAAATAAGAATGTATGTATGTATGTATGTTGGTTGGTTTGATTGTTTTTCATACAAATCCACAGTTTTCATCCGATCTCGATGAAACTTTGCACACTTATCCTTTGAAACAAGGAGAAAAATACTGTCTACATTATATTGAAAAATTATCTGTATAAATAATACATGTTGTCTTATAATTTCGAAAAATTACTGAATGACGATATACAGACACGTTGGATGTGTAGGTATCTGTACTGCCTTTATATATAGCGGTCAGGTAGCTCAGTGGTTAAAGCGCTTGCTAACTGATGTTTGGATAGTGGTCTCCGGTTCAAATCTCCGTGGAGGCAAAGATTTAAAAAATTGTTTTTGATCGTAAGAGTCACGCCTGGATTGAATGTTAAATTGTAGATAGGGGGCATCCATAAATTACATGAGGTGAAATAGGGGGGGGGGGGGGGTGCGGCGAAATCTCGCCAAATCTCACCAAGGGGGAGGGGAGGTCAACGGAAATCTCACGTGAGGTTTTGGAAATTTTTGCTGGACTGCAGAGCTAAAAAAAAAGGTCTACAAATGACGCGAAAGTCGATTTTAGGTGGGGGTTTTCGTCGAAAAGTGGCGGTGTAACCGGTTTTGGAAGGGTGAGAGGCGATCTCTAGGGGCGGGGGGGACAGGGGGTCGGAACGGATTTCACGAAGTCTCACCAGGCTGGGGGGGGGGGGGGGTCCAGAAATTCGGAAAAACACCTCATGTAATTTATGGGTGCCCCTATATCATAAATTTAGGGGTGCAATGCGAGGCAAATTGTAGGTAGTCTTGGTGTACACTTTTTTATGTTATATTGATCCCTCGGTGGTGATTCGCAGTCAGTGTGTGTATGATCTGCAGTAATGATACTATAAATGCGGAAGTAAGTCTGTTTTTTTGTTACGTTTTGACGAATAAATGCCTATACTGATATTGACGGAATTTGACAAGAAAATCTGTAGGGCACAGAACATTTTTTTTTTTTTTCGGTGTTATTAACAGATGTAGTCACGAAATTTTGAGAACTTATCGAATGGTGACAGAGAGACGGATGTGTGTGTTAGTCTGTAATGTTACGTCGGCTGCTCAAGCTGTGTTTCTTAGTCATTATGTTAGTGTATAATTTGTTAATAAATTTCTTTTAGCGAAAAAAAACGTATTATTTAGTATAGATGTCGATTTTCTCTGTCTTATTAATTTGTGTCTGCTTAAATGTTTCTTGCACCAGTTTATTTTGGCTTCCTCTTTGGCATGCCTTGCTGGCGTAAACTGGCCTAAGTTGTAGCTCTAGCAGAGCACGAGCAGCTAAATTTATTAGAGCCCAATAATCGGATGCTCATGCTGAAGAAAGAAGCAAGCAGAGAAACAAAGCTGCCCTTAGTTAACACCTCCTCCCGCCCACGTCCCCTCACCTTCGTTTGTTTTACTGTTTTTAAATATATTGGAAATTGATTCTCTTCAAGAGACAGGTTCGACGGTAGAATGATATAATGATTTCTTTCCTGTCATTTTATGCCGACTCGGAGTTGTTTGGGACCAATCCTTCGTTACCACCAACTTTCTATATTCAATTCTGGCAAAGAAATTCTTAATCTAAGCGTACTAAGTCGCTGGTATCAACTAGTAATTACATAAAATTACTCTAATTTCGTGATCCTTTTCGAGTAAAATGTTCTCGAGTAAATAGCCGAGTTAGTGCATCGGCGGCCATAATGTCCTAACTGGGCTAGTTACCCGAGAAAATTTTATTCACATTAAACGCCGAGAAAACCTCAAGTCTTACAAAGAACCTTTTTCGTTACCATCTTAGAATAGGAGTTTTGACTAGCAACATTAGCCTGCGTATTGTTTTCGTGGATGTTTATTATACGACATGACTGGTTTTATTCTAATTTAGTATCGTTTATTTTGTCTTGATTGTTTATAACGGAATACATTTCTGATCTGCGCAATGACGCCATTGTATTATTCTACGTGTCTCACTTGTTACAAAGTAGCTAAAGCTAAATGATTATTTCACCAACCGAACACCACCTCATGAAGCAACTAACCTAACGGCGATGAATTTTAATAATTAAAAACAAATTTTAGAAGGAAAAGTGGCTTGATCTACCCTCGCGATACAGGTAATTAATCCTTGATCCCCTCTCCGTGGAACTCTGATCTCCAACCGTCAAGCCCCGCGATATCAGTTGACCAATTGAATGGTCTATATAGCGTTGGAGCACTGGTGACACTAACCAGTTCTTCTCTCTGTTACACTGGGTGCCCCATGCCAGTAGTTGATTCCTGCTGGGAAAAATTTGATTCTGCTCTGACCAAACAGACACTGTTGCGAGCAGAGGACGCCTTTGTGTGTATCATTTGTGCGATGACGTCAATGTTAGGCTTATGGTGTCACGTAATGTCATGGAATTGTATGAAAACTGCTCCACAGGGGATTCAGAAATTCCTTCCTTTATTTTCATGCTCAATTTATCGTGGCTATTTTGACGATATTAAGAAGATAACAACGTTTTGATCGTTTGAATGGCGTTCTGTTTAATTCTGTTTCAATATATACCATTATAACAT
>JARYHS010013631.1:138989643-139165703 GCA_031002005.1 Vandiemenella viatica | reverse complement strand
CGTTCCACCGCCACGCCCTACGGTGGTCGTTGAAGCATGGTAGGAGTTTACGGGTGGGAAACTTGCGGCGCTCACAAGTTTCCAGCTCGGGCACCGCGGGTTCGCCAAACCCGTACCTGGCACTTGCGTACCAGGCCCTGCGGGGCACATCATAGCACACACCTCAATTTTTAAAAGCCACCGCCCTGAAACACGTCCATCTGGTCCTATTCACCAGATGTTTGGTACTGACAAGCCTCTTCAGCTTCCTCTGCTGATCGAAAGTTCCAATTCATTCCTTCCAGCTGCCATCGCCATTTCCAATTCCTCTCCTAGCATTCTCCCCCCACCCCTTTTCCTAACTTGCATGTGATCTACTTCTACATTTCTTCTGCTCGTTCCATATACCTTGAAATTCTGTTCCACAGAAATCTCTTAATGTGACCACTCTTCCCAATTCTCTCAGTGTCCTCTCCATGTTACTTCCTTACATCTACATTGATTAATTTTGCCTATTTTTGGTTAGACACTTCATCTCTCTGGCTTGCACCCCACTTCTGTACTTTCCTATCATGAACTAAGTGTTACAACATGAGAGTTATTGTAATTTTAATTAAAGATTTTATATAAGAATGACCATTGTATGTTCTGCCATTTATTTCCTTTTTGTTTGTTCTTCTCACAGTTCCTCATAAACCAATAACAACTTTTGACCGCACGCACGTAGAATATATTAAGATCGATCCAAAATATTAGCAGATTCTGTTTCTACGCAAGATCAATTAATTTTACTATCTCCAGTTATTATTCTAAAATAACTCAATCCTCTGCTCGATTATATAAGTTTCACTCACTTTCCATCTCTTCCAATAATCACATTTTCAAAGATACTTTATTTTTCAATATATTAGTCAAAGTAAATAATCTCTACATCTGCTACTCTTTTCTTTTTGTTAATTCCATGAACCTTTAGTTTCTAACATTATGGCCTTTATCTGTAATATTTCAGTCTAAATGTGTAATTTTATTTGTTTTAAGTTATTGCTGTTATATAAATCTCAGCTGCCCAAGACATTACAAGGGTCTAATATTTAAATAGCATTATTTTAGCAAATATCACCACTATCCCACACAACACACTTAACACCTTAGAAGAAGTTTCCCCATTTTTCATTTTTTCACTTGTTATTAGACTTGTACACAAATACTTAAAATTTACATCCTCTGTACTTTTTCCTTCCATCCACCAGAAACTCACTTTTCCCTCATCTTATGTCTTTTAAATTGTCTTTTCCACTTCTCTAAACATTATTCTCCCAGATTATCTGCAAATTTCATTTTAAGAATTTCACACACTGACAGTACATTTCCTCATTTTAAAACTTTCTTTAGCTCAAACAAGCCTGTGTTTTCCAGCACTTGTGAATCTCTTACAGTCATGTATACAACATATAGCCTGCTGATCTTATCCAAAAACAATTTTAACAATAAATGACCCAACCCACAAACAACTTCAACTCTGCACCACAAAAACCTAACAAAAATTCTTATTGCTCAAACTTTTCTTTTTGTATTTTGAATACATTACCTAAGTCCTTCACTGTAGTTACAACTTCCTACATTTCTTCCCTGAAATGGACTTTGTTCTCTCTAAACATCCTTCCCACTGCCCCAACGCATATTTGATAAAGTCACTCAACCTTTCTTCTAAAAAAAAAAAAAAAAAAATTGTTTACCTCTGACTCTTCCATATCTCCCTAGCAACTCATACACGTAAGAGACCTCTGAAAAACTTGCAATATCCACCCAGTTACAACTGCCAACTCCAATTCTATCACCTGGAATATTCTCCACTGCTGAACATGCCACCAGCCCAACAATATATTACATACCAACGTACCCACTGTCCTAGCTTCACATATAGGTTTCACAAAAAAAATGAACAGCAACAAAAACCATAGAGCATTGGTTTTCGATAACAGTCCACACAATCCCAACCATTGTAATTCTGCTAATGCCATCAGTCTCTCCAGACACTACGGTTAGAGTTTTATAAAAGTCTTTGCAGAAATAATAAACCCTCCTGAACAGGCCCGCCGCTAGCTGTTTCAGCGCCCGCATGCAATACCGAACATGCCGCCCCCTGTCTAACTACAGCCAGTGGTGTGTTTATGAAATTTCCAAACCGGGTCAAAAAACTGTGAAATTGGGGACTGCCGCCCCTTCGAACATTATTTGCCGCCCCCATTGTAGCCATTACGAGTGTCGCCAGCCGCCCGAAGCAACTGTTGAGCTAAAAAAAAAAAGGTCGACTGTCGATCGCTCGTTTTGCCGCCCCCCTCGATGTGCCGCCCGCGTGCGGTGCACGCCCGCTTACGGCGGCCCTGCTCCTGAAATCAACAAATGTATACAAGCTTACCAACATATTCTTCACACCAGAATACCCTGTCCTCCATCTCCAGTAATAGCCCCTCTTCCCATCCAAATTGGTAAACCTATCGCTATTTTTTTTTTTCAATAGATCTAAATGCATTATCTTTTTAAATTATTTGTCATTTTTATGAATTTATTATTATTATTTATTCTCTGAAACAATGGGACAGGAAAAATGCAATCAGGTGATATTAATATGGACAAGAAAGTAAAAGTAGGGCCATCACTTACCATCAGTTTAAGGAACGACTGCTGCAGAGACAAAAACCTCTAAGCAAACACATACTATTTTGAGCATAGCTCTTATATATGAAACACACAGCTATGTTCACACATCGCTTGTGGCCAACCCAGCCACCTGAATGGTTGTTTTTGACCACTGGTTCCGAGTGGAGGTGGTACGGGGTAACAAAAGCAATATTGTGGGAAATGTCAAACATGGAAAGGAAATTAATCACAGATAATAAGAAAAAATATGCAAACAGTGAAAAACTACCATAAAAATAGATTGTAGTGATAAACTGTTGCTTGGGCTATACAAGATGATAATCCGATACTTGTTAAAGTTTTACAGGGTTCATAAGATGGTCACCAACCTTTTTGAATAATTTCACCACAACAGATTCCGGTCAGAGGTGCTATATCAAAATAAAAAGCCACTGCTGAATATCACTCAACATATTCTTCAAAAGTTTGTTGAATTTAAACTGGTATCAGATCACAAGAGCACTTCCTCAAATTGCATTGGTCTTTCAAAATCCTTATTTGTAGACTGCAAGTTATCATAACCAAACTTCACATTAACAAGTTATCATTCTTGAAAAATTTTAATATTTTCTTCAGCTGTTACAATAAATTAACTGTATGACATCTTGAACCTGTTTTTACTAAATTCTTTCTTTTAATTATAGCTCACTTATTTGATTATAGTTTCAAATTTTCACCATTCTTCAAATTTAATACTCTATTTTCTGATAATTACTTTGCCTTTAGAAAATTTCTCTTTCTTAAATGAATTTTGATACGTGTCAATGGTGTCGCGTAAATCACACACAGAGATAATTAACTGAGGGAAATAAATATTCACATGCTGTTGTGAGTTCTATTCCTCATTTTAACTGTGAAAAATTTTATGAAAGGAAGCTATGTGGCCTGGCTTGGAACCCCCCCCCCTCCCCCCACGTAGCCTTCCAGCAACCCCCCCCCCCCTCCTGTACCGAGCCACGTAGTTTGTGCACGGTCCGTTATGGCTTTATACCTAATTGTTGGTCGAGGTCATTAGAGGCAGGATGGTACTGGGGATAAGGAACAGTAATGAATTTGGCTATGGACTTTTGAAGGAAGCGTACTGGCAATAGCCTGGAGTGTTTTGGGCAAACCATGGAAACCAAAATTTGGATGCCCAGACGGGGATTTGAACTGGCCTCCTCTCAAATGTGAAGCCAGAGCATTAACCACTAGATACGAATAAAAATGAAAGTAAATTAATAAACTATAATTTATTATATTACATATATTAATACACTATTACTAGAAACATGGCACTGCCTTGGGCACGAGCATGGCCCCTCCTTAAACCAACCTGAGCTGTCTGGAAGAAAAATACCTGATGAAATATTCCCTCAGCCCCCTTGTGTGGTTCAGATAAATAGATGATATACTGTATTTATGATATGGATCCATAAAGAAGACCAACTACTGGATTTGCTCAATTCCCTTAACAATAGCCATTCTATCAATTTCACCTGGACTTATCCCTACAAACGTCATCTTTCTTGATGTGAACATCTCCATACATACAAGGTGCCCTCTTCACCTCTGTGCACATCAAATCAACAAATTTTCAACAGCACCTACACTTCAACAATTGCCATCCCTTTAACACCAAATGCTCACTTCTGTACAGCCTTGCAATCCATGGCAGATACATCTGCTCCAGTAATGAATCACATTCAAGGTATTTTGAAAAATATTTAGAAGCCCCCATTTTGGACTGCTGTTCCCATGATCTTGTACAAGGATCTCTCGTGCTTCCACCAATCATTCTGAATTCCCTAAAGCTTACTGCTGCCCAGTTTTTTCCTGGCATGAAGCCCATTAACTAGATCCTTTGCTGTGGGCATAATTTCTAACTTCTCTTTCCCAAAATGCACCTCCTCCTTCCAAAAATGCTTCACACTGCCCACAAACATGCCTCGGCAGACTTCCAAATCTGAAGAACTTCTTTGTCCACTAGTACTTACCTTCTGAATCTCCTATGCTAGCACATGAATGATGCTGCAAAACTTTCAGCATGCATTCAGCCACCCCTACCTATTAAAATCCTGCTACAAGGGAATCATTAAAAAACACCTCATTTACCAAACTATCTGATTTTACTGCACCTCTTCCTACATAGGCTTCATCACTAAACAACTGTGCATCAGGATCAACAACCACAGCAAATGGTTTATACTACCAACCTATATCATCCAATGGCAGCTCTTGTCTGCTCAGATGACTAATAATTCAACACCGCTCAGTTTTCCGTCACTATCCCTTCGGAATTCTGAAGATGTGAACTCGACTTCCAACACATCATGGACATCCCCCTGACCTGAACTTCTGCTAAGTCCCTGCATGTAAATTTGACACATTCTTTATGAATATACAATTATTATTTTTATTTTTTTAACAGATATGTATATATTCATTTCATTTTACTTTGACTGGCCGATATAGAGACTACACCTTTTCCACAATTATCATTAGTCAAATTCCCCCTTTCCTACTTGGTTCATCTTTGGCTCAGTTTGTGGTAGGTCTGGATGTAAACACATTTTTCACCTTGCCATGTGTCTCACCTCTTATTTGATTAAAGTTATTTTACTGAAATATAGTAAAAATGAATTTGTCCAGGACCATCTGCCTTCATCTAAGGTTAGTGACAGTTTATTTTCCCTATCCTTCCTTGTTTTCAACAGCAATATCATTGGCACTTTTATCAAACTGTAAACTATACTTGCAAGTGATGGTTTTACCAGGATGGTAACTTAGAAGATGGGAGCTTGCCTACCAGTAAAAACTGGGCACAATACAACCTACTGATCTCAATGATAATACCCAGTCATTACTTTTCCTCATTCTGTCCTCTCCTTGACTCCAACCCTATTATATCAATTGAACTACCACTAACCAGAGATGATGTTTAACTGTTTAGATACTTTGGTTTATAATTCCTTTTTGATTTGATTTATTACTTATTTATTTTTGATGACTCAGATTTGTGTTGTTTAGATTTTACTACATATTTTTTCAATGCTCGGGTATTAGCTCCAAATCACTATTCCCCTCTACCCGTCCTCTGTTTGAATTTACCCACATCATATTCCCGACTAAGGGTCATTCTGTGAGACAGTCTCCTATAACACCCACCCTCCATAATGTTGTTGAGAAAATCTGAAAATTACTATGACAATTGTTTTCTAGTCTTTTTTTTGTGATCGTGCCATGCAGCCATGCTCTAAGGACAAGAATTTCTGATCAAATAGATTGACTAAAAGGAATTTGATGGCCAACTTAATACAGGCTTAAAACCTCATCATGAGTGAGAGGAGAGAATGGTTTTTAAATGAAGTATGTGTATTTATAACAGATAGTTTAAGTGAACATTAGTTTGTGGGATATAAGCAAATTGTTGAACTGGGTTAATCCAAGACATTTATCAACAGTGGTGAATAAGGTTAAAAGTCACAATATAAACTGCTATAGTGTAACTCTTAAAGAGGTAGTAAGCAAAGAATTACAGAAATCTCAATCAAAGGAGGTGACCGTAAGAACAGGAGTACCACAGAGTAATACAATGGGGCAACTGCAGTTTATTACTCTGTTCTTTATTTTATTTACTAGCTGTTACCCGCGACTTCGTACGCGTGGACTTGGAGTTTCAATTCCAGAATTGGATATAGAAAACTGTTAGTAACGTAAGATTTGTCCCAAACAACACCGAGTCGACATAATATGATGGAAAGCCATCATTATATCATCCTATCATCTAATCTGTCTCATGAAGAGAATCAATTTACAACATATTTAAAAACAGAAAAGTAAGCGAAGGTGCGGGGATGTGTGTGTGTGTGTGTGGGGGGGGGGGGGGGGTTAACTGATGGCAGCTTTATTTCAGCTTGGTTTTTTCTTCTTTATTCAACATGAGCATCTGAATCTTATAATCTAATAGCAGCACATTGTCTTCTAGACCTGCACCTTAGGCCAGGTTTACGTCCGTAAGGCATGTCAAAAAGGAAGACAAATTGGTGCCAGAAACTTTTATACAGACACAAATGAATAGTACAGTGCAGAGCAAATTGACTTCTATACTAAATAATAAGTTTTGTTTCTTATCGAAATTTATTAATAAATCAAACACTAACAGATTGCGTGACTGAGCAACCAACGTAACATTACAGACTAACACACGAATCTGTCTGTCTTTCATCATTCGATAAGTTCTTAAAATTTCGTGACTAAAACTGTTATTCATGCCGAAAAAATGTCCTGTGTCCTTCCTACACTATTTCATTGTTAAATTCCATCAATATTGATATAGCCATTTAGTCGTCAAAACGTAACAAAAAGACAGAAACTTACTTCCACATTTATAATATAATAGCTGGTACCCACAACTTCGTTCGTGATTGTAAAGTATTCATATTGACAGCTGTAGACATCTAACCACCATAGTGCACGATGGGAGACTCGATACTATTACCACACACAAATACCAGTCTTCTGCGCTATGTAGTTCCGGCAGCAAAGTAAAATTTACGGATACACACAAGTCTTTGGATGAAATACGAAAATATTCATGATCGACCAATTTCGAACACCATATCTCACACACTCCCACAGTTACCGAATTTCGGCCAACGTTGTGATCGATGGGTGACTCTGTGTTACTACCACACAAAAACGCCGGTAATCTGCGATTGATAGTTTTCACTTAAAAGTGATACAACGTGACACATGCGTCTTTGGCAGAAATATGAAATTGCCGCAGGTCGACCATTTTATCCCCCATTTCTCCCACACCCCCATAGCTACCGACATCTAACAACCATAGTGCACTACATGAGATACGATTCTACTACCAAACAAACACCAATGCTCTATGCTATGTAGTTGTGGCAGAAAAGTGACATATGCGGAGACAGTCGAAATACGAAAATATCCTTGGTCGGCCACTTACAACCACCATATCTACCACAGTACCACAGTTTCTGAAATCGGCCGCTGTTGTGATCGAAAGGTGACTCTGTGCTACTACTACACACAAACGCCAGTTATCTGTGATCTATAGTTTTCGCTGAAAAGTGATACACCATGACACTTTTGTCTTTGGCAGAAGTATGAAATTGCCACAGGTCGATCACTTTCAACCCCCATATCTCCCACACCCCCATAGCTACCGACATCTAACAACCATAGTGCACTACATGAGATACGATTCTACTACCAAACACAAACACCAATGCTCTATGCTATGTAGTTGTGGCAGAAAAGTGACATATGCGGAGACAGTCGAAATACGAAAATATCCTTGGTCGGCCACTTACAACACCATATCTACCACAGTAACACAGTTTCTGAAATTCGGCCGCTGTTGTGATCGAAAGGTGACTCTGTGCTACTACTACACACAAACGCCAGTTATCTGTGATCTATAGTTTTCGCTGAAAAGTGATACACCATGACACTTTTGTCTTTGGCAGAAGTATGAAATTGCCACAGGTCGATCACTTTCAACCCCCATATCTCCCACACCCCCATAGCTACCGACATCTAACAACCATAGTGCACTACATGAGATACGATTCTACTACCAAACACAAACACCAATGCTCTATGCTATGTAGTTGTGGCAGAAAAGTGACATATGCGGAGACAGTCGAAATACGAAAATATCCTTGGTCGGCCACTTACAACCACCATATCTACCACAGTACACAGTTTCTGAAATCGGCCGCTGTTGTGATCGAAAGGTGACTCTGTGCTACTACTACACAAAACCAGTTATCTGTGATCTATAGTTTTCGCTGAAAAGTGATACACCATGACACTTTTGTCTTTGGCAGAAGTATGAAATTGCCACAGGTCGATCACTTTCAACCCCCATATCTCCCACACCCCCATAGCTACCGACATCTAACAACCATAGTGCACTACATGAGATACGATTCTACTACCAAACACAAACACCAATGCTCTATGCTATGTAGTTGTGGCAGAAAAGTGACATATGCGGAGACAGTCGAAATACGAAAATATCCTTGGTCGGCCACTTACAACCACCATATCTACCACAGTACACAGTTTCTGAAATCGGCCGCTGTTGTGATCGAAAGGTGACTCTGTGCTACTACTACACACAAACACCAGTTATCTGTGATCTATAGTTTTCGCTGAAAAGTGATACACCATGACACTTTTGTCTTTGGCAGAAGTATGAAATTGCCACAGGTCGATCACTTTCAACCCCCATATCTCCCACACCCCCATAGCTACCGACATCTAACAACCATAGTGCACTACATGAGATACGATTCTACTACCAAACACAAACACCAATGCTCTATGCTATGTAGTTGTGGCAGAAAAGTGACATATGCGGAGACAGTCGAAATACGAAAATATCCTTGGTCGGCCACTTACAACCACCATATCTACCACAGTACACAGTTTCTGAAATCGGCCGCTGTTGTGATCGAAAGGTGACTCTGTGCTACTACTACACACAAACCAGTTATCTGTGATCTATAGTTTTCGCTGAAAAGTGATACACCATGACACTTTTGTCTTTGGCAGAAGTATGAAATTGCCACAGGTCGATCACTTTCAACCCCCATATCTCCCACACCCCCATAGCTACCGACATCTAACAACCATAGTGCACTACATGCGATACGATTCTACTACCAACACAAACACCAATGCTCTATGCTATGTAGTTGTGGCAGAAAAGTGACATATGCGGAGACAGTCGAAATACGAAAATATCCTTGGTCGGCCACTTACAACCACCATATCTACCACAGCACCACAGTTTCTGAAAATTCGGCCGCTGTTGTGATCGAAAGGTGACTCTGTGCTACTACTACACACAAACACCAGTTATCTGTGATCTATAGTTTTCGCTGAAAAGTGATACACCATGACACTTTTGTCTTTGGCAGAAGTATGAAATTGCCACAAGTCGATCACTTTCAACCCCCATATCTCCCACACCCCCATAGCTACCGACATCTAACAACCATAGTGCACTACATGCGATACGATTCTACTACCAAACACAAACACCAATGCTCTATGCTATGTAGTTGTGGCAGAAAAGTGACATATGCGGAGACAGTCGAAATACGAAAATATCCTTGGTCGGCCACTTACAACCACCATATCTACCACAGTAACACAGTTTCTGAAATTCGGCCGCTGTTGTGACCGAAAGGTGACTCTTTGCTACTACTACACACAAACTCCAGTTATCTGTGATCTATAGTTTTCGCTGTAAAGTGATACACCATGACACTTTTGTCTTTGGCAGAAGTATGAAATTGCCACAGGTCGATCACTTTCAACCCCCATATCTCCCATACCCCCATAGCTACCGACATCTAACAACCATAGTGCACTACATGCGACACGATTCTACTACCAAACACAAACACCAATGCTTTATGCTATGTAGTTGTGGCAGAAAAGTGACATATGCGGAGACAGTCGAAATACGAAAATATCCTTGGTCGGCCACTTACAACCACCATATCTACCACAGTAAACACAGTTTTCTGAAATTCGGCCGCTGTTGTGACCGAAAGGTGACTCTGTGCTACTACTACACACAAAACGCCAGTTATCTGTGATCTATAGTTTTCGCTGAAAAGTGATACACCATGACACTTTTGTCTTTGGCAGAAGTATGAAATTGCCACAGGTCGATCACTTTCAACCCCATATCTCCCAATACCCCCATAGCTACCGACATCTAACAACCATAGTGCACTACATGCGATACGATTCTACTACCAAACACAAACACCAATGCTCTATGCTATGTAGTTGTGGCAGAAAAGTGACATATGCGGAGACAGTCGAAATACGAAAATATCCTTGGTCGGCCACTTACAACCACCATATCTACCACAGTACCACAGTTTCTGAAAATCGGCCGCTGTTGTGATCGAAAGGTGACTCTGTGCTACTACTACACACAAACACCAGTTATCTGTGATCTACAGTTTTCGCTGAAAAGTGATACACCATGACACTTTTGTCTTTGGCAGAAGTATGAAATTGCCACAGGTCGATCACTTTCAACCCCCATATCTCCCACACCCCCATAGCTACCGACATCTAACAACCATAGTGCACTACATGAGATACGATTCTACTACCATACACAAACACCAATGTTCTATGCTATGTAGTTGTGGCAGAAAAGTGACATATGCGGAGACAGTCGAAATTCGAAAATATCCTTGGTCGGCCACTTACAACCACCATATCTACCACAGTACCACAGTTTCTGAAAATTGGCCGCTGTTGTGATCGAAAGGTGACTCTGTGCTACTACTACACACAAACACCAGTTATCTGTGATCTATAGTTTTCGCTGAAAAGTGATACACCATGACACTTTTGTCTTTGGCAGAAGTATGAAATTGCCGCAGGTCGACCACTTTCAACCCCCATATCTCCCACACCCCCATAGCTACCGACATCTAACAACCATAGTGCACGACAGGAAAGACGATTCTACTACCACACACAAATACCAAAGGTCTATGTTATGTAGTTGTGGCCGGAAAGAGAAGTATATGGAGATACGAATTTTTGGTCGAAATATGAAAACGCCCTGCACTGACCAACTTTAATCATTATATCTCCCACATCCCTACAGCTATCGGCATTCGGCCAACGTTGTGCACGACAGGAAACTCCATGCTACTTCCACCAACAATCATCAGTGATCTGTGCAAGGTAGTGGTGGCTGAAAAGTGAAATATAGGAAAAAACACGTCTATTTTTATATATATATAAGATTACAGTTATCAGTGCGAACTCATAATACACGCGCATCTTGGAACATCTAATATAATATACTGTATAATGTATAATTTTATATTCGACTCGCGGAGTTGTGACACATTTCCAAATTGGCCTGCAAGATCGTTTGAGTTGGCCTCCCCTTTGTTAGACGTATTCCATCTGCTGTATATGGTTGCCAAACTAAGGCTGCCGCGAAGTCTATGTATTCTGTCTGTTCATATCTGCTGACTGCGATCGAACAGAGATGAAGGGTGGGGAAATATTCCACTGAATTTTAATCCCCGCCTCACACTACGTTTAAAATGGTACTGGTATAGGGGACAGTGGTAGTCCAATAACGAGTCTAGTCGATGCGGTCATCTGTGCTACTTCCCAACAATTGTGCATTGTTATCTAACTTTCAGGGTTCCAAATCCCAGGTCAATGCTTTCGCCGGGTATCCTAATGATGCAAGCTTGCCCCCCCCCCCCTTTCCCTCCGCAATTCATACTTAACAAATTACTACTTGTTCAACAGTAGAGTGAATGATATTGATCAAATACAGTATTCAATTAACAATTCAGCCTCCACCTCTATTTTTATTTACACATACGAGTACCTGTTACATTAAAGCTTTTTTCCTTTCTTCAATTTAATTAAATTATTTGCGATGGAGAGGATTCTCTAGTGACGTTTATCGACCACTTTTTAATCATTATTATTTTTATCTTATATCCATTTAGTGTACCTAAATTCCCCTACCAATCTACTATTGCCATTTACGAATTTTATATACTTTCAGCGTTTTTGGTAAATTTTTCATCATTTTCCTTGGTAATTTATTACAATCTCTTACTACCACCAACCAATGAAAACTTACCCACTCCTTTATGCGTGAAATTGAGTTCCAGCTTGTGGTTACGATCGTCTTTTCCCTTCCATGCACTATCCCTAATTATTCGAGAAATATCCTACCAAGCTTCACAACATTCGCTTTGTACACTCCATGCAATCTCTTAGACCTCTTCCTGTTTTCAGTGACTCCAAAACCAGCTCTTATCATATCAGTTACTGCCTAGACAATGCGGTAATCTCCACATACAAATCTAGCTGCCCTTCATCGCGCACCCTCCAAAGCTATGAATCCGAAACTGCAACACCGTATTCAAGCAATGTTCTGATCAAGGTTTTGCAGCCCAGTTCACACACTTTCTGGCACATCCCTCATCATCCTCGCCAGTTAATGAAGGATTTGTACTTTTTTCCTTCCACCTGCCCAGTTGATTTTATAATCAAAACTTATGCAAGATACTTACGCTTGAAGTCTTCAACAATCAATTCTTTTTCCAAAAAAACCTTTTGTTTTTTTATCTGTGTACCTAATAAACTGACCCTCTTGGCATTTATCTTCATTCCATGTTGACCTACCCAGTTAGGGATTGTGCACAAACTACGTGGCTCGGTCTAGGGGGGGGGGGGGAGGGGTTGGCTGGAAATCTACGTTGGGCTATGTTGGAGGGGGGGGGGGGAGGTTCGAGCTAAACCACGTAGCTTTTCGTTCATATTATTTGTCATAGTTAAAATGAGATACAGGACACACAAAAGCATGTAAATATTTATTTCCGCCATTTAATTATCCCCGTTTGTAATTTACGATAGTATGACAAGAGAAAACCGTACAAAATGTCTTCTGGAGTCCATTGGAAAAAGGCTACGTGCTACGTGGGAGGGGGGTAGAGGCAAAAGAAACGTCAGGCTACGTGGGAGGGGGAGGGGGGGTTCTCAGAAGGCTAAACGTGGTTTATGCAAGCTCCCTTAGATATTCTGTCCACGCCACCCTGCAACTGTTTACAGTCTTCTCACATACTGATCCTATTATGTGCCATTATTTCATCTGCAAACAACCTAATTTCTGACTGTAAACCACCAACACAATTATTCCTTAGAATAATGGACAGCAATGGCCCCAATACACAGACTTGTGGTACTCCTATATTCAGTTCCATCTCTTTTGATATTGTATTCCTTACCTTAACGCTTTGCTTTCTACTTTTTAAGAATTCCTCTATGCAGCAAGTCACTTTATCATTCACCCCAATAATTTTTGCCTTATTTAATATCGTTTTACGACTCATTCTGTCAAAGCCTTAGAAATATCTAGTGCTACACTATCAACTTATCCTCCCTTGTCTGTTTCATCCGAAATATATTTCATATAGCCGAACAAGTGAGAATCACATGAATATCTTGCCTAAATCTACTTAACTTGAGATCCTCTCCAAATCCTCCTTGCAATGATACAACCTTGGTTTGTGCGTGGAATTATATAAACATTGTTCAGAAAAATTTACGAACATCTATCCGGTACAGTATTCCGTCTAGCGATAACCGCTTATATGCGCAGTGTCAGGTAACCTTTGTTCGGCATAGTACAACGACCAAATGACCTGACGGAAAGCCTTTGAAATTTTTGTCATACCTAAGAAAAGTCAATTGAAAGGTCAACAGTATGTCAGTACTAAAGGGGTGTGAGGTTAACGAAAGCCGTGACAAGGCTAATGTATTTCACACTAAATATAAAAATCCATTTACTGGTGAAAACACAGAAAAGATCAGATTTTTCCACGTAGCACACAGTTAGAGATAGTTTCGTTTCGAATATATACTGTAAAGCAATTGGAGCCCCTGAAGCGGGGAAAAGTGCCGAATCCCGATGGTATCTCAATAAGAATATTTTCAGAGTAGGTAACAGAAATCAAACCATTTCTGTCTGATATACATGGGCGCCGGGAGGGGGGGTGCAAAGGGGGTGCACTTGCACCCCCCTGACATCGCGGGTCGCCCGGAAATTTGGGCCGATAGGGGGTGGGGAGCGCCAATTACAGCCCTGGTGCACCCCCCTAGAAGCAATCCTGCCGGCGCCCATGCTGATATATAGTTTAAATCTTTAGAAGAGGAAAAGAACATTGCGACTGAAAAATTGCGCGTTTTCAAGATATGAGATCACTAACATTTGTTTCCAATAAATTTCTGCATGTTATACGCTCTAACATTATGAAGGTTCGAGACGAAGACGAATTGCTTCTTCCAAACGAACACAGATTTTGAAAGAACAGATCTTGTGAGACACAGCTGTACCTATTTTTTCACGGCGCAATGAAAGCTACTGATGCTGTTTCACAAGTTGACATATTTTTTTTCTTTTTTGGATTTTAGAAAGCTTAAGCCTGTAACCCACCAAGCAAAGGTTTCTGGAGTTTCCTGCTTTCAAGAGCGCGCAAGCTTCCGACACATTCTGTGTTGTGGCGTGGGTGTCCACCACATTGTCGCCTACTCGTTGTTTCACCGTCCTTCAAACACTTTCCACAGGTGCTTACTACGGTAGCATGCGAACTGCCGACCAGCCTCTCCGTTTCCGAGACGCTCGTTCCCAGGTGCCACGCCCACAAACCGCTAGCTCGTAATTTAAAGGAATTTCGTGACCTGTGCTTAGAAATCTGGAGTTAGATTCCTCTGCAATCTTACCAAG
Source organism: Vandiemenella viatica (assembly GCA_031002005.1). Classification (NCBI taxonomy): domain Eukaryota; kingdom Metazoa; phylum Arthropoda; class Insecta; order Orthoptera; family Morabidae; genus Vandiemenella; species Vandiemenella viatica. The sequence continues at coordinate 139,150,702 of JARYHS010013631.1, read as the reverse complement.
GACTTGTAGAATCCATGCTACGCAGAATCGCTGCTGTATTGCAGTCTAAAGGTGGACCAAAATGCTAGTAAGTAGGTGGTCATAATGTTTTGGCTGATCAGTATATATGTATAAGTGTCTTTGTTAAACGGAAATAGAGAAGGCAGAATCAAAAAAGTAAGCCAGGAGGCGATGTTTTCTTCTTTATAAAAGTAATGACTTGACTCCCACAAACTGACAATTATTGATAAGGCGAATGCTACGAAAGTATGCTGTCAGTTCATCACGAACAATTAGGCAATGCCAAAGAATGCCGTAAAAATTTTACTGAAAAAGTAAATCATGCAAAGGAAAGGGTAAAAATTAAGTCTCTGAGACAAACTGCGAAAACTCTCGTAATAGAGGCCGACTCAAGGAGTTAAACAAGGAAACCGTATATACGAAGTACTTTTTGTTGAGGGTTCACTAACTGAAATAGTACACATTAATCGCAGATGAATTTTATTCAGAGTTAAAAACAAAATTCAAGAGAAGGTCGAAATTTAAGCCCACCGTTCACTTTGTGGTAGAGATATCTCCAAGATTAAGGAAGGAAGTAGCGTGCAAAGGTTTAATGTACATAAGTGACACAAGTGACAAGATCTCGGGCTTATATGCACATACTGTAATAAATAAAAGTCCAGCGATGGGAACAGATATGTCGAGACATAGAAGAGTAAGCCATTGTCCGGCAGGCAAAGGCGGCCTTAGTGGGTGGCGAACGGGGAAATCGCCCAAGGACTCGCTCTTGGAGGTGCCTCGCGCAGCTACCCTAGTTGATCAATGTTTATGTTAAAAATAATTATTTTATCTTCAGCTGTTAGTGTAACAATAAAGTAAAGTTGTTTAATTGATGGTAAAATATATATTAATTACTAACTAATCAAAATTTGTCAATTAGGTTTATTGACTGTCATATTCGTATAATAGCAGGAGAAACATCTGATATTGATGGACAAGAACTGTATGAAGAAAACGACGGTGGTATCACAGTGATGACATAAATAATAGAAAAAAACATTAACTGAATTACTGAAGTGAACTCCACTATCAAAATAGTCTTGAGAATTATTGCCGCCACACGTAATACAGTTGCGTCCGCAGAAAGAAGTTTTTCATGGTTAAAAATATTAAAACATATTTGAGGAATTCGATGACTCAAGACTAATTTTCAGCTCTTTCTATTCTTTGAATTGAAAATGAAATAGCTCATTCCTTAGATTCTTGTGTTTTTATTAAATATTTTAGTTTCAGGAAAAGGCGCAAACATCATTTTTAAATCCCAGCGTTTATCTTCCAAGGCCTTAATGTACTTCAGTTTAATCTTAATGATTTGTCTTTATGTTTGTTAACTTTTAATACCTCTTCTAATATAATGCTTTAAACTCAAAGTTTATTTTTATGATGTTTGCATTTTTCGTTGATCATCAGAAATACCTACGATTAATATTTTTTGTACAAAGGACAAGGGCCTCGCAAAGATCTGCCGCCCGGGGCCTCGCAATGACTAAGCCCTACGCTGCCGGCAGGGGTTTCAACCGCTCCCTGCTTTCATCATTCATTCACAACGCAATCATCACACTGCACTGAGCATACACAGATCACAATCATTCACGGAAAGCAGTAACAAATAGACGCAGTTTCATCAACGAGCAAGGCAGGGGTTACAACCTCAATTAAACTTTCCATTGAATAATACGGCAGCCTCCAAGGCTAGCTTGTCGGGTAAAGGAGATAATCATCATTAGCATAGAGTCCTTGACAGTTAGAGAAAACCGCCTTAAAACCTAAATCAAGATAAACTCGCAGCGATATTTGAGGATACGTGTCCTGACCAATATGGCGACTCTATAACAAGCTCGAATGAATTGCCGGGTTACGGAAATATGATAAATTCTAAAAAGAAAATTCGATTACATCTTTAACTAAATTACATCCTTAACATGAATTTGACGGAAATTTCAACTGAACTAGATGATTGGTGTTTATATTTTATGCATCTTAAAAAAATCGTTTTTTGTTTTTTTTTTGTTTCAAACATGTTTCGCCTTTCTTTAACCTCATTTTCGATTGTATAGGGAGAGGTATGCGAAAAAAAATAACACAGAAAATTATTACCAAAAAACCCAATGTATTGCATAATTCGCAAAATTCAGATCTAAAAGAGTTAATTGTAAAGTTGCCAAGTGATTGAGGTGTTTCGCTACAAAACTGTCTCCACATGAACATCTACGAGTTTTTTCTACTGACCTTACTTCTGGCAGCGTTTTGCGTTGTTCCTGTCAACGATAGAGCTTAAATCTGTAATACGACTGCTTTAATATCGATTAGATACTGGGAATTGAATTTGCTGTGTCTCATTTCTTTTTCCTTCATCCGAAAAGTCTGCATTTCCAAAGCAAGGTGTTTGTTAAGAGTAATATTCTCTCACAGAATTAGGAATGAGAGGATCAGTGAGGTGATAAAAGAAGAACCGCTACAACAGAGAATAGAAAAATCTTGGTTATAATGGTATGGGCATGTAAAGAGAACGGGAGAGGAAAAGTTACCAAGGAATATGCTGGACATAGAGCTGAAAAGGAAGAGGACAGATGGATTAAAGGTGTTAAGAAATGTGTGGAAGAAAGAGGAGGAAATTAGGTGACATTGTAAAAAGAGAGATGGTAGACAGGAAGCGCTGCCGAGCATTTTTTTTCCCAGCAGACCCGGCCAGGGGCTGGAAGCTGCCCTAGATGATGATAATGGTGATGAATACAGTCAGATTCAAATAACACCCCTAAATGCCAGTAATCATGACTACATAGTAAAGAATTAACACAAGGGCATGCTGGATGCTATTCCATTGAATCCAGAGTGTTCACGAGAGATAGATCTCTTCTATCACTGCAGAGATATACACTGATCAGCCAGAACATTATGACTACCTACCCAGTATCCATATAAACCCATCCAGGCGATAGCAGCGTCTCCTGACGAGGAATGACTGCTGGTACATGCAGCACCAGTGTGAATGCTTTCCGTGTTTAGGCGCGCGATATATTTGACTTTTGGCGAGGGCAGATTGAGATGGCCCGGAGGCTCAGTACGAGCATTTCGGAAACTGCACGACTTGTCGGGTGTCCGAGGAGTGCTGTGGTGAGTCTCTTCAAAAAGTGGCGAAACCAAGGTGAAACCACTTCCGAACGCCGAGTGGTTGGGCGGCTACCCCTCATTACAGATATCGGACGTCATAGGCTGGGCAGACTGGTAAAACAGGACAGGCGGCGAGCTGTGGCGAAACTAACATCAGACTTCAATGCTGGGTTAGAATACAAGTGTGTTTGAACACACAGTGCACCGAATACTCCTAAGGATGGGCCCCTGCCAGCCGACGAGCCATGCATGTGCCAATGTTAACACCACGATATCGGCAACTACGATTGAAATGAAATGGGCACGTGACCATCGACCCTGGACGTTGGCACAGTGGCAGAGCGTTGTATAGGCTGATTAATCCCGATACCCTCTTCATCATACCGATGGGAAAGTGCAAATCCGTTGTTTTCAGGGGAACAGCTTCTTGATACCTGTACTGCGGGACGGAGACAAGCTTGCGGCGATTCAATTATGCTCTGGGAACATTCACGTTGGCATCCATGGGTCCAGTGGAGATCGTGCAAGGCATCATGACGGCCAATAAGTATCGTACACCGGTTGCAGACTATGGACACCGCTTCATGACGACCATGTTTCCAAACGGCAGTGGCATTTTTGAACAAGATAATGCGCCATGTCACAAGATCAGGAATGTGATGGAGGAACACAGTGGCGAGTTGTAATTGATGTGCTGACTCCCCAACTCGTCAGATCTGAACCCGATCGAATACATCTGGGATGTGACTGAACATGGCGTTAAAGTTCATCACCCCCTTCCCCGGAATTTACGGAAATTGGGTGACTTGTGAGTGCAGAAATGGTGCCAATGCCCTCCAGTGACCTACCAAGGCCTCAATTGCTTCCATGTCAAGACGCCGCCGCTGTTATCCGTGCCAAATGCGGACATATCGGCTGTTAGGTAGGTGGACATAATGTTCTCGCTTATCAGTGTAAGTGCTCCTGCAAAGTCGTACATAATTCTTAGTGTTGAAATAAGTTGGGAAGCTAAGTTCACATATAGTAAGTCTAGGATGCCATGTGTGCTACTATGAATAGTTAACTGTGCACGATTTTAAGCAGTTACTGTAAAATTCTTGTTACTTCTTACGATCTACCCGACATAAAGAGAAACAAAGTTAAGTCCATTACACACTATGTTGATGTCATAAATCTTATCTTTATACGAGGGGAAAAACATTGTATCTTTTCCTCGTCTGAAGTTCGATATATCAAATAATCTTGAGAACGATTCTCGGAAAAAGAAAACTGTGATGCAATGACATCCCCTGATATCTTATCAAATATTATCTTGAAGACTTTTACAGGACACCTGGGCAAACAAATTCACTAGCATATCTAACAAAAAATTTATGTAAACATGCACCGCATTTTCTTATAGACCGTATTAGTTAAAGACTCTTTCTTGGTAATTTAATATTTTTGTTCGTATTTTTAATTTAGTCCAGTATAATACAATTTTAGCCTCGACCACTATTGAATCACTAACTGCAGAAAGGCAACATGTCCACATTTCTAAATTTTACAGGAGAGACAGAAAACTAAATACAACCTGACATACGATAATTTTTGTTTTGTTTATATTTTATTTTCAAGTAACTAGTAAAACTTTGATTATATGTGCTTTAAAAAGTTCGAACGACTCATCAGAAAGCTGTGGGAAATTTTTTTGTGTTGTGGAAATGTTCCCTTTCTGAAGTAAACAGAATTTTGAAGAGAAACTTTATGGAAAAAAATACAAATTTCAATAAAAATCCATTTTATTACTACCGAGATACAGTAAGTACATCATTTGAAAGTTAAAGTTTTCATTAATTGCTAATTTCGTCCAAAGATGTCATTGTTATAGGCCATGAAATGATGGTATTAAAAAACTCCATCCTCTCTCCAGGAATATAAACCAAAGCTCTCCTTATGCCGTCCATTTTCTACTATTTAATGGCACAACAGTAGCACAGGCTTTGTTGGTAGGTAATTCCAATGCCTTAACTATGTTTCGAAGCTTAAAAATGTCCGTTGTCAAGCCAGAAATGTTCATGTTGCATTGAACACTGTGCATATCGTTTGCCGAAAAGCTCATCTCCCCTTGTATATCCTGAAAGATCTTTTTGGATTTTCGGGGACATTTTTGCCATATGAATCGCAACTTAGCCAAGTTTTTTTTGGAGAACTTAGACCACTATGAGCTGTAGTCAATAAAATCATCAGGTTTTATTTCAACTATTGAATTCTATGTAAGCGCAACAACTTCATCCACTGTATAATTTGGGTGCACGGCAGTGCGCCCGCCAAGTCGAGTCAACAGCGGCACTGCCTACCCTTTTCTCGAAGCGATTCCGGCCATATTCAATTTCTTCGGTCGTATTCACGCTACATGTCTCAAATTTCTGTTATGCATAGATATCAGCAATCTTAGCAAACATAGTAAATTTTATTTCGTTACGGTAATTATTTTTGATATTATCACTCACTGACTGATGATCATAAAAACTGTAAGGTACTTCCCGTAGCAATAGAAAGCTGAAATTTGGCATGCACATTTGCCCACATATTATAAGAATAGTCTGAAACTTGTAAATTTCCATATATCAACCCCTTACCTACCCCTAACATGAAATCACCTTTCAACCTAATAACTTTATATACCTCAGATTTTCATTGTAGAGTGAGCTTACTAACTTAAGCTAATGTGTTAATTTTTACTTCTTTCGTTTTCTTACTTTGGAAGTTATTGAAATTCAAATTTTTATTTCGACCACGACACCCCGACATCAAAATTCCACTTCCAGTAATCCTAGAAACAAGTAATTTGGTACATATATAGCCTATATATATAGTTTCATCCCTAAATCATAAGAAAAATCTAATATTGGAGTTTTTCCCCTTATTTATTTAGTTACAATCTCAAACATGAAACCGAGCGTGGTGGTGTAACGGATAGCGTTCCGGCCTCGCATTCGAGAGGACGGCGGTTCGAATCCCCATCCGGGCATCCAGATTTGGGTTTTCCATGGTTTCCCAAATCACTCCAGGCAAATGCCGGGATGCTTCCTTAAAAAGGCCATGGCCGAATTCCTTCCCATTCCTTGCCCCCGTCCTTTCCCGTCTCTAAAGACCTCGCTGTTGAGAGACGTAAAACAGTAAAAAAAAAAAAAAAATCAAATACGAAAAATTCTGGCACATATTTGATGCTTAATTCTTTTGCAGCAGATAAAGCTATATGCCTGAAATTTTTTTAGTACATAGAGATCAGCAAGTTTAACTAATATCTTAAATTTTACTTTGCTCCTATGCTTGGTTTGGAAGTTACTCGCAATTTATTTATGGTAGTAGTTAAACCAGTGGCAATCTGCATTGCTTGGCTACGGCGCACACAAGAGTATGGCACACGGCCGGGTTAAGACAGCGCGGGGCCCGTAGCAAATGTGAAGAAAAGGCCCTTGATTTTTGCCGTCCGCGGGAAAATTGTAGAGCTAAAAGAAAAAAAAAAAAAAAGGTTGCCGATCTAGCCTAGGTGCGGGGACCCCCCTTAGAAGCGCGAGGCCCCCTAGAAGGCGCGAGGCCCGTAGGATTTGCTACCTGCTGCTACGTGGTTAATCCGGCACTGGTGTGGCATTGTTGGTAACGTATATTAATGTCTTCAATTCTGAAATGTTCTTATTCGCCGATTTTCAAATGGAATCATTACATTTAAGCAGCGATTCAGAATAAGCGATATACTTACAAAAAGAAATGAGATCCCCCAAAAACAATTCTTGTAAAAATAGGCCTAGTCTCGCGCTCGTGTAGTGACAAAAAGTTATGAGATCTCTTTCTGAGCCAAGTCTACACTTTACAGCGTGTATTCACTTCACTTTGTGAAACAGAATGGTTTCTCTCGGTGTCATAGATCATTTATTTAGAATAAAAAAAAACCATCTGGTGACTTGGCCATTATGCACGTCGTAATTTTTATTAAAATTGAAGGCATAAAATATACTTGTCAAATTCGAAAAAGAGGGAAATCTTGACTTTAATGTATTTGTAAGTTTGACTAAGCAACACATTTAAGTTATTTATATAGTTTAACTAAAACATGGCTATTTTCGAAAAAAACATGGACTTGTTGCCTTTCTGCAGTAAACGATTCAGTTATAAATCTACACCGTGCGTGGAGGGTGAGCGGTTAATGCTCCGTTTTCGCATTCGGGAGGACGGCGGTTCGAATCCTCGTCCGGGCATCCAGATTTGGGTTTTCCATGGATTCCCCAAATCACTGCTGGCGAATGCTGGAATGCTTCCTTGAAAAATGTATATTGCAAAATTCCTTTCCGTTTCTTGTCCTCAGTCCCCTCCCACCTTTAATTACCTCGACGTCGATAAGGAGTAAAGCCATAAAAAAAAGTCTACATTAATGTTATAAATTGGATCTGTTTGTTATGTTTTCATTACTAAACAGCTAAACCGATATTGATGGAATTTGTCAAGAAAATACTATATATGAATTTTTTTTAAAACCGAACGGTGACATACGGATAGCATGTTTGAGTCTCTGTAATGTTGTATCGCTCGCTCAGGCTTTAGTGCTCTCGCAGCGAGTTTGTGTATGATCTGTTGAAAATTTTACGTCTAGACACAATTTATTATATAGTCTAGATGTAGATTGGCGCTCATGGGATGACTATCAATAAAGCTCAGGGACTGACACTCAAAGTAGCTGGTTTACATTTAGAAGAGACGTGTTTGTTCCATGGGATGTTATACGTAGCTAACTCACGGGTTTCCAACTACTAAAGGTAATTTATCTTATCAAAGAACAGCAAGACCGACGAAAATGGATTACTGACATATGGTGGAAGAGGAGTAAAGAATTAAAGCAAATAGTTATAATGAATTGAGTTATTGCTCATCATTTTAAAAACGATCTGGTAGTTGAGCGGTGAAGTTTGATTCAGACATTCCAAGGTTCTAGGTCAGGCCAATGTGGTTTCGGTTTTTCATATTTTCCAAAATATCGGAATCAGTTCTTCATAAAGAAGGTGGCCGAAATTCCTCCATTTCTGGCCTCTCACTGCTCAAATGACGTCGTCTTCAATGCGACAATGCCCCAGCGAAAAACAAAATAAGTGGAACTATTACACAAAACAATTTCTGAAAATTTCAGTTCCATTCCATTTTGAACATTTTTGTATTCTATTATGTAATGAAATCATCTTCTGGGGAACTATTTCACAAGCTTAAAATAACTTAGTCCCCAACCAGAAGGTTGGTTAGAACCTCCCGGAGGTGGGTGGCATACAAGGCATTATGTCAGGGGTAGGACGGCCAGTCCTTTTCCTCTGGGACTTACAGTTTAAGGTGGAATCCGAACCACGGAATGTCCTGGCATAGCTCATCCTGTCAACCCCAACTCTTAAAAATTCCTCGTTCCACATAGATCTGAACCCGGGACTGGACCCCGAAAGTTTTAAAGCAAGCGCCTTAACCACTTAGCAACCAGATAGCTCCGAAAATATTTACCAAACCAGTGTGTGTGTGTGTGTGTGTGTGTGAGAGAGAGAGAGAGAGATATGTAAAGATTTTGATGTACTGAATGAGTACCTACCCAATATTAGTTTCCAGGAGACACTTTGAAATTAAGTAACAAAGTAACACTGCAATTTAAATATTGCGAGTTAACGTAATGAAAATTACGTTTGAAATTTGTGCTGGAAGTAATAGTTTTGCTGCATTTCCCGTGTTACAGGCGCTCCCGAAACCCGTATGTAATGCACATGATATTTTGAAACCAAAACTGAAAAATGATTATTACATCATATACGAGGGTTGGAACTTAAATAGTGGCAACTATTTATTCACAACCGGTACAAAAGCGTTACATGTTTGCTCCTGTTACTGTCCTTCAAAGTAGTCACCAGCGTTGTCTAGAAACGGTTGCTAGCGATGTGGAAGGCGTAGTATACCGTTAGCAGAGTATGTTCTGTTGATGGTGTGAATGGAGCGGTCTACTGCCTGTCGAATCTCTGGAACAGTTCTGAAGCGAATGCCACGAAGTAGTTCCTTAATCTTCGTAATCAAATCAAAGTCACAAGGATTTAAGTCCGTGAAGTATGGTGGACGGTACGGTACTTCCCAGTCCCATCGACCGAACAGAGCAGCCACAGCTTGCGCTGTATGCGCCCGCGCATGATGGGTGGGCTGCGCAGAAAGTGTTGCCGCTTCTTTCGCAAAGCTGGTCGCAGGTGATGCTCCAAATACGAACAGTAATACCATGCATTGACTGTCTGCCGTGGAGGAACGTAATGCGTTAGAATAACACCATCACAGTCGTACAAGAGAATCACCATAACTTTCACCATACTGGGGCTCTGACGCATTTTCGACTTTCGCGGCGACCCATAATGACGCCATTCGTTGGATTGGCGTTTTAGTTTTGGCTCGTACGATGTGGCCCATGTCTCATCCAGTGTTGAGATACGGCGTAAGAAATCCTCTCCTTCGCGCTCATAGCGCTCCAAGTGCGTCTGAGCAGCGTCGTAACGCATCCATTTCTGCATTTCCGTCAATTCATGCGGAACCCATCGTGATGCAATTTTTCGCATGCCCAGGCGTTCCTTCAGGATGCGAAACACAGTCGTGTGCGCTAATCCGGTTTCGTAGGCGAGCTCACGAATCGTCTGGTGTCGATCACTGTCAACTAACGCGCAACAGTATGCACTTCTTCTTCAGACACGCTAGGACGACCTGCCCGATGCATGTCTGCCACAGTTTGCCGACCTTCGTTGAAGGCTTTTATCCAATGTGTCACTGTTCTGTACGGCAATGCCGATTCCCCGCACGCCTCTTGAAGACCTTGGTGAATCTGTCGAGCTGTACGACCTCTAGTACATTCAATCTTGATCCAACTCCGTTGTTCCTGTTTCGAAATCATAGTGACACCGTTACGTTAGACCGCTCGCTCAAAAGTGACTGCGTTTCCCTCGATTGTGCGCACGCTGGGGACGTGGGACGGGAGAGTCCATTTGCTCGGAGGTAAGGTAGGTATGTCAACAACGTGTGCTATCAGCGACAATAGTAGATTCCATTGCATAGTGTCTCCACAGCAGTGTTGACACTATTTAAGTTCCAACCCTCGTATAATTTTATTCCATTGAAGATTAGAAAATCTAGGAAAAGTTGAAAACCTAACGTATATCTGACACGGAACGATCTATATGAAGTTAAGCGCACAGTGCAGTAAATATTGACAAGTGTTCAGATGTCTTTTGTTTGGCACTAAAGATAGTTACGGTTTATACCTATTACTCTTTTTAAAGTAAAGAGAAAATCGTGTAATACTTTTTATCTCTGATGTTGTTCACAGGCAGCACATGTGCTCTAGTTTTATTTTGCGCTCTGGAATGCTGCCATTCTAGCCAGTCTAAGCATCCGAACAAGTGAACGCCTGACCTCGTCGAATATTGGTGCTGTTATATACACAGCATTTAAGCAGCAACTCTCCAGAACATGTGAACATCAAACGCAGTTACAAGTGAGCCGCAACATTCGTCCATCACATGTCTTTTCCAAATATCGTTTGAGCTAACCATGGCATCTCGAAATCACTAACAAACGGATGTCGTAATGTGTTCCTTGATACAGGCCAGGATCAATTTCCATTGTCTTTATTAGTCTGTAAAAACTGCAATATCTCATTAAAATTTGTTCGTTTTGAAGAAAGTACTAACAACTCACTGGTGTTAATTGAATTAGTTCAGAAAATGTGCAATTTGCTATTGTTGTCTGGATGCCGAACCAATTAATATTACACCCTCTTAAAGAATAGCAACTAAAGTGTAAGTTATGTATTTAAAATTGCACAATATTTGTTTTGTTGCCATAGTTTTATCTGACCTTGCACTGTTTTGGCTAATTACTTTGCATAGCTATATATCGGGGAATGAACTATCTGATTGATTTTCCTTTTGTCTTCTCCGGTTAGTTGTCAGCTAATGGAAGAAATTAACGTTTCATTAGCCTGTGGAAGCTATGTTCCGCATTGAAATGATGATTATTGTCAGCTGCGTAAGTTTTTAGGCGTAACTTGGGTACCGTCCTATTCGTCTAATCCCCAACAACTATAAGCAGAAAGGTCATTAAGCCCTGTATTCTTAGCGACGCATTCTTTGCGTCGTGTACGACGTATTACATTCACCGTGGTACATCAATATGCCCTGTCACAAGCAATTATCTCCCTTCATACCTAACCGAAATCGATAAATGAGGTGTTATTTTAAACAGTAAGGTCTGCTTCAATCAAATCATATTTTGAGAAAAGAATTTTTCGGAATACAATCGAGGAAGGGCAAAAGTTTAACTATTTCTAAAATGTGTTTTTTTGTTCACGAGCCATTTATCTTGCTTCATACCTATCTGAAATCGGTAAATGAGGAATCATTTTGAAGAATATGGTCTCCAGTTTGGTAAAATCATAAATTAAGGAAGAAATTTTTCTGAATTCGATCTTTAAAGCGCAAAAGTATCTTTATTTTTAAAACTTTTTTTTTTAACACGAGCAATTTATCTCCCTTCATACCTAACCAAATAGAGAAATAAGGTATTATTATAATGTTTACTGTCTTCGCTTTGGTAACATCGTAAATTAAAAATGAATTTTTTCAAAATTTGACCCTTAAATGGAAAAAGTATTAAGTATCAAGGTCACGCGTAAGAGACAGTTTACGTATTAATATATAACAGAGCTAACAATAAATAGTGCTTTATTTGTACAATTAGTAGCTTTTCGTTTGTTTGTTTTTCTGTTAAGGAAATGTTAGCATTCTGCAACACAGTTCTTAAATAAAAATTTTACTCGCGAAATTTTTTTACAGGTTAAGATCACATTATCGATAAATAGTAGCACGACATATCGATATACTGTGGGTGTTTTGTTCAGCTTAGTTGTTATTCAGGTGAGGTCTTTGACAGTTCGACCTCCGAGAAGGGATAGCTTCAAGTGTTTACGTCAAAGGAGAGGGCTACCTGATAGTTAATTGAAATCAGAAAGATATTGCTAAAAATGATCTGGTTCTACTTTCAACCAAATGCAAACCACCAACCTTGCTATTCATCGCATTTTACTTGCGAAATTTTCGTATGTATTATCTAGTAACAACTTATTTTTAAATAGAGGTCATTAAACGTTTTTCGAAATTGCCTTTCAAGTGTTAGAGGAGAATCGGGTAATATGGAATAGTCTGGTAATATAGAATACCGAGGTTTCTCCTCTGCCGAATGCTGCTGTATAGTGAAAGTACCATCAACTGCTGCTCAAAACTACTCTGATGCTTTGTTATGAAGGTCGGTCATTTGGGAGCTGAACTGTGTTTGCTATCCAACAAAGTTAGTTTTTCCACTTTCGAGAATTTTTGCAGATTAGTTTTCTAAAATATATATAAAATATTATATTTATTTTGTTGATCGCTAGTCTTAGTGTAATGTGTACTAAAAGAGTGATGGTTTGTTGTACATGTCTTTTTTCTGGCTTCCATCTTTTTTTATAATATCATCAAGCCTATTTTGTCCAAGATAGCGATTCGGGTAATATGAGATACTTGGTATTCCATGAAACCAGACATAAAACTGTGGTATTTTATACAACCCGAAAAATAATTACTGAGTTGAAATACATTTTTAATCAAATATAATGTCAGTAATACGATTTTTGTTAATATTGATTGAAAATAATAAAATAACAATTGAGAAAGTAAATATTTCTTAATTAATTTATTAATTATGTTTTGTTTTAAGAACAGCCAAAAAATAAAGAAGCGATAGCTATTGAATTCGACAAAGATGATGATGATGTTGACTAAAAAGTATGATTAAATCCGTTTATCTCAATTCCAGATAGTTTACGTTATTTGAAACCTTCTATTCCATATTACCCGCCTATTCCATATTACCCTCCAAACGACAATTTTTTTTAAACTAAATGTTACTAATAAAAAAATCTGTTTTGACAGCTTTTTATTAGATATATGTTATCACAAGAAGTTGAAAGTTGTATTGGTTTTAGTTTCAGGTGTTAAATTATTTTCAGTACTACTTTGTACAACAAAACATAAATGGTATTCCATATTACCCGATTCTCCTCTACGTATAAATCAAACACAAAAAAAGAAAATCAGTTGAAGCAAATTATTATGGGTAAAAAAAAAAAAAAAAAACGAAAATTTTCAGAAACGTATTTCCACAATATATTTATTATTCGATTCATGAAATTCTCCATCAAATAGATAAACTTCAGAAAGACTGATATAGTTTTTCTGTAAACATTAGCAACCTACAGATCACTGTAAATTTTGGAAGAATTTTCGAAATCAGTTGTTTCGAAATAAAAGGGGCTATGTAATTTTTAATAGGTTTTCGGCAAAAGCATCCATCCAAGCATTTTTGAGTCGGATGGTTGTCAGCTTTCATTTGATTTCTATGAAGATTCTTCCTCTTCTTCACAATCTTTTCCCAACGTTTTGGGATCGGCTCCTGTGATGAGTTCTAGTTATCGTTTGCATTGTCGAATTTGGAGCTTTGATTTTAAGGACGCAAGCCCCTGCTGACGCCAAGCATTTTATACCTACCGCGTTTACTACGTACTAATGGGGGAAGTGAAGTGTTTCCATCTCTCTGAGAAACGTGTAACTATTTTCTGTTTGTGTTTATCAGACGGAGATCGGCGACCGACCCTCATTCGCCTTGATGGCCGCCGAAAACGGCTTAAAAACCGCAGTCAATACGGCCGAAACGCGAAGTCTTCTGCTCCTGTCCGGCCACGTTATATCTGCTTGATCCAGTGTGTGGCTCCTCATCCCACTGAATCACACTGGCGGGTATGTTAGTGAAGATTATGTAAAGGAAATATTTTCATCAGCTCCCTTCTAAACTCCGTATAATTATTTTCAACAGCCATAACTTATCGAAAATTTATGTTATACTCGTGTTGAGGGTATTAAGAACAAAAGCTATGCGCAATTACAAATACCTAGCTTCCAGGATCCAAAAGCTATATGGATATGACAGACTGAAAAATTAGTGAATCCATCAGCGTCCCATTTTTCAAGAAGCAGATGCGGATCTTAAAAAACAAATGAATCTAGGCTCTATCCTTGGGCTAAGTCGTCTGTCAATAATACAAACTGATGTTGATGAAATTTGTTGTACCTTAAACACAAGCGGAATGGTACGCGCTTGTCAGTTCTTCGAAAAGTTTTACCGGAAAACGGTTGGTCGGTCTTTTCGCGGAAACCTGCCAAGGGTAATGCGTTCCGTTAGAGCATCACAGAACACAAGGCGGGTGACTTCCCAACTTTTATGTAACATGAAACAACTTTCGGTGGCTAGTTTTCAAGTACCGCCAAGTCAGACTTCGGTCCCATAAATCGTAAAAAACAATATGCCATCACTTGCCTTTTAATTTTCTTTACAGATGGTAGTACAGTTAAATTATTGTGTTCTCAAATATTTAGAAGCAAAATTTGTGCCGATATTTACGTTTCATGGTCATCTGAAGCTATTTTGAATTTTTTTCAGAACGGCTTAAAGACTGCTTACTGGTAACAGTTTTTTGCTTACGCTGCAGCTCGACCAATAGTTATTGTAATGGACGATCCGCGAAAAGGACGTTTTGATGCAACAAACACCAATTTTCCCTTTGCTAGTACCGATAAGGATGGATCGGAAATGTACAAATTTAACATTAATACTTGGTATATAGAGGATTTCTTTGCCCCTCGGCAAATAATTACAGAAAACTGCACTTTACATCATTCAATTTCACACAAAGGCTTCTGATAATTACAAGAATATCATGGGCGCCATAACTAGTCCTGATACAAACAAACAATAAAGCACATGAACATAGCCGGTGCGAATGTCAAGACGTGACGTGCAGTTATTGTATTAACGTTATTGTTCTCAGTCAAATGTATGCCTCGACTTGCAAACGTGAACTGTCGGCGAGAGCGTAGGAACTCTCGTAGTAAGGCACCGCAAGAACAGAATAATGTGTTTTTTTTAAATTATTTATTTGTGTTGGCTTTCGGCCTGGTCGGCCATACTGCCAGGTTCTTTACATTTAATTTTACATTGGTTTATGTTTAATGTTTCAGTTAAATTACAATTTCATATCCTTTATTTTACAATAGTTCATAAGTCCCATGAGAGATGGGTTACAATTTCTTTATAAAATATATCACGTTATTGCCTTTTCAATTGCACCGTGTGAGTCGTCGCCAAAAGCCCATGGACCGCTTTTTGTATCTTTCCACCACAATTGAATGTTCATGAAATAGTTCCTGTGATTGCCTTATCTATTTGGATCCTTTGGTGTGAATAATGTTGCGTACTTGTATTTGTAACTATTCTCATTGGGTGTTGCTTTAGTGTGTATGTTCTAAATAATGTGGAGTATTTTTGAAGGGTTAGTCGGCTTTGTCTTAAATTTGAATATTTCGTTCTTTAAAAAAAAAGGACATTATGGTTCTGTATATTGAGTGGTTGTTGGAAGAGAGCAGGATGGCTAAATTAGTTGGGAAGGGGATCTTGCACCTTGTGAGTTCCTTCAGCATTTTGTTTTGGATGTTGGTGTATTTTTTGCAGGAAAATAAAAGGTGGTTGATGTTCCCTATTGCTCGATCGGCACAGTCACATCAGGGGCTATCTCTTAGTCCTATCCGGTTCAAGTGGCTGGGAAAGTTGTAGTGGTGGAATCTGCTTCTGATTATATTAATTAAGTGGCCGTCTGTTGATTTTCCAGCTGTAGAACCAGGGTTTGGAAGGAATATATGGGTGGATGTGTCCGTAGAAGGATCCTTTATGGTGCATCGTATTGTTCCAATCAGTTTTCCATCTATTTCTTGCTCGCTGTTTAATATCTTGTGCATATGCTGATGGGGGTAGTAATAGTTCTTTTATTTGTCCATATGAGATGGCTTCCTTGGCTAGTCTGTCCGCGATTTTATTGAACTTAATCCCGTTATGAGAGGGAACCCATACTAAACTTGTTGTGATGCCTATGTTGTTGCTTGTGTGTATTTCATTTAGTATTTCTATTACTAGTGGTGCCATCCTATAATTCCACTTTGGTTCTGCTATGCTCCTGATGACGTTCAAGGAGTCGGCTATAATGTGGAGGCCATTTCCAATTTGCCTGTGTTAAGAGACGCAGGGAGATTTCTGGGTGGGGCAAACGAATCACAAAGTTTGTACACATTACCAGTACGAGGTGGCAGCGTAAGTCCGGCATCATGGATCAGCCGAGTACGGCAGCGCGGTGGTGCGCGGAAATCGAAGCTTTATAGCCCGGATATGCGGTGTAAAAACTTTCACGCACTCACACAGTGAAGGTCACAAAACATTGCAGGTGTGTGCGCCACGTTCCAGGCGCGGCCTCGTGGTCCGCGACTGGCGAGGAACACTGTGGCCAGCAGGTGCGCGTCGTCACCCAACGACGGTCGCCCCAAAGTAATGTCCCGTGGTCCTGGCCGCTATGTCCTGGTAGAGGTGGAAGTTCTCCGGACCCCGGCATGGAACATCCGAGACACATGGGTTAGTGGCGTGCGTTGTGAGACTATCACCCACTGGCCTCATTCAAACAGACAAACGCGCGAAATCTTCGGCGCTCCTAATAGGTGGGAGGTCTTCCTTGCTATCACATCTCTTAAGCAGGCAACATTAAAAGCGTCCCTAGCCGTGGCCCATACAAATGTATCTGAGGGCTACTCAGCACATTAGTTACCTTTTTTTAAAAAAAAAAAAAAATTTATTGCTTTACGCCTCGTTGACGGCTAAAGTCATTAGATGCAGGATGGGACAGGGGACAAGGAACGGGAAGTAATTCGGCCACGGCCTTTTTGAAGAAAGCATCCCAGCATTCACCTGGAGTGATTTGGGGAAACCATGGAAAACCCAAATCTGGACGCCCGGACGGGGATTCAAAGGCCAGGACGTTATCCGTTCACCCACCACGCTCGGACACATTAGTTACCTTAACTATATAAAATTTTGTATGTAGCTGTTCAGTTGTGGGGTAAGATTTTATTGCTTTTGTTTTGACGCCTTTCTTTAGTTATTCTGCAAAATAAATTTATAATAAATTTGGTAATAACGTAAAAAAATGTTAAGGTCCAAATGAACGGCCAAATAAAACGTACGGTTTTCTGTTAGCACTTATCGGTAACTCTGATTGAATACAACTTGTAATATACTTATCGGTTTTCTAGAAACTTTGTGTCCAATGGCTTCTCATGAGGATTACACGTTTGAAGTTTATTATTACACTCACATTTTTTTTAAAAAAAAGTTAAAGGCCTAATGATTTTATTTTAATATAGGCAACACTAATGTGTATGGAAATAAAACGTGCTAACAGAATACTAAAAATTACCACTAAGTCGCTTATGTCACTATCGATCACAGCCATTATACAATAAATTAAAAATAGTTTAAGCATGTATAACAAATCTCAGGGGCATACAGTTAGGAGAAGTATACACAAATACCGAGTTGCGAGCTTTGGTTTCCTTGCTGCATTAGTTTTTATCATCCAAAACAGGAAGGCATGACGTATGGAATGCAAATACTTGTGAATTAAATCGTGTGATTGGTCCTCCATTATTTTATTCAGTACTCTAATTTTTGGTGGCAGGTGAAACTAGATTAACAGTCTCTCGCCATTTTCAATTCATTACAGAAAAAACTCTGTGAATGCTGTCGTGGCGGGAATAGACAGTAAAAATGAAATTCCTTTATACAAGTTTGCAAAATTATCTTCAGTATTATTAAATACTTGCTGCTATTTTTGTGCAGTAGATAATTCCGCCAACCTTTAGAACTATATATCAGATCATAAAGTTTGTTTAATAAAGAAATTTCTCCATAAAGATAATCCATATCTATCTTAAGGTTTTGCAATTTTAAAATTTCTATTATGTTAACAATATTATCAAATTCAGCATTGCTCTTTAAATTTATTATGCCAAGTGTAAATAAGGAGTTTGTGTCCTTAAATTCAAACCATTTTTTAGGTACTCTAAGGCTTTGCAAATAAATAATAAAAAAAAAATTCAGCTCTCTATTTATTTGATCCGTTTCACTATCAAAATTATGTTTTGTAGATGGAGTGCTTTGTTTACTGAAGTTGCCCTTGTCCATAATTGAATCGTTTATTTCAGAAACCCGCTAAGTGCACTTTTTTAAATTTTCGGTAAAACAGAAAAAACTTAATATCTTTTATTTGAATGGAGCTTTTTGGGTTGAAAAAATTAGATGAATACTTAATGTCTTCTCAAAACAAATGTTGCTTGTATTTCAATTTTATTTCGTTTACTTTCATCAAAAGAATTAAAAAAAAAAAATTCAGTTGACGGGTTTCTGCAATAAACTACCTCACATTATTAAAAACTGTTATTTTGAAGTTAACTTTTAATTTTTTAAATAGCAGGAGGATGTTTAACAACAAAAACATAATAGTATAAACTTAAAACATTTATTAAAAGCAACAAAAACTCCATAATTACTTTTGTGCATATAAAGAATTTAAACGGATTCAGTTACAACATTACTCATTTTTCCTTTCTCTCTATGGTACTACTCATATTCGTACTGCCTATCAACGTTACACTCCGCTCCAGTAATAGGCCACTGGAGGATGTTGTCATAGAAAGCTTCATATCCTTTAGTGCATTTGCTAAGTTTCCTCAGGTCGTTGGTCTTCTTTACGTTGATTTATACTCTTCCAGACGGGTATGCTTGCACTGTTGGGAGTTCAGGAGCAGCAACATACTTTTCAAGGTAAAAGTTGGAAATATAAATCCGTTGATAAAGTTATGGCCGCAAATTTTCCTTGGGCAGATTTGCTGTACTTAAATTCTTTATAGGTTGAGAGTGTAAAATGAATTTTTTCTTCCTTGGGAACACCCCTTCCATTTGTTTCATCTGAGCTCACATTTTTTTAAAATATAAAACTGGGGCCACCACATATTGAAACTAAAGATCGTGTCACTGGTTACTTGGTAGACAGAAAAACGCCCTGTTTTACTGGCTCTAATAATCATCTCAGCATACTGCTCTGGAATGTACACTCTGTCCACTTGTCGCACAAAACGTTTTACACAACCAAAATCACGGTCGCAGGGTAGAAATGAATGTCCCCTGACTGGGAAATAATGAGTCACCGTCTGGAATATTCCCGTCACAAAAACAACGTGAAACCACACAAAATGTTAAATAATTTAACACTTGAACACTTGACAACAACTGCCTCTTGAAGTAGTAGAATGATTGGTTAAAACAGGTGGTGCAACATAATAACAAGCAGAAGTGCCACAAGACGAACACGAAATTTAGTGGAGAAACCCGCCATCTGATGCCGGTTAGCGGGTTTCTGCACTAAATTAAATATTCGATGTTTAAAAAAACCCATACAGAGGCTTGGCCATTGACGGTTTCTTGGTCAAAACATGTGTGTTTACACATCATGATCCATAATATGTATTTATCTCAATTTTGACAAAAAATGTCAGTTGACGGGTTTCTGAAATAAACGATTCAATTTACTATAACATAAATCTATAAAACTGATAAATCGTATACTAATTGCTCTCAAACCGCTTTAAAACAAAACAAACAAAAAGTTTTGACACGAAAATGACATTGATAATGTTAACATTTAAGGTTAGATTGCGTTAAAAAATTATTAAAAATTAGCGTTGAAGTGGCGCTGGGCACCTATCGATTGTGTACCAATAGATAACGTACCATTTTACACAAAACGCTTACGAACAACCTTTTTTAAATTCCAGAGAAATCATATCATGCGAAATAAAGTATTTTCGCGTACATTATTGTTTTCACAAAGTATAGAGTACAATTACCAGAAATAACGTACAATACTTTATTATAAAGTACGGGTGGCAACCCTAGTTACAGATGGCATTGGAGAATGCCTTTCCAGACCTTCCTAGATCCTAACTCTATTGAACTCGACGTTGACAAGCAATAAAGTTCTATTAAAACAAAAACAACAAAGAAACTGAATGCAGCTTAACTACTTTAGGAGTGTATATCCTTTAAATACACTCAACACTTCGCTAGATTATGAGAGTTTCAAAGAAGTAACAAACAGTGGTAAATGCGTTCAAGAACATTAGTCAGACTATTGTTTGTATATGGTGGTGTAGTATGGGATTTGGGTATCAAATACAGGAGTTGGAGCGGGTACAATGAAGGGCTGCTAGATTTGTCTCTGGAAATTACCGAAGACCACAATCAGTAACCGATATGATAAAAAGGCTGGAATGGGATTCGTTGGAAGACAGGAGGAGGGTGAAGAGAGTCATGGGAGTGTACAAGGCGTACCCTGGTGATGAGGCTTGCAAAGATACTGGTGTAAGAGTTAAAAGCAACGGATATAAGGGAAAAGATGATCATGACTACAGGCTGGCACTTGATTTCAGGCACAAAGGTGTGGGAAGATAGGTGAGGGTGTCTGGAAATGGAATAAGTTAACAAGATAACTAATTAATAATTTACCAAAAACGTTGAAGCAAGTTGAAAATTGTAGAGGACAAAGGTAGGTGGGTTCAGGAAAGTGGGAAAAAATGGATGTGTAGGGAAATTGCGCCTGGAGTGTGCAATCCATTTCAATTTAATTAATTAAAAAAGATTCACTGATTAACTCTGTGGGCTAGTGTAACAAATAATCTCCAGTTAACAGAAAAATGTTATCATATTGCATTAAATCCTGACACTGCTCAAACATTTCCTAATTTGTAATAGGCGATTTTTGTGGCTTCATGTCAAAATCATAATGAAGGCTAGGAATGTGATTAAACAATAAGAAGGGGTTCACCACAAGGCGTCCTGTAAACGCGAAGTATAATGCAGACAAAATGCCGACCAAATTAGCATCGTTTGAGGTGATGATTTATCGGGCAAACCACACCCAAGCAACACGCCCAGTAATTCAGCAGCCCACCATAAAAAACTGTAAACACAGGCATACCCGACCCAAACAAGCGTCACACAGCCGAACCTTTCTTTTACTTAGCCGATTTCCTTGTCAGTAAGAAGAAAACAAAATTCAGTAAATTTCTTTCATAAGCGCCACCAAATCAGTGCGTTGGGGCCTTGAATAACTTACTCCAAATATTACCGTCCTCGTATAAAGCCATCAGTTTTCCTTCATCCTGTAGGCATAAACTGGGACGGTCCCAAATTTCTGTCTCAAAAAGTACACAACGGAAACAAATTTATCAACTAATTTAATACAATATTCTCGAATAAATTGCGAATTATAAACTGCCTCCCTAGTTCTACCCCATCTCAACTTCGGTTGAAGGCGATGATAATAGCAGCAAACTAAGAAACGTGGAAATTACTAAAATTTGGCGACCATCGCGTTATGTATAGAAATACAGGGCGTTCGCCGGAAAACGCTACCCTCCCAGTCTGTTGCCGTCGGCAACTTGCTCGGTCAGTGGAGCCAGCAGTTTCCGCCAACCGCCACCGTGAATCACCGCACTGTTTAACACCTCCGCTGCCCCAACAGTGCATTGCAGTGACCCTTACATTGTTAAGAACGGTTTCTTTGCATTGTAGATAGTTTGTGACTTCAGTCTCTTATTAATCAGTGTTGTGAATAAACGTTTCTTTGCGGTTTGGCTGGTTTGGGGCTTCATACTCTTATTAATCTGTACCGTGTTTGAGTGTGAGTATAATTATGGTACGTTACAGTTTGCAACAAAGAATATTTCTCTACGATACATATGTGAAGAAGAAGTCGTTTAAAAAGTGTCGCAGTAAATTTCGTCGCGAATTTCCTGGCGCTTTACTGCCAGCTAAATCAACAATTCTGCGTCTGGTTAAAAAAGTAAGAGAAACGGGTTCATTTTTTAACAAAAAGAGACTGTCGGTCAACCGTATTCTCACAGAGGAGAAAATTAACGATATCGCTTTTCGACTAGAACAGTCACCCAAAAAATCATTAAGTCAGTTAGGGCAGCGTGTGTCTCGAAATATGTTCAGAAGATGTGAAATGTGCATTACACAAGAGGGTCAACACTTCCAGCATCTTTTATAAGGTAAGCTAATGAATTACGCCACATTTAAATGCTTAGCACACAAGTTTATGAAGTTTATGAAGCGTAATTATTATGAAATAGTCCGCGGCCGACGGTCGAACAATGCCGGAAACTGAGCGCTCGCTCGCCGGGAGCAGTTTCTTCCTTGTAGCGCTAACAGTGGGTTGCGTTTCCCGGCGAACGCCCTGTATAATTTATTTGCCACTACCACTTAGAATTATCGACATTCCCAGCTATAGTCGAGGTTCAGAGCTTTTCTGACAGAACAGTGCAAAGCCACGTCGTTGTCGCAGGCACTAAGGCGGCGTTCATTTATTACGTGGGGTGAAATAGGAGGGGAGGGGGGGAGGAGG
This sequence comes from Vandiemenella viatica, assembly GCA_031002005.1. NCBI lineage: Eukaryota > Metazoa > Arthropoda > Insecta > Orthoptera > Morabidae > Vandiemenella > Vandiemenella viatica. The sequence continues at coordinate 139,128,081 of JARYHS010013631.1, read as the reverse complement.
TACGGAGAAATCTCACGAAACCTCGCCAAGGGGGAGGGGGGGGTTCAACGGAAATCTCACTTAAGATTTTGAAATTCTTGTAGAATGGTATATTTTTTTATTTTATTTTAAAAAAAAAAAAAACAAAAAAAAAGGCTACAAATGACGCGAAAGTCGATCTTAGGGGAATATAGCCTAAACGCCCTTGGGAGCATGAGACCTAAAAAATGAAAGTCTCAAAAATTGCGAGGTCCATTCGTAGGGGTAGGGGGGGGGGTCTCCGTCAAAATCTCACATCATTTTACAGGTGAGGGTCCGACCAAATCTCAGGAAGTCTCACCAGAGGGGGGAGGGGAGGGGGGAATCCGGAATTCCGGAAAACACCTCACGTAGTTAATGGACGCCCCCTAACCGCCTGAGTAAGTAGTCAATCATCTAACCGGACGACTTTGTTCCATAACTGGACTGAAAGGGCTAAAGTTAAAAAAGAAAAAAAAATAAACATGACAATCATCAATTTCTTCTTTTTCTGTACCATCTCAAATTATTAAGTTTCAAAGTAACATTTATTTTACAATGACCTTTAGCCCTCTTCATTTCGGTTTTTTTTTTTTTTTTTTTTTTTTAATCTTTATCAGCAGACGTTGAGAGCGAAGACTTAAGAAAATTTTATTCGCGTAATCATTCTGTGCAGACTTTTTATCTACGTTAATAATGTTAGAAGACATAAGTTTTCTCTTTTCTTCTTCTTATGACGATGCCCTGTTTCCAGCCAGGAGTTTTACTCGCCAGTTTGTAACAGGTCCTAACGGGTTCCGTCAATCCACATCTTTTCCGGTCTGTAGAGAGGTCGGTTTTCTCAAGGAATGAATTCCGGGATTTTTCCAGGCCAACGACATCTGCTTATTCGAGCAACATATATCGACCACCCATGACATAATCATTTAAGTGATAATGCATTGCTACATAAAATAAGCACGTAGAGTGCTTTTCATTTAGTCAGTGCCATCTACCTAAGCGAAGTTTTGAAGTGGTGCTCCCATATCATATTCTGGCGCAGTAGTCTATACTTATTTTTCGTACATAGATGCTTGTGATTTACTTTACCCACCTCCAAACACAGCAAAAGGATACAGTCTGCAAATCTCGTAATGGCAAGTCACAGTAAAAACAGAAGTAAAACAGGCGAACCGTTATAAGTTACATCTTGTCCAAATCGCAGACATCTGTCGAAAGAAAGAGGGATTCGATTGTCGGTCCAGAGATGTCAATCTTCTTTGCTTTTCCTAAACCACTCCAGATTAATGGCAGGATGGTTTCTTCAAACGCCATTCAGATGTCTTTTACTAATCTGAGAATATCAGAATTAATTCATTTTGTTGAAAGCGCTCTTTGATTGGCTGATTCTACTTCTTTATTCCACCAAACATTTAAAATTAAGATACTAAATAATCAAAAGAATCTGGGTCATACGGGAGCCGATTTTTAAGATTACACCTCATTTTAGCTTGAATCTGATATACTGAGCGTGGTGGGTGCGCGGTTAACGCTCTGGCCTTGCATTCGGGAGGATGCCGGTTCGAATCTCCATCCGGGCAGCCAGATTTGGGTTTTCCATTGTTTCCACAAATCACTCCAGGGGAAAGCCAGGATGATTCCTTCAAAAAGGCGATGGCCAAATTCATTCCCTTTCCTTGTCCCCAGTCCCAGCCCGCCTCTAATGACCTAGATGTCGACTAGGCGTAAAGCTAAAAGAAAAACAAATTGAATGTTATAATTAAAATGGCACCATAAGAAAAACTATGCTGTTTAGATAACAGAACCACCGTCCCCTTAATTGTTCAAAGCTTGGAACTTTAAAATAGCTTCCTCGTGTACATAATATATACGTACAGGGGGCCCTCAAGCATACCTCTGGGGGCCCCAAAGCGCACCTCTGGCCACCAAGCACAGTTCAGAGGCCCACGAGCCTTCATGGCAAACTGGCGACCTTTTATTTTTATTTTTTAGCTCTACAGGCGTCTAAGGGGGCATCTGAGACACAGGAAGCCTCTCACTAAGGGCCCTCTCACTGCTCAGGGGGGCCCCAACCACTGCTCAGGGGGCCCCTAAGCACAACTCAACTCAAGGGCCCCATCCTCAGCTCAGGGGGCCCTTACCAGCAACACAAAGCAATAAAAAGGTCGCCCATCTGGCCTGAGGGCACAAAGTAAATTTTTTGCACCGGAGCCCTTGTTGACCTAGCCACGCCACTGATTACGTAATGAGTACAACGAAATAGCAGCAAATATCACGCAAAAAATCACACACATAACACACACACACACACACACACACACACACACACACACACACACACACACATACACATACAAAAAGGCATTCGGTCCATGGGTACTTAAATCCACCAACAAATATACTAATTTTCTTACTCTAATTATTCTTCAAAAATTGTATTAATAGGACACAGACTCAAAATATAATCACTCACATACCAGGCCGGATTCGAACAGTATTTTTGAAACTTGAAACCAACGTTCTAGATTCTGAGAAGCCAGCGATAGACAATTATCAATGCAACCTTGAGTGCTCCAACACAGAAGACTGTTAATTGAAATCATCGCTGAATTTTACCCAGCAAGGCAACAGCGCAGCTCCAGAGTCTGGGTCATGTCCACGGTGGCAGTTAAAAAACAGCTGTTGATAAACTTTGGTCTCAAATCCGCGGTGGTCATCTTCAAGCCAATTAAGCTCTTGACGTTCTTGGTGCTGACTTTAAATCTTTATGAAGTTATCAGACCTACGCCCGCCTCATGGTCGATGTAGCTAAGACACTGTGACGCTGTCTCAACAACGTCTCGTGGGTTAGCCGATTCAAGTCACGGTGAGGGTAGAAATGTTCATTATTCGGAACTTTGTCAGCGGGTGATAGATAATTCCAAGTTATCAGTTTGTGTGCCAAACAGCTGGGTTAGATCCCAAACCTCTGCGTGGAGGAAGAGCAGACGACAGTGTAGATGGCGATTCATCCGTCGGATGACTACGCCATACTTCTCGTTCCCGTATGTGGCCTTCGAAATTGGTTTGATACTAATACTGTATACCCAACACAGATCAATATAGGAGCCCACTAATCACTGTACACACATTCCAGAACAATTTTATTTGCGGATGCCGGCCAGTAATGATTCCATAGAGAGCAAGAAGACGCCCTAATTTAGGTGCTCGGCCTGATTTCATTCTATTTAATAATCTTTTTTCAGTATACCACTAGGTGTATTCCGACAGGTTACACTTAAATTAATTGTAAATAAAAATACAGTAAACAAACTATATGTCTTAACATTTACTCTTAAAATTAAACCAGGAGCTTCTGCAATTATATTAATTAAAAGGTTAGTAATCACAACATCTTTTAACGAATTAAATTGAAAATACTCTTTGGCCTTAATTTTTTGGCAACACAAAAGTTGGCTGGTAACACCGGAAACAGTAATCAACGGTGGCCCAAATGGTTTTTGGCCATACAAAAAACACAAAAATAATGGATATCTGAAGAATGTATAAAAACACAACCTTCATGGGCCGAGTCTTTTGCAACTGAATCCATTCTTCTTCAAAAGTTTCTCTACATATAATGAATTCATTTTGTTTTCCGTGACTTTTTTAGGAAGAGCTATGAACATTTTTATTTGTTTTCAACATATTTTTAGCGCCTTTACCTTCTTCTTTTTTACCTTCATCATTTTTATTGCCTTTACTTTTCTGCCGTCTTCTGCACCTTTTTTATATGGTGAAGATGTTAAAATTTTGCTCTTTTGGGGTTTTCGTGCACGCGTTACTAAGGGTTATTTTTGTCATAAATGGAAATGGTAACAATTCTTTTAATACATCTGTCGTACTCGTTGAAGGCACTGATAATTTGCAGGCAATGTAAAATACTATGGAGGGCATTGGCGACGAAGAATGCGCTGCTCAAGACTGATTGGGAATATTTTGTTTTGAAGCAACTTCTTGCGCAACGTCTGTCATCAAAGATGGTAAAAAACCCAGTCAGTAGAGATTTCTAGGTTGAATGGATTAATCCCTGTGCACTTAAACCCGTTTTGTACTATGTCAAACCTAGCTGCTTTCTTATACGCTTCATCTACAAGTGCAGCAATATTATAGTGAGTGATTCTAGCCGCAGGATTTTGTCTCATCCATCCTGAACTTGTAGCTGCAAATGTAGTCTTTAAAGGTAAAAAAAAAGTCCTATATAAAAGCTATAACGTATAAATTGTAGGCCTGTGTGGTGGTGTGCTCAGCATACGAGTCTGATGTTTACGTGCATATTCTATAAATCTATAACTACCAGCTCTTTATGAGTACCACGGGAATCAAAATTAAGTGAACATGATTTCTTGATCGTGAATAATCGAAACTGCAAAAAGAGCAGATAACGAGAGTTATATGCTCTTAAATGAATAAAAAAAATATTTGGCTACGCATGCACCGAATTTCTAACAAAACTATCTATTAACTGGAACAAAATTCTATCACCCTCTGCCTTTTTTCACATTATGCATCATCTTTAAATGCTTTACTTCGCTTACGAACGTCACAAGCGAAAGTGGTACCAAAAAATCATGGGCTAAGTTATCCATGATGTTTTATCTATTTCTTAAATCCTGTTCTCTTCGAGACATGTTCCAAGTCGGATGAGACGCTAGAATTGAAACAAACCTTAGACAAATTTCACTTGGTTCCAGAAAGGAAGGCTGCCAGTCCATATTTGCAGCTACTGTTGCCATCTTTGCACGAAGCTGTTATATGAACAGAGTACCGGAATGATGACACTGCACTGGATCCAGAGGATAGATTGATAAATTAGTTTTTTCCGTTATAGGAAGAGTTTAGATTATGAGTACAAATATTCCTATCTTTTGGAACACTTATTTTACATTTATTACAATCTACCAAATTGTGTAAATAGTCTGAGACATCCAGTTCTTAAGGAACTACTCGCTATCAATTCAAATTAAAAGACGTGGCACACTGCCAACTTCTTACGCCTAAGGAATGCAGACGTTTGCCAGCTGATAGCCCTTTCTAGAAGAAGTATTGTATTACTCAGCCCAGGCCCGTAACTACCGCCGGGGCAGCCGGGGCACTGCCCCGGGGCCCCCAAGCCCGAGGGGCACCAAACTGATGGTTAAAAAATTATTTTATTTTAATATCTAATCTAACTTTAATATCTAATACCCAGCACCTAGGTAAAAGTTAATAATAAAGAAAATCCATCAAAGTGCTGGAGGAAATGTTTTTGCGTGTCCATTTATATACTCCATACACTTCACATGCAAAAGCAGCTCTAGAGCAGACAGCAGAATGTCGAATCGAATGTGTCATGTCGCTCCAGGTGCCTGCCGCGTGATGTGTCAGGTCAGGTTGGCAGGTGCAGTGAGCTAGTGCTATTCATGACGATTTATTCGTTTGCTAACTGCTCATTACGAGGGTTGCCTTTTAAGTTTTTACAATCGAACAATAGGTGGCGTTAATGAGTTGTGGCACCACTGTATTTGTGAACAATGACGTTTGTTATTGTGAAGCCAGTGGCAATTTAGAAATTGACTGAGTAGGTTGTTGATGGTGAACATTTAAAAGAAGCATGTTTGTGCAAAAATCGAAATTACCCGTGAAGTCTTACATGAAGGCTCGTATCGGACTTTCAGTGCAGTCGAGAATCGTATAGCAGAGATAGTACGCGTGTTGTTTATTAATTAGTCTCAGGGCCGGCGTTAGGGGAGGGGGGAGGGGGTAAGCGTGTCAAATGGTCGCCCATTTGGGAGGGCCCTAACCGATGAATTGGCCAAGGGCCCCCAACTGGTTACGTGACTGCTAAGATCTCTTACCCCGGGCCCTAAAATCCTAGCGCCGGCCCTGTTTAGTCTTACTTTGCTCGTGTTGAGATAATAGTTTATATCATGAAACGAATTCGGCACAAGCCAAGTGGAAATAAAAAAGACAGACTCTAAAAAGAAGAAACTTGGCGGCTGCAAAAAGTTCGAAGAAGTTGTCAATATGGCTGGACAGTGGAAACCACTCGACAGGGAATGGTGATAAGAAGGGTATGTATGGTTTGCTTTATTCAGTGTGATGTGTAATTCATGTAAAAATAGTAGCCAGACTTGAATAATTCGAACGTGTATAATTCAAATGTTTCTGTCGGTCCCTTGACATTCCTATAAAACACAATCAGTGGTGGATTAAGCACTCAGGAGGCCCCAGATGCAATTAAATTCCTCCAAATAGTTTCAGTACCTCTATAGCGTGTTTTTTTTTTTTTTTTTTTTTTTTCCTCCTCCGGTGGGCTCCGGCGTAATTTAAACCCTGCTTATATACGTATATATACTAAATGTATGTGCCTATATACGTATAGCTCTAAAATATAAGAGGAAAGAAATATATATTTTTCTCTCTTTGACCTTTCCGATATTTTTAAAATAAAATTTTACAGATTTTCTGACACACATTTTCTTTTTAGGGCCGGAGAAAACAACGAGACAAGCTTTGGAAGGCACTTCGGAAGAAAATGAAGTAGAAGTGGATTCTCCTGATATAAAAATTTCACAGAACTTAAGTGCAGATACGTAGAAATTGAAACAATGACAACAAATCGAATCAACAAAATTCTTTATGCGAAGCAGTTGTGATAGACCGAACCAATGATACACCAAGTTGTTTGCAAGATCTAGATTCTGCCTATTACGATGTCTTTCCTACTTTAATAGAAAATCAAGATAAGAAACGTAGGCTGGTAGCAGTTGGTCCAATACAATCTGACGGACCACTTCCCAAGGATATCAATGAACAAGGCTGATCTTTTTCAAGTAACTACGGTATTATAGTACAAACACGAAGTCAGGGTTGAAGCTTAAAAGAAGTTGGTTATGTTACTAAAAAAATTAGATTGAGTCTATTGCCAATTGGAAGCACTTGAATATAGCTACCGGAGTTCGAGGCTGGAAGCATATTTCAGAACTTATTTCAGTTCATGAAGCATATAAAAGCCACACACAGTCTTGTGTAGTTTATGGGCAGTGCCGGAAACATGGTACTTTCGAAGACGTTTTCGACAAAAATTTGGAGAATGGAAGAAGATTCTGGCGAAAAGTTCTCGAAAGAATGATAAATGTGACCTCAACACTTGTAACATATAATCTCGCATTTCGTGGATCTAGTGAAACGTTAGAATGTAGCAACAAAGGAAACTTTCTCTCGATAGTTTAGCTCTTGTCAAAACATGACCCAGTACTGCAAGAATTGATTCAGCGTTCGCAAGGGACTGTGAAATACCTCAGTCCTAAAATTCAAAATGAACTTATAAACCTATTAGCCTTAGAAATAAAAAATGAAAAGACCGTTTCACTTCAAAAGTGCTTTTTTTAATATTTATTTTAGATACTACTCAGCACATTGCTAAAGTTGATCAGTTAAGGGAAGTTTACAGGTAGGCCTATATCAAATCAGTTAATGATGAGAGGGGACGATATCAAAATATGTGAAACTTTTGTATCCGTTAGAGAGGTAAAAGATCAGTCTGCCCAAGGTCTTGCAGCAGAAACACTTACTTCATTCGAAGAGAAAAACTTGGATTTGATCAAATGTGGACAAGGCTACGACGGGGCTGCAGTCATGAGTGGGGCATACAGTGGAGTGCAGCAGCTTATTAAAGAAAAAGCCCCACACGCATACATTGTGCACTGCGCTGCACATAACCTTAATTTAGTATTAAAGGATGCTGTGGAAGGAAACAGAGTGGTCTGCAAGTTTTTTAAACCATTAAAAGTGCTTTTTTGATCATAGTATTTTTGCGCTGACAAGATTTGAAGTCAGTGTACGAAATCGAGGCTTATACTGATTCGCTGAATTCGAAAATAAAACTGAAAACTCTTAATTCAACTCGCTGGGCTGGTAGACATGAGGCAGTGTATGCACTGAAACACAGGTTTTGTGACGTGTTGAAAAGCCTTACCCGCCTGTTTGACTTCGAGGAAAAACAAGGAAAGAAATGAAGTAAAGCAGCTAAAGAACAAACTTGAAAATTTTGATTTTGTATTGCTTTTGGTCGTGCAGTGTGAAGTTATACCGCCTCTCAAACTCGTATCAAAATCCTTAAAATCTGAAACCATGGACTTGTTGTATGCATATGGGTTAGTGCGTAATTTATTGCTAAGGACAACCGAAAAATGTGGAAAGTTAGAAGAACTTGTTTCTGAAGCATCAAATGTTTGTAGTCGATGGGGAATATACAAAGAATTTCGCCAGAACAAAATGATGAAAACACTTTGATGAATTGAGTGAAGACGAGAGATTAATAGACCCATAATCTTGTTTCCAAGTCACTGTGTTCTATCCAATGGTAGTAGACACACTTTGTACTCAACTTGATCACCGTTTGGAGGGACAAAACCTCTTCTTGACACTTAAATACAGCCTGATTTTTAGCCAAAGCAAGTGAAAGTGATATCCACTAAAAAGCAGTTTATTTCGTTAATTCGTTTCCAAATGATGCGAGTCTAGCCTTTCCTTCACAATTATGTTCAGTGAAAAATTCGTTTCAAAATAAACTGGAAAAAATGAAAAGTTTTAAGGAATTTGCTAATTATATAATAGTCGACCACAGTTCTCTTTCATCAAGCTATCCAGATATTTTCACAGCGTGCATTATGTATTTTACTGTTCCTGTGACAGTATCTAATGCTGAACGGTCCTTTTCTAAGCTTAAATTGATTAAAAATTACTTGAGAAGTACAATGGCTCAAGAAAGACCCAGTAGCTTAGGTTTGCTTTCTATTGAGAATGCCGTCTCTAAAAACTTCGCTGTTAAGAGACGTTAAGCAGTTAAAAAACAAAAACAAAAAAAAAAATTGAGAATGACCGAGCTCAACAAGTCAACTTTGACAAAGTAATTGATGAATTCACTTCTTTGAAAGTTAGGAAATAAATGTTTAGGAAACAATCAAATGTAGCTAATCCTTAATCTTTTCAATCTACTCTATTTTCCAGTCATCCGTTACTGATTCCTTGTCTTTTAAGCAAAGTATGCATTTTAACTTACTTAATTTACATCTATTATAACTACACCTTTAATCTACCTAAACTTTTATTTAGAAAAGTCAAATTTTAATTTATCAATTAAAAGTTTTCCGCAAGTTTAATCTTATTAAAAGTTAGTGTATTAAGTTTTTTTATGTTAACAACAGTATAGTAAATATTTTACCATGTATTTTTAATGTGTGATTTTATAAAATTTTAATAAACATATACTCTTTTTTAGAAATTGTACTTTTGTAAGTACTTTGCTTTTGCATTGTTCACCTTATCCTTTTTACAACCATAAGTACTGAATATTTAGTTTCCAAAACCTGTATCATAAAAATAATGCATTTAAAAAATTGTTAAGTGTATAAGCTAGATAAATACTTGAATATTTGGCTTAGTGAACCTTTTGTAGCTAGTTTTGATACCATTGCATGGACCAATAGATAAAAACAATTTTTGTCGAATTGGAATAAATCCCCATGCATACAAAAAGAAAGAAATATTTAGGGGCCTCACTATAAAGCTTTGCCCCGGGGCCTCCAAGTTTATAGTTACGGCCCTGACTCAGCCGCTTCACAGTTTTGAGTGTATCAATTAGACCCTCCACTTTAAGAGTAAAACCTATGAATCTATATATATAAAGAAGAATGTATGTATGTATGTATGTTTGTTGGTTGGTTTGTTTGTTTTCCATACAAATCCACAGTTTTCATCCAATCTCGATGAAACTTTGCACACTTATCCTTTGAAACAAGGAGAAAAATACTGTCTACATTATGTTGAAAAATTATCTGTATAAATAATACATGTTGTCTTATAATTTCGAAAAATTACTGAACGACGATATACAGACACGTTGGATGTGTAGGTATCTGTACTGCCTTTATATATAGCGGTCAGGTAGCTCAGTGGTTAAAGCGCTTGTTAACTGATGTTTGGATAGTGGTCTCCGGTTCAAATCTCCGTGGAGGCAAAGATTTAAAAAAATTGTTTTTGATCGTAAGAGTCACGCCTGGATTGAATGTTAAATTGTAGATTGGGGGCATCCATAAATTACATGAGGTGAAATAGGGGGGGGGGTGCGGCGAAATCTCGCCAAATCTCACCAAGGGGGAGGGGGGTCAACGGAAATCTCACGTGAGGTTTTGGAAATTTTTGCTGGACTGCAGAGCTAAAAAAAAAAAAAGTCTACAAATGACGCGAAAGTCGATTTTAGGTGGGGGTTTTCGTCGAAAAGTGGCGGTGTAACCGGTTTTGGAAGGGTGAGAGGCGATCTCTAGGGGCGGGGGGGACAGGGGGTCGGAACGGATCTCACGAAGTCTCACCAGGCTGGGGGGGGGGGGGGGGGTCCAGAAATTCGGAAAAACACCTCATGTAATTTATGGGTGCCCCTATATCATAAATTTAGGGGTGCAATGCGAGGCAAATTGTAGGTAGTCTTGGTGTACACTTTTTTATGTTATATTGATCCCTCGGTGGTGATTCGCAGTCAGTGTGTGTATGATCTGCAGTAATGATACTATAAATGCGGAAGTAAGTCTGTTTTTTTGTTACGTTTTGACGAATAAATGCCTATACTGATATTGACGGAATTTGACAAGAAAATCTGTAGGGCACAGAACATTTTTTTTTTTTTCGGTGTTATTAACAGATGTAGTCACGAAATTTTGAGAACTTATCGAATGGTGACAGAGAGACGGATGTGTGTGTTAGTCTGTAATGTTACGTCGGCTGCTCAAGCTGTGTTTCTTGCTCATTATGTTAGTGTATAATTTGTTAATAAATTTCTTTTAGCGAAAAAAACGTATTATTTAGTATAGATGTCTATTTTCTCTGTCTTATTAATTTGTGTCTGCTTAAATGTTTCTTGCACCATTTTATTTTGGCTTCCTCTTTGGCATGCCTTGCGGGCGTAAACTGGCCTAAGTTGTAGCTCTAGCAGAGCACGAGCAGCTAAATTTATTAGAGCCCAATAATCGGATGCTCATGCTGAAGAAAGAAGCAAGTAGAGAAACAAAGCTGCCCTTAGTTAACGCCTCCTCCCGCACACGTCCCCTTACCATCGTTTGTTTTACTGTTTTTAATTATATTGGAAATTGATTCTCTTCAAGAGACAGGTTCGACGGTAGAATGATATAATGATTTCTTTCCTGTCATTTTATGCCGACTCGGAGTTGTTTGGGACCAATCCTTCGTTACCACCAACTTTCTATATTCAATTCTGGCAAAGAAATTCTTAATCTACGCGTACTGAGTCGCTGGTATCAACTAGTAATTACATAAAATTACTATAATTTCGTGATCCTTTTCGAGTAAAATGTTCTCGAGTAACTAGCCGAGTTAGTGCATCGGCGGTCATAATGTCCTAACTGGGCTAGTTATCCGAGAAAATTTTATTCACATTAAACGCCGAGAAAACCTCAAGTCTTACAAAGAACCTTTTTCGTTATCATCTTAGAATAGGAGTTTTGACTAGCAACATTAGCCTGCTTATTGTTTTCGTGGATGTTTATTATACGACATGACTGGCTCATTCCGCAGTTTTATTCTAATTTAGTATCGTTTATTTTGTTTTGATTGTTTATAACGGATACATTTCTGATCTGCGCAATGACGCCATTGTATTATTCTACGTGTCTCACTTGTTACAAAGTAGCTAAAGCTAAATGATTATTTCACCAACCGAACACCACCTCATGAAGCAACTAACCTAACGGTGATGAATTTTAATAATTAAAAACAAATTTTAGAAGGAAAAGTGGCTTGATCTACCCTCGCGATACAGGTAATTAATCCTTGATCCCCTCTCCGTGGAACACTGATCTCCAACCGTCAAGCCCCGCGATATCAGTTGAACCAATTGAATGGTCTATATAGCGTTGGAGCACTGGTGACACTAACCAGTTCTTCTCTCTGTTACACTGGGTGCCCCATGCCAGTAGTTGATTCCTGCTGGGAAAAATTTGATTCTGCTCTGACCAAACAGACACTGTTGCGAGCAGAGGACGCCTTTGTGTGTATCCATTTTGTGCGATGACGTCAATGTTAGGATTATGGTGTCACGTAATGTCATGGAATTGTATGAAAACTGCTCCACAGGGGATTCAGAAATTCCTTCCTTTATTTTCATGCTCAATTTATCGTGGCTATTTTGACGATATTAAGAAGATAACAACGTTTTGATCGTTTGAATGGCGTTCTGTTTAATTCTGTTTCAATATATACCATTTATAACATATTATCATTAATAAAAAGTTATATGCAGAACTCATTGATAATTGAAGAATTTGATGTGATATTTCATGCTTACTGTCATCTAAATATTGAAAATCAGTTGCATCCTGCAGAACTAGAAGCTTTTAAAGATTAGTTTTCGGCTCCCTACAACGAAAAATAGGCGAGACACTTTTTAATAGAGCTTCTATTGATCCTAAGGTAGATTAATTTGGCCTAAATTTTGATTAGAGAACCAGGAAAATGATTAAAAGGACTAAAGATTAAAAAGTTAATGTCTTCAATGTTTTTGGAGTGTTTGTGTAGTGTTTTTCGACTCAACCTTTCAACATTTTATGGCGTATTTGTATGGTTTAAACTTGAAAATAGTGAAATTCGTAGTTCAGCGTGAGAAAGCAGGCATAAAAATCCAAGAAATGTGAGATAGAGTGGAATTGGGCTTCCGCACGAGGTACTATACCAACTTCATACCCAGTCTGACAGTACCATTGTTGGTGAGCAGTTAACTGCTATCGAATAACTTTTCTACAAGTTAAAACAAATAAAACACCTCTGTCCGTTGCAGCTTACGACATTATAGTGAAATCAAGTAATGTTCGGTTCAAGATCGTAAATGTGGTCTAGGAAAACGAAGATTAGGAAGATTTATGATTAGAAACGCAATATGCGTTCATCCAAGAAAGAGTTTGAAGCTACTGCCGTTAAATGAGTTTGCACTACACACTATTACAGTGTTATACATTTTTATGGTGGTTAGTTATTGCTCTTTGTATCGTTCTGTTATACTATCCATAGTCGGTTCTATTTATTAGTCTCTGAAGAAATGTTGATATCTTGGATACCTCAGGCCAGATTTCTTCAATAATGACAGAAAAAAACAGTAGGAAAAAGAATAAAAAATAAGAAAAGAAACACGCCAATAAGGAAGCGGTGGAATACGGAGAGGGCTGCGAGATACAAAAGAGAAAAGAATAACAAACTTCGTAGGCAATATTCAGAGATCACTATCACCACGCATTTAATTTCTTCTAGGCCTAAATCAAAATGGGCTGGACTTGGGGTAGCAACGGCCAATGCAAATGACGACCAACTACTGCAAAACCAATGAGGATTCCGAAAATCGCCATCTCTGTGAGAAGTTTGAAAACATTCTCTCCAGACCAAATAAAACACAAAATTCATTCTAGGGATAAGGCATCCAACAAGAATAGCACACCCAATGCATAAAAAAATCATATTTCCTCAAACAGAAACAACCGATCGTATTCAGCTTATAAAGTGAACATCATACTACTAACTCGGCCCGGTTGCTAACTTTGGATAAACAATTATCTACCAGACGAAATTAAATCTTCTTCCCAGCCAAAATTTAGCAACATTTTATAATGACTCAATGCAAAATAATATTAAATTTGACACATTCGTGGCTAAAGTGTAACATTCACATTCGGCATACGGTAACAGCTCTACGCACCATAAAATCGCACAGAGAAGCAATTTGGTTTTACACGGAAAGAAAAACTGGCTGAGGAAATACAGATATCAAATGTTTGCAAGAACCGTACTCTTGTGAAGTGACATCTCAGATAGTCAAGACAGAGGTAGACTCCATTAGTGCTCTCATTGTCCTTTGAAAGAAAATCAGTCACAAAAATAACAAATTACAGATAGGGACATGTAGCTCTTGTAAATAGGTTCTGCCAATACAGCGATAAAAATGACACTTATCTCCCGAAGTTTAGAACTATGCGTGTAGCCATTGGAGTTTAAAGACGAACGAGGAGAAAAGCTACACGAACCAGTTGGAGAATTACATCCGTGTTTCAGAAATGGGCCAAACAATCCACACATGTCTTGTGAGTGAGCAGATGCGAAATCCAACATAGATACAATTTTAACAAAAGGATGAGCAGAAATTATGCAAAAGAGATGGAAGTTATTTGAGAATTAAACCTTCAGCGATCACAATCTAATAATGTTTGAACTGGGAATATGGCAATACGAAACTAGTGTACGTGACATGACTAACATCTAATAGCGATACAACATCTGCAAAGAAAATTGGCCAAGAATGAGGAACCCTAGAAAAAAATGATAAAAACAGGCCAAGTCTCGTGTAGTGACAAAACGTTATGAGATCTTCTTCTTAGTTAAGTTCACACTTTAAAGTGTGTATTCACTCCACTTTATGAAACAAAGAGGTTCCTCTAGGTTTTATAGATTTTATTTAGAATTAGTGATCGCCCACAGGTCGAAATTCGATCGTAATTCATTAAGTCGTTTAATTTTTTTCATGAAAGAGTAATAAACTTTATTTGAATTTGTTATTGCGTTTGCTGCGAGCATACATATTTTATATACTGTATACACTGACGTCCTTGGCTGCGAGCGTGTACCAATACGTTATTAGCATGTGTTGTTTGGCTTAATTCCCTGCTATACCTATAAAATTAAAACGATACACTCCACGCGTGACTGTATCTTAAATTTGAGCTTCTGAACTAACCATAGCAAATGATGAAATGCATGTATCGATGGTTCATTTGAATTTAAAATATTCATTTCGACTTAATGCCGAAAAACTGCTATAGCTTTATGAAACATAAAGTAAATGCAGTCCTTTCACCTGAAGTGACTTCTGATTCGAAATGTTTTGGATTCCGAAATCTGCATTTTAAATTAAAAAATGTAAAAATTTCGTGGAATGACATTCAGTGCGCATTTAAATGTGTCTATCAAAATAATTTCGTCATTTTGTGTGTTCGCTATTTAAATTTGGTCTATTATCATTTTGAATGTCATGCAAATAAGTATTCCTTCTTTCTTGTCTCTCTCCCCCTCTCTCTAATTAAATTACTGTAATTCAAAAGACACTTAACCAAAGTTTAACCTTTTGAATAACCAAAAGACCATATAGTATTTGGCAGAATCGCTTCCTTTTATAACTTCAAAGATTAATCTCTACTTTATGCGAGTCTTTAGCTTCACCAAAGACCACAGAGTGTCTCAATAGCTAAGAATACACGTCAGAACGTTGGCTCCGATCCTATTTCACGCACACACACGTCCGCAAATTAATTTTTTTATTTTAATAATCTATTTGTAACAAGTATTAACTACGCTTATTATATTTTTTCTTTATTGTCGACCAATATCACAGTCATTGGGAGAATCGCTAAGTGTCGTTGCAACTTAAAAAAAAAAAAATTTGATTGTAAGCAACGAATGTTTTATTTTATTTAATTTGATGTATTTTTAACACATATTACATACACATTTTAGCTTTCTGCACTTCTTCTCCATATAAACTTTAACTATGCCAAATCTCACACTTCTCAGTGTACGCAATATTCTTAAAGAGGGATCCAAAGTTTTCGCTTAATGTATTAATATATAGATAATAATAGTACGAACACCATATGGCTTCCAGTGCTATGCAACATCTCACCCCCAGCACTAATAAGATCAGAAGCTCTTTTAAAAATCTGGAAAAATATCCTGAAGAACCCTCAGCTGCCTATACATCAAGACATGATTCAAGCGAAACACCAACGCTTGAAATCAAGAAAACCACCATGGCGCACAGCAATCAACCTCACAGAGCTGTGGACAACTCAGTGGGAGCAGTCATCAGTAGCCAATAAAAATCTAGTTGAAGACCCCTCAGTAAGGTTACAAGGTTTCGAACTCCCTAGGCGGCAGTGGAGAATCATCAATCGAATTCGAACAGGACAAGGCAGATGCGCCTTCTTATTATACAAATGGGGCTGGGTAGATTCTGCAAATTGTGACTGTGGAGCCACCTTACAGACAATCAATCACATCGTTTCTGACTGTCCTCTTCGGGCCTACAAGGGAACAATGGCGGAAATCCATGATGCGACGATCAGTGCAGTTGACTGGATTAAAACATTAGATCTCGAGATATGAAATTGTACAAGCTTGTGATATGTATATTTCCTATTGTGTACCTCATAAATAATCATACGATAAATAAATAAATAAATAAATAAAAAAATTGGTGACTTGGCCATTGTGCATGCCATGTTTCAGTAAACATATATATTGTAAATAACTTAAACGCATAGCTTCATCAAACTAACAAATACATAAAAGCGAAGATTTCTGTCACACTTTTTCGAATTTGACAAGTATATACTTTGCCTTCCATTTCAGTAAAAATTATGACATGTACAAAAGCCAAGTCACCATAATTTTTTTTATTCTAAATAAAATCTGGAACACCGATAAAACCCATTTTGTTTCACAAAGTGAAGTGAATACACACTGTAAACCGTAGGCTTGACTCAGAAGAAGATCTCATAATTTCTTATCATTACACGAGCATGTGATTTGGCCTATTTTTACAAGAATTGTTTTTCTGGGACCTCATTTCTTTGTGTAAGTTGATCACTTATTCTGAACCGTCGCTCAAATGCAATGATTCCATTCGAAAATCGGCGAATAAGAACATTTCAAAACTGAGGACATCAATATACGTTTCCAACAATACCCCACTCTTTGAAAAAAATGGGTGTACTCCATAGCCAAGCAATGCCAATTGCCACTGGTTTAACTACCACCATAAGTAAATAAGTAATAAGTAAGTAATTTCCAAACTAAAAGCCGTCGTCCGTATGACGATTGCTGAATGGACACTGACCCTGTTGAGTTGCATCGTTGACGACGAAGACATAGACCACTCTAGAGAAATTAGGCGCCAATGGAGGATGGAACCCACGGACAGTGGAAATTCCAGCCCTATGCACATTTTCTATCTCTGTCTCCTTCGGAGAACCAATGGCGTCCCACAAACAGTCGAAATTGCAATGACGTCATAGCCGCAGGCGTCACAGATAGGTTTCTGCAGAATTTTTCTCTCTCTAACAGGTGTCTGAGAATCCCATTGCCCCAGGCAAGTGTCGACAGATATCTACAGGCCCGCGCAATTATAAAAGCAGGCCCGTTATATTCGACATAACCCAGGAGGTCAGGCTATTTCCAAGCAGAACGGAATTTACCATTACCGACTGACAAGGGAAATTGCGATATAACTCCATTACGCGTCCCCCTGGTGCATTTGCTCGCTATTGTGATAGACTCCGCGTTATTCCTAAGCGCGCGCCATTACAATCACCGCAGTTACACAGAAATATTTCAGCCATTAAGCAAGCACAGTTATTATACGTCAATTTTTGTAGGCAGGATCCAGAACTAAGAGGTAGCGAAATGTCTCTTCTGCTACGTGATTTAAAACCAAAATCAAAATTTTTTTCATGCCAAGAGAATATAAAACAAGCTTGATGCATTCTAATTTAATAAAATCTAACATACAAACCATTCGAAAGGAAACTTTTTCGTTTAAAATGATGTTAAAGGCTGAAATGGAAAAACGCGAATAAGTCAGCAACTTGAAGTGGTAGAACATCGAGAAGAATATCTTTGAGAAATTGTTTTGTGATAAATTCATAAAATATACTCGCATTTGATTAAGCGAGAACCTTTCCGATATTACTTACAAACAAGAAATTGACACTTTGATGATATGACTTATAGAAAATTTCTGATCCCATTCCATTATGTTATTACTGTGCACATACTATTAATAAATCAATCCTTGGCGAGACAAACATCAATGCTCCATATACGTCATTCCATTCAAAATTCTACCTATGAATCGTCGAATGAAGCCTAGAATTAGAATATTCCACACAGCTCCAATCAAGTAACACATGTTGTTATTCCGTTTTCCATCACTAGCGTAGTGAAAAACGGCACGTGAAATTATATTTTACGTGTAAAGTTTCACTGTTTGAAGTTATTCCTCGATAGCTTATTCCAGTACTTGGCTTCATTGCTTACAAGTGATAACTAATCACTCCATTACGCCTTATTTCATGTTCATAGTCGTTTATTCCTTTCCACATAAGCTCCAAATTAAAAATTCATTCACCAAGAAGATACAGAAAAAATATCCACTTTTCCACATCGTTTTGAATTAAATATGTATTTATTATGAACATATATAATTAAGTTTCTAAAATTCCCTCCCAACAAAAGTAATCTGTACTCTGTGGATTCCAGTCCTACTACTAAGGTATTAACTTAAGCCAAATCGATTTTTAAATCAGTTTCTTTCCTCACAGACGTTTCTGATGTGATTAAATATTAATAACTCCATCAATTTACCTTCCACTAATATCAAACCAGTCGGCCGGAATTTTTTTCAATTTTTTCAGCCCCCAAGACTCAATTCTTGGTCACATGGACAAGAACCACGTGAAAAATATTACTGATATGATTGGTAAAGCCGTTCCCGCACAAGCACCACTGTCTGTTTTTTTTTTTTTTTTTTTTGAATTTGTGAATTTATTACACTTGAATTATTAAATATGCAGCTATCATTTTTACACAAATTGGAAGGGAAACCCTCAAGTTCTTTATATATCACACACCATTCAGTAGTTAAGTTTTTCGCCACCATATGTAAGTGCTTACTATAAGACGTGATAATGGTCACAAGAAATCATTTTGAATTCATACTTATTCCAAATTTTGTACCATTTCAGTGTTCACGCTAAATTTTTCAACTTTTCCCTGGTAATGTATTTCAGCCCCTCACTCACTTTCAGAAATTTTTCCACTCCCTTATGCTTGAAATCATGTGCGAGTTTGTGGACATAGTTATCTCTTCGCTTCCATGTGTCACACCATAAATGACAAATGCTTCAATAAGACTAATGCGACGGTTTTAGCCATTCGCAGACAGATGGTAATCATTGATGAATTGCATTACGGTCCTCATCAGTCACATACTTGGTGTCAGAAAAGGCATGTGGTTGTAAATCGAAGCTTCTAATTCGACCATGGCGTCGATGAACAAAAACTCACCAAAGGCAGCCAATCCCCAAATGACTCTGTTTTTAATTTCGTAGTATGCTTATTAATTCACATTTAATTACTCCTGCTATTAAGTTTTCCTAACGAGCTCACCAAACAAATTGCTCGATATTTTTGTCATTCTAGTCCTCTGTCTTCACGTCTGACCCCCATTATCAACTATTATTGCCTAAATATCCCGAAACTCATTAATTTCTTAGACTTTTTCTATATGTATCATTCATTGTTCCCTTATCGTTCATAATATTCTTTATGAATACATCCGTAACTTTTCTCCGTATTTCCGTACATCCGTATCTTGTTGTATATCTAATAGTGACAGTAATATCCGAGGAACTAATCAGTCTGGTGACGTATGCGAGGCAATACTATTTTGTTACGAGTCACAAAATTTCTGTATTAGTCTAATAAGATATCCTATTACTACAGTTGACTAAGTTATTTCCATTATCAATCAAAATGAAGTGCGATAGCAAACTTTGTCATATTTACTAAACTTAATTAGTCTACAACTCGAAGATTGGTTGGATCCTAAACCATTGTGTCAGAGGTAGTATGACCAGTTTATTTCCTCTGGCACCTACAGTTTAATGTGAAATTCGAACCACGGAACGTTATGTTATAGCTTATAGACCGCAATTCACAAGCGAAAGGTGCTTTGCACAACAATCAACCAATTCTCGTCAAAACTTTACAGTCACTTAGAGGTAGTAATGGTGGTAATAGCAAGATAACATGACACAAACTTATGTATGTAATCCCCACGAAATAATTTCCTGATAAAATTCTTACACTAACTAAAGATTTTCAATGTCTTCAAGCCGATGGGAGATTTCAACGCTAAGTACTTAGATTACACTCAAGGAAACCTTATGGGCAGCAATTTTTCCAGCACATAATATTCAAGTAGGTGAATCGACATTCATAGGACTGCAAGGACTTTCGACCCCGTGTGAATTTGTTGCTAACTGTGGTGGGTTAGCTGGTTCGAGTCCCTTTATCAGGTTAGCCGCAATGTCATGGTACGACAAACTGGTTTCCGGACGCCGATTGTTCTGTTACGTTCACATGCTGATATTGCACCCTATGACTCAGACGAGACATATCGGCATTTGCTTGAACGTTTACACTTGGTTTGACGGCTCCGAATCGACAGAGCATTGTAAACCTGTCTGGTCATGAAAAACACGTTGATACCCTCCACGATAGATTAAATCTGCATAAACTGTCTTTTTCTGCAGAGGTTCGAAATAAAATTTAAAAAACTGCAAAACCCATGTTATTAGACTCACTACACACGCAGACACATTCAGTAACTTAACAGAAGGAGTGTTATTTAGAAAGAGATACTGAAAGTAAGGATAGATAGATAGATAGATATGTTCACTTTGATCCCATGTGAGAATAATCTCGGGGATGTGGAACAGTACATACACTTATTAGTAATGTCAATATTACTATATAATTTATAATATTATATATTGACAAGAAGTTAGTTACGACCCATTAGTATAACCAATATTTCCTGTAATCTACAAATACAATGCCGAGTTAGTTAATATTTATTATGTGGAACAGTATATAAACTTGTTACCAGCACCTAACAACCAGTTATTTTCTTACCAACCAGTTACCACAACTCATAAGCAGTCAATTACTTAAAAACCTGTTAGTATCATAATTTTTTACAGCAGTTTTTTTTAAGTGCATGCTATCCCATGTTAGTTAGTATATATGAGTGAAATTTTGTAAACAGTGTAATTACTTCATTTGTCAAAAGTTTTAACAGAAAGAAAAACCATATATCATTTTAGTAATTGTGGACAACTTTGTCACCTTCCCCTTCCATACACCATATATACTATTTTATCAGTCATTCTTAGTTACCAAATTCCAAGAAGAAAATTCTTTCACAGAGTAAAATGGATTCTGAAGCAGAAACTCTTTCAGTTTGGACTTAAAGTAGTTGGGTTTTTGTAGATAACATTTAATTTCTGTTGGTAAGACATTGAATAAGGAAGCTCCAGTAAATGTTAACCCTTTCTGTACAATTGACAGTGATTTGTAATCCTTGTGAATATTATATTTATTCCTAGTATTATGGCTATATATGTCAGCATTAAGATTGAAGTGTTCAGGATTTTCCACTACAAATGGTAGTACGGAGTATACATACTGTGCTGGCATTGTTAGTACACCCAGGTTTGTAAATAGATTTCTGCACGACGTCTGTGGGCTTGCTCCACAAATAGTTCTTATAGCACGCTTTTGCAATTTAAATACCCTCTGTGCTTGTGACGAGAATGAGATGCCATAAGTGAGCAGGGAATGAAAATATGGAAAATATACTAACTTTCTGGTTTCTATATTAGTTATTCTAGATATTACCCTAAGTGAAAATGTTGCAGAATTCAGTTTTTTAAGAAGTTGTTGAATATGCTGTTTCCAGTTCAATTTGTTATCTATACATACACCCAGGAATTTTGTGAAATTACTTTCATTGATTGCTTTTCCTTCTGATATCACATTATAGCTGTCCTTTGTTTTATTTTTAGTAACAAACTGAAGTAACTGTGTCTTTTCTACATTAAGTATTAGTTTTTTGGCATTAAACCATCTGTTAATTTTCTTTATAGCATCATTTGCTGTGTTTTCGAGGTTTTGTGCTGATGGGTCTTTCAACGATACGCTGGTATCATCTGCAAAGAGCACCATGTATTCATTATCACCTAGTATATGTGGGAGATCATTTATATAGATTAAGAACAGCAGAGGGCCAAGAATTGAGCCCTGAGGCACACCACATTTAACTATACCCCATTCTGAGTTTATAACATTTCCTGTATTAGCATCTTTCAGTGATACACATTGCTTTCTATTTTCCAGGTAAGATTTAAACCAAAGTCCTGGCTTACCACTAACTCCATAGTGGTCTAATTTACCTAGTAGAATCTCATGATCAACACAGTCAAAAGCCTTAGCAAGATCACAGAATATACCTAGGGAATTTAATTTTTTATGCATTGATTCCAGTATGTTGTTTACAAAAGCAAAAATTGCTGAATCTGTTGAAACGCCTTGTCTAAAACCAAATTGTACTTTACTGAGTAGGTCATTCTTTTTTAGATGTGCATACACCTTCTGTACATTGCTTTTTCAAAGATTTTTGAAAATGCTGGTAGAAGTGAAATGGGTCTGTAATTCTCAATTTTTGAGGTATCGCCCTTTTTATAAAGCGGTTTGATTATTGACTTCTTGAGTGAGTCAGGGAAGATACCTTCTTCAAAAGAACTATTACAAATATGACTAATAACTCTACTAATGCTGGTGTTACATTGTTTCACTACATTGGTTGAAACCTCATCATAACCAAATGACTTTTTATTTTTGAGAGATTTAATAATTTTTTCAATTTCATTTTGACTGGTGGGAAATAGAGATAAGGTGCTG
Source organism: Vandiemenella viatica (assembly GCA_031002005.1). Lineage (NCBI taxonomy): Eukaryota > Metazoa > Arthropoda > Insecta > Orthoptera > Morabidae > Vandiemenella > Vandiemenella viatica. The sequence goes on along the minus strand of JARYHS010013631.1, from coordinate 139,105,431 downwards.
TTTTTGGTGAGAAGGATTTAAGTATTGCTATAGCATCCATGTTCCCATTATATTTTCCTTTTATTTTTTCAGCAACTGTTAAGAAGTAGTTATTGAAAGCACTTCCTACATAAGACGGGCCATTTCCAAGTTTATCATTAATGCTTATAGATATAGGTTTATGTTCAGGGGATGAAACAGTTGTTTCTCTTTTAATAATGTTCCAAACACTTTTTATCTTATTATCTGAACTACTAATCTCATCGTTTATGGCCAAACGTTTAGATTCTTTTATTACTTTGGTTAAAATTCTACAGTAAGCTTTGTAATGTTGTTTGAGAAGCATATTATCAGTATTCCTGACTTTTACATATAATTCCCTTTTATGTCTGCAAGATGTTTTAATACCAACTGTAACCCAATTTTTGTTTACTCGTTTTTGACCAATTGGAGCTAGTTTTGTAGGGAGACACCTTTCGTAAATTTCCAAAAACCTTTGGTGAAAGTAATTGAATTTATTGTTTACCGCTCGATATCAAAGAGATCCTGAATACGTTTAAAGGAGATGTGATTACAATAAAATTTATTCTACAGATCTGAGACTTGAGAAATACAGAAAAGATGAGAACTACCTATCTGCACATGCACTTTGACCGCGAGAATTCAGTGCAGTGTGAAGCCACCACATGCTTCAATCAGGGCATCTAGATTTGTGGTTAGGACTTAGGAATCAAAGTGAGTCTGGATATAGTGCTGGGAAACACACTACCCAGGCGCAAACAGTGGTTGCAGGAGGACTAGTTGCCGATTGACCATATCCCAGGAACGTTAGATATGTCAGATGAACGTGTAGATCATGAAAACCGAAGAAGGCTTGAATATTCGTCACCACATGTGGTTGGACATATGATAACTGCCTTCAGGAATGGAAGATACTACCTGATGTACTGGTTGCTGTTCAGATACCCCTCAATATATAGGAGGCAGGATAGCATATTATAGCCAATGGCATCCCCAAACCATCGTACTTGATGTTTTTATGCTATACGGCTCAAAACTGTAGTTTGTCCGACTGCGTTCAATAGATAATATACACGGAAGTGTCAACGGTCGTAAAAGATACAAGGTCTCACAACTATCGACAGACATGAAGTATGGAAGGTAATATTAGTCTCTACTCTGTACATTCAAATTCTGGATGGCAAGAGGGAAGAAACAATTAAAATAAGCATCAATACGGCACCTTATTTTTCTAATCTTAATCTCAACCTTCAATGGTTGATGTTAAGTATTTCATTACACTCGTTAATGAAAGATGGGTCCGAGAGTGGTGGTGTAACGGTTAGCGTTCTGGCCTCGCATTCGGGAGGACGGCGATTCGAATCCCCATCCGGGCATCCAGATATGGGTTTTCCATGGTTTCCCAAATCACTCCAGGCAAATGCCATGGCCGAATTCCTTCCCATTACTTGCCCCCCTCCCCCATCCCTTCACGTCTCTAAAGACCTCACTGTTAAGAGACGTTAAACAGTTTTTTTGTTTTTTTTTTTTTTTTTTTTTTTTTTTTTTTTTTTTAAAATAGAAAGATGGTGCATGCGCATTTTATCCAATGTATGTCATCAATGTATGTCTTCTACATAAAATCAACTTCTAGCTTGCGGTCATGGTCAATTTTTCCTTTCAACACACAATATCCATTTTAACCTCATTATACGCCATGTACAGTCGAATCACACGCTCTTTACCCACTCCAATCTTCAAGTCACCTCTAATCCAGGTCCTTTATTATGTCAGTTGCTGATTGAGTTCTGAGGTAATTTCCATATACAAATCTTGCTGACCTCCCTCGCACTCCCTCAAAATCCGGCATTTGATATCGAAAAATGAGGACTCTGTATTACACCACTATATGCAAGGAATGGCCAGACCGTGTGTTTATAAGCCAAGTCTTCACTAATCTCCAATAAATGATTTTTTTCCTAGAAGGACCTGTAGTGAACAACGTGAGAAAGTACAATGTGACGTTTTTCGCCACAATCTAAGGCACATTTTAGTACAGAAATTATAATATCAGATTGATATTCATAAAGCTTGATATATACCTATATATTTTTTGATAATTTCCTTAAAAGTATGGAAGATTCCATGTGAATATTCAGCGTATCTTGAAGCAACGAATGTTAAACTATTATTCAGCAGTGCAGGCTTGAAGAGAATCGTGGTCTTCCCGAGAGGCATTAACCAGTAGAACCGTTAGCCACGACGACATGGTGTCACTCGCTAAGAAGGCACGAGGATGAAGGGTTTTACAGAGAAACCATCCCGTAACCTTGGGGTGCGCAGTCAACAACAGGAGCACGCTACTTCTAGCCTGGAATGCCAGCTACCCGAGAAGGGTGTCGTTCCCCGAACTTAGCCGAATCTTTCTTTCCAAACGCGGAGAGAATAAGATATCCACGATATCACGTGACATCAGGTGCCCAACCTAAGAACTAATCCCAGTGAACAAACAACTTAAATGCTAGTAATTTTCTGTTAAACATGATCTTCGAGACTGCGAAAGGCGGGGTCAAAGTTTACCTCGGAGGTGAAAGAGCGACGAGCTTTTTTCTGCTGCGGGACGCCGCGCCCGACATAAATTCTTTTGCGGACTCCGATAGGTGGCTTTTATCACTCGCTAACAGCTGAAACTTGACTTCTGGGGTCGGAAGTCTGACTCTGCTGACTTGCATATACACAGAAATTGTAAAGTATTACGACCGAGCCATCTAATTGCGCATTCCGTGAAACTGAACCCATAAGCGACTTTAGAGGAAAGATCCATGTTCTAACTTTGTAGCTGAACATCCCACTGAGCTAACGGCATAATGCCAGAACTATTTATTTTCGAATGGCAGGTTGTTCATTCGTAGTGCCCTAATTTATATTGAAATGTAAAGTCACAGTATTATGATAGTTATGTCTGTGCCATCAGTACTTGTACTGTACATTGTTTCCTTGTATCATTCTTTCAGATATGTTAATTTTGAGATATAATTACAATTGTCTGCTTGCTCATGACGGCTAATTGTACTTCTGAGCGTTGCTTTGTGATTCTTGTATGAATATGAACGGTAAATTCGCTCAGATTTGTAATTGCCAGTGATACAAAATAAATGTCATATTGTGACAATTTTCTTGTGATCCCAATATCAACGAGATTCTTGAATAAATCCATATTTGCACTCACTCATAAAATCAAAATGTATCCCCATTGTTATCATAAATTTATAAATGATAACTAATGTATTCCCACATAGGGATACCCCACTACAGTAGACAGTTCGTAACCTAACACATACTGCACCAGACGATGCAGAGCATAGTTAGTGTGAAATAGGAGAGTGCCTACCCGCGGTAGTGGTTACAAGTACAAATTTATGTTGAAATCTCCAGGCCGAGAAGGCTCCTATTGCCATATTTAGGCCCATATTCCATCGTATCGCCTCTCCCACACCATAGCCTTCTCCAACATTTAGTAACATGAGTTCCAGGTACCAAACTGTTTATATCAGCATTTCGTTATCTCTTTCATACTACAGCCCTCTCTGCTCAGTGATGCCATTTCTACGGATTTATCCGTAGACCTACGGATTTTTATAAAAAGTTATGATTTTCGGATTTTGTTAAAATATCTACGGATTTAGCTATTTTTTTCTATTTGTTGGTTTTTCCTTATATTGGTGTTTAGTTAAACTTTGAGCGTATACTGTTAATGAATTACAGAATTGTCAATAATTGTTAATCGTTTCCTTGGAACCGCTCGTGTGAACCAACGATTGAAATAAAGCTCATATTTTGTTTGATTATAGACTTTATAGATCTTAAAAGACAGTAATACAGAACTGTCGGCGCATTCTTTATGCACGGTGACACGCTCGTTGGCAAGGCTTACAAAACAGTGCCTTCCGAGAAGGATTAACCAACATCCGAGAGTCAAAGTGTTCGCAGTATTTAATATTTCCTGTTACTGAAGATATGCTAAATTTAATGTCAACAAAGAAAATAAATAATGTATATTCTCCTCCCCCCCCCCAAAAAAAAAGAGTAGGCACAGCAGCAGCAACGATCAAAGTGAAGACGTATAAAACATGTTCAGAGATATTTCTTACAGCGAGTCTCCGGATTTTTGTACCCTTCGGAAATTTTAGCGGCCATCTACGGATATTCAAAGCCTAGAGGCTGGCAGCGCTGTCTCTGCTGTTCAATAACGAGTGTCCTAGATACAAAATTGTTCACATCAGCGCCGTCACATCTCTCCCACACCACAATCCTCTCCACCATTCAGATTTTGACTCATTATGCGCCATATACAGTTCCAACGTTCTCTTTACCATCCTCCTGTCTTCCGATGACATTCAGACCAGTTCCTTTATGATGACTAGCTGCTCTCCTCTGCACCCTGTATTTGATGGTATATTACATCCCCATTTGCAAGAAATGGTATGACCGAGGTTTTGTAAGCCAAGTACTTCACTTCTCTGGTACACCCCCCCCCCCTCATCACCCTCTCCAATAAATGATTTTATTCCTAAGGTCTAAACGGATCTCTAGCACAAGTACCGAAGTGGATATAGTGAACAACGTGAGGCAGACAGTTCGTATACCGAAACAAAAAGAAAGGAGCACAGCGAAAAGAGAGATTGCATACTCCATGTAGAAACAGTGGTTACAAGTACGTATTGATGGTGAAGTACCGACCATATTTAGGCACATACCCACAGGAGAAGACGAAATACACACACACACACACACACACGTCCATGTGTACGGCGAGTTCCATACAACTAATAGTAATAATCATTACAGCGAAGAAGTGGACAGAACCGTCATGACCACTGATTAGCTGAGAAAAGTAGGGCAGAACTCTTACAAGACGCACTCATATGTCCATGCAGACGGCCAATTGAACACAGCTACTAATCACAGCAACGAAAAAGTGGGGCAGAACTGTCCAAGCTCATGACTGGCAGAAAAAAAAAACAGATCTTTCCTCACATATCATAAGACAGACGAGCTAGAGGGTGTGCAAAAGGAGACATGTTTTCACCATATACCCACATGATTACATGTACCATGAACATATGTGACCACTAAACTGACCTCTTGTGAACATGATGTACTAAAGCTTCTGAAAAACAAATCTGTATCAGCCTGCTAGGCGGGGTGGCGTGAGGGGACCCTATCCCCACCTCGAACACATATAACGTGTTGTAAGTCAGTATGCTGGCGCTCATAAACAGTCATAATTCCATTATACCGCCGCGTATAATGCATTATAAATGTTGTAAGACGATATTGCACAAATCCGGCGGTTTACGATATTATCTGTGGCTCATGTAAAAGTATAGGTTCTGTTAGTAGTCAGAGATTGTAGCTTCGTTGCCTAAGGTAGCTTCGACAATGGAACAAAGAAAAGAGGGAAGACCACGTAAGGGACCTTCTCCATACAACGAAGTGACGCCGAAAGGAGAGCGGTGGGGTGGGGTGGTCGCCATATTGGTAGTGTCAAGAAACACAAGGAAAGTATATGGAACGGAAGAATTTCTCCGTTTTTAATCATCGCATTACTAAAAATGAAGTCTTATGGGGTCACATTTATAAATACCCTAATTGATATAACCTTAAAACATTAGAATTTAAGAAAAACAAGCTGCCAAATAATTTTTGATAGGAATTTTGTATGCAGAAATAGAACTTTCTTTTCTCCTTACAGTATTAAAAAAAAAAAAAAAAAAAAAAAAAAAAAATTGGAAGGTCATATTGCAAATTTGAAATAATTAAATAAATCCCTAGTACTCTTAAGGATGGATAAAAAAATTTTATGTTCTAGACATTTAATTTTAAATGTATCTTCTTATGGGAACTTACTTGGTGCGAATCAGCGTAGTGGGTGAACAGTTTACGTTCTGGCCTCGCAGTCTTATATGAAATTTAAAAAATAGCCTATCAGAATGGTTAGGACTTTAAACAATTGAAACCTTCAAAAGAATTCACGGCTTACTCAGAAGATATTACACTGGTAGTGGATACCAATTTAATTCTATCATTACCATGGTGCTACAATCTGATAATGAATTCTTAAGACAAATCGAAAATACATATTGATAGTTCTCGAGATATACTGCCTCAATAGTGAGGTGGTTAGATCGAAATGCAGACTGAACCAAAAGAAGAGAACCAGGCGAGATATCAAAAAATATTCTTTACTGTCGATTAGTTTCGTTAAGTTACATAATCAGATTATGGCGCCACGGTAATGATAGAACTGGCCAGTGAAATTATCTTGCTACCATATTTAAAGAGTCACAAGCTTGTGTCACTAACAAGGTGCTCAATAAATTACTAATAACAAATAAATAATTTGTTCCATATGCTATAAAAAGAATATTCTGAGACAGGCTGCATTTCAACCTAATCACAATTTGACTTAATGTTGCCACTAAAAAGTCAAACGACGTAAATGCAACCAAACACTTTAAATTTATTGCGAATTACATTTCAGATAACAACAAAATGGACTTCATTACGATTCCTAGATCGCATATCACAAATTATCACAATTTATTTCATCATACACTTTCAATATAAATTAGGTACAACTGGACTAAAGCAAATAGAATAATGTATTCGTTTCATCACGATGTAAACTTGATCCACACGTGATAAAAATAAAATGGTTCTCTGCTTCAACAAATATTTGATAACACCGTCGTCCTATTGAGAGCTGTGAATAAACTTTTTTAACAGGCACTGTAAATCTATAATGACATCTATTATGTCTTGCAGACACCGCACTAAAAATACTTCAAGAACAATAATTTCAACGTGACTTATATATGGAATGTTATTCCAGGTTGTTTTTTACTTGTTCTGTTTGTGCAACCATAGCCAAAACAATCTGACATTATAAAACTCCTTGAAATATCCCAACATGAAATGTTCACAGCAGGAAGGTAATGAAAACACGACCAATGTTTTGAACTGACGAAGATGGCGGCCGTGAATGCGCAGTCGGTTCCGGAGTTTACGGGCTGCTTCGCAGTTTAAGCCTACCTCCATGGCTTCGACGGCAACGATGATGTTCTCTGGCATTTATTTCATAATTATTAATTTACTTATTTTCCTCTTTAAGTAGTTTCCTCTTCGCATACAGTATGGACACCTATGAGGTTTAAAAATGAAAAACCTAAATCTAAGGAACTGGGAGATGCGGTAATACAGCTATTATTTTTTACGAATTTGTGATGTATGCAACATCTGGTTGATATTGCATCGTTAGTGTTTTACACTATACCTCCCATGGAGGAAGGAATATATGGAGACGAAATAACGCCAAATCGGTGAAACCTCATATTAAAACCAGGGCCGGCGTTAGGGGGGGGGGGGGGGGTAAGCGGGTCAAAAGTACCCGGGCCCCGTCGGCTGAAGGGGGCCCGATCACCGACTTTAGGGGCCCTCAGGCCATGAAGCCAAGAATACGCCCATTGTCGCCTGGCCATTTGGTAGAGCTAAAAAAAAAAAAAAGGGTCGCCTATTTTGCCCCGGGCCCGAAATTCCTAGCTCCGGCCCTGATTAAAACTCGTCTACTACTGCGCATGCGCGGTGGCCACTGGCGGCCATAGGAGTCGCCCCAAAACATTGGGCTGTTTGCACTGTGTATGCTGCTGTGAAATTTTCATTTTCTAATATTCCAAAGTTTTTTATAATGCCAAGTTGTGTTGCATACGGTTGCACAAATAGACAAGATAGGAAACAACCTGGAATAACGTTTCGTAACTAAATCACAGTGTAATTATTGTTCTTGAAGTGTTTGATAGATAACTGCAAGATTAGAGCCTACCACTATAAATTTATTCATTGCTCTCAATAGGATGATATCGTTCTCAAATGTTTGTTGGTGTAGTGTAGACAATCAGCATATGTTACTACTTTGCACCTAAAAGGCTAGCCTTATTGTAAACAAGTACTGAAAGTCTAATTTAAGCGGGTCAAGTTCACATCGCGATAAAGTGAATGTGCATACTTTAGTCCAGTTTCAGTTTACACTGAAAGTATACGATGAATTTAATTTTGATAATTTGCGCTGTGTGAACTACTAAACTTGATGAATCAAACGCTGCTGTTAACCCGAAATGTGGTTCGCGATGTCTTTGATGTATTTAGATCCACATAGTTTGATTTTGTAGCGGCTATATTGATGGAAATGTGGATATGTTGAAATGTGGAGTGTACTAGAAGGGTACAAACAATTTATTTATTATTAGTTGTTACTAATTTCATGAGCACTATGTTAGTGACACAATGTGTATCGCGATGTAAACCACTCCCATTTAAGCTTCTGACTTTTGATGTATGGTAAGAAGATAAATCCACTGATGTTGCTAGCAAAGTTACATAGGCCACTAACAGTACAATATCTTCTGAGTAAGCTAAAAAGCTATGAGGTCTTTTGAAAGGGTTCATTTTTTTTGAGACTGCATATCTCGAGAACTAAGCGAGATATCGAAAATATATATTCTTCACTTTCGAGTTATCTTGTCGTGTTTTAAACGAATCTATCATCAAATTTGACCTTGGGGAAATTTTTCTTCTGAATTTCAACCCGAAACTCCTCTTTCTTGAGACAGTATATCTCGAGAACTAAGCACGATACCAAAAAATTTAATTATTCATTTTTGATCTGTCTCGTAGAGTTACATAATAATCCATCATCAAATTGCGGTTCTACGGTTGTCTTATGATTCCCTTGAGGTTTTTGTGCTTATTCCCCGTGTTTCTACGGCCAAGCCACCTCACTTCTCTCCACCCGGTTTCACTCCAGTGCTTCGTGAAGGTCCCTTGCGTCGTCTCCATATATTCCTTCCTCCATGATACCTCCAGAATTTCATTTACTGTTCCTGCCTTATGTAATGGTGAAAACCCCATCGAAATATTCGCAGTAGATTTTTCAACTTTTTTGGAACAGAAATACACGATTATATTTATATAAGATGATTATTTTATTCTGTTCTGTTATATAATATATTTGCAGCAAAATTTATTATTTTTCTGTCTCAGTTTCTTAAGAACCTCTGGTATAGACTATCACTCAGATTTCCAAAATATTTAGGATCCCGATCAGAGGTCTCTAAACTTTTTATTGTAGTGCCAAACTGATTCTTCCACTAAGTCCCATATTGTCATAAATATTTAGGATTCCGATCAGGAGTCTCTAAACTTTTTATTCTAGTGCTAAACTGATTCTTCCACTAAGTCCCATGAGTCAAGACCTAGTTAGGTCATCATACCAATAGACCGTTCGCAATTACGTTTGGTACTTACGGCTACTGTCAAGGACATTTCATTGCGACGGAGATAGTCGATGCGTGTGCTGTCCGCTACGTTCTTTAACGACTACCTACGAAGTTACGATCATGCTGAATGTACTAACATATTGCAGAGAGAAGTGCAGGAAGTGGCATAACTACAGTAGTACAGCGCCATCATATGGAGAGCATCAGAATTACGCAAAAAGGCAATTTTTCTTCGTTAGTGGAAGTTTACAACGCCATCTTGTATGGCTAGAGCAGAGCTAGAGCATATTTTGGGAAAGTTATGCTGCGTAATCGCTTCGATTCGAGTACTTTCGAGAGTTGTTGTATATGTTCCACGCACTAAGGACGTATGGTACAAATAAGGGAGACAACCAAGAATTGGACGGTTTCAAAGTTTGAATTCAGTGCGACAGGTGTGATCCGAAAAGCAAAATTTAGTGCGATAATATGTTTTGTGACTATAGCTTCTTAGTGAATATACAATGTTTAATAGTGAATATTTAAATTATTTATAAGTGTCTTGAAGATAAATCCATTGAATTTGGTCCTTATTGGTATTAATTGGCATTATTTTGATTCGAAGGCCGGGCAAAGTGGCCGGCCTAAAGTTTGGTGATGTTTTAAACTAACTCACAATATTCCAAAATGCATCAAAATAATTTATTACAAAGTTCAACTATCCTAGTACATACCAGAATTTTTTAGTTACCTTCGCATATTTTTTAGTACCTAAAATAAACAATTTTTCAAAAAGTATCCAACTGGCCACTTTGTCCGACATCGGGCTTCGCAAGGTAACAGAAGGCATTATGATGAACTATTTATTATTTTTCCCGCGCGATGATATCATCCCTTCGCCCCAAAAATCTCCATGGCCGCTTTGCCTGGCTCTCCCCTACTGTTTAGTGGATGTGTATAAATATGGAAGAGAAACGAAAGACGGATAGTGAGTGCGGTAGAATAAAAGAGCAATGTTGTTATCAATATTTCGTAATTGGGTCAAGTAATAAGTATAATTTGCAATGAAACAATATCATTTCTCAAAGAACTCAATATAAATCCTCATTAAGAAACTCAACATTCTCAGACATACTCCAGTTTTATAGGAAGCCTATGGTTAGAAAAATATTAATAAATGAAATCTCATTCATTGCTGTTATTAAAAAAAGAAATGCTAAACAAGAACCAGCAACTCGTGCTAGTTTCCGCGTTGCTCATTCATTAGCAAAACATGGGAAACCATTTACTGGCGACGAATTAATTAAATAATGAATGATTGCAACAACAAAATAAACGTGTCCAGAAAAAGTTAATTTATTCAAAAACTTCAGTTTGTTTGCACACTTTATGGCTCGAAGCATTACCGGATGAGCCACGTAGCAGGAGTTAGCAAATGCTACGGGCCCCGTGCCTAGGAGTCTCTGGAACCTCCCCGTCAGGCCAGATGGGCGTATTATTATTATTATTTTGCTTTGGCTCTACAATTAATTCCAACGGACGGCAGTAACCAAGGTCCCTTTCTTCACATTTGCTACGGGCCGCGCGCTGATATTGCAGAAAATATATCAACTCACTTGGCGCTGGATGAGTCAATAGTTGCTGCCACTTCTGCTCGGGTGCTACTTTTTATTTTAGGGATAAATAAAATTTATGAAATGTATGAAGATCTTCTTCATAATACCATTCTCTGCATTGCGACTGGAGAGAATGTTTCTTAAAATTCTAAAACTTCTATTCAGAAAAACGATCGTCATTGGAAATACTTGAAGTCTATCACTGATGGTAACAAAACATTTGTGGCAAAAATAAAGGTGTCGTTACTCTCGTATGTGAGATCGTAAATAATGTCGGTGGCTCAAAACCATTTATCATAAATTGAATCATTCTTCAACAGTCTTTGTCCGGAATATGCTTGAATATGTCAGAAGTTTTAATGTCAACTATTTATTATATCAGATCGTATGCGCTCACTTATCATTAATTCCGCGAGTTTATTGAAGAAATTGAAGAAAACAACTTACACTTACCATATTACACTGTACTTCTCTGTGGAAAAGTTCTGAGTCAGGAAAACCGCGTCAGAACTTCTGATTGGCGGTGCCCGCGGGCCGATATTAATCAGCGGGCGTAGTTTGGAAACCTGTGTTCGTTACTGAAGCGCATATAAATGTACTTAAATCAGTCCTAGTCATTAATGTTCAATCGATCCCGGGCAGATTACAAGGGGAGAACCAGTTTCCGCCTGATTTATACACTCATACAAAAATTGTTTTGTCTGAATGTTAATTGAACAAAAAACTTTTCGCGGATTTCAATACATCATAAACATTTAGTCAGCAAAATGTACTCCATTTCCGGCAGATATCGCAATTGAAGATTTGGGTGCTTTAAAAATAAATTTTGAATACCTTTTTCCGATTTTGAAGCAATTGCAAACGATATTAAGATTTTTCAAAATTCTTTTAACTTCTGTATGGAAACACCTACCCAGAACTTCAGATGAAACTGACTGATTTTCAATAAAAATCTTTATAATCATCATTGCTGAAATTTTAAAAGGATCTGGCACAATCATCATTGCTGAAATTTTAAAACAATCTAGCACACACACTATTTGGTCAGTTGCATAAATTTTTTTTTGTGGCTTTTTTCGCTTTCAGCACTAATTATCTCTGAAATGAAATATACAAAATTATTTACAAATCCAAATTAACTGAGGAGCATGTGAAGTCACCGCTGATAATTTCCATTAGTAAACTTGGAAAGTTAGAATTACATAAGTCTCATTCATCATAGTTATAAAGCTTAATTTCATCGTGTGAATTACCAATGCAAGTCACATACTGTAAGTTTTTAGGATAAATCTTATATGGCTGATTCCAATTAAGTGTTCAGTTTCATTATGTATGTCAGTTATTGTGTTTATTAATTAACCATTAAATAATAACATCTGATTATTATTATTTTGTACGATATACTTATATTGTAAATTTTATTATCTACTCAAAATAAAATATGGTGGGCTACAATGGAGTTCGTAATAGCCTTCAGTGACAGCCATGTCATCAAATTTTATTTCTAGAACTCTGTATAGCAAGATGGGAGTTAATTAATTGTGGATTTGTATACGTTTCATGTGATAATTATGAATGTTTGTATATTCGTCATATTAAAGAGTATTGTTTTATGGAAAGAAACTGTGTAAATGATGTGTAATGTGATCAAAAACAGTAGTATGTACTATACATTAATTAAAAGTTTGTAATTGTAAGTGTTGATGTGAACCACGATGTTTGGAGGACAACTCTCAACTGTTTGGACTGGTTAATGCTGATACTTTTGTGTGTAAATTCCTCTAAGTATCTTTATTCTGCACATTAAGATGTTTTCCAATGATTCTGAGTGATTTTGAACAACCAGCAATTCTTTTTGTATGTAGGGCCTATTTGATTGCTAACGTATTTTTAACGCTCGAGAAACGTTTGTCGACATTCTTTGTAACCTTCTGGATGTTTCTGAATCTCCTATTTAAGCCCGCGGCAATGGCGAGCAGAATTAGTCTCAGAATTTTTGTTGTGGTTTGTCAATCAGTCGTTTGTGATTTTAATCACTGTCTTTGTGCTTCAGTATCTTTGGAGGAGTCTCGTGCCTTAGCCGAGTGTAATGTTAAGTGCGTGGGAGACCGTTCTTCACTCGACAGCTTTCAATTTCTGTTCAATATGTAAGACTTTTTGTGAAGTTTTACTAAAGTTTTTTTTATAAAGGCTTCCCAGTCATTCTGAAGAGCAAAGTTCCCTGCTCTAACCTACGAGATGAGGTTACAGCCGTTTTCAACATACCAAACACAAGCGTTGCTCTTGTTTGTGTAAAATCGTGTTACAAACTTGTAAAGCAAAACGTTATCTACATATAAAATTTCATACAAATATCTAGAACAGTTTCGGAGATCGTCCGGTTGCCACTTCACAAATTGCTTTTAAAGAAAATGCTATTCTTCTTCTCCTTTCGTTTCACTATCTTTGGGGTACGATGAATCAGTCACTTCTTTGCATGTTGTTCCTTCCTTTGCGACCAGTATTTCTTCATTTTCTGGGACCTTCTTCTTCTATCCTCTTCCAAGTTGATGGGCTTCGATTTTATTTTTGATTTTTCTTGGATCCTAATCCTACCATCTTTAAATCTTATCTGCACTGTTCTATCAAGTAATGACTTTCCCTTAATTTTTAATTCGCTTAGGTCTTTCCCAATTTCTGTGAACCAATTATGCTTCGTTATGCGGTTATGGAAGAAATCAAAAATTTGTTTGGTTAGTCTACCAGAGTTCATTCTGAGAAGATATCCGTAGAAATATAGTCTATTTTTGCACATAGTATCTGAGAGTTTTTCAATTTTTTTGTAGAGAGTTTCCTACTTGATACATACTATTGAAATTTTCTTCCAATGATTTTTCTTAAAAAAATTATTTCTTATAGTTCTAGCTGTTCTATCTGCCCTACGCGATTCATTGTTAGAGTTTCTGCTGCATACAATGCTTCCAGCTTTACCACTGTTTTGAACTCCCACGAAAGGGATTTCTTGTTTTATATCTCTCTTGTCAATTGGAAGGCCAATTCAAGTTTATTTTTTCTGCATTCTATTGCCTTGTGTTCTGTTACATTATTACGTTAAATAGAAATCTGAATGAAAATTAAGGATTAGCTAATGGTACAAGATTAGTGCTAATTCACTTAGACGAGTACATCATCAGTGCTAACATTCACTCTGATAAAACTATGCTCATATCTTGATTTAACCTCACACCTTCTGAACCAACTGTGCCTTTCCAAATAATAAAAAAACAATTCCCATAGAAGTAACCATAAATAAAGCGCTGGATCGTATTTACAACTGCTTTCTTTTTATATTTTATTTTTTAAAAAAGGAAGCACACAGTCAAAACGCTACTATGATCTCATTATAAGTTCCAATTTATGTAAAGTTTGAATAGTAAAGAAGTTTGAAAAAAAATCACGTCTGACAAAGCCAATATCTATTTTTTTAAATATCTACTTTTTAAATGCTTTACAATTAAACATGTAGCATTTAATTATGATTTTAACCATAAAAGTGGTACATATTAGTGCTACTCAAAATAAAATTGTTTTCATTAATAAATAAATATACTTGTATTTACTTATTTCCACATTATTATATTAATAGAAATAGAAAGTGTTAATGGAGAATTTTAAGGCTGCCATAAAAGGTCCACTGTTTTCTGACTGGAAGTTAATCAGATGTGGAGTACCTCAGGGTTCTATATTGGGGCAACTATTGTTTTTAATTTATATAAATGATCTACCTTGTGTTTCATCTAAAAACTCAAAATTGTTCAATTTGCAGATAACACAAACATAGGAATTAAAAACACTCCAGATTTATCTACAGAATACACTTCAAATTATGTCTTTGAACTGTTTAATAAATGGTTTACAGCTAATGGCTTTAAACTTTGATAAAACTCAGTATATGCAATTCAGTAGATCACACAGATTCACTCCAGATATAGACATAAATTTGCAGGCCAGTCCATTCAAGAGGAAGAATGCGTGAAATTCCTAGGTTTTCATATTGATTGTAATTTTAATTGGAAGGTATATGTATCTGATTTACTAAAGTGATTGGGTGCAGCCACATTTGCAATTCGTACAATTTCAGCTATAGGTGATCTCCGTATGAGGCATGAGTTTATTTTGCTTGTTTTCACTCCTTATTGTCATATGGAATAATATTCTGGGGCAATTCTACCCATAGAGACAAAATGTTCAGGGCCCAAAAGTGTCTAATAAGAATTATGTGTGGGGTTAGCAATAGAACTTCATGTAGAGAGCTGTTCACGAAGTTAGGGATTTTAACTTTAGCGTCTGAGTATATATACACATTAATTTCCTTTGTAGTCACAAATTATACTTTGAAACAAATATTAAAATACACAATTATGGCACTAGAAGTAAAAATGATCTTCACAAGGATTACAAGTCATTCTCATTTGTTCAAAAAGGGGTCCGATATTCAGGGATACATATCTTCAATAAACTCTTAACACATATCAAATGTCTAGCAGATGATAAGAATAAATTCAGGAAAAAATGGAAAGAATTTTTAATTGACAACTCCTTCTACTCTGTCGAAGAATTTATTTCTAAGGTATCTAAAAAATAACTGTCAGTAGCTTGTGTAAATGTAGATTACATAATTAATTTACCATGTATGCTATGACTGTACATCTCCTGGTGTATGTATTTATTTTGTTATGCAATTGTTTACAGTACCATGTATGCTGTGACTGTACATCTTGTGGTGTATTTATTATTTTGTTATGGAATTTTTTAATGTTCCATGTATTCTATGACTGTACATCTTCTGGTGTACATATTATTTTGTTATGGAATTGTTTAATGTACCATGTATGCTATGACTGTACATCTACTGGTGTACTTATTATTTTGTTATGCAACTGTTTATCTGTAAATTGACAACTTTCCACATCCCACAGAGCCAGGCTCTTATATTGGGATCAATGGAAAATGAATGTATTGTAATGTATTGCATCATTCGGTGACTGATTACTATACTATTCGCACCTGAAACTTCTACGACATGGCGTTAGAGCCGTTTCCGAGATACCATATACAAAAATTGTTCGTTTTTCTGTAAAATCGCGTTTTTGCAGGAAAAATTCCTATCTAGATAAACTTAGAAAGAAAAACGTTATCTAAATATGAAATCTCATCCAAATCGTTAGAGCCGTTTCTGAGATACCAAATATGTATACATATGTAAGAATTGCTCATTTAACGATATAAGAAATGGAGCTCACCGAGAAATAAATATGGCGTGAAAAGTGATTCCTCGGTGTTGTCATTTCATGGAACTATTTAATCCATTCAAAGCAGTAGTTATTTAATCTCTGGCAACCAACGACAGTGAACTGTGAATTAATCAGAGGCGTGACAAGGTGTTCGTGGACCTATGTTAGTCCGCAGGGTATAGTTTGGAAAGCTGTGGTCTAGATTGAAACCCATGTAAATGTATTTAAATCAGCTCGTAAATTGCAGAAATTATTACTCGATCGATCCCTGATTTCGGCTGTTTCAGACTGATATCTGATGTACATCAGATCACTGTAGTACCACACTTTGGGTTTTAATTTAAACTAATTTAACTGTGATGGCACGCTTGTTCTGGTGGCAATTTCCCTGTACATACATTTTCTCCCTTTCCTTTTCATGCCTACATTTGCCCTCTTCTAATTTCAACTTTACATTCTTTTAGCGTTTTTGGAATTATTCCAATTCTTGAAGTCCTTACCTACGAAAGTAAATCTTTCCCATACCATTATGACCGAGTGCCAGTTTCCATGCACCTCTTCTAATTCTTCCACCAATATCTCTCCACGCTTCATCAGCAATATACGCCTTGTACACTCCCATGACTCTCTTCCTCCTTCTCCTGTCTTCTTGTGAATTCCATTTCAGCTCATTTATCATATCAGTAACTAGTAGTGTTCTGCAGTAATTTCCAGAGACAAATCTAGCAGCACTTCTTTGCACTTTCCAGCTCCTGTACTTGATACCTAAAATGTGGGTCCCATATTACACTACCATATTCAAGTAATAGTCTGAACAAAGTTTTGTAGCCGAATTCCCTTATCTCTCTGGTACATCGCCTCTGGCATATCATCCACACATGCACCTAACCACGTCTTTCTTTGAATACCCCTGCAGCTTTTGTTGAAATTAATTGCTAGTATATTAAATTTTGATTTCGGTTTTTCTGTAGTGAAATTAGGTTTATTCTGCTTTAAAGGGTTCACGATTTTTGTAGTATGATGGCTTGTCACCAGGTCAATACGACCATACAATTTATTTTAGATCAATTTTTATTAGTAATAGTAGTAATAATTGTTGCAATAAAATAACAAAAATCTATTTATGTTCCACAAATACTTCATTGAATTTTTAAAACAATAAAAATATTCTGTTTGTTAGTAGTATTTTCAGTTTAATGTATCGGTATATATAATAATAAGGATTTGTCTCCCTGGTTTTGGCTATTTTCATAGCCCTAGTTTTCTTACATTTCTTTGAAAGATTTGAATTTTGTTTAGCCGGCATCTCTTATAATTACTAATTTCAAGTCTCGCGTATAAAAATTAATACAGTTTTAATTAGTGGAAGGTCAAAACGTCAAAATATTAGCAATACATTGATGGAATCGACTAAATATCAACAACAACAAAATACTATCATCCAAACAGCAAATAAATACTTAAGTGGCCCAAGGACGTTCATTTCCGTCAAAAAATTGCGATACTAAAAATGAATATTTTGATTTGCACTGAAAGTCTGAAAAAAAGAGAACTTAATTTACTGTTTGAATATTGATTTTGTTTTGACGATATATTGGCTTCATCAATTAATTTTGCTTTAAAACAGAAATTTACGTATTATAGTAGTACTTGATTCTTTTATTCATAATGATCAGTGGTAATATTGGTTTCTCTGTCTGTGGAAACAGTTAAATTGCCTGTAGAGTGTATACCAGTTTCCTATAGTTCGTTCGTTTCGATCCATTAATTCTGCACTAAAATATAAATTTCAATTAATACATTCATTCTTTATAATTGTTTTCTCAATCTGCCAACAGAATTGAATGTCTACCCGCAAATTACCACTCCGCTTGTCTGCCACTCCACTATCTGAACAAAAAATGTATAACTTTCAAACACATACTTCAGGCGACGCCGCGTGTTCTGCTAAATCATCTAAGCTTATTATAAATCTTTTGATACAATATCGGTACAAAGCAATACACGACGTCACTAAAATGGCGCTAATGAAATAACTAATAATGTTTCAGTTATTCTGGCCCAGGCTGCACAATTATTCTAATATTACAGCTAAAAAATCAATGCTTCTTCAATCGCTGACGTTATAAATGGCAAAATAAACATGACTCACTTCAGATCGCGATAGTAAATGAAGCCGAATAATGACGCCGGCAAAGTGGCGCAGTAAATTAAATACTGAATACATCTGAAACTACATTCAGCCGCATCAACTTTGTCGTCAGAATGATAACTGTTATTGAAGTAACGTAATTAAAAAATTTGTACTAAAATCATGGTAACTTACAGTGTTCAATGGTAAGTCCATAATTATCTGCAACTCTTAAGCCTCGTATCCACTTGAGCACACTCAGACGAATGTGCCGCTCATTCATTTGAGCGCGCTCATTCGAGCGTGCTCAAGGAAAAGGAAATTTTGGTCGAACGAGCCTCGTGCCAGTGCTCAGAAAACGCTCGGCTATTGACGTGTCGTCACGCGTAGCTGCGGCCTTCATTATTATCCACACGATGTCAAAACAGAGTAGAAAATTACCAAGTTGATGGATTAGAGAAAGTCATTGTCAGCGAAGAAATTATCTTAATAATTTAATTCGTGAATTGACTTTAGAAGAAGACAATGTGCTATTTCAAAACTTTACGAGATCGATTTCGAACATTTGCTGTCATTAGTTGGACCTCATTAAAATGCACGATACGCCTATGCGTGAGGCGATCCCACCAGAAGATAAAATTAATAATAACTTAAGATTCCTAGCCTCAGGAAGTCCCTACACAAGCCTGCAGTATATGTTCAAGGTATTTAAACAAAGCATCATCCGTTTAGTACGGGTAGTCTGTGATGGCACTATTGAGTCACTCCAAAATTATACGAAGGCTGGTACCGATTTTTAATTTGTGTTTACAAACATAGATTTAAAGGTTATTTTTATGTTGTTTTTTTTAATTGTGGCATTGATTTCAAGTTTTTAATAAAAATTGGTAAAACGATTATATTGCCTGGCACAAAATCAGTATGATTTTAGGCACTTAGGATCTGAATTTCGTAACCCCAAATTCAATTAAAATCCGTTCATCTGTGAGAAATAGTATTAAAAAAAACTTACCACTTCCCGTTATAGAAGTTCTCTTCTGTTTTGATCGTTCTCACCTGACTGACCCTAGCTGGCTTGTTATTTTTTTCTTTACATCAATACTAAAGTTTAATATCTCGCTGATTTCACGCCATGCACCTTATTTTTTAGTTCCTTTATAATACTGGAACTATCCCATAACACCGTCTTTGATTCATACGCATCAATTAGAGTTAAGCAAGTTTCATTGTCCCACGTGCTCGCGCTCATTGTAGAAACCGCCAAATACCGTCCACACTGAGCGCAGAACAAACACTGGCTCGCCTTTGAGTATTCCAAAATACCGACAACCGATCGGCTCGCCCCGAGCGCGCTCGCTGTCGTTCGTTGCGAGCGTGCTCAGGCGTCCACACTTGAGCCGCTCGCTTCACTGAGCGGCTCATTCGCCTGAACGTGCTCAAGTGGATACGAGACCTAAGACAACTTTCGTTAATATTGCTGGTCAAGTTAACATCTCGATACTGCTCGTGATTTAGTAAGGTGTATAATTGCATTCAATATGTTGTGGTGTGTTCGTATAGTTTGACTTTGTAGCGGCAATATTAACAGAGATAGCGGTTTGGTTGAAATGATGCCTGGACCAGATTGATATTTGTTACAGCATAAGGCAGAAGGAACTTAGTTATTATCAGTAATAAGTAAGCAGCTTTCATATGCTCCGTGTAAATTGTGTATTGTGTTGTAAACGACTTCCACTGTCACTTCATGAAACAATAAGTTTCAACATTAGCCCATTGAATATATTCGTTTTAAGTGTAGCATTCGATAGTTTTGTTTTTTTGGAATATTGAACAGTAAAAAGCAGTTTCGTGAATCATAGTCTCTATTATTTGTACAAAAATTTTAAACAAAAAAATAAAGGGTTAGTTAAGTTTTAAATTTCGGCAAAAATAATTTGTAATACAGAGACTGTAGGTTCAAGTTTACGTCGCGATACACGTCAATAACTTAAAATAAAATTATTGTATGACTGCACCTGTGATTGAGGCTTTGACTTTGTGGCGACAATATTAACGGAGATTGTGGTTAGATTAAAACTCTGCCTGGACCAGAATGAAAACAAAACCTTCTTGTCACAGCAAAAGGCAAGAGGACTTTTGTTACCAGTTATTTAAGAAACTTTAATAAGCACTACGTCACGGTGTGACGTGATGTATCGCGACGTAAACTACTGCCAGACTGTATAGTGACGAAAAAGAAACACGAAACAAATTAAACCGAGATAGAACTACGACATTTTGCACTTTTAGTGAACCGACTTTCGTGCTGGTATACTCATAGCATTTTACGTTTTTTTTTTTTTTCAATTATGGTGTATTATTTGATATGTCATACTATTTTATGTACGCAAATTAAAACATCTCCTTGTGAACTTGACAACAATACCTACCTTTTTTTTTTAAGTAAAGGGTAAGTATAGATTTATTTGTCAAGTGCGTTGGTTTTATGGCTTTTAAACTAAACACAAACTTGCATATGTAAGAAGGTTTTTGCTTTTGTTTCTGAAAAGTAGTGTTTGCGATACGTAAAAAGCAAAGAGTAAACGTTGCATGGATATCTACGATGTAGGAAACTCTTTGTTGTTTCAGAAGTACATCCAAACACACATCTGAACTTTCTCGTTTTCTCATTTATAAATATATAGGTTGCCGGGAGCATTTATGTATCCATTGCTGTCGTCACTCATATTAAAAATATTTTAGTGTTAGTGAATTTGTTTTTAAACGAGTAACTTGAATCGTTATTTTACATTGTTTTCTAGCGACATGGTTTTTCCCCCCCAACGATTTGAACCTCTGCAGGAGATAAAAGTATTTAGAATCTTACCAAAAATCTCCATTCATGTATTTTTATCGACATATTTCTAATCGTGGAACATTTTGGTTACAAGTACATTAATTTTTTGAGGACATTATATTTTGATTAACTCTGCACAATACAATACATTCATTTTCCATTGATCCCATTATAAGAGACTGGCTCTGTGGGATATGGAAAGTTGTTAATTTACAGAAAAACAATTTCATAACAATATAATACATACACCAGAAGATGTACAGTCATATCATACGTGGTATATTAATTAAGTCAACTACATTTACACAAACTACTGGCATTTTATTTTGTAGATACCTTAGAAATAAATTCTTCGACAGAGAAGGAGTTGTCAATTAAAAATTGTTTCCATTTTTTCCTGCATTTATTCTTATCATCTGCTAAACATTTAATGTTTGTTGGGAGCTTATTGAAGAAATGTATCCCTGAATATCGGACCCCCTTTTCAACAAATGACAAAGACTTGTAATCCTTGTATATATTATTTATACTTCTAGTGCCATAGGTGTGTATTTTACAATTTGTTTCAAAGAAAGTATTATTTGTGACTACAAAAAACGTTAATGTGTATATATACTCAGCCATCAATGTTAAAATCCCCAACTTCTTGAATAGCTCTCTACATGAAGATCTATTGCTAACCCCACACATAATTCTTATTACTCACATTTGGGCTCTTAGCACTTTGTCTCTATAGGTAGAATTTCCCCAGAATATTATTCTGTATGACATTAAGGAGTGAAAATATGCAAAATAAACTAGCTGCCTCATACGGAGATCACCTATAGCTGAAATTGTACGAATTGCAAATGTGGCTGCACCCAATCGCTTTATTAAATCAGATACATATACCTTCCAATTTAAATTACAATCAATATGAAAACCTAGCAATTTCATGCATTCTACCTCTTGAATGGACTGGCCTGCAAATTTATGTCTATATCTGAAGTTAATCTATGTGATGTACTGAATTGCATATACTGAGTTTTTGAAAGTTTAAAGACAAGCCATTAGCTGTAAACCATTTGTTAATAAGGTCAAAGACATAATTTCAAGTGTATTTTGTAGATAAATCTGCAGTGTTTTAAATTCCTATGCTTGTGTCATCTGCAAATTGAACAAATTTTGAGTTTTTAGATGCAACAGAGGGTAAATCATTTATATTATTATAAACAGTAGTGACACCAATATAGAAGCCTGAGGCAATTCACATCTGATTAATTCCACTCAGAAAACAGTGGACCTCTTAAGGCACCTTAAAATTCTCTATTGACACTTTCTGCTTTCTATTCAGAAGGTAAGAACTAAGCCATTTATTAATAATACCATGTATACCATAATACTTTAATTTCTGTATCAGAATTCCAACAGGAATGAATTTATCATTTATTCCTTCTAAAATATTGGCTGTGAATGCAAATATAGCTTGTTCTGTTGAGTGACCCTTTTGGAAACCAAATTGTGATTTAGTTAGAATTTTATTATTTTTAAGGTGTTCATAAACTATATTGTACATTGCTTTCTCAAAAACTTTGCAGAAGGCTGTCAGTAATGAAATAGGGCGGTAATTTGATACAGAAGACTTATCTCCCTTATTATAGAATTGTTTAACTACAGCACACTTAAGCCTTTCTGGAAAGGTACCCTTCTAGTAAAGATATATTAAACAGATAACTTTGAATATTGCTTAATTTTGTGAAGCACAGTATAATTAATCCACTGGAAACCCCATCATAACCACTTGAGTATACCAGATAATTTTTCTTATTTCTTTTGGAGTAGCTAAATTTTTCTTGGAAGCTGGTTCTCTCAAAATCCATACTTCGTGTCACTGAGCTATCTGCAGACATTTTATCAGCACAAATAAAAAATGTTTATTAAATTAATCAGCTATTGAAAAATTAGATTCCACAGAATTTTCTTTGATAAAAATGTCATTACTGTTTTCATTATATTTTCCTATTTCTTTTTTTACAATATCCCATATTGTCTTAATTTTATTTTCAGAATTATGAATTTTCTGTTTGTAGTGCATACTTTTAGATTCTTTATTAACCTTTTTCAGTATTTTGCAGTACTGTTTGTAATGTGTTTTAATATTAGTATTCCGGCTGATCCTAGAGGATAACTTCCTTTTACAAATGCATGATGTTCTAATGCCCACAGTTATGCATTGTTTTTGTTATTTTCGAGAAGCACGACACTTTTTTAATGGGAAGCAACTTTCAAGGTACCGTAATTTAATACAATGCTACTAAAAATGTTGTATTTTTAATTCATAACGTGTGGACTGTAAACATGTTCCCAGTTAGTGGTGTTGAGGTACTTTCTAAAACAAGTAACTGAGTCCTCATTTATTATACGCTGAAGTTTAAAAATATTACTCTTGGAACTTATTTCTATTGAAGTGTTAATCTATATATGAGAAAACGAGAAAGTTCGGATGTGTGTTTAGATGTACTTCTGGAATCTATAACGCTTTAATAAATAAACATATTTAAATGAAATTTGGCATGCAGTCAGTTAATTGCGTGCGAAGTGACATAGGATAGATTTTATCCCGCAAAAACGCATAGTTCTTTTAGAAATTGCCATTAATATCAATTTGGAAACAACAAAGAGTTTCCTATTTCGTAGATAGCGGTGCCACGTTTACTCTTTGCTTTTTACGTAAATCGCAAACACTACTTTTCAGAAACAAAAGCAAAAACCCACTTACATATGCAAGTTTGTGTTTAGTTTAAAAGCCATAAAACCGACGCACTTAACAAATAATATTTTGGAAGCAGGAAATATAAAACTGTACTTAACCTTAAATTTAAAAAAAAGGTAGGTACTGTTGTCAAGTTCGCAAAGAGATGTTTTCATTTGCGTAAATAAAATAGTATAACATATCAAATAATACACCTTAATTGAAAAAAAAAACGTATAATGCTATGAGTATACTATCACGAAAGTCGGTTCACTAAAAGGGCAAAATGTCGTAGTTCTATCTCGGTTTAATTTATTTCCTGTTTCTTTTTTGGGGAGTAGTTTACGTCGCGATACATCACGTCACACCGTGACGTAGTGCTTATTAAAGTTTCTTAAATAACTGATAACAAAATTCCTCTTACCTTTTGCTGTGACAAGAGGGTTTTATTTTCATTCTGGTCCAGGCAGAATTTCAATCTAACCACAATCTACGTTAATATTGTCGCTACAAAATCAAAGCCTCAATCACAATAATTTTATCTTAAGTTATTGATGTGTATTGCGACGTAAACTTGAACCTACAGTCTCTGTATTACAAATTATTTTTGCCGAAATTTAAAACTTAACTAACCCTTTTTATTTTTTGTTCAGAATTTTTGTACAAATAATAGAGACTATGATTCACGAAACTGCTTTTTACTTACTGTTCAATATTCTGAAAATATCTATCGAATGCTACACTTAAAACGAATATATTCAATGGGCTAATTTAGAAACTTATTGTTTCATGAAGTAACAGTGGAAGTCGTTTACAACACAATACACAATTTACAAGGATCATATGAAAGCGGCTTACTTATTGCTAATAATAACTAAGTTCCTTCTGCCTTATGCTGTAACAAAAATCAATCTGATCTAGTCATCATTTCAACCAAACCACTACCTCTGTTAATATTGCCGCTACAAAGTCGAACTATAATGAATGCAATTATACACCTAATACTAAATCACGAGCAGTAACAGTCACTTTATCGAGATGTTAACTTGACCAGCAATATTAACGAAAATTGTCTTAGAGTTGTAGAGAATTATGGGATTTTCGTTGTCCTCTGTAAGTTACAAGCATTGTAGTATAATTTTTTTAAATTACGTTACTCCAATAACTGTCATGATGCTGATGACATAGTTCATGCCGATGAATGTAGTTTCAGATGAATTCAGTATTTAATTTACACATTTCCAACGTCATTATTTGTGTTCATTTAGTATCGCGATCTGAAATAATGAGTCAAGTTTATTTCGCCATTCATAACGTCACTAACATGCAATAGGCCATATAGTGAATGTATTAATGCGCAACTGATGGAAGCTTTGATTTTCTAGTGGTAATATTGGCTGAGTTTGTGACTTGGCTGAAATGCAGCCTGGGCCAGAATGAAACATTATTAGTTATTTAAAGAGCACTATTTTAGTGATGTCATGTGTTGCTTTGTTCCGATATTGTATCAAAAGATTTATAATAATCGTGGATGATTTAGCAGAACACGTGGCGTTGACCGATTTTTGAAATTTATAAATGTTTTATTCAGATAGTGGAGTGATAGACAAGTGGAGTGGTAATTTGCCGGCAGACATTCAATTCTGTTGGCAGATAGAGAAACCAATTATGAAGAAAGAATCAATTACTATTTTAACACTGAAATTTATATTTTAGCGCAAAATTACTGGCACCAAACGAATGACCTATAGTAAACTGGTCTACAGGCAATTCAACTGTTTCCACAGATAGAGAAGCCATTACCACAATACCACTGATAATTATGGATAAAAGGATCAATTACTACTATACGTACTACTATAATATCTAAATTTCTGTTGATGGAACCAATATATCCTCAAAACAAAATCAATATTCAAAGAGTTAAGTTCTATTTTTTTCAGATATTCAATGCAAGTAAAAATATTTCTTATTAGTATTGCAATTTGTTTAAAGGAAATGAACCTTCTTGGGCCACTTATGTATTTATTTGCTGTTTGGATGTTAGTATATTTTGTTGTTGATATTTAGTCGATTCCATCAATGTATTGCTAATATTTTGACGTTTCGAGCTTCCAATAGTTGAAACTATATTCATTTTTATTCGCGAGATTAAATTAGTAATTTTAAGAGATGTTGGGTAAACGAAATTCAAATATTTCAAAGAAATGTAAGAAAACTAGGGCTATGAAAATATTCAAAACCTAGGAGACATATCCCCAATATTATAAATACGGATATATTAAACTGAAAATACTCCTAACAAACAGAATATTTTTATTGTTTTAAAAATTCAGTGAAGTAGTTGTGGAACATAAATAAATTTTTGTTATTTTATTGCAACATTTATTACTACTATTACTAATAAAATAGCTCTAAAATAAATTTTATGGTCGTATTGAGCTGGTGATAAGGCTTCTTTACGTCTCCGCAATCAGCCCCTTTCGTAGCCTTTTAACGTAACCCAGTAATCCTACCGGACATAGAGGACTCACAGTTCAACACGGAATCAGAACTAAGTGAGCATTCTGGCGTAATTCACATCACACAACAACCTATGCCAGAGGTGAAGGTCGAGCTAAGGACCTTTGAAAAATCCTCGCCGAGACTGGGATTCAAGCTGGGGACTTTTCCATCTCCAGTTGGACGCCCTACCCACTGAGCAATCAGACATCTCAAGAAAATCTTATATTACTACAGTCTTCAACGCGGACGAAGTCGCGGGTAATTGCTAGTAGTTAATAACTGGGCATCGTGAGATAAAAGTCCATTGATAGAACCCTGATTGTATAACTGAATTTTGAGGTATTTAGGAAAATATTATCTATAGCTGAGTGACTATTATTCATTATTCTAGTTTGAATATTAACTACCTGAGTTAAATTGAATGAACTGACTAATAATTCCAACATGAGTTTACAGGGTAAGTTATTTAAAAAATCTATATTAAAATCATCACATACGACTATGTTAACTACTTTTCTGCTTAAAAATGTTAGCAAGAGTTCAAATTGGTTCAGAAAAATAGAAAAGTTTCCCGAGGGGGCTCTGTATACAGTTACTACTATGAAAATTTCATTATTGAATTTTTGCCGTGTAGCTCAGGCTTCAAAATGCTGCTCACTAATACTTATATCCTCAAAACTATAACAATTTCTAACATAAGTGACAACTCCTCCTTTCTCCAACTTTGTTCTACGATAATGAGAATCTAAATTAAAGTCATTTATATTTGACATACCTATTCCTGTAGTTATATGGTGCTTAGACAATCATAAAACAACAATCCTATTGATAGAATTTAATTAATTTATGTGGACTAGCAATTCATCAACTTTGTTTGACAACCCTCTGATATTCTGAGGTAATAAATTAATACCTACAAAATTTTTAATTTTGGTTTCTGACAACTCATTATTGTTTAAACTAATTTGTGTTAAAACTCTCTGCCTAATACTTGACCCTAATCTAAAAAAAGAGCTGCCCTAACACCATTAACAACAGGAATATTTTCATGTGAATCTGTGGCCCCAACAAATCGTTTTGCTATCAGAATTGAAAGAATCTCCTTCCCTCTACTATTGAGGTGTAGGCCATGCCTAGTATAATCCCACCTATCAATAGAATATACAGGTACCAAGCCCATGCCAGAGCCAATATCAGATATAAGAAACCATCCAGTTCCAGATTTACTCGCCTCACAGCAGAGTTCATCTGTGACCGATCACAGCGTCTCAAGACTGACATCACACTGTCCCGAGTGTGGCTCGATGCTTCTGCTATTTTCTCCAGGTCATCTCTGATACAATACCTAACATTCCTGCCCAAACTATTTCCCGCTCCTCCCACTATCACTACATGATACTGTTCTGTGAAATCCTTACGCAAAGAACCTATATTTTCTACTACCTAAGCAATACTAGCACTAGGTTTGAAAAAACTAATGACCAGGAAACCTGATCCTAATTTTTCCTGCACCAATAGGCCAACACTTCGTCCATTACTTCTACGTTGCAGCAAGACTTTCTTTTTCGCTAATCCCTGCCTACCAGCTTAACTACACAGCTTTTCATACCAGTCTGCTGCTTATTCCCTACACCTACTGCTTCAAAAGGCTCATCCCTGTCTAACTCTGGCTACAGGGCAAACTTATTTTGCACCCCAACAACAAACAATTGTTCTAATTGCCCTTTTACCTGTTCCCAATTCCCAGTTCCCAACCACCTATGTTTCTCTGCCTGCGCAGCCTATCCACCTCCTTTCTAGCGTCTATCAGTGCAGCCTCAAGAGCTCTAATCCTTACCTCCTGCTCTAATATCTTCGTACTTTTGAAGCATTCTGTACAGAACCATGGGAGAACCTCCTCAAATTCCCCG
Source organism: Vandiemenella viatica (assembly GCA_031002005.1). Taxonomy (NCBI): domain Eukaryota; kingdom Metazoa; phylum Arthropoda; class Insecta; order Orthoptera; family Morabidae; genus Vandiemenella; species Vandiemenella viatica. Next base: position 139,077,136 of record JARYHS010013631.1, on the reverse strand, counting down.
TTTTCGACGCCAGTACAATTCCCTCCCCAATGAAACCATTTCTCACACCTATCGCAAAAAAATTCCCGCCCTCACTAATCTACGGCAATTTCAACACTTTCCACTCATGATTACAAGAAACAAACAAAAACAAGGTACACATTGCGAGAGAGAAATTTTTTTGAACTTAACCTTACAAAAAACTGCTAAATTAATTCACACAAGTAAGCTTTATCTAAAGATATTTACGCTCTATAACAAAAATCCGAACTTAAGCCTAGCGTTCAAAAATATAAACAAACACAGAAAATAAACACGGAACAGACCACACCACTAAATCACAAATACATTTTTTTTTCACGCATAAAACACACCCACTAACACTCACAGTAGTAAAATGTATTAGAATTAAGAGTTTCAAATTACTATTACAACAAAAACTTACTAATTAACTATATTTATTTATAATTTAAATTCACACGTTCGCGCGGTACGTGCTTCTACGGTATCAATACAGATTTTGATGATCTTAAACACAGAAATTATACTGGAGCTGAGAGATAGTACTAGACTAACAAAATATCCGGGGATAAGAACTGTTTACTCGATAAAGAATTCAGTTTGCGGTCATTTCAGGAGAGTACCTAATCTGATTCGTTATCGAAGGAACGACTTCCCTGTCGGTATATCCTGCGTATTTTTACTTAATTCAGGTTTTTCCAGAAAACGCAAATGACTCTGTGTTTTAACAGGAATTACTTATAGTGAAACATATATTGATAGAAATTGTTCATTAGATTTAACATTAGACAAAGAGACCACAGTATATGCAACTACATAAATACATAGGCTGTTTTGTATGGTAAATGTAGGATCTATGAGTCTATGTGTATGTTTACAGGAAGTAGAAACAGAGAAGCGGGAGTACAATGAGAAGTTTGAAGCGGGATGGTGCCACCTGCTAGTGCAATGTAAAATGAGTGTGAAAGACTAGACTTTGTGCTATTTTCATTTTTGTTCTGTTCAGTATTCAGACATTATAGTGATATTAGGTGCACTATAACAGGTATCAGACTTTCTCAAGCAACAGGTGGTGCACGGTGTCAATGTTAGGCTTCAGTTTTAATATGATACCTTCGCTTTAGTCTATTAATTTCAAACATGAAATAATTACGAGATCCGCTGAAAATTGACCATTGTTCTTGAAGTTTACAGAAGAATTAAGGCATGGCTGATAAGTGCGAACCCCAAGTTGTTGGAGGAAAAAGAGACATAACGCAGGATTTTAAGAAATGTGGCACAAGTGGGATTACCAGCGGGAGAGGTAAGAACTCTGCAATTATGTAATTTTTCTTTTTATACAGATTGATTTATTTGGAAAATACTTGATTCGTATTCGTTATTATGTGACATTACTTTTTCAGCAAAACATTTCATAGGTTTAATTATTTGTTACAGGTAAAATGAAGACAGTGGACATTAATCTGGAGTTTAATACAGATATAAGACTGATGACTAGTTGCATATATAAGAGACTGATTATTTATCTTACTTTTTTGAGTCTTGCAATTATTGTGATAGCAGTTTCAGCATGCGTTTACAGTTACACTCAGTTATGTGATATGCAAACAGAGTTTCGCATTTTGCAAACAGAAGTTGAAATCGTAAACCTAAAATACACCTATATTATAGAAATAAATAAACGACTGAATCAGCAGCTGAAGAGAGAGAAAATTCACTCAGATAACGTAGGTGTAAAAGTTGAACAGCAGCTGAAGAAACTGAGTTTTGATATAGATAATGTAGGAGCACAAATAAAGCAGAACTTGCAGCGCAATAAAAATACTGACCAGATTCACTCATTCGGCAGTACATTTGCAAAGTCTTATAATAGGAGTGATTTACTTCCTGGTTTTCTCCTCTTCTCCAAGAATAAAACCAGTTTTGATGGAACTGTTGAGGTTGTGTCCCTTGTTGAAGATGTACCATACCTTTCAGAAATATCAGAGGGAGCCAATAATGGCAACATATCTCATTATGTTACACCTAATGAAATTACAACTGATGAATCATCCGTTTATCTTAAAAGGATTACCAGCAAAAACAGAAGTGGTACAACATTACAGAGGAACAAACGTTCCACGTGTAGAGGTAAACAGTCACAGCAGAAACCATCCACAGTTGGACGGGCTCAGCAACGAAGGAAAAAGAAAATTAGTGGTACAATGTCCAAAATTTATGCAGGTCTTGTGAAGAATTCAAATATGGTGGCATCAGATTATTTATTCACATTGTCAGAATTCCAGGATTTCAATTAAACAAATGTTATTTCATATCTTGGAGTCGTTACCTAGTTTTCATATACACTTTCTCTGAGAGTATTGTCAACAATGTATGACAATTAGGGTTCGGATATTTATGACAGATCATATTTTTTCCCGCCTTTTTCAGCTGTAATACTGAATTACACTATTAAATGTTTCTGATTGTGTTTAAATGTATTTTATATAGCATATAAATGCATATTTAGGTCAGTATTGTAATTTAGGTAAAATTATGATATTTATGGTCATTTTTTAGGGAAAATCTGTCAATTTTTAATAGTATCAGAAATTGGTAGAAGTTATTGATGAGAATACATTGGAATAAATTAAGATAATTATTCACAGAACTGTACTCTTATTATACATTGGAGAAAAAAACTAAACTAATTGTCATGAATTGCTCTGAATTGGCCAGTCAAGAATGAAAGTTATACGTTGTTGTCACTTTCTAAATGTTTATGTTCTGCCCGCCTTTCAATCTTGTCAATTCCGAAGCAGCATGTGTTTATCTGCATCAATCAATATCTTATTGTCGCCAATACGTTTGAAAATAAAAATCTGCGGTGGATCAGTGAGTGCCACCATACTGAAATCAAAATTTTCTAAATGTACGAAGTTATGGCGGTATGTAAAGGAATTTGAAGAAGAGTATAGATGAAAAAAAAATTGTGTAAATTATGCAAAATTAAACAGACTTTAACAAAAAAAATTAAAAATTTAATTTAACAAAGGTATAATGAGTGCAGGGAAGCAAATTATGCTGTCTAGATGAAAGTGACATTACCAGATTAAACAAATTACATATAGTTGAGTATGTTTTGATGCTAAGTAAATTTAAATGTTTGGTCATATTTTGTTATTTTTGGGTTATATTTACGTGTTTTTAAGGTCGTATTTGCAAGCATATTTCTCTTTTTTGGTCATAAACATCCGAACGCTAATGATGCTTTCAGTGAAAGCTGGAAATTAATTATTGATTATTTTTATACACAGGCTTATGTTAGGAGGCTTGGTAATCTGATGTTATTTCTGGATTATCTGCATCATTCAGTATTCATTCAGTTTTTTTAAAATATTATTTCTACTTATTTTTTTTTTTTAAAAAAAAGCAATCAATGATAGTTACTGATCTACTATGCTATTAATTCTATGATAATGATCAAATCGTTTTCTTCCCAAAATTTCTGTTTATTAACACTGCAAAGTTTGTTATATGGAATGATTGATATAATGATATTTAAACTTATATTATATTTTCATTTTTTCCCCATCATTGTAGTTTTAGATTTGGTTGTATTGGCAATGGCCAGTGTGTTTAAATTGGTCAGTTTTATTTTTCAGTCTCTACATCTTTACCCACTGTGTGCAAATTGATCTGCTTTATTTCCCATGAATTAGATAATTTCATTTGTTGGTGCCAAAAGATATGTATCATCAAGGTTAATATGGAAAGGAAAGATAAAATTACCCATCACTCACTAAAGTTGAAGGGACCAGGTAGCCATGTAAAAAACACCCCACAAAAGACAATATTTCAGGGCATGCTCATCTTCGTGAAAATTAAGACATGTTACTATGGGGCACCAAGCCTCATGAATGGTGGTTTTGACCATTACAAGCAGAGTGGAGGCGTTGGGGAAGCAATGACAATATTGGTGGAGATGTTAATCATCAGAAGGAAATTGATCAAAGTAAAAAAATAAAAAAATATGATGTGTGAAAAGAGGCAAATAATAATTATAAATTTTAAAAAATCCAGTTTGAAAGTAATGGTTGAAACCACCATTCTGTTGCACAATTGAATGTAAGTGCCTGTATGTGCTCAGTCGCATATTTCTGATTTTGTGAAGGAGTTTGAAGACCAAAATATTGTGTGTTTTTTTTTTTTTTTTTTTTTTTTTTTTTTTTTTAGTGGGGTTTTTTTTTTTTTTTTTTTTTTTTTTGTAGTAGTGGAGTGGTTTTTTTTTTTTTGTTTGTTGCTGCTGCCACTCTTCTCACTACAACTTTAGTGAATGATGGGTGATTTTATCTTTCCTTTCCACATGAATATTGCCTCAAGGCTTTACCTCCTATTCCATTGTTATACTATGTTTTTAATTTAATTGCAATGGAGCACAGGCTCATCTTGTTTTCTAATACCAGTTAACAGTTCAGTGCTAGGTAATAGTTGTTATCAATATTTTTAAATGATGATTTTTGAAATATGTATCTATATAGATTATAATTCAATCATGATTTGCCAGTAACTTTTTAAACAGTAACAACTTTGAATTGTAGACAGGTCCCCCGCTAGATGTTTGAGCGCCCGCGTGTAATACCAATTATGCCGCCCCCTGTCTAACTACAGCCAATGGTGGATCTAGGAAATTTCCAAACCGGGTCAAAAAACTTTGAGATTGCCGCCCCTTCGAACATTATTTGCCGCCCCCATTGTTGCCACTCCGAGTGTCACTGGCCGCCTGAAGCAGCTGTTGAGCTAAGAAAAAAAAAGGTCGTCTGCTACATAATACACTGCAAATTTCGCCACGGCGACAATGGAGTGGCAACTATTGCGGGGTGGCGACTGTCGATCACTCGTTTTGCTGCCCCCCTCGGCGTGCTGCCCGCGTGCGGTACACGCCTTGCACGCCCACTTACGGTGGCCCTGATTGTAGACTACACATGTAAATAGAGCTGGGTGACTTGCATCTCAGATTAGTTTTTTCATTGCTTTGCAGGATGCTTCGAGGGATGACATCATACCGCTTTGTCGCTCCGTAATCACTGGGACTCGAGAAGTAATTGTCAGTTTATTGTTAAAACTGTTACACACTTTCCTTCAATGACATTGTTTAATATATGTTATCATGGCCATTAAATATGTACACATCACAGAAACTGTTGTAATGTTAAATGGCAAGCAATTGCCAACAGTCATATTACGACATATAATAATAATGCACATGTTCATATTTGAAAATATGTTGCTATTGCAGTCATAAAATATATATAAACTGCATAAAACTCAAACCTCACAAAAAAAATAATAATAATAAAAAAATAGCCATTACATTAAGCGAATTGCGGATGTTGTAACTGAGTACACATGTACTCATCTATGTAATGTTTAGAACATTATATAGATGAACATGCTGCAACATCAGGGCCGGATTAAGACAGCACGAGGCCCGTAGCAAAATGTGACGAAGGGGCCCTTGGGTTTCACTGTCCGGGGGAATTGTAGAGCTAAAAAAAAAGGGCACCCATCTAGCCTGGCGGGGAGATTCCTATCTCCTAGGCGTGGGGGGGGGGGGGGGGTGCATAGCATTTGCTATCTCCTACTACTTGGCTAATCCGGTACTGTGCAACATATAATCGTTATTTGAAGTGTAAGAACATATGACAACTTTCAAGTAAACTATAGCAGTATAAATTGCTTGCCTCACCTGTTGAAATGTTAATCTATTCTCTGAGCTTAAATTTTTAATAAAATCAAAACTTATAGAAAATTAGGCCTTAACACTTGTCATTTTGGTCCAGGTGGTATTTCAACCTATCAATCAAACTAGCTTAAATTTTCAATAAAAACCAAATTCCTAGTCCATTGTGCAATAGCATTGAGCTTCAATCACAATTATCGTCATGGCTGAATTTCAACCTGTCCACGTATGCTACTAACAATGCTATTGTAAAATTGAAGCAGCTAAAAGGATCTACTAAAATTAAATTATCACACCATGTGCTGAAAGTAGGATATTACCACTTTTTCAACCCATGTTAATATTGCCACAACCACCTTTGATAAAGGGGGTAGAATGTTGACATCTTGGACACTATAATATGTGCATACGTTTCATTGTAGCTGGCATGTATGTAATACCTATTATCATTGGATTTCGCGTATGTGTACTGCATTATGGTGTCAACCGTTCACTAACCATTTAACATTGCAGCAGTTTTTTTGTGTAATTTGTTAAAGGTATTTTTTTTTTTGGATGGCTGTAATAGCAAAATATTCTCAAATGATATCTTTTAAGGAATGTATGCATTATCATTATATGTAGCGATGTGGTTGCTGTCAATCGTAATGTACATATTTTATAGCCATCATAACAAAATGTGTTAGATAATATCATCAAAGAAACAGTAGCAAAAATTTTCCAACCCAAAAGAACAATTCCTTCACAAGTCCCAGTTGTGGGATTGCCGCTTAAGGGTAATATAATTTCTGTTTTACCTAATCTGAAGAATTAAAACAAGCAGTGAATGTTTAAAAATTGTTATGTCATTACTTATATGGAAGAAAGTGGTGTCATTGTTATTTTGAACTTCAAATGAATCCTCAAGTGTGTGATAATTTTTTTTAGATGTGTGTTGTTTTAACCTGGTGAAGTTTAGATTTTAGGAAGGATATTTTTTAAATGTATCACTAATTGTATTGAAATAGTTTTTATATTTTTCAGGCCCAGTGGTTGCTCATTTCAAAGGTGGTCGGCCAGAAGTGTTCGTAAGAGATGGAGGTAGTATGTATGTTTTATGTTTTATTAATATAAGAATAGTCTAGATCATGCTACTTTCTGCGCAGCTGCAAATGTCACTAGTGGGACCTGCACTTAAAACAGGTTTTCTCAGTCAGGAACAAATCAAATTCGTTAATTTATTTAAAAAAGTATATAATGCACACTCCAGTGGCAATGTCCTTACAAACCCCTTTTTCTTCTTTCCTGTACCTGTCTATTTTTTCCCTCTACAAGTTTCAACTTCAAATTATTTCAATGTTTTTGTTGAAAGTATTGATCATTTCTCTTGGTAACTTATTCTAATGCCTGGTCCTCTTATTTACGAAAGAAAATCTTTCCAAGGCCTTGTGCCTGAAATCGAGTGCCAGCTTGTTGTCATGGTCATCTATTCCCTTCCATACACTACTACTAATTCTTACACCAACATCTGTGCGTTGGTACAGTTAATACTGTAAAAAATGATCTTGGAAGAATAAAACGCGCCAAATAATACAAGGTAAAAAATTTAAATAAATCAAACTGTAAACAGGTAAAATATTTACACACTCAGCGTGTGAATTATATCAAACATATTGGTTTTGTCATCTCCATATTAACCCCTCTTCTTAATTTGTTACTTTAGTGTACTGCAATTGGCATGTGCAGTCTGAAGTAGAAAAAAGTTAAGACTAATAAATTCATAAAATAATTCATCTGTAAAGTAATTTTTAGCATTGTTGTCCAAGCTTAATTTAAAACTAATCACGATCATTAAAAAAAATAAGGTGTAATCATACAGTTCTGTTAATAAAATGATGTATCTCCACTTAACATTTCACTGTGGTCTATGTCACTTTTCAGCCTGACCACAATCACTGAAACAAACTTTTATCTTACAGCTATTTTAATAAAATCATGTCTGTGCCCTTAACACTTCATAGAATTGAAAACTGAGATATGCGATATAGATATAACCAACTTTGAGCCTCCAATTTTAATTTCTTTATAATCCTATTTAGATTGAAAGTCAATCTGCTACAAGCTTTTCCTCTCAACTTCTATTACATTTACCATACAGGTCCTGATAGTGACATATGTAGCAGCATGCACAGTGCATACATCGTATGCGGCGTGGTGTGACAACTTAGGTTAGTGTGGCAGAAAGTTGTTGTAGCAATATATTAATCTGGGCTAAACACATTAATACTCTGCTAACAGATTCTAGTCTGTCAACTCCTAATTAAGAGTTTGATAATTAATATGTGTTTTGTGTCATTTGCTAGTGTAGTAGATATTGCAAGGAGCTTATTACATGATTGATGCAACATTTATCCTGTTGCTAAATAGTTAAATGCCTCACTGGTAGATCAATCTTACTTGCTGCTGTGCTTGTATGATGTAAGAAACATATTCAGGGTGTTTCCGAAGTCTCTCTGGGATTTCGAACATTTATTGTGCAGTGGGTATGGTAGATGCAGCAAAAATGGCCACATCTGTAGATACAGAAGCTCTCCAATTTTCCAATGTATTGTACAAGTTTTTGATATGTGCACTTTTGATGGCATAACAAATTTCAATACTATATTGAAGTACTTGTCACACACATCCCAACATCTCATAGTTAATACCAACGACTTCATCCATGTTTCTTCCTCGCAGTTGTGCTAAATTACATGAAAAGGAGTTATGAACTGTACTATGAGAAAAAAATCACATGGTGATAAGTCAGGTGATCGGGTAGACCATGGATGGAGAGGAGAATCATCTCAGGAGCACATCCAAACCAACAAAAGAAAAGTTCAGCATTGAGGCAATCATGCCTGTCCTGATAAAAATGTGGTGGATTCTCATCTCTTCAAAAAATGAAGTCATTGCTCTCTTCTTGCAACTGTGGCATAAGTCAAAATGCTTCATGTATGGAAAAACAGTACCAATAAGTGTTAGCTCTGCAAAGAAAAATGGTCCATATATTTTTGATGAAGACACATTGACATTAGGATAATCATGAATATGTTGCACTGTCAGGATGTTCTGCCTGTTCAAAAATACAAAAGTGAGGTTTCGGAGCCTGCCTCTGGCTCCATCTTCCAGCAAAATGTCGGATTTCGGAAGAGTCCCTGCTTATAAGGCCTTTAATTGCCAGGTGACGTCAAGTCACATTTGTCAGGGTGTAGTAACCTGGTGAGCTATCCTCCCAGGTTCCTCCCAAGAGCAAGCCAATAGGCAAGGATTGCGTGGTCAGATTATTGCCCCGAGTGCACACAACCAGTCCCTGTTTATAAAAAGCAGATCAATTGAATCAACACCTACAGTGCAGTATATACAGCTTTATTACAAGTAGATTTAGGTACAATAAAATGAATTGTGACTGAAGTAAGACATATAGGGTGACTTGCTGTCGTGTACTATTTAAAGGCACTAGGGCTGAATGCGAAAGCGAGCGGGCATGAACGTGAGAGTTTTACTCAATAACTTCCCGTGACTTCCCAGGCATCTGACCATGCCACAACCAATCAGCAGAGTGTTCCCACTTGTCTATGCTCAGCGACTGTGACGATGTCAATGGCAGCAGCTCTTCTGCTACTGGACGGCTACAACGAGGCTGTCCCTGCGACACCTCTCGTGGTGGTGGTGGCTGCTGCAGACGGTGGCAGCGGCGGAAGACCCCAAATTCAACCTCGCTCGTAGGTTTTTACCCCAACCCCCACACACTCAATTAATGTGGAGGGTATTCTGTGGGCCTATCAAATCACTCTGTAATGCTGTCATCTTCCTTGGATGCGGTCATGCTGTTGGGGCGAGTCTGCTGCCTCAACATTCTACTTAAATTCCGATGCCTGCCAACTCGGCGGTTTTGTATGCCCGCTGCTCCGCAATCAGCCGTTGGGTAATTGTTATGAAAACTGTTACAGTGGCGTGTGGCCATTACATCTCCACCCTCGCTACAAGGTGCGACATCCACTCGCGCCGATACTTAGTCTAGTTACAAGTGATATGTTCATACAATGTTTCTTACATCTAATTCTCCTACTTAACTAATTAAACACCAACAAAAAATGGAAAGAGGAAGGTTAAGGTCACTGTAGGATGAGACGTCTGCCTCTGGCGTTTGTTGTGCTCGCGGGTAGACTCCAACCGTAAGTGCTGACTAGGCGAGGCCTCGACCTTGCTGTGCTGGCGCCGAGCCCCCGTGCTCAGCCTGTTGTCAGCTCCTTGCTGCCATAGCTAGAACACCGTGGCGTTCTACTGCAATACTTAGGTTGGGTACTAAACTGGTATAGGTTGAGGAAGTGTTAGGACTGTGGGATTGTAGTTATTGTGTGACTATTGTATGCTTATTGTGTGTAACAGTTTACTGTGTGGTAGAATAGAAGGTATGTGTATTATTAATATGGCTGCCAGTGGAAGTGATCCCTTCATTGCCTCTCATGCGCAGAACATTCCGCTGATGCTAGCTCCCCCTCGGCATGGACAATGACCGCTGAAGGTTGAGACTCATCTCACCCACTGAGGTAGCTAGTTCTGACACGCGCAGTGACGCACGAGCCACACTTTCCCGGCGGCCTGGCTTCTCCGGCGCCGACCTGCATCCTCTGCTGATATAGTCTATAACACTGATATAGCACATAAGCGCAACACACCAATGTACGAGGGTTATTCCAAAAGTAAGGTCCGGTTAAGAAAAAAAAAATCAAAATCAAAATTTTTTCAAAAACAATTGTTTTATTTACATTCCTTGCATATTTCTCTATTTTTCTACATAATTTCCATGCTTATTTAAACATTTGTCACATCGTTCAACAAGCTTGTGAATGCTTAAGTCGTAGAAATCGGCCGCCTGCGAAGATAACCAGTTTTTAACTGCTTCTTTCACTTCATCATCTGTGTCGAAGCGCTTGCCGCCAACAAACTCCTTTAGCAGTAGGCTGCTTTATTGATCGTTGTCCCTCTTTCCATAAAGTCAACTAACAATACTCCATGTCTATCCCAAAACACGGTCGCCATAACCTTGCGTGTTGAGATTGTTTGCTTTGCCTTGACCTTGACTGGCGATGACGTGTGACGCCATTCCATCGACTGATGTTTATACTCGGGGGTTATGTGAGAAACCCATGTCTCATCCGCTGTGACAATATGATCTAAAAGAATGTCACCTTCCTTATGATATCGCTCCAAAAAAACAAGAGCATAAGCCATTCTTTCCATTTGTTGGGACTCAGTAAGCAGCCTGGGAACCCAACGGGCACACAATTTGTGAAAATTCAAATGTTCAGACACAATTCTGTACAAAGTCGTTCTACTCACATTCGGGAAATCTACTCGTACGAGTATTTCGAGATCTGAAATAGTGAATCGTCGATCTTCATGAATTTTTCGGTCAACCGCATTGACCAAATCTTCTGAAATCACTGATGGTCGGCCAGACCGTGGTTCATCATGCATATTTTCCCGTACTTCATTAAATCTCGCACCCACTTGCGCATTTTACTGTCACTCATTATGTTAGGACCGTAAACTTCAGTAATCTGCCGATGAATTTCTGCCGCTGAAACGTTTCTTGCAGACTAAAACTGTATCACTGCCCTTACTTCACAATCGGCGGGCCGATAAATTGTCTTAAACATTGTGAACTGACACTACAAACAGCACACAGCAACAGTAACAACGCTAATGGCGGCGCTTGACGCGCAAGGCATACCGGGAGTCGGTGGAATAACCCTCGTACTACCGACCCCAAAACTCATGAAGACTTTCTGTGTGAGGTCTCGATCGATGTAGGCTACAAACACCCCTGGATATTGCCGAGTATGAAGACATTGTTCCAACTCTTGTACACTTCTCCCTTTGCTCCTTAGATCAGTGAGGTGGCGAATTAGCAGCTCTGTGGGAATGTCCAAGAACATGTTGGTAAAATTAGCTCCTTGTGTAACATTCAGGTTCAGCTCGAATGTCGTGTTGACATTGGGCAATATGTCTGGAATGTGGATATCAGTCTGTATCACCCTTTCTGATTGCAACAGCTTGAGCCCCATAAGCCTTACTGTTCTGGTGAAGTGCCGGCTTCCCTGTACCTGAGAGCATGATGTCGATTGCCTTTGTCCGAAGGTTAGGCAAATTGTGCCATCTGTATGAATCGCTCCGCCGGCTATCCCTTTTAGCACTATTTTCTCCTCACAATTACTGTCCTGTGGTCTCTTTAAACACTCCCTCTAGATCAAGCTTAATTGAGTACCACTGTCTATGAGAAGCTTAACCGGGTTGTGTTTGCTCTGTGCACATCGCAATTCTATAAACTCATGGGTTCTATGAGTGGCTGCGTCCTACGCAAGTCTTGCGCAAGACCACCAACCTCTCTGTTAACTTGAAAAAGGGGATTTTCACCCGAAATATTGTTTTTCCTTTGTTTGTGTGTTGTGCTGTGTTGCTGCTGCCCTCCTCCCTTCAACTTTGGTGAGTGTTGGGTGTATTTTCCCTCGTGGCATTTCTTTCCTTTCATTGTTACCTACAACTATTGTTTTGTTGGACACTTTCAACAGTGTTGTAATAAATGGATGACAGTGAATTCCTGTGAGAATAAACACAGTAGATACAACTCCAGAGCAACAAGAAACCTGCAATTTGTGTGCCAAATACTGTCAGTCGTGTACCTTTTAGTAGTATTAATACTAGAAAAGATTATAAAAATCTACAGGATGATCTGTACATTGTATCTTAGTTTGGGAGATCAACATAAAATAGAATTAAATGCCAGAAAGGGTCAGCTTATTCGGTACTTATTAAACAAACAAACAAGGCTTTGTTTGATAGATGGTAGAGTAGTAATTCCTGGGTGGAGGCATAAAGTGAAAGAATCTTGGATTATGATTTACAAAAACTAAATTTGGTGGGACACATTGGTCAAATGGCACGGAGAAGTCTACTGTAGTGGGTGATGAGTGAATATACAAGGCAAGTAAGAGAAGGCCTCCAAAATTTTGGTCTTACTAATGCTTGAGTATGATACCTGCATTATGGGTGTCAAATACAAGAGTTGTGCATGTGTGTGAAAGTTAATTAGATTTGTTTGTATCAATTGCTGTAGAACAGTCAATAACTGAAATCGTAAAGGAACTGGGTGATTCCAGAGAGTTATGGTGGTTGTTTTATACTCATTTTGGTCATGAAGCCTGCATAAATATTGGTGGTAGAATTAAGAGTGGTACTTGGAAGAAAAGGCAACTGTGATCATAAATTTGCTCTTGACCTTGGGAAATTTTTTTTTTATTGGTAGTGGAGTTGGGATTTTGGAACTGGAAAAAATTACTGGAAGGTATTATGAACAATTTACTTGAAACATTGAAGGAGTTTAAATTAAAAGTTCATTAAATGTAGAAGTAGGTATATAAGGAAATTGCCACTGAAAAAGATGTTCCACCACAATTGTGCTAATTATTGCTAGTATTTATTTGTACTAGTAAAAAATGTACTCTTACAGCCCTTAAAAGCCAACTCATAACTTGCCATTGAAAAGAGAGGAGTGCTGTGGCCATACAAAACACAACTTTAACTCAAAAATATTTCGGTTGGTGCCTTATTCCTGTGAGCGAATAGTGAATCATGTGCTGGTTCTTGGCACCTCATGAATATTCGTTGACAATTGGTTATTGCTGTAATAAGAGTAGAGGTTGAGATAGAAGGTGTCAATTGTAAGTTTACTATTAACGTACAATTTTTTCAAGGTCAGTCAAGAGAGAACTGTGCTGATATTCAGTTTCCCTGCAGCCACTGTAAGAAACAACGTGAAATAGTGGGATTTTGAAAGAAATAATGTTTTTAAAAGCGTACAGTGAGAGAAAAGACATTCATACAGAAATGTTAGAATAGGTGTCTTAAAGAGCATACAGCGAAAAATAGGACATACATAAATTAAAAATGAGGCAATGTCATGTTTGTAAACACTGACAAAACATTGTTGCACAAATAACTGATTTAGACGAGACATTAATGGATGGTATTCTGCTGCAACTGCTGCTGTGATTGAAAGACACAGGTGATTTATTTTGATCTTAAATAAAAACCTTTTTTTTTTTTTCACCTCCCTCAATAAGACTTCATAATATTTCCCTGAATCGACCTCTACATCATGGTCATTTTTCTCACTGTTGAAAATGCACTCAACATCTGAGTTATGCTCAAATTCTTAAAACCTATGGCAGTATCGGTGAGATATGTTTAGTCCTTCCTGGTTCAAATTACTTTACTGTTTTGGTGCATTGGTCAGTTGCCGAAATCTGTTGTGTAGCAAATTATATCTTCACATATGAGGATTTACTTGTTTGACAGTCTTCATTGTTTCATTCTTAAATATCTCTTCAATTGTCTGGTGCAAAACTTGAGAATTACACACTGTAACTTTCTTGTTTGATTACAATAATGTTTGGATGTAAAATTCATTGGAAGGTGGGACATATACATGGGTTAATATGGATGTTCTATGACTAGATGCAAATAATTGCTTTTCTGACCATATCATGTGCCTGTTCACTGAATATAAATTATTTCTCAGAATTAACTGGACTGAAATCTTTCATTATTTTATATATTGTAAGAGACTTGAGAGCTGTTTTCATGGAAATTAAATTTTAATGATAATTATTTTTATTTAAGTTTTTCTTTTGTTTCCATTGTGTGAAATATGAGCAGATTAGAATTTAAACAAAAGTGTTGTTTGGGCTGTGTTACTTAAATGATTCTGTCTGATTCAGGTTTGGTTGCTCCATGGATCGCTGATGAAACATCATCTGGCAATTTTGCATTATCAGCGATAGAACTGAGGAATGGAAAAGGATCAGTTGAAGTAACAGAGAGTGGATTGTATTTTATATACTCACAGGTATACATCTATTTTGTACTTTAATAATTTTATCAAAATATGTTTAATTTTTTTAACCATATAGATTGTTTGGTTAAACAGATTTACTACTTGACATCGGAAGCAACGAACAGTTACTCACTGAACCTTCGTCATGGGACAGAGGAAAAATCTACTCCTCTTGCCTACTGTAGTACAAGTTCTAGTGGTGAAAGTACTAACGAAGTAAGCTGCTTCACTGCAGTCGTAAGATTTCTGAATGCTACTGACCGCATATTTATTCAGCAAAGGGAGATAAATCGCATGCTTATACTGAGAGAAGGATACTCACATTTTGGAATTGTGAGACTGAATAAGTAGTTTACACTTTTCACATTGCTTTGAAAATGTTAAAAAGGTGTTTTTTTTTTAAATTCAGACTGTTATATTGCTATCATTCATTCAAACAATTATTTAATGAAACAAAACTTATTGCATACAGTCGCTGTTTCATGTAATTTAAAGTATTATTTTTAATCAATTGTTGCTCTACTACAGGATTTGAGATTTTAGTTTTTTTTTGTGTATTATGTCTTGTAGGTTATCTGCATCCACTGCTCTATTTTTTCCACTAATTTGTTTTCGGTGTTACCATGTTCTTTAAGTATGCCCTTTGGATGAGATGGGCTCTTCATTGGTCAGATGAAGTCCTCTGATTGTTTGAATTCCGAGCCAATCTCTTTGACCCATTGTATACATTACAGTGAACATTTGCAAATAAGATAGGATAGGGAAAAACGATCCACATGAATAAATGCATGTGATTGGTCTGATGTGCACTCATCTTTCCACCTGCCATATGTCTCACCTCCAACAAGACTAAGGTTACTAGCTGAAATATTAGAATATTTTTTTTCCCGTTTGCCAGGCCCTCCTGCTTTATCTGTGGTAAGCAATTGGTTTTTTTTCCTATCTTATTTTCAGTGCCTAATGGCAGTTTCTTTGACTAAATGATGCACATTTGTAGTTATATACCTAAAATATTCTAATATGTGTATCTTAAAATTTTTGTCATACTAACATTTCAACTAAGAAAAGAAAGGGAAATTAACCCACCACATACCAAAGTGGACAGATGCGATGAGAGGGAACACTTACGCTGACAAACAACTACACAATATTTCAGCATCTGCCTTGTTCACAAGTAGAAAAATGGGCCATTAGGCTCGGAACGTGTGTGCACAACGAACGTTACCTAACGACTAACTGTCTAGTGGGGGGGGGGGGGGACGGATAAGGAGAAGACTATCGATATCGGTATGCAATGTCTGAGATAATATATTTAATTTATTGCAGGCGATGGTAAAATGAGCGTATGTAGTAGGGGTACGGTATAAACACGGAAAAAAAGTGGTGATGGGTTAATTGGATTTTAACGGTGGTTAAGTCCAGGTGGGTGTCTCGTATCCAGGATATTCTGGTACGCTAGTTACCATCTCCTGAGTTCTGCTGCAGTGGTGCTGTCAGGGAAAACTCTGACTGCTCTCACAGTAAAACAGTCGTTGAGGTTGTTGGAATCATGGCTATTGGCATGTTCTGGTACTTGAAGGTACAGGTTGCGAGTGTGGACTGTTTGTCTGTGGCCATTCATTTTAACAGAGAGTTGCTGTGTGGTGAGGCCTATGTAAGAACTGGTGCAATAGCGGCAAGTTAGTTGGTATATAAGATGAGTGGTTGAACAGGTGGCATGTCCAATAATGGGGAAACTTTCTCCTGTGATGGGATTGGAATATGTAGTGGTGGGTGGAAGCATGCTGCAGGTTTTACAGCGGGGTCTATTGCAGGGATAAGATCCATATGGTGCTTTTGGAGAGTCTAACGGAGGGTATTTTTTGACTAAGATGTTCTTAAGATTGGGTGACAAGTGCACAAAGCTTTCATGATCCACAAAGAGCAAAAATCATTATCATCACCTTAAAATATTTTGATATCAGTTTTACATATTTCCTTATGTATATAATTTTATGTATTTTTGCCAAGTTGGCACATATAATTAAATGGATAGGATTTGTCAATAGACTGTTCATAATAACTAGCCTGTTTCATTCTTTTTGTCATTGTTTATTCCAGTTATATAATTCTGTTGATAGCTTAGCTTTGAATTTATATTGATCTCATAAGCAGAAATCCTGTGTAGCCTTCTAATTAACCTTATTTAAATGAAGTCAATTTACCTCCCTCTTGAGGCTCTAATCAACTCCTGTAATTCAGGTTTATAACATTCCAGTTTGCAACTTGTACAGTGTCAATTTTGATAACTCCTCCCTGATCAGTACCCATAAGGAACTCCAATTAGGAGGCTATTTTACAAACTGAATATTTCACCCTGGAACAAGGCATCACTGTAATTTGAAAGTACTAGATGTCCTCAATTTTCTCATTGGTTCTTTTGGCAGGAGTTAACCAATGCCTTCAGCACCCCCATGCTGTTAATCATTTCAGTTTCATCCTCCTCTAGATGCCTTTTCCAACACAAACAGCAAGAGGGTCATATTGAGAGCTTTGCAATCTGCCTATTAGAAGGCTGTTGGCATCTGTATATTTACTTCTCACACAAACATTTTGACACCAGAGCCCATCCAAACAGGTTACTCCATCCGTGTGAAGTTATTTATTATTTCATTGGAATAGACTACTTTAGCACTACCCTATTGAAAGATGGCAACTGAAATATTTGATTGTGACCTTAGATTCTATTTTGTTATTTCATGTCCAGCAAGTAAGAACTGATTATTATTAATTTTAATATTTAGAACCCCGTTTTTAAATTTCTCTATTGCAATGTAGTTATATACATTACACTAAATTTGAGTATAGTCGTCACATTTATTGAGGCAGTAATTGTTTTGTAACAACAGCATTTGTATTCCTTCAATGAAGAAACTCGCTGCCAACTTGTTTAGCCATTCCTGTACAATGTTTTGTTTGTAGATAACAGTCTAGATTTCGTCTGTCTAAAACTGATAATCCCTGGGAGTGACGCTGGGATTGGAGGTTCAAAAATTTTCCAACCAAACTGTTCAATTAATGCTTATGTGTGGACAGTGGTGTGTGTGTGTGGCCACGTATTGCTGTGAAAGAGGCAAAATCTAGCAGTTTTGCTGTTGGTTCTGTATTACATGTCACAGCTTCTTCAGAGATTCACAGTGCAAACCTTCAGTACATCAATTAATTTGCAAATTTCTGCTGCACAAACATTTTTTTTTTGCATACAATACTCTGAGTTTACACACAGGACTTTTGATTTTAACAGCGATTTTAAACTAACACAACAAAGTAACCAATGTAACTCTCATAGTTTTCTCAGTGTACATTCAGCAATCAACTGAACAAGGCTTCATTTAAATAGTGTGAATGCACGTATACAATGTGCAATTGGTTCTTACTTTCTTGACACTGGAATTATATTTTGGGATTTATTTAACTGAATCTTAGTCTTCATTAAAACAAGGTTATAATGGACTTTTATCACATATATAGGAATTTTGTCGACACAAAAAAGGCTACCTTATGAGAGCTATGCTGTATTCTTGGACCATTTACATCCTCTCCTTGTTTTATGAAAATTAATGGAAGGAACAAACTTTTATAGCATTTTTATTGATATAAAACAGGTCAATTACCTGTTTTGTACAGTGAATATTTTTGTATTATAAATGTTAAATATTTAAAAGTGAATGATAAGAAATTACTTAATGGCCTTTATTACATATGTTAATATGCTGTTTGTTTTGGTAGCTAGGAAAGAAACATGGGATATATATAAGTTAGGTGCTGATTTTTGTTACAAAAGAAGTGATATTCAAAATTATCATGGCTGTGTGTTTTTTTAGTATTTTTAAAGCAGCATGAACAAAAATCATTGTTAAAGTGCTTGTATTATTCAGTGTTACCTACATGTTGCCTGTATTATTGCTGTTTATACTTAATATTTGCTGTGAATTGGTGCTTGAAGTCTGACTGGTGCTAATTTTGGCAATTTGTGATAATTCTCTCCTAGGTAAGTTAACATCTTCAGTTAACTAGTAGAAAATTGAGAGTTCCTAATTAGTCTTTTTCCAAAAACCAAATAGCATGTTGAAGCTAATTATTGGCAAATAGCTGTTGTTGGCTGCTTTTTATTGTACTGGTGATTCATTTTTGCTGGGTTGTCTCGTGGTTCCTTAACCACTGATATCACTGCTGACTGAAATTTAGTCTTTAATGATTAACATATACCTGAAATCAGTGAGTATACTTGAAAAGTGCGTGACCTACAATTTGGGTAACCAGCACAATGAAAATAACTGTTTGATTTATGGAAAATATTAAATTCTTGCACATTCCACATATGATTATATTTTGTATTGAGGTTTAAATTGGCTGTTCCTATTTTTTTGTTGTTGTGAATTTTGGTTTCCAACATTGATACTCCAAGTTCTAAAAATATTTTTCCTTTGTGATTTTCTTTTATATTTTATGTATTTGAGTGTTAAAAGTGTATGTTGGCAGTAAGACTTGGTTAGATAATGGTAGAAGAATTAGTACTATTACATGAAAGGGAAGAGAGAACCGTGACCGTAAGCTGGCACTTGATTTCAGCTGTAAGGAGAGGTGAAAATTTTCTTTTGTATGTAAGGTATTAGAATAAATTACACAGGAAAATGCTGAACAGTTGACTAGAAGGTCTGAAAGTATTATTAAATCTTCATAAAAGGCATAAGTAGGTTGGTGGTGGTGTGACACTATAAGAAAATTAAGGAAAGTAGGTGTGTAGGGAAACTTTTACTACGGAATTAAATAAATAAATCATTTTTTCTAGACCGACCATAAGATCCTACAAAATTCCATGCCTTTCCTTCTCCCACTGCTGTATCCCAGTACTACGGTTATTTTCAGTTTTAAAAGATTTGCAGCATTTTCATGGAGTAAAGATGTTCTCTATACATAAAATTACTTGGAAGTACATATGTACCTGCTCATCACAAAAGCAAGAAAAAATTAAAGCAATTTAGAATTCCATGTATAAATAAAAAAGACATTTATAAAAAATTGTTTTCTGTAATGATAACTTTTCATAGAAGAAATGCCTGGAAAGGTCTGTATGAAAAGAGGTTGTGCAACTAATAGGCATGTACATATCCTCTTTTGTTTGTAACACCTCTTTTGTTGGTTTTAATTCTTTGTGCTTCTCAATAATTTCCGTTCTATCATAAATTAATTCTAAGCTGCAATAGGCTTACTCTTAAATTCCAATTAAAATAATTGCTTTTATATGATCAAAAATTGAGTGGCAGTATTGTGCTGGAACCCTTTATACTTAACAAGTAAAACTTAGACTGCTTGTTATGGCAGTTGTTTTTGCTAGAAGAAAAATAGAAATAGTTTACTATGTACCTGCCAGGTTTATTTAAGACCATATAAAATAATTGTTATCCTTATTATTTACTGCCCATCACATGGGGCAGTACTTTGGTAATACCTGCTATTAATTTTATTCCTAAATTTTTAATTGGATGTGTTGCTAAGATTTCTCCTGGTATCTGACTTTGCATTTTTCATAACAATTTAAGCACTTGAAAAATAGAAGTAAATATAAAATATGCAAATTTGACCATTCTTGGGCCAATACATTCATGTGTTTAACCTTTAAATGAAGAATTGCCATTCGTGATAAATTCTGACTTGTGTGTAGGTTTTTCAGTGTCAGTTCTTCAATATTTGATTTTCATTGTCATCCAGCATCTTCAAATAGTTATTGTTTATTATGATTTAGTTGATCTCATCTGTGCATAAATGACTTAAGACATAATGATAAGAATAGTGGATTCATTGTAGTAGCATATGTACTATCATTTTAAAGACAAATAAATCTAGTTTTATAATCTAATTTGTAAATATTTCTTTGATAACTCATTGTGGCACTCTTAATTCAGAACAGTTACATAAATCTAGTTTCTTTCTTTAGCAACACTTGAGAAAAAAAAGGTAACAGAAAATTGAACATTTCTTTAACTAGTTACTAATAATTTCAGATCAGTTTTTTTTAGAGCTATTTTTATCAGTTTATGAAAATATTTTGCTGTTGAAAGTCAGGGTCATGTGGTAGACAATCTCAGTTTAGCCTTATAGATATTACTATGACTGGCCACAGTTGAACCTTGCTGTGAAGTAGGTAAATATGGAAATGGAGGTGCTACTTGGGAATGACAGTTTGAAAATATCAAAAACCAGTAATAAGTGTTACTGGTGAACTGTAGAAGTATAATGAACAAAGTAACAGAGTTTGCAAACTTAATGGAGATACAAAAATCATATGTAATTATAGGGTCAGATTCTTGGTTAAAGAAGTAGTACTGGGTGTCAACTGGGTAGGAAATAACACAAGGAATAGAGATTTACTAATACATTATTAATGGAAGGAAGCTTTATACAAGTGCTAGAACAGAACACAAGAGGACCAAACTTGTAGAATATTTTCCTAAGAGAGCTCAATGATAACCTTGTGAATTGTCGAGTAACTGGAGGAATAAGTGATCATGAAGCAATTCTGATAGATATTAGAGGATTCAGTAAATCAGTGGCCAAACTTGAAGGGGAAAATAGATACAGTTATAGAAAGGCACAGATTTGGGAATTGAAGAGATATTTCAGGGAAAGTTTCAGCAAATAGAAGCATGGTACAAGTACAGTGGAGTTGAAATGTGAAAACATTCAAAAATATAATAAAAAAGGGTGAATAAATATTTATTCCAAAACAGAAAATAAAGGGAGGTACAGAACCTACATACTATAAAATGGAGGTTAGGCGTTTAAAGAGGTTGGTGAGAAGAGAACATAACAGAAAGACAGTAGGCAATACTTGAAACAACAAGGAATTAATAATAGCAAAGAAGGTGTATAAAGATGGGTTAATGAACAATATTTTTGGCATAGGGGACACACTGATGGATGCATCTAGAAATTTCTATAGCTCTGTTACAAAACTAAGATATAGAGAGGAGGAAAATGCATAGGTGAGATTGGTTTTACCACTAGTATGACTGGTTATCAGCATACTATAACAACAGATCCAATTATAGATAAGGATGGAGAAGTTACTGCGAATCTGAAAAAAACATAGATTTTAAGTTACTGGTTTAGTGAGGCTATGCGGGATTATGATACAGGAATGTGAGGCTGTAAATCCGAGAACTAGCTTATCCACACAGTTGGAAATGAGTGTAATAAGAAATTTGAAATTCATCCCGAGGACATCATAAATGAACTAAGAGAGCTAGAAAAGCTTAAAAGGGCTGGTATAAATAATATTACTACCGTCTTAAAGTTAGCAGAGTGTACCATTGTACCTTATCTTGAAATGCTTTTTAAATTTAGTCTGCATACTTGGTGCTTACAAGAGAACTGGAAGAGTGATAGTAATACGGGTCCACAAAGGAGGGTAGGCAAATAGGTTCGAAAATTACAGGCCAATCAGTTTGACATCAGTGGTAGATAAAATTAATGTATAGATTGATATGCAACCACGTCAGAGGAATCTGAGGAACATGTGTAGTTTTCAGGGCTTTAGGCAAAGATACTTGTGCAAATCAATTTCGCCTCCCTTGGCCATTTTACCAGAAAATCATGCAGTGTTGCACTAGACCTTTCACAGGTTTTTGATAGTGAGAGTCATAAAATGGTGGTAAATGAATGATTGTGTTGGTGGATTACTGTCAGAAGTTAGATTGTTTGTAGATGAAATAATGCTGTATAATGGGATTAAAATGGTACAAGACTGTGAACAGCTGTAGTTTGATATGGACAGGATATCTGGGTAGGTCAACAAATGCAAAGAAAGAGTCGGCTTATCAGGTACACAGATAAAACTAAAAGTTGATTACAGTTATAAGGTGGGGAAAGAATTGCTGAAGACTTGGCTAAAGATTTGATAAACTGAACTGGGCAGGATTCATTGGACAGTTAGCAGGAAAAGGTTTCAAATACATTCACTTTATGGAGAGAGTGATGAAGGGATGTGCACCAGAGGTAATGGAATTGGGTTACAAAACATTGGTTGGACCAATGCTTGAAAAGGGTTGTGTAGCATGGACCCACATTTTTTGGTATCAAATGTAGGCTTAAAGAAAGGCTCCTAGATTTGTGTCTGGAAATTTCCACAGAACACAGTCAGTCACCAGTATGATAAAGGAACTGGAATGGAATTAACTGAAAGACAGCAGGAGGGTGATGAGAGTCGAGGGAGTGTTTTTTTCTTTGTCATCAGTCTTTCGACTGGCTTGATGCAATCCTCCATCCTTTCCTATCTTGTGCTAATCTCTTCATCTCTACATATCCCTTACAACCCAACTCCTCAATTATCTGCTTCATATATTCTAATCTCTGTCTTACAGTTCTTACCTTCGGCTGTTCCCTCCACCAGCAAATTAACCAATCCAGTATGTCTCAAAATATGACCTTCCAGACTCTGTTTTTCTGTAAGCTTCTTCCACAAAATTCTTTCCAAAACTCATTCATTTCTTACTTTTTCTGTCCACTTAATTTTCTGCATTCTTCTGTAGCACCACATTTCAGATGCTTCAATTTTCCTTCTTTCCAGTATTCCTAAGTCCATGCTTTGCTACCATAAAGTGCTGTGCCCCACACATAGTTTTAAAAAGTTTTCTAATTTCTTGCTTTTTCTAAATCAACAAATGCCATAAAAGTATCTTTGTTTTTCTTGATCCGCCCTTCAAGTATTAATCTTAATGCCGAACTTACTTCCCTTGTACTGCGAATTTTCCTAAACCCAAACCTACTATATCTTCTACCCTTGAAACTAAAAGTATTATCTTTTCCATGAAGGATCATTTTGCTAGTGCTATTCTGCTTTTAACATCCTTCTAGCTTCGGCCATCGGTTGTAATTTTGCTTCCCAAATAACAGAATTCACTTACTTCTCCAAATGCATTCGATCCTATTTTTATATTTAATTTCCTAGTATTGGTATCATTTCTGCTACACTTCATCACTTTAGTCTTATCAGTCTAAAATCTTCCTTCAGTATTTTGTTCATGCCATTCAGTTATTTCTCAATATCCTCAGCCCTTTCTGCTAACAAGACAATGTCATCAGCAAATCGTAGCGTACTGATTTTTTTCACCCTGAACACTTTCTTTACTGCTTCCTCTACATACAAGTTGAATATTAACTACAACCTTGTCTCACACCCTTTTTAACTGATGCCTATCTCTCATGATTATCTACTTTTATTACAGCCACTTGATTCTTATATAGTTTATATAGTATTCTTCTATCTTGATACTTTAAGCTTGACTTCTTTAAAATTTTGAACATCTTGTCCCATCTAACATTATCAAAAGCTTTTTCTAAATCAACAAATGCCATAAAAGTATCTTTGTTTTTCTTGATCCACCCTTCAATTATTAATCTTAATGCCGGAATTACTTCCCTTGTATACTGCGATTTTTCCTAAACCCAAACCTACTATGTCTTCTACTACCCTTTCCATTCTTCTGGTCAGTAATTTTGAAGCATGTGATGTTAAATTAATAGTGCGATAATTCTCACATTTAGGGGAGTTGTGCTTTCTTTGGAAGTGTGAAGATGATATTTTTATTAAAATAAGTTGGAATTTCTCCTGTTTCATAACTTTTTGATATCAGCTTGAATAATCTTTCGATTCCTTCTTCTCCTAGTGATTTAAGAAGTTCTGCAGTGATCTCATCAATTCCAACTGCCTTATTTGATTTCAAGTCATTCAGAGCTTTATTAAATTCTGTCCTCAAAATAGGATCTCCTAAGTCACCAATGTTGAAACTAAAAGATTTCCCTTTTTCATGAAGGCTCTTTTTGCTAGTGTTATTCTACTTTTAACATCAATCTTGCTTCGCCCATCGGTTGTAATTTTGCTTTCCAAGTAGCTGAATTCACTTACTTCTCCTATTGTATCCGATCCTATTTTTGTATTATTTCTGCTACATTTCATCACTTTAGTCTTGCTTTGATTTATATTCAGTCTAAAATCTTCCTTCAGTATTTTGTTCATGCCATTCAGTAATTTCACAATTATTTTCAGCCCTTTCTGCTAAGAAGCCAATGTCATCAGCAAATCGTAGCATACTGATTTTTTCTCCCTGAACACTTACGCCACATGGATTTTTTTCTTTTACTTTCTTTATTGCTTCCTCTACATACAATTTGAATGTTACCGGGAATACGCTACAACCTTGTCTCACACCCTTTTTAACTGATGCTTGTCTCTCATGATTCTCTACTTTTATAATAGCCACTTGATTCTTATATAGTTTTTAAAGTATTCTTCTATCTCGATACTTTAGGCTTTTCCTCTTTAAAGTTTTGAGCATCTTGTCCCACCTAACATTATCAAAACCTTTTTCTAAATCAACAAATGCCATAAAAGTATCTTTAATTTTCTTGATCTGCCATTCAAGTATTAATCTTAATGCCAGAATTGCACCGCGATTTTTCCTAAACCCAAACTGATCTTCACCTTCTATGTCTTCCTCTACCCTTTCCATTCTTCTGTGTATTATTCTGATCAGTAATTTTGAGGCATGTGATGTTAGACTAATGGTGCGATAATTCTCACATTAGTGAGCTTGTGATTTCTTCGGAAGTGTGAAGATGATATTTTTTATTAAAATCAGTTGGAATTTCTCCTGTTTGATAACTTTTTGATATCAGCTTGAATAATCTTTCGATTCCTTCTTCTCCTAGTGATTTAAGAAGTTCTGCAGCGATCTCATCAATTCCAACTGCCTTATTTGATTTCAAGTCATTCAGAGCTTTATTAAATTCTGTCCTCAAAATAGGATCTCCTAAGTCACCAATGTTGATATGTCTTCCTTTTATATTACGCTATTGTTCAAGTCATCCCCATCATACAGTTTCTCAATGTATTCCTTCCATTGGTTAGCTCTATCGTCTGAGCTTAAAAGAGGTTTCCCATCGGTGGCTTCAATGCTCACATCTCTTTTATTCATTTCTCCAAGATTCTGTTTGATCTTCCTATATGCAACATATAAGGAAAAAAGCTTGCTATACCGGGGTTAGTATAGAGCTTAGATACCTTAACTGAATGTTTATTTGAAGAAAGTTCAGTTGAATTTGACTAAATAATTTTAAATGACCATGTGCCTGACTAGAATATTCAACTGTAGAGCTTAACAGCCGCCACAAAGCTTATTTGAACCAAAAGGTTAGGAAAGGTTACAGTTGTTGAAAAACGAATTTTATTCCAAAGTCACATTTCAGAAAATAGCAGTTACAATTGAGTATGCAATGGAACAAACGTTTCCAAAAGATTGTAGATTATGAAGAGAGAGAATATCACTGACCGAGCCCCATTGAAAATTTTACAAGTTCATAGTCACTACTCCTTTCTGTTACTGACGATGAAAACTCAATATGACCGAGACACATCCATGGTGCAAGTCAACCATTTCCGGCTACTATCCAGTTCTACCCGACACACGCAACATCCCAGCGCAGATTTACTAAGCACAACGTTCCCAGGATAAAGACGAAACTGAAAGACAGCCAGACGGTCTGAGCAGCGAGCTTTATACCCTCAGCCGCCTGCTTGATGTATACTGACGCTTATCCAAAATAGTGTAAAAAACTGTGATTATAGAATATGTTTAGAATCTCCCCGTGGGTAGCCTGGCCTTCAAGGATTATGAAAAGTGTTTAGTAAAAATTTTCAGATTATAAGCTTTCTTGTAATTGAATTTTGTTTGAGTGCGCAATGTTAAAAAATGTCCGAAAGTTAGTGATTCCCCAATTTCTTTCTAAATTTAAGCACTTTTTAGGGGACCCTGCTGAATTACAAATTATCATGATAAAATTAGTGTCATTGTGTTCTATGTTAATTCCTGATTCCAGTGGTGTAAATTTTATTATGATCGGTGGTGAAATAGCAAAGTTATCTGTTTACCAAAATCATGTTTGAAATGTTTCAGAAGTTAACTCGGTTTTTGGTTCATAATTATTCAAGTGTTGTTTATATCGAAAAAGTGAAGGTATCGGAATTTTCTTTGAATTTAGTTACGTGTTTTAACAGTTGTTTTATTTACGGAAATGGCTTGGTTTAATCGCAAATGAATTTTGAATGAAACCACTTTGTGATAGATGACGAAATAACTTTAAAATGTATATAAAATCTGTTCTACTGCATGGAATGTTCTGAAACTTTAATATGTTATAAAGGGATTTTTTGTTCTTTTAGAAGATCTACTTTTTAATTCGAGAAATTACTGAAAACATATGATTAAAAATGTTGAAAGTGTTCTCCACAAGGTGTTTAAAATTTTTTTTCAGTTATTTACACGGCCTGAAACTACGGAATTTTAGTGAATTCATCTTTCTTTTGAATTATTATTAAATTACTTTACTGCATCAAAAAGTGTTAAGAATTAGTGAAAGTATCACGTAACCAAAATCTATTGTGAGAACGAAGGCTTTCACGGCGTATTTATGAAATATAATCTTCGCGGGTTTTCCGCCGTATATTGTTGAAGAGAGACAACAACGAGCTTTCGGCGGCTGGCTCTGCCGCCATCTTCAGGTTAGATGTGTGCTGCAGGGAGTACCAGCGCTGCACTGACAGTGTCTGGCCTCTCCCCTCCCCTCGCTCCGTCCCGCGGCTGCCGTCTTGCGCTCGTCGCTGACTGGCTGGTGGGGCGTCGGTCCCAGCCAACCCTGGCGGGCCGTAAACACTTCCCGTTGGCGCCCGCCTACCTCTCCGTTTGCAGGGTGAATGTTTCAGAAGGGACAGAGCCGGCTTCCACACATCACTGAGCCATAAACCCGTGTCCCTGTTGACTGTGTTGTTGTTCAGCCGTATTTCTATCGCTTCCTTGATGACTGACTCCCAATATAAGGAACACTTGGCCAGCACCTTTACGTTGCCGAAGTCCATCTTGTGGCCGTTTTCAATAACATGCTGGGCGACCGCTGATTTATCTATCTGGAACCTGCGGATGTTGCGTTCATGTTTTGCCACCCGAGCCTTGATGGTCCGGATCGTCTGACCAATGTAATTCTTGCCGCACTGGCAAGGTATGCTATAAACCCCTGGAGTCGTCAAACCCAAGTCATCCTTCACAGGCCGGAGGTAGTCCCGAATCTTGGGAGGCGGACGAAATACGCTCTTGATTCCATACCGGGCCAAAATCCTGCCTATTTTTCCCGAGATGTTGCCTGAGTATGGAATAAAAGCCAGGGCTTCGGGCTGAACATCTGGGTCAACAGGGCGTTTGTGTGCCTTTCTTCTAATCGACCGCTCTATTGCACGTTCGGAATAACCATTCCTCCTGAATGTAGTGCGAAGATGTTCGAGCTCAGACGGCAAGGATTCCGCGTCGGAAATTTTCCTGGCCCTGTGCACCAACGTCTGCAGCACTGTGGTCTTCTGTGCTGGGTGGTGGAAGCTCGTAGCATGTAAATAGCGGTCTGTGTGTGTAGGTTTGCGGTACACACTATGTTAAAGGCTACCATCTGGCCTCCGTCGAATCAAGATGTCCAAGAAGGGCAGGCTGCCATCCTTCTCCAGCTCCATCGTGAACTGGATGTTTGGGTGGATTCCGTTCAGATGTTCTAGGAATTCGTAAAGACTGTGAATGCCATGTGGCCAGATAACGAAAGTGTCGTCAACATAGCGATAGAAGCAAGTCGGCTTAAGGCTGAAACTTTCGATTGCCTTATCTTCGAATTCTTCCATGAATAGATCGGCGACCACCGGCGACAATGGTGACCCCATTGCTACGCCTTCTATCTGTTCATAGAAACTCCCACCATAGGTGAAGTAGGTGGAAGTCAGGACCAGCTGGAATAGGTCCACGATGCGGGGTTCGAAGAGACAGCGCAACAGCTGTAGGGTGTCAGCAACAGGAACCTTGGTAAACAAGGAGACGACATCAAAACTAACCATGATGTCAGTGTCAGAAAGCCGAAACTCTCGAAGGGTGTCCACGAACTGTGCCGAGTTCTTCACGTGGTGGGGGCATCTCCCCACAAACGGGTTGAGCATTCCCGTCAGGTACGTGGCCACAGTGTCATCAAGAGCCTTCGTTCTCGTGCCTCGAGACCACCCAGACTCTATGGCCTCCCCAAGATACACAAGGCAGACGTCCCTCTACGGCCTATTGTAAGCGCCATAGGTAGTCCAACATACACTGTGGCCAAGTACCTGATGGGAATGCTCAACCCGTTTGTGGGGAGATGCCCCCACCACGTGAAGAACTCGGCACAGTTCGTGGACACCCTTCGAGAGTTTCGGCTTTCTGACACTGACATCATGGTTAGTTTTGATGTCGTCTCCTTGTTTACCAAGGTTCCTGTTGCTGACACCCTACAGCTGTTGCGCTGTCTCTTCGAACCCCGCATCGTGGACCTATTCCAGCTGGTCCTGACTTCCACCTACTTCACCTATGGTGGGAGTTTCTATGAACAGATAGAAGGCGTAGCAATGGGGTCACCATTGTCGCCGGTGGTCGCCGATCTATTCATGGAAGAATTCGAAGATAAGGCAATCGAAAGTTTCAGCCTTAAGCCGACTTGCTTCTATCGCTATGTTGACGACACTTTCGTTATCTGGCCACATGGCATTCACAGTCTTTACGAATTCCTAGAACATCTGAACGGAATCCACCCAAACATCCAGTTCACGATGGAGCTGGAGAAGGATGGCAGCCTGCCCTTCTTGGACATCTTGATTCGACGGAGGCCAGATGGTAGCCTTTAACATAGTGTGTACCGCAAACCTACACACACAGACCGCTATTTACATGCTACGAGCTTCCACCACCCAGCACAGAAGACCACAGTGCTGCAGACGTTGGTGCACAGGGCCAGGAAAATTTCCGACGCGGAATCCTTGCCGTCTGAGCTCGAACATCTTCGCACTACATTCAGGAGGAATGGTTATTCCGAACGTGCAATAGAGCGGTCGATTAGAAGAAAGGCACACAAACGCCCTGTTGACCCAGATGTTCAGCCCGAAGCCCTGGCTTTTATTCCATACTCAGGCAACATCTCGGGAAAAATAGGCAGGATTTTGGTCCGGTATGGAATCAAGAGCGTATTTCGTCCGCCTCCCAAGATTCGGGACTACCTCCGGCCTGTGAAGGATGACTTGGGTTTGACGACTCCAGGGGTTTATAGCATACCTTGCCAGTGCGGCAAGAATTACATTGGTCAGACGATCCGGACCATCAAGGCTCGGGTGGCAAAACATGAACGCAACATCCGCAGGTTCCAGATAGATAAATCAGCGGTCGCCCAGCATGTTATTGAAAACGGCCACAAGATGGACTTCGGCAACGTAAAGGTGCTGGCCAAGTGTTCCTTATATTGGGAGTCAGTCATCAAGGAAGCGATAGAAATACGGCTGAACAACAACACAGTCAACAGGGACACGGGTTTATGGCTCAGTGATGTGTGGAAGCCGGCTCTGTCCCTTCTGAAACATTCACCCTGCAAACAGAGAGGTAGGCGGGTGCCAACGGGAAGTGTTTACGGCCCGCCAGGGTTGGCTGGGACCGACGCCCCACCAGCCAGTCAGCGACGAGCGCAAGACGGCAGCCGCGGGACGGAGCGAGGGGAGGGGAGTGGCCAGACACTGTCAGTGCAGCGCTGGTACTCCCTGCAGCACACATCTAACCTGAAGATGGCGGCAGAGCCAGCCGCCGAAAGCTCGTTGTTGTCTCTCTTCAACAATATACGGCGGAAAACCCGCGAAGATTATATTTAACCAAAATCTATTGTTTACAAGTTGGATAATAATGGATTACCCTATTCCAGGTTAGTTTGAAAGTTCTTCACTACTATAAAATGTTTATTCAGCATTTGATTTATATGTTGAGTGACTTTACTGTTTTTAAAATGGTTTATATATTGAATTGGCTTGTGGTATCAGCTTCTGCATGAAACGTTTCTCACTTCCTATACTTGCAATGAAAATTATACGTTACTGTGAAGCTTACTCCCTCCCTTTATATGCTCTAAAACTAAGAAAACTAGAATTTACTCAAATTCTAAGGTGCTTACAAACATCTAATTTAGCTATGACCATTTCCTTTTATACTTCTTCACACTTTTCTTCTAGCCATTTTTTGCACTTCCTGTTTATTTGATTTCTAAATTGCCTGTATTGCTCTCTTCCTGCTTCATCCTAGGCATACCTTCTACTCTGATCCATCAGTTCCAAAATTTCTTTTGTGTTCCTAGGTTTTCTGGCAGCTTTTTCCCTAAGGCCTAATATTTCTTTACCAGCTTTCATTATTTCGGTCTTTAATGCACTCCATTCGTCCTCGGTTGAGCTTCCTTCAGAGTTATTTCTTAGACCTAAGTCTACCATTTCTGCAATTTTTTCTCTGATACTAGATTGTTTCAGTTTGTTCACTTCCAGTCTGTTCTGCTGCTTCCTTATTCGCTTGAATTTCAGCCTGAACTTCATTACTATCAAATTATCGTCAGAGTCTGTGTCTACTCGTGGGTATGCTTTACAGTCTAGAACTTGATTCCTGAATCTTTGTTTGACCACGATATATTCTAGCTGATATATCTGCCTGTATCCCTAGGACGTTTCCAGGGTTTTTAAACAGTGTATTTGCCACTACTAGCTTATATCTTTCACAAAGTTCTAACAACTTGCTTCCTCGCTCATTTCTTTCTCCTAGACCAAAACTTCCTACAGTATTCCCCTCTTTTCCTTCTCCCACTATCGCATTCCAATCACCCATGATTATTAAATTTTCCTCCCCCTTCACATATTTGATTAATTCTTCAATTTTTGTGTATATTTCCTCTATTTCTTCACCATCTTCCTGTGACGTTGGCATATACACTTGTACTAACGTGGTTGGGGTGGTCTTAATTTCTAACTTCATCAAAATAATCCTGTCACTAAACTGTTCATAATAACTCATCCGTGGAGTGTACAAGACGTATATTGGTGATGAAGTGTGGAAAGATATTGGTGGGAGAATTAGGAGAAGTGCATGAAAGGGAAAACATGACCATGACCACAAATTGGCACTTAATTCCAGGCATAAGGTTGTGGGAAGATTTTCTTTTTTAGGTAAGGGGGTTCAGGGATTGTAATAAATGACCAAGAAAAATGATGAATAATTTATGAAAAATGATAGAAGAATTTAATGTTGCAAGGTAGGAAAAGGAAGGGGGGAAAACAGGGATGTAGGGAAATTGCCATAGACTCGAGCACAATTAAATTATGCTCATAATTTCATTTGATCCCCATTTGGAAGCTGGGTTGCTGTCCTGGACAGCTAATGGTCTTATGTTTGTAAAACCACAATCGCCCCTTAATTCTCTTCTCCATAAATTATATCTCTTGTAGGCAGATAGAAGTGCAGCAGTGATTAGTTACCAAGAGTTGTTCCACAGCTTGGTCTTACTGGAAACACAGGTTCAAACATCAGACCTTGCTGTACTGGCGATTTTGACTAGATTTTTGGAATATTCTCCAGTGACCATGGAAAAAGCTGAAATGATCCCTACACTCCAGCTAAAAACCTGCACATTATATAACAAGTAGAACACGTATGGCAGTTGTATAAAGTTTACACAGCTAACAGACAGGTGACAACACTCACTACCATCACTTAGATTAGATCTTTGTTAATGACCTTGAAGATGACAGAAAGTAAAGCCTTAGCAAAAATAAGCATTGTTCTACACACATTTGCCAATTGTTGTTGTTCAATATTAATAAGATATAAGCCAAAATAAATCTGATTGCTGTGGAATCAGTTTTGTAATGCTGATTTGAATAGATTTATCAAAATATTACATTGCATCTTAGTGGCTTTAAATTTACCAAATTCTGTTTCATAATGGTTATCTTAACCATAGATTTTGCTGCTGGTCTTACAATATTATCTAACATTAATGCATCTTGTACAGATTCCATTCTGTAAGGCCTTTCCTTTCCACTTCTATAAACCATCAGTTAGAAATCTTTTAAATTAAAATATTGGGAATGCTATTTACATTGATATAATTTGTTTCAGTGAGCAGCAGTTTCACTTTATTTCAGCTGCGCAGTAACTGAAGTGCTACTTCTCACATCAGAACCTGCCTTTGAACTTTAAAATTGCTGATTATCTCCTGGTTCATGCTTATTCTCATTATGAGACAGCTACCCAACTTTATAATTTTCTCTCTTAATCATTCTTCATCCCCCTGTTTATCAGTGTCAGGGTGAAAACTGTCATAAGAAACATAGATATATTTTCGATTGCTCCATTCTCAGAATTTACACTCATCATATTTCTACACAGTATTAAGCGATTATATTCTCTCTCCATTACTCACACATTTCGTATTGACCTAACAACATCCCTTTTTTTCCTCCTTGCATATTTATCTCTTTTGATCTGTTATCATAGATTGTTGCACTGTCATGTTGTATGTGTATAAATTTGCAAACAAGAAATGGAGTAGTTAAAATTAATTGTATACTGGTTGATCTAAATCAGTTTTGTAGATGACTTATTTTCTTGAAGAAAGTTCTTACCTCCTGAAGAAAGGAAGCACTAAATTTCAACCTGTATAAAACCAAGCAGGCATATATCCTAAAACCAACTGTGGAAATGATTTCTAAAATGCAATAAAAAACAAAGAAGTGTTATGACACAGTACAAGCATTGTGCAGAATGATTGAGAGAGATCCAACCATGACATTGAATGTAGACCGCAAATGGGGTTGATGGGACCAATTTAGCTTAAAATGCAAATAGACTTTGTTGACTAATTGTCCAAAAGCTCAAGTATTAGAATCTGAGAGCACTAACAAGAATCACAAAGATTGTGGAACTCTTCAAAAAATGGTTGTGCAACATGATCCTATGAACCACAAAAGTGTCATCACTTCCAGTCGCTCCATGGAGTTTTCAAATTCAGCATTGTATCTTTGGATTGTTATTAGATGAATAAAAATAGCAACTGCAGTGAGAAGACTACTTCAGTGTTATCACCATTGGTAAGAAATATGTGCAACATACTCACAATAATATTATATCATGGAATTATTATCCTGGTTTTATTGTCATTGGATAGCTGGTGCTACCTCATGTACTTTCTGGCTCATTGTATGTTGAGCACATGAATATCAAATTATCTTTGAACAAAGTATAATCAGTACAACACAGTTGCACTGAAGACATCATGCATGAATTTTTGTTTCTACTCACATTGTTTCATACAGAACAACTTCCTGTCTACGGTTGAATTTTAGGAAAAAAATCTAAGTTCAAACCTGTGCACACTGATTCCAACTAAGCATAGACACAGCATTTAAAATTATATAAGTTGATGTAAAAAAAGGTGAGTTGCACTTATCTTTGACTGATTAAAGAAATGTACCTCAAGTGTTAAAAAATGGTTCATGTTGAAATATTCACCATAAAACAAACATCACAAAACATTTTCAGTTACCTTTGAATGGGCTTTATGCTTAGTTGAATATTTTTATATTGTAAAACAAAAGGGAATTCGTCAATGTAAACAAACTAGTACTCCCCCTCTCTCTCTCTCTCCCCCCCCCCCCCCCCCACCGCACACACACACATTTTGAATCCAAGGACAACAGCAATACTTTATCAAATGGCAGGCAGCATGCTGATTGAAGTTGAACAGTCAGTCAGTCATCTCAACACTAGTGAGATTCTAATAGAGTAAGAAAATAGATCTCTATGTTTGATTGTACCTGCATATGGTTACATCAGGATGGATTTTTAATTTAATTGTGATAGAGTGCATTACACCCAGATTTCGCCTTTCCTCATCCACCTACTTTTTCCCTCTACAAATTTCAACTTTAAATTCTTTCAATGTTTTTGATAAATTATTCTGTCATAATTTATTCCATTCCTGACCCTTCCCCCCCCCCCCAAAAAAAAACTTCCCACTCCCTTAGTTCTTAAATTGAATGCCAATTTGTGGTCATGTTCAAATCTTCCCTTCCATGTATCT
This sequence comes from Vandiemenella viatica, assembly GCA_031002005.1. Classification (NCBI taxonomy): domain Eukaryota; kingdom Metazoa; phylum Arthropoda; class Insecta; order Orthoptera; family Morabidae; genus Vandiemenella; species Vandiemenella viatica. Next base: position 139,042,466 of record JARYHS010013631.1, on the reverse strand, counting down.
ATCCTAATTCTTCCACAAATATCTTTCCACACCTTCAACACACCCATGAATCTCTTCACTCTCCTGTCTTCCAATGAATTCCATTTCAAGTCCTTTATCATATGAGTAACTGAGTGTGTTAGTGGTAATTTCCAGAGACAAATCTCGCAGTGCTTCTTTGCATCCCCTTTAACTCCAGTATTTAATACCCAAAATGTGGGTCCCATACTACTATCTAATTGGTCTGTAATTTTCAACCCCATTTGTAACCCCTCTTTTATGAACGGGTACTACTAACACACTTTTCCAATCCTCTGGTAAGAAGTAAGCTTCCAGATTCATTTTAAATGAAATTTCAAGGTAAGGAACAATGTTGTATATCACATTCTTTAATAAACCTGTAGTAATATTATCTACACCAGCCCCTTTACTTTTTTAGCTTTTTGAGTTCCTTCATAATTTGCTGAGAATCTATTTGATGGCCAACCCATCTCATGTTCCAACCATCCCCATATGTCAACCAGCCCAGGTATCCACTAGCATTCTAATACCTCAAAACATAAAGATGTCAAGCCAAGTTTCAGAAAAATCAAAAAAATTGTTTCAAATTGCTCAATATTTCTGAAAATACCTGGAAAGTGTTCATTACTTCTACCACATTGCATTTATTTTCTTTAAAGTAGTAAGCCAGAGTTTTTTTAGTTGAATTGTAATTGCACAGATGGAAAAAGATGTAAGGAAAAAATGTGATAAAATGTTTTTAGGTTACAATTGAAAGGAAAGAAATGCCGCTAGGCAATATTTACATGTAAAAGAAAGGGAAAATACACCCAACACTCACCAAAGTTGAAGGGAGGAGGGCAGCAGCAACACAGAAAACCACACAATATATATATATAAAAAAACAATATTTCAACACGAGTCTTAATCATGTGAGGCGAGACATATGGCAGGGGGAAAGATGTTGTCACATCCCTGCCCGCCACATTAAAGCAGCACAGGCGGAAAACGCGTGGTGGTGGTAGAATTGTCGGGAGGGGGGGGGGGGGGGGGAGATAAGCTTGACCAGTGATAAAAGTGAAACAAAATAATCTTTGTGTAGCATAATTCAAAAAGTTATAATTTTATTTAGATGAAAATGAAGGGAGATAGAAATATATATATAAAAATATATAAAATGTAAATAAATAACTAAAAATATAATTGTAAAAATTTTGAAAATAATATATGAAACTATTGTGCAGTGATGGGTGTATAGGGATGAAAGAAATTAACGGAAATTAAGACCTGGGGGATGTCTAGTCTGCAGAATGTGTTAAGCCAATTCCCACCTGCGGAGTTCAGATTGGGAGGTAGTGTCTGGAAGTACTCTAATGGCTCTGACTGTGAAGCAGTTATTAAGGTCGCGGGTGTTGTGAGTACTGGCATGTTGAGCCAGTATTATTTCCATAGATGAACAGTAGATCCAATTTTTAGTATGAAGCTTATGATGCAAAAGAAATGGGAATATAGGGATGACTTGGCAATGACATTTTTAAGACTGGGTTAGCACATGATCTTGGGAGTATGGGAAACTGTGGCAAGAAATGAAATCAGTAAACACATGTTGAAGAGTATACAGGCACTGGTTGAGAAACTATTGGAGCAGCATCCAGAATGGGAAGGACAGAATATTTAACTGTCACTGAATTTGGCAAAGGAATATTTTTTGTCACCACTGTTTGTGTAATGGTCATTGATAGAATTGTGAATTTATCTTACAGCTAAGTAACTAATATAATACATATAAATATATTCTAGGATGAGAACATTGGTAACATTTACAAGTCTACATCCACGGTAAGAAGGAAGTTGTAGCACCTATAACATCTTGAGATGGTCCGTCGTACTTCCTTAGAGGGCATTGGTGACTGATGTGCTCCACTGCCACAGGCAGGAGAATCCTGAAGTCCCCACTTAATGGTGTTTTTAACCCACACTCTCCAGATGGAATTCCGGAAGTCCAGTTGTAGGATCTTCAATATCCTGATGTTTCACAGATGCAGAGTTGCAGCTTTGTCGCCATTTTTCCTTGACATTGAAGTCAGACATGTCTTGCCATACTGGATTTAAGACTAGTTCTGGGTAAGTCATTAAGGATCTCGTAGGTTGGGAGACCCTGTTGATGATGTAATTTTATCCACCATCATTAAGGATGTCGTAGATTGGGAGACCCTTCGGATGGTCAGGATGATGTAACTTTATCCACTCAAGTGTCATTGCTTCCTGATGTCTTACCTCCAGAGGTGGTATATTACTGATGACATGCAATCAGGGGACTGGGGTGGATTTTAGTGTGCCTATTATTATTCTCATATACTTGTTCAGATGAATGTCGCTTTTTCTAGAGTGAGCCCCTAAGTAGCCACACAGTAGTCAGCTACAGGAAAAACCATTGTGAGGGTATTTGTTCATAGTCAGTCCACATCAGCTCCCCATGAAGTACAAGCTAGTTTCTTCATGATGTTCCATGTTTTAAGTTTGTGACTGAATTATGAAGAAGGGAAAGTAATCTAACCCTATTTGTATTACAAGAGCTACTGGAGGTGATGAAATGAGAAAATGATTATGGGAAAAAGTACTGTGATGATGAGAGGAAAGAGTCCATTCTATAGGACAGTGAATCAAATATTGAAGAATGAAGTATAAGGAAATAATTTACAAAATGTCCTGTTCTTGTACTGTCATATATTGCAGAAACATGTACTATGATTAAGTAAAATCCATGCTGGTGGAGGAGCACAATAGGAAGAGTAAGGTGAAATGTGATGTAAGAAAGGAGCCTGGAATTGAGATAATCAAGAATGTAAAATTAAGATAGTTTGGCATGTATAGCAGGTGCAGGAGGTGGCAGATGACTGAAGCTAGGATCATTGAAGCTGTATACTGATGGCACAGTTACCTTTATACTTAACTAATCCTGCAATGTGTGAAAGTGTTGTAGGAGCAAGGGTTGATTCTATTACAGATTACAATAAGGTGATTTTCAAACAAGAATACTAGAAGAGGTTGCATTTGAGACACAGCAGAATGACAACTGACTTCTCAATGGTAGGGAATAAGAATCTTGGTTTTATTTTTTATTTAATTTTTTTTTCATGATTATTCTTGTTTCTCATGTCAGTAATACAGTAGGTAAATTTACTTTCACATGATATATGCAGCCTGCACCACAATTACAATTTACATTCTCTGGCATATTATAAAATAAGAGTAGTTCAATTACATTGCTTTTAAGAGCACTTTCTTGCCAACAATATTACATCAACTGCAAATAAGTAGATCTAAATGAATCATGATCTGTTACAGTACTAAAATTATACCACTCTAAGTTACAAAAATTGAGTGCAAACATTTACCTAAAACAACATACAAGGAAACAGGCCTTTTGCGATGATCAAAATTAAATGAAGAGATATGGTTGCAACAATCAGTCAAGAGACTGATTTTATGAGAAGAAAACAATGTAGGGCAATTTAAACTGCACTATTCTATCCAGAAAATAAGTATTGCAAACTAGTTGAGAATCACTGCATGATAATAGGTTCAGTAACACGTTGGTAGCATAAATAGACGATTTTACACCCCAGACCAAACTTTTGCATATGAATGTCAGTTCCAAAAATCATCACCATCTGAATCCCAGTTTGACTGCTGTTTTTGAGAGTTGCCTTCAAACTCTACCCTTTTATCATAAACAAACTCCGGGTCACTGGGCTTTATACGATTTTTATTGTATGTGTGGTCCATTATTTCTTTTTTAAGTTTAATTTGTTTATCATCAAGTTTATTTAAGTCTTCTTCCGGATTAATAGAAAATTCCTTATTCACTGTTTCTAACGATTCTTCAAGTTCATAACCTTTTAAGTGTTCTTGCAACAGTCTGAGCATTTTCTCAATAGTAAACATTGGGATTGTTTCTAATACACTGTGCCGCAGTTTGAGATCTTGAGCTACAAAACTTACATTCGAATCTGATCGAAAGTTTCTTATTGGCATTATTCTCTTTCTAATCTTATCTGCCTCGTTGTCCTTATAAACAAGAACCAAAGCGCCAGGGGAAAATCTAACTCCCAGTCGTAATGGGGCGCAATCTGTTAGAAGAGGCATAGTAAATTACCAATATTCTTCGAACGTTTTTACACTAAAATGTCCTGCTAAAATCGAGCAACAAACTTCCAAACATGTACATATTTTCTTGATATTGGCATAATGCCATTCTATAGGACAGTTATTTACATCAGCTTTACAAACTTCTGTTTACATACTTATATCAACGATTGTTATCAGAGACAACCAAGATTGTTATTGGCTCGTAGTGCAGAGACAATAGTAGACGAAGTTTATTTCCAACGATGAAGCGATGTATTGTCTGGTAACGAATAACACTGGGTAAAACCATGGAGGAATATATTCCTTCCTCCTTGGGTAAAACCGTGGAGGAAGGAAATATCCTCCATGGGTAAAACAGGAAAATTCTTACCGGTGCATGAGCTCTATCGCAATTTATATTAATCAGTGCTCACTTACGTCTATTTCTATCATAGTTCCTGCAGTGAAAATAATATGTTTACATTCCTGAAGAGATGTAGAAGAGTAATTAACACATCACCAACAAGCCCACAATAATAATAATAATAATAAAATTAACAGAATTGACTGCAAAATCTTGTTTAATAAAACCCTTCTAAGGGTACCACTAAATAGTATCGACCTTCGATCTTAAGTTTATTTTGAAATTTAGTAGCGTAAGTTTTATTCATTGGTTCTTAAGTACTTTTGTTACCTAGTTATTATTTATAGGGTTCAATTTAATAATATATAAAAATTTAACAGTCAGTTGAGTTTAGAAATATACAAGCATAAGTTACATTCATTGGCCTGTTCTGTCGAAAATATAGTTGTTGTTTAATTATTTTTCAATACATTAAAACAATAATTACCTAATATTTAAAAAAATATATTTTACCATAAATAACTGATTAGTTATTGTTCTCCGACAAGCACTAAATAGTGTCAACCTTTGAAATTCAATCTTCAGGTTGATTTTGAAGATAACAACAATTACTTTTATTTTACTGTCTTTTAAGTACTTTTCAGATAGTTATTACCTGAAACAAAGCGAATGAAAAATAAAACTTCAATCAAAAAAACCACTTAAGTGCAGATTAATTTTTTCTTTTATTAGACTATCAGTTAAATTTAATATATATAGAATTTCATAATTTAATTCTTATGGTTCATTTAAAATGAACCAGAGGGTATTGGTTTGGGAAAAATCATGCCTGGAAAGTGTGGCGCCTGTCGCAGACGTGTGGTGAATGGTGTTAAAATTGGTTTCACTGGGAATGTAGATCAATGGGAGAAAATGGAAACTAAATTAGGGTCTTCAGTGGTAGTGCCCGCTCCGTTTTAAGGATAAGAAACTTTCAGAGCAGGATAGAAAAATTTCAGAGCAAGACGAAACGATCTGGATTATGGGCGAAACGATCAGGGAATTGCGTGAAAGGGTCGCAATTCTTGAGGCTCAGCCTATGGAGGCAGAAAGTAGAGATGGTGAGTTTAGTGAGGAGGGTGAAAAGGATGGATAGGAACTGATAACATGTCGTAAAAGAAATATGGTTAACAGGATGAAGAAGCTAGAAACTCCAGAAATTGTGGGGAGAAATAAGTTTGACCTGTTACAAGAGACAGATGGGGAAGAGAATCTCGTAGCTGTAGGATTAGGTAAGGTGAAGCAGGAATATAGGCGTAGAAGGAAGAAATAGCGAGAAAGGGGTTCTGCTGCTAGGTAATAGCCATGGGAAAAGTGTAGGTGTTCTTCTGCAGGATCAATTAGCACAGGCTACCAGGTCACTAGCTTTTCCAAACTCAGTGCAACATTATGGCAGGTAATAGTGCGGACAATACCACTGAAGAGCCTCATTTAGTTTCTTTTTTCCCAATTTTCCTATATTCGCAGTAAAACCACCTTTTATGCCTATTGCAACCCAAATCATTCACCACACGCCTGTGACAGGCGCCACACTTTTGAGGCATGATTTTTTCCAAAACAATATTTATGGGTACCTTTTAAACGATGGGTGAATATTTTTCTGGCCCGCGGGATTCATCACACTTTTACAAAATATATTTATTTTATAATGGACAAAGTAGTGAAAACCAATGTGTAAAAAAATACGTTATTTGTCCATCCATATTTTCAAAATTTATTTAATTTATATTTTTGATATATCATTTTTAGTGCTATACATTTCTTTGAAATGTGCGTTTAGTGTCATTATTATTATTATATTTTGTATGTTACGTAAAAACAATAATAATAATTCATTATGTTTCAACTTTTCATTCTGAAAAGTGTCTGTAGTGGGTCTAAATCTAATATGAAGATACATAATTTCATATGTGGCCCGCGGAGTAGTGATGCATTTCCAAAGTGGCCCGCAAGTTCTTGGGTTGGCCATCCCTGTTTTAAACGAAATTTAATGATTAAATTAAGAAATTCTATGTATCCTAAGCTCTACATCGTACCAAGTGGTATATTTCTTTTGCCGTCTCTTAGAGCTCGAAACCTTTACTCTAACAGCACCTACTTAGTGAGTTTCCTCTGATTTGTCATTGTTAGTACTGAAAAGTAGGTATTTACCTTGTTGATAATAAAACTGCGATTGGGGGGGGGGGGGCTGGTAAGAATTCTTATGATGGAGGGAGAAGTGGTAGGAAAATCGTTAAACCAACTTTCACACAATGTAGTCCAGCGCTTTATCAGAGAAACGCTAATAAGAATGAGCCACAGCAATTAGAAGAGTTGCAATTACTTCTCAAAAAGAAACTGTCCACAAATGATACAGAATAAAATTTGTTCAAGTTCCCAGAGAAAAGAGGATTTTACATGTTATAGATTATGATAGATGAAATTCAGATTCTGACATAAGCGAACAAAAGCTATCAGCCGTTTTTAAACCGAGTCCATTGGCAAGGTTAAAAACGCCGTTTGCATCATCCTCCTTATTTTAAATAAGAAATTTTAGTGGATGTAGTCTTCTCGGGAGACTAGCCGAGTAAACAAGGTGTTTCCACACGATATTTCGACGATCTCAGGCTCCATCGCCATCTTCTGGTTCATATATAAGAAATTTTAGGTTTTTCTATGCAGCCTTAGTAGCACCACCATTCATAACCTCCAAGAAGCATAAAAGTTTTGGCTGATGCATTCCATATGTGCGAATGGAATGTAAACTAACAGATCACATGGTTTCTCGATAAAATATCTATTAGCGAAAATGTTTATTGTTTAATAATATATTTCTCCTTGCAGGTGACGAATTAACTCATACTAACGTAGTGAAGTAAACCTGAAGCCATAGAGACAGTAATTAATTCTAGGACTGAGAAGATTAATTGTTGGTACAAGAGAACATCAAATCTTCAGAAGGTGAGTGGAATTTTCTGATTTTGCTTATTTCTAAGTGACCAGATGCGAGTGTAAAACAGATATACTGCGAGCTACAGATTTTAAGAAGCTTAATGGTTCAACATTTCCTATCCCACTATTATCAGGAAGAGTCAGAGCCCTTGAGTTGGCAAAATGATACCATGAAATTTTAATAGGTGAAAGGACCAGCCAAATATCACCTTAGTACGAATGGACACTATTAGTGCGTTAACTGTGCTATCGAATAACAGATGGCATCCTACATTTCAGAGGCTAATAAACAACGTTTTATCATTAGTATATACTTACTGAAAAATGCTTGTTTATTTCGATAATCTCCTGATTTACAGTAGTATTATAGGTTAATAGTGGTAGTTGATAAACTACACTGAAGAGCCAAAGAAACTAGTATAGGCATGCATATGCAAACACAGAGATATGTAAACATTCAGAGTACGGCGCTGCGGTCGGCAACGCCTATATAAGACAACAGGTGTCTGGCGCAGGCGTTAGATCGGTTACTGCTGCTACAATTGCTGGTTAAAATGATTTAAGTGAGTTTGAACGTGGTGTTGTAGTCGACACACGAGCACGAGAGATGGGACACAGCATCTTCAAGGTAGCGATGAGATGGGGATTTTCCCGTACGACCATTTCACGAGTGCACCGTGAATATCGGGAATCCGGTAAAACATCAAATTTCCGGCATCGCTGCGGCCGGAAACAGATCCTGCAATAACGGGATCAACGACGACTGAAGAGAATCGTTCAGCGTGACAGAAGTGCAACCCTTCCGCAAATTGCTGTGGATTTCAATGCTGGGCCATCAACAAGTGTCACCGCGCGAATCATTCAACGAAACACCATTGACATGGGCTTTCGGAGCCGACGGTCCACTCGTGTACCCTTGCTCAGTGCACGACACAAAGCTTTACGCCTCACCTGGGCCGTCAACATCGACGTAGGACTGTTGATGATTGGAAACGTGCTGCCTGGACTGACGAGTCTCGTTTCCAATTTTATCGAGAGGATGGACGTGTACGGGTATGGAGACAATCTTATGAATTCATGGACCCAGCATGTTAGCAGGGGACTGTTCAAGGTGGTGGAGACTGTATTGGCGTGGGGCGTGTGCAGTTGGAGTGAAATGGAACCCCCGATACGTCTGTATACGATTCTGACAAGTGACACGTACGTACGCATCCTGGCTCATCACCTGCATCCATTCATGTCCATTGTCATTCCGACGGACTTGGGCAATTCCAGCAAGACAATGCGACACCTCACACGTCCAAAATTGCTACAGAGTGGCTCCAGGAACACTCTTCTGAGATTAAACACTACCGCCGGCCACCAAACTCCCCAGACATGAACATTATTGAGCATACCTTGCAACTTGCCGTTTAGAAGAGATCTCCACCGAGCGTGGTGGTGTAATGGTTAGCGTTCTGGCCTCACATTCGGGAGGACGGCGGTTCGAATCCCCGTCCGGGCATCCAGATTTGGGTTTTCCATGGTTTCCCAAATCACTCCAGGCAAATGCCGGGATGCTTCCTTCAAAAGGTCATGGCCAAATTCCTTCCCATTCCTTGCCCCCTCCCCCCAAATCGTTTCCCGTTTCTAAAGACCTCGCTGTTAAGAGACGTTAAGCAGTTAAAAAAAAGAGAGATCTCCACCCCCTCGGACTCTTACGGATTTATGGTCAACCCTGCAGGATTCATAGTGTCAATTCCCTCCAGCACTACTTAAGACATTAGTTGAGTCCATGCCACTTCGTGTTGCGGCACTTCATCGTGCTCTCGGAGGGCCTGGACGATATTAGGCAGGTGTACCAGTTTCTTTGACTCTTGAGTGTATGATGATACTGTCAAACATCAGCCAGTTAAATGTGAATTTTTAAGACAAGAATTGATATGACTGAGCCACAGTTTAACTAATGACAGTGTAAATTCCGATCCTTTAAAAGAAGATAAGGTGAGAAATTATCCAAAAGATTAGACCGCGAAACAACTCAAAATATTCTTAGGATTTGTGGGTCACGACTGTAGATTTATAGCGAATTTCAGAGAGAGTTCGAAAGTTTTCCGTAAGCCACTAGTGTAAGATAATCGCCTGGAATGAAAACAAACGTCGATAAAGCTTGTAAAATCTTAAAAGACAAGTAGCACCACAACTAGTTTCCCAACAAGCAAATTTCGCTTCAGAGTTTATTACTATCACCGATGCAAGTGACGGAGCGGTAGGCGTTTTACTGTCACAAGGCAACTTAGGAACAGGTAGACTCATAACTTAGGCATCACGGACACCATCCACAGCAAACAGAATTATGAGTGAGAAACAGTGATCTTCTCTTCCTTGATGGGACATTTTTGCATGTCCAGCCGTACAAAGCCTTAAACATTTTCTGAATTATTCTACGGTTTCAAATGTCTCGTGATATTATTTTGATGTGAGAGAAACTGAAAAAATATATTGCAAATTTTAATAAAATCAATATTGGGAAGAGTAACATTAGAGGAATTATCTCCTTTCTGTGGAGCTGCAAATGGTGTTTGTTATTTGAAATTGCATGTAATTCGATATTTAATTCAAGAAACTTAGTGTTACTTACAGTTTTAAATCAATTTTATAATGATTATCATCAATTGTACAAATCGACATATTATTTAAAGACATTTCAAGATATGCCCCAAACTAGGAACGCTTCACAATATGAACATTCAATATTTTTTTTTAATATCTGTGTGTCCAATACACTCTATATGTACTCATTTCAATTTTTTAATTGCGAACTCATTTAGGTGGCAATTCACTTAGTCACCTAATTACTCCTTATTTATTATATATTTTTAATTATCCTATATCATTTGTGTGTTAAATTCCTCCCCATCAACTTTTGCGAATTTACTGATTTTAATTTTAAATTCCTTCAGCTTCTTTGGTATATTTTTCATCTATTCGCTTGATAATTTGTTCCAATTCCTGAAACCATAACAAAAAGAAAGTTTTTCCCACCCCCTTGTGTTATGTTATGTTCACTTATGTTATGTTCACTTATGTTATGTTCACTTATGTTATCTAAAAACAATGAGAATAACAAAGTTTTGTGAAAGTATACCACATGGAGTGAAGATGCCCTCAATAATTAGACCTACGATCCATTCCTGAAACTTACTACTGCTCTGGCAGAAACTAAGGTGAAAATAGGTGGATAGAAATGTTCGAAAGACTTTATATTTTGAAAAGCAATAATACGGCCGTAAATAGTTTCTTGAATAATGATTACATGCACAAGATATCATAAATTCCAGCTGTCTCTGACTTTGTTGGCTGGTTTAAAATAAGCGTGTTGTCTGAGAACATTACTTCATACTTCATATTTTGTTGTACACCTCTCTTGAGGTACGTTTCATTGCTTGCTGGATTCTTTCTTTGATATTATCTTGTAGTAGAGTTAATGGTTGCCTATGGTGGTCAGAGATGGTTTATAATTCTATTTTATTTATTTATTTATTTGGCCTTTGGTCTGAGACCATTTAGCCAGCATTATACATTAATGTTTGTTTGTTATTTTCTTCTTACAGAGGCTTCAAATCTTCAGTTCTGTGTCTTGAAGGAAGCGAACTATTGCCTTGTAGATTTGCACATTTCTTGATTGAAGAATGGTGGTAACGCTCGCTGGGAATTTGACTGAAAGCTGTTCGAGGCGCCTGTAGAAACGTTTGCGTTGTGATTGAAACCGTGAGTATGATGTGATTGAGGTCGGAAATTTCTTGGTCTAAGGTGCATATAGGTCTTTCTATTATATGAAGGCGGCATAAGTGGTGAGGATAACAACCATGTCGTAGCCTCATTCTATTAATGGTTGTTGCGTGTCTTCTTGCAATATTGTGCTCTGCGAACCAGGGTGTCTTCGGTATTGTAGGTTGTACTGCTGAGTAGTGTTTTTCCTCTTAGTAGCTGCGTCCGGGACCAGTCTTCATTTTAACTGAGGTATGCCTTCCTAGAGACTACTGGGATGAAATCCCTCCAAGGTAGCTGAATGCCTGCAAAGTGCCCTTCGTTGATGCTCTGTTTCGCTAGCTGGTCAACGATTTCATTGTGCATTATTCCTATATGACCTTTAATCCAGAGAAAATGTACTTGTATGCCAACTGCAGAAGCTTCTGAAGCTAATCTTATTATTTCATACAGGTATTGGTGCATTTTGTTACTCCATACTGGGTTCTGTAATTTCTGGAGAGCGCTCTTAGCGTCAGTAAATATTAAGATCCTTGGAAAGTGCTTGTCTAGCCCGTACTTGATAGCTGCGCACATGGCTATAGTTTCCGCTGTGTAAATTGACGTATCTGCAGGTAGTAATGTTTGTCCGTACTCGTTAGTATGTGGGCAATAATAAGCGTATCCTGCACCTTCCGTAGTTTTGGAGCCGTCGCTGTAAATATGGATGTAGTTGGGCCAAGTTTTGTTCAAGAAGTGTGAAATTGCTGTATTGATGTTGTTACTCCGGATGATATTTTCTGGTAGATAGTATATTTGTAGTTTCAGGAACTGAAATTCGTATGGATACAGGAAGCCTGGAATAATGCGGCTTTTTAAAACGAGTGGTTTAATCTTTTCATATTCCTTGTATCCTTTTGATAGTAGAGGCACTCTTTTCACTGGTGGTGGTCCGTTCCTTGTGAGTCTTCTGTTCATTACTGACAGCTTATGTTCCTTTATAGCAAAGATGCGGATGAGGTATTTGTTTGTAAGAAGTTTCCGGCGTATAGAAAGGGGCATTTCCGTTGCTTCTATCAGAAGAGAATTGGTAGGACTAGACCTTATTGCTCCTAGGCATAATCTTATGGCCCTATGTTGAGCCCTGTCCAGTTTTTCCAAGACGTATTTTGGCGCGTTTCCGAACAGGGTGCTTCCATAATCTATTACTGTACGGATTAAGGATCGGTACAAGATTAGAAGAGTAGAAGGATCTGCTCCCCACCATGTTCATGTGATGGATCGGAGTATGTTCAGCGCTTTTCCAACCTTCTGTAATATGTAGTTTATATGGCGGCTCCATGTTAGTTTGCTGTCCAGATATAGGCCCAGAAGTTCAGCCGACGCTTCTATTGGGAAGGTATATGGTCCCAGCCATATGGTGCGTTCTCCGAATGTGCAGCACTTCCTTGTGAACACCACGACAGTTGATTTAGGTGCTGAGAGTGTAAGTCCACACTCAGATGTCCATACAGATAAAGTTATTGCAGCATCCGATAGCCATTGATGGATTAAATACAAGGAGGGAGACATGGTATATATGCAGACGTCATCAGCGTACTGTAATACTTTTATATGCGTGCTAAAGATGTTTTCCAGATTGGCGGTATATATGGCATATAATAGCGGACTGAGGATTGATCCTTGGGGTAGGCCCTTCGATAGTGTTCTAGGTCCGAAAAAGGTATTATCTTGCTTTCGTATATATATAGTATGTTGACGAACCAGATTGTAGATTTTTGGCAGTACCCGCGCTGGGATGCCAATTTCTTTTAGCTTTTTGAGCAGTACTGTTGGCACCACATTGTCATAGGCTCCTGAAATATCTCTAGAAATATGGCTGTTAAGTATCCCTTTTCAGTGAATACCTTCTCTAAATCTGCAGTTAGAAGACTGAGGTTGTCTATCGTACTATGTGCCTTCCTGAATCCAAACTGAGTCCTGGGTAATAGATTATTGTGTTCCAGCCACCACTCTAATCGTTGTTTCACTAGTCGTTCAAATGTTTTGGCGATGCAAGAAGACAAAGTTATCGGTCGGTAGGACTTGCCATCGTTAGGGTTTTTCCCCTGCTTTGGGATGGGTACGATAATGTGTGTAGTCCAATCTTCAGGAAAATTTCCTGTAATCCAAATTACGTTGAAAAGTTGAAGGAGGAGTTGTTTTGCGTTACTTGGCAAATTAGCGAGCATGCTGTAGTGAATTCCGTCGATCCCTGGAGCTGTGTTTGATGCTTTTTTGAGGGCTCTTTCTAGCTCGTTTCGTCTGAAGGACCGCATGAGATACGTCTCATTCTCACCTGTAGAAGTCGATTGTAACGGCTCAGGTGGAGAAGCTACCAAAGGCGGGGCCACAATGTCGGCGAATTCTTCATTTTAACAATGGACAGGGCGGGTGGGTACACACTTCTTTTTGAATTTATTTATGGTTATCTTTGAGAGCGGTGTGTCTTTGGAAAGTTTGCTGAAAAAGGCATTCCAGCTTTCGTTCTTCTGGTGTTTCAGTGTCCTCTTCGTTTCTGCGTCTGCTTTTATGTAGCCTAAAAAATTTTCCCAGGTTGGAAACTGCTTATAGTATTTCAGAGCTAGTTTTCTTTTTGCGATGATCCTTCCACATTCGGGGCTCCACCATGGTACTGTTATTCCTCGCGGGTGAGTTATAGTCTTCTTTTGTGGGATAGATTGGCTAGCTGCATAGTTGATGTTATTTATGAAAGCGTTATACTTTTCAGCTATAGGGAGCGTATTTGGAATACCGTCGGTAGTCCTTTCCATGATTCGTCTATAGTTATTACAGTTTGCTTGATTTAATTTCCATTTGGAATAAGGTTTGTATGGAGGGAGATTGATTGGATTTATGGTCCTGATTTCTATTGGGGAATGGTTGGATCCCACTGTGGAAGGGACTACCCGCCAACGGAACTCCGAGGAAAGCGATGCTGAGCACAGGGAAATATCTATGGCGGATTTCCGTTGTTCTGGCAGGGGAAGTATTATTGCAGATCCGTCGTTTAAGATAAATAGTTCATATTCTTCTATTAATTCCAAGAGTGTCCTTCCGTAAACGTCTGATATTTCACACCCCCATGTCGTATTGTGTGCATTAAAGTCGCCACAGATTAGTAGCGGTTGCTCCAACTGTTGCATGAAATAGCGCTATTCCTGCTCTGTGATGACTTTCCTGGGTGGGCAGTACAGGGATACTATGGTGACTTCCTGTCGGCTTATCAGCGCTCTAACGGCGATTGCTTGAAAAGATTTTATATGGGCGTGATCTATAGCGATCACTGTATGTGGTATTAAGGTTTTAATTACAATTGCAACTCCTCCCCAGCCATCTTCACGATCATTGCGATACACGGTGTATGTTGGAAATGAAATGTTCCTTCCTGTCTTCAGCCATGTTTCTGATAGGGTAGCGGTGGATATGTTCATCGTACTTAATGCTCTCTGAAATGACTCTCGGTTGGCAGCGAGAGAACGCGAGTTCCATTGTAAAATTGTATGTGCCATAGCACTTGGTTAAGGTGGGTAGTTGTTATGGGTTCTTTACTTGTTCCCTACTAAGCTGGTAAGAAGACAGCGAAGCGGATCGAGATGGAGAGTATCAGATAGAGATGATTGGAATTTATGTATCATCTGCAAAATCATTTGCAATATTTGCTCTATGAGCACTTAGTTTTCTGCTGAAGGAGCCTTCTCCTTGTCCTGGAGTTGCGGATGATAAGGATTCTGTATGATGGGTGATATAGGTAAATGCTGTAGTATATACATTCTCTGATGGACAGGAGGATAATGGGGCGTTTTTGAGTTTGGAGTTGCTGGCCTTTGTTTGTTGCGGCCCGTGGCAGTGGGAGTGTCAAGCTGTTGATTTATAGTGGATGCTTTTGATTGGTGACGTATCTCTTGTTATTGTTAAATGGGGATAATAGGGTTGTTTTGGAGTGCATTTGTTGAGGCTGAACTCGGAAGCGACGATGTAGGCGGTGGGAGTGGGGGGAATTGGTTTTCATCATGATAGGACGGCGCGACGTAGGCTGCTTTTGAATAAGTCTGTCTGTGGATGGATGTCCAACTCGTCATTGGTGAAGCTTTGTTGTAAACCACGGCCTCGCGTGCTTTTTGTTGTTGTATGTATACTGGGCATAGTCTATCATTGTATAGATGTGGGCCCTGACAGTGAACACATCGCGAATCAGCTGTGCTATTGCATGACTCCATCGAATGAGGGCCTCCATATTTATTACAACGAGTGGCACTGCGGCACTGTGTCATGCGATGTCCAAAATGTAAGCAATTGGCACAGATTGGTATTTGTGGAACATCAGGCTCTACTGAACACCGTGTTCCGAAAATTGCTATATGATCTGGTAAGGATTGAGATCTGAAGGTAATCATGCATACTGGTATTGGAATCCTTCTCTCGTTATTTTGGTAAGTGCTCCTCTTAGTGAACCGTTTCACGGATATCACTGGATAAGGACTTTCTACAGCTTGTTGGATTTCTTCTTCTGAAAGGGTAACGTCTACATCCCTAACAATCCCTTGTTTATTTATTAAAAAATTTGGTATATATGCTTCAAGATTCCTGTCTTTGAACACTGTGGACTGTACTAACATGTTGGCTGAAGCTACAGACTTAGTTTCGATTTTTAATCTGTTTCTGCCTGCTGTTATAATATTAATGATGTCTTGTTTATATGCAGGATTGCGTGTGTAGAGAATTTTGCCTATTGACATGGGATGTAGTCTTCTGATATTTTTATCTACACTTTCTACGAAAATGTAGTATGTACCACTATCTGTAGGGCAGTATCTGTTGTTTTTGCTTCTGTAAGTTAGCGCTATCGAATCAGAGGACTTGAGGTTGGGATTATGTTGGTCTAATACTGTAGATGGAGATGTGTTAATCTCGATGGGCCTTGCTATATCAAGCATATCTACTTCTTCTGTTTGGTGAGAAACTACCTTGGGCTGAAATATTTCTGGTCTCTGAACACATCTACGTTTTACTGGTGATTCGACTCAACCAGTAATTGTGGGATTGTCACCTCTCCGAACCGTGGGATGTATGGCTGCGCCTGGAGGTGAGTGCTGAGTGCTGTGGTGGAACGCCTCCCGCCCCGATTTCCATCTCCATAAGCCTCCGCTGTTGATGGTGCTGCTGTTGATGCTGCTTCTCTTGATGCTGCTGCTGATGTTGCTGCTGATGGTTTTGCTGTTGTTGCTGCTCTTCTTCTTCGCTGTGAAGATCTACGTCAATAGCCGCATTTTCATAATAGTGGCGTAAAACTGCGCTGGCTGAAGACATCTGTCCATTACTGTCTGCCATAGTGTTCCGAGACTGTGCCTCTGGAACACTACGGAGGCAACTATGTATTTGGACTGCTGCAATTTATCACTTAAGGAAAACTTGAGAGAAAAAACACTAATATTGCTACGAAAGGATTCTAATATATATATATATATATATATATAAAACTTATTTTAAGTCACAAAATCAATGAAAGCAGTTGCTATCGTAAACAACCAGAGATGATTGTTTTATAATTCTCAAGAGCTATAATGAGCGGATTTAGTGATCTTTGGTCTTTTTTTCTAAAAAAAATGTGGCCATTGTCTTCATAAGTTTCAGAAGGAGCAGATTGCCTCCAGCTTTTTGAAGATCTTTTTCAAGAACCATAGTGGGATGCTGAACGCACACCGTAACGCTTGTTTCTGCACGGTTTGCAGTCTGGATACACATTTCTTAACCACGTATCTCCATAATAGACATGCATATTCAGATATGAGCTGCAATAGATGGTTATCTCTGCTTGGGCAGTCAAGGATATAGTGAAGTTGAGTACTGGATACAGTTCAAGTAACTGGAGAAGCGCTTTGGTATGCAGGTGCTCAGTGACACCCCCAACATTTCAAATGAGTGTGGAGTGTCACTCTGAGATTTGTTGCAGCGATTTTCAACTCTATGGCTTCTTCATTTAGGTGAAGTTTGGGAGATGGGACTCCTTCGTCTTGGCATTCCGCAGAGTGCCTTGTTAGCATTATTGCCTGTGTCTTCATAGAAATGACAGTAATTCGCCGTCCATGTACCCAAGCTTGTTGTAGCCCATTTTGTAACTTTCTCACGGCGACTAAATGTTTAGGAAGAGTGGTGAAGAAAGTCGTGTCATCAGTATACAGTGCAGTATGGACGTTGGAATGTGCCAGTATTTCTTCAGTGTACATATTATATATTATGTGACCTAGTATCGGCCATTGTGAAACTCCAGTGTGAATTGGACGCCATGGAGGCAGCGCTAAAAGCTTCAGCTGGGTAACGTGTGAGAATTTTTACCATTGGGAAGGTATACCCTGGATCAGCGGTCGGCAACGCGCGGCCCGCGGGCAGCATGCGGCCCGTGACCTCTCTATTTGCGGCCCGCGTCCATCTTATAAAAATCATATCGAAAGCCCATATTATAAAATAACAAAATATAAATGCATAAAAGAGTGAACGCGATCTAACAGCGCAGCGAATGAACTCTCTCCTATGATTGAAACAATAGGTCAGTGTTGACAATAATCTTCTCTCGCTCGCCCGCCGTCCGTCCGCGCTGGCTGTGTCATTGAGTGAAAGAAATTATTTGATGTGTGCACGCCGCCACCCTGTACCTACGATTTAGTTATTGTTTTGTGACTACGAGTACCTACTATTTTGTTTACAGTTCGGTAAGTGTGAGATATTGATAGTTCATACAATGACATAACGAAATTAAGTGACATGTTTTCAACATGGCTTTTACTCTTAAAGCGTGTGTTTGGCTAAGTTGGTTATAAGTTTTACTGATGTCTACAAAAAGGAGGAAGTTAACTGATGAAAATAGTGTGTTTAACGATGCATGGACAGATTTATACTTTTTTATTAATTGCAATGGAAAGCCGCTATGCCTAATGTGACAAAAAACCCATGCTATACAAAAAGAATATATCGTCAAACGCCACTATGGTACCGAGCATAAAGCAAAATTTGCGTGCCTAGTTGGTGATTCCCGGAAAAACAAAATCAACTCACTCAAATCTTTATTCAAGGACCAAGAAAGTGTTTTTAAGGTGCAAATTCAAAGTAACAAGTCAAATGTACGTACGAGTTTAAGGGTGGCGGAAATGCTTGCCAAGTCTGGGCGACCGTTTACCGACAGCGAATTAATAAAACAATGTGCCTTTGCTATAGCTGAAGAGGTGTGCTCAGATCAAAAAAAGAAATTTGAAAATATAAGCTTATCTGTCAGAACTTGTGCCCGGCGCACTGAAGATTTGGGCGCTAATTCATGCGAAAAACTTCGGGGAAAATCACAACAATTTGAATGGTTCTCCTTAGCTGCCGATGAAAGTAATGATGTGCCTGCTTCTAATATTTGTTCGTGGAATTGATAAGTTCTTCAACGTGTGTGAGGAACTTTTACAGTTATGTAGTTTGAAGGGAACGACTACGGGGGAAGATTTTTTTTGTCACTTAGAACAGGCAATGACGTCAATGCAATTAGCGTGGGAAAATTGGTAAGTATGACAACTGACGGAGGTAGAAACATGAGTGGGCAAAACAAGGGCCTGGTGGGTAGAATTAAAAAAAAATTGGCAGAGATAGGATTTGAAATCCCGTTATTTTTTCATTGCATTATTCACCAAGAACCGTTATGTTCCAAAGTCGTTTCATGGAGAAAAGTAATGGTCATCGTAATATCCACTGTAAACTATATCAGAAATAATGGATTGACACATCGTCAATCCCGAGAGTTTCTATCCGAAATGGAAGCAGATCATCAAGATGTCCTTTATTATTCTGAAGTAAGATGGTTAAGTAGAGGTGCAGTACTGGAAAGATTTTTCGATCTCAGAAAAGAAATCAACACTTTTATGAATCAGAAAGGTAAATCTAGTCCAGAGCTTACAGACCCTCAATGGTTAATAGATCTTGGATTTTTGACAGATTTAACTCATGAATTAAATACGCTGAATGTCAAGCTTCAAGGTAAAAACAAACTAATCTCTGATATGCATAAAGACGTAAAGGCGTTCCAAACTAAAAACCGGTTCTTCATAAAACAGATTGATTAGATCACTTCCCAAATTGTCTAAAGGCTGTCGAGGAAGCTGGCATTGATTTTAATTGGGATAGTGAGAAAATGAAAGACATTTTAATGGAGTTACAAGATCAATTCAGTGACAGATTTGGTGATTTCGAGAAGGTTTCGAACAAACTGAAGATTATTGCTAACCCTTTTTCATGCAATGTTGAGGATGTACCAATGAATGTGATTGAACTTCAATCCAATGAGAGTCTATAAAAAGCTTTTTACAAAATGAATGATTTGGTCAAATTTTATGGTAGCTTGCGGTCTGATTTTGTCGAATTCGAAAAATTTGCTCAGCAGTTTATTTCAATTTTTGGTAGCACTTATTTATGCGAGCAAACTTTTTCAATCATGAATTATCGAAAAAATAAATACGCTTCTCGTCTTACAGATGAGGATTTGAGAGATATATTACGTATTTCAACTTCTAACATGAAAGCAGACATACAAAAAATAGCCAGTCAAATTCAACCTTCAAACGTCTCAATGAATTTAATATGTAAAATCAGTTTTGTAGCTTTTCTTCATTTGTATTAATAAAATTTGAAAACTGAGTTTTCGCATTTTTACTGTGTATGTGCGGTCCCGCCTTTGCTTTGTTTTCACACCTTGTGGCCCTTGCCTGCTAAAAGGTTGCCGACCGCTGCCCTAGATGATAGAGCCTTAACAGAAATTGTTGTGCCACACGCTGTCAAATACCCCAGTAACATCTAAAAGGACGATCGCACTGTGGCCACAATTGTGGAATGTTTTCGTGACTGTTTCAAGCACATGCATAAGTTGTGCAGCTGAAGTAAAGGTCCACTCTTGAAACACATCTGGAATTTAGGCTTCCTTTCAGGATGGGAGTTTCAATTCATCGCAGTAGCAGCTCCTCAAAGATTCGATGGAGAGCCGGTGGTAGGCTAATTGATCTTTTGTTTTGAGGGAAGATAGAGAACTCGTGTAAAAAAAAAAAAACTATCCAAATCAGCTACCTAGAAAATGAGAAAACAGGAATGGGAATAAAAGAAAAGATACATGGGAGACTAGAGTAAGAAACAAATGAATTCTCAATCCTATTAACAAAAGAATATTTGCTAGAAGCGATACAACAAAAGAATATTGGAAAGCTGATGTTCTAGATGATATTCGGATGAAACCGACTAAAAGTTTCGCCATAACGTCTGAAATGGATTGTCAAATTCTTCAACAAATTTTTAAGGGGAAACTAGAGTCCGTAAATATGTATAAAAACAAAGGTTATTGCAATCTCAAAATCTGAGATAGAATATTTTGATGTTCTTTTCATTAAAGTATTTGAGATGAATATTACTTGTATCACCCCATTTTTTATTATTTATTCTAGCTTGTTCTCTCATAATATTATTAGAGTTTATTTCTAATTCCTTGGCGTTCTCTTTCCTAATTTAATGAAGGTCCTCTTCTGATATTTTTCACCACTCTCATTGCATGACCGCTTCTATTGGTATGTCCTAACCAATATGGTTACAGATTCTTTGCCATTTTCCACAATACTACTGCCTAATGGTTTGAATGCCTTTAATCTATCTCAATTTTTTTTTTAGATGTTGTTAGTTTTAGGAGCTGCTGCCAGCCACGATCAAGCTTCTCTTCCTTCACATTCAACATCAATTCACGATACGCTTTATACTCATATTAGCTTGACCTGTATGTTTGTAACGGAATCTTTAAATTCACTTTTTACCCCAGACGTCAGAACTGATTGAAATTTTGCACACGTATCAAATACTGGTGATAATACGATAATCTCATTGCTATGTCGTGGTCTTCTCATTACTTTGGCAGTAACATCAGAAAAGTTGTTGAATGTAATGGACTCTTTTAATTCAATATTCAATCGCTTCCATACGGCCGAAGAGTTTGAAATTTAGCGCTCGTTCTAAGAGCTAATAACAGTAGAATAATATTACACCTATGTCCTGGTATTCCTACTACTTTGATAGATACAACAGAAAATTGGCTTAGTCGTCGAATCACAGATTTCATTAATTTGCGCTGCTTTAGTGCAGTGATGTGTTAGCTGAGTTGTTTTAAGGCGCGTGACTCGGAGCTGGACGATCCCCGGTCGCGGCGGTAATTTTTACGGTTCGTGGAACTGACCTTCATCTCTGGCAAATTTTTTTGTTTATAGGATGTACACTATACCTTGTTCACTCTGAACTGGCGACTCAAGGTCATCTTCCCCTGGCCCCGCTCCTCACCTTCTCAACCTCTCCCTTCCTACCTTTTGGAGCTGTACGCTGTGTCCAGACAGGCGAGTGGCAAATTTCCCCTTCGCGTGTAGGGGTGAAGGCAGCGGAGTGGGGACAGAGCAGGCCGACCTTGAACCGCCTATGTTAACTGAACGCGCTATAGGACGCTCCTTGGTTCGGATTACGCGTTAAACTGTAGGTCCCCTAATGGAACCGCGTAATGAGTGCTCATTAGGGTCCGACCGAAGGTTCGGCTTCGGCCACCTTCGGCCAATAAAAGCACCTTCGGCCGCACATTCGGCTTCGGCCAAATTCAGCCGAATGTTTGGCCGAAGCCGAAGTTTTACATCCAGTCCCTGAAAACGAACCAACTTTTACAAATACCGTCAATGTAGCGCGCCAACAGACGATAGCAAAGATAGAGTACCATTTGGAAAAAATCATAAAAATCAGTGGGAAGTATATTGTGAAGCCAGTTTTAAATACAAAAGCTTCATTATTATTATTATTTAAATCACAGATCTTGTATGCGCCCAAAGATTTTACAAAAGAAGTTTAACAGTCTACTTTACGCGATATCGTAGAAAAAAAGTAGCGCTACCATGGCCCGATAATCATCCGATTTCTTTGCGGATTAATGTATTACGTATGGATCTGGTCATTGTAAACATGTTTCCGCACAACTTCGTTGAAGGAGAAGGACTATGGAACCTTCTGTTTTATTGGTTGTGTTGCTCACACTCTACAGCTCATGATTCACAAAGTAATTTTTAAAGATATTGCTATAATAGAAATAGTGAAAAAGTGTTGTAAAACGTAAGAAGAGTGAACAAGCCACTCGATATCTTAATTAATAGAACAGAAAAATACAGTAAATCTGTATATGTTAGAACTTGGTGGAATAGAAATTCCAACTGCAGAAGAATGGATACAAATGAACAATTTTATAACTGTGCTGAAGTGTATTTAGGATGCAACAACTAATATTTTTAGCGATTTATCAACAGTATCTTTAATTATATCAATCATTGACATGTGTAATCGTAAGTTTTCCCGGCGGATCTGATGTTTGAAGATCTCTCGGGCGTGCAGCCGGGTCATTTGGTCGTAGATGTACGAATTTTCGATGGCGTACCGTGCCATCATCTTCAGGTAGCGTCCAGTGGTCGGCGTGAGGAACGCAGTCCAGCCCGAGAGATCTTCAAACAATCATTGACATCTTAAACTCAAAACTTGCTCAGAAGGATGAAGTCTGATCTTATAATACTGCTCAAAAGCCGCTTGTGTGGGTCTGTTAACAGGAGATCTGCTTTCGCAAGAAAAACCTTAGGGTTGTTGATTGCCGCTCTAATCGATCCACGGTTTAAAATTAAGTATTTTACTAGCGACGAAATTGTAAATCCGAAGACTGATATTTTGTCATTTCTACGTCAAAACTGTGCATTGACAATAACAAATAAAACGGGTCATTTGGAGCGATTAAATCTTATTTTATTAGTATCTATGTACTTTTTGTTTTGGTTATATTTAGTACATTTTTAATTAATCTATATACGTGAAACTACTTTAAAAATATTGGTATTGATTCGGTTTTAACTGAAAAATTAATATGTGATACTAATTTAGACAGCAGAATATCGTATTTTAAAAGCTAGAATAATTAATGCTAGGTAAGAAAGTTGAAATTTATTTTTATTGTTGTTAAAAAACGATGGCTTTACTATACATAAGCTAACATGTATTTGATTTACCAAAGCTAAAACTCCAAAACTTATTAATTTAATGCACGGGACAAATTATTCTGATTTGATTAGGGCTGTTACTGTTAAATTTTATAGTTTCTTTTTATTATTGCTAAATAAAAATAACTGCATTTATTTTTGCTAAATTGCATTGCTCAGAAACTGGTTTGGTACTATTTTATTTTATTCTAATAAATAAATATTAAAAACTTTGTTTACAATTATTGGAAAGGTGCAATTTATATAAAAAATACCACATATAAAACAAAATAACAGTTCATCTTTTGCATTTCATATATACTTCATGTTAGTGTTCTAAGATATATAATTATTTTTGAACCTTCGGCTTCGGCTTCGGCCGAAGGTTATCCCAAGAGCCGAACATTCGGCTTCGGGCTAAAAATGACCTTCGGTCGGACACTAGTGCTCATGCGTGGCAATTCTTAAAAAAAAAACATATTTGTCACTTTGTAGCCGGACTCTTCCGTGATTTCTCGGTCAACAATGCCATACGCATTTAATTTAATTACCGACTTCCAGATGTCGTTTGAAATTTTGTACACCTATTGAGAACCGCTGACAATGCAATAATTTTATAGCTATATCTTAGTATTCTCATTATTTTGTAACTACAGAAAAATTGTTGAATGTAACGGAATCTTTCAATTCGACTTTCAACCATTCCCAGGATTCCGAATTGTTTGAAATCTTGTAACTTATTAAGAACCGATGACAATACAATAATTTCATAAATATGTCTTTATATTCACATTATTTTGACAGCAACATCAGAAAAGTTGTTGGATGTAATAGAATCTTTCAATTCAATTTTCACCCAGTTTCAAACGTCCGGATTTTTTGAAACTTTGCACACGTACTAAAAACCAATGACAACAGAATAATTTCATAGCTGTTATTATCATGACTTTGACAGTAAAAACAGCACATTGTTTAAACGTCATATCAAAGATGTCGCTGATTTTCAACCACTTCCAGGAGCTGTCTGATGGCCAAGTTCGTTAATCAACCTGACTGGGGACAGACGGTCCTTGGTCAGATTCCGGTCACGGCTGGAACTTTTACGGTCCTTAGAACTGATTGACCTGTACCTCCGGCGAAACTTTGTTTTGTTCTTGTGAAGTAAACTAGAACGCTCCGTGGTTCAAATTCCAAGTTAAACTGTTCCTTATACCTTATAAGATTACTGGGCAGCCGCAAAATGAGTACGCATACACGGCATTTCGAAAATCCTTTGTCTCTTGGTGACCGGAACATTCGGAGATTTCGCGGCTAACAATGTCATACGCATTTAATATATAATTACTTTCTTCTAGTCGTCTGAATTGTTTTAATTTTAGCACACCTAATAAGAACCGTTTATAATACGGTAATTTAACAGCTATGTCCTAGTATTCTCAGTACTTCGACGGTAACAACAGAAAACTAGTTGCGGAAAGTTCTGCGTATGAGCATTTAACCCTTTCTGTCCGGAATTTATTTTTACAGTAAAAAAAAATTATTTAAATTTTTCTGGTATTTAGGTCAAATAAAACTAATATGAAATTTTTTTCTACAAAATACATTTCAGGATAGAAATTCTGGAATGATTCAATTGGCGTCGTTGGGTCCTGGTAATGCACTAAGAAAAGCGAAAGTGAATGCTCGTTGTCTTTTTCAAAATTTCGCTTTTATTGATTGATACACAATGCAATAGTAAAGTTATATAGGAAACTATTGAATTTAATTCAACAATGCCTCGTTTACTATAAACACGTATATCTTTACTTGTTTCTGTAATATAACTATGAATTCATCTAGCGTGGAAGACCTGATCGAGTATAGTGAAACATTATATTTCGAGCACTATATTCTGCTGTAACTTTTGATATTTAATTTGCATCTTGATTTCTCAGTTAGATGCTCTGGCCTGTGACTAACGCCATAATAATGTCCACCAACAATAGGACACAGTGCTTTTTCTAAGGGTTTTAACTTTGGCGAGTCTAATGGAAGCCTTTCTCTTCTTGATTCACTCCGACCTTAAAAGCCTAGTGCAATATTATTCACAAAATCAAGCAGTAGTGGATGTTACTTACTCTTCTGATATCAGTGTCTTCCATAGAGTTAACATGCGTTTACAAATGCCATATCAATCATATAATGTAGGTTCCCAGATAAAAACGATTACTCTTGATGTTGAAATTATATAGGTGAACAAACCCGTCACGCAAATAAATACCTCCCATGAGAGTATCCTTTACCATCGACGGCTGAGGAATATTGACATGTTGGTCAGCAGCTGCAGACCAATGTATGACATTTACATACAATTGGTTCTTGACCTTTGTAGGAGGAGAGATTTTACACTACCTGATTGTTAAACCCATCTCAGTAATACAATGTTCTCTAATCTGTAACTGTAGGAACCTCAAACCACATTTTTTTTTTTTTTTTTTTTAAAGAAAGGAGATCATATTGTGGTAGGTACTGAAGTAAATGAACTTAGATCATTTCATATTTTTCCCTGATATATCAAGAGATATAATTGTTGTCGGAAGAAACTAAGTAATTTACTGGATAACCCTATGATCGCTGATGAAATATAAGGCCGCAAGTGAAATGTGCTACATACTCATGAACCCAATGATTCCAAATGAAATCCTCAAATATTCTGCTTGTAAACTTGTATATTAAAAATTAATGTTTTCATGTTATTCTCTTATTACATAAGTAAAATAATTTTTTTGAATAATATTCGTACGTAGTACAAACCTATGACAGTTTCAGAAAGGGTCAAGAGCAGTCCGTAGTATGGATGCCATACCTATGTCAACAATCAATGTAAAATAGCACTTCAAGTTACTGTAATAAAACAACAGGACGTTGTAATTTATTGGAAAGAAAGGAACTACGAAATAAGATGACATTTCGATTTATTCTATAGGCCGGGAGGGCAAAAAGTTTAGTGATTCCAATTGTGATCACTCGGGCAGAAAGGGTTAGCGACACTTTGAAGCAAGTAGCTATGATAGCTCCTGCTGTCACTTAAGTTAATGTTAAACGGTGAATACATGGTTTTGAATTAATTCGTACTATTACAGAAGTCTTCCGCGTTTTCCCTGCTATTGGATGTCCGGTGGCGGTAGGTTTGATGCAGAAGGCAACGAGAAACCATGCATTAAAGACCCAAAGGGTATCCCGAGGACATTTAATCCTCTCAAATTACATATATCATGATGGCTTCTTCCTGGGTAAAATATTCTGGAGGGAAAATTGTCCCCCAATCGGATCTCCGGGTGGGAACTACTCAAGTAGGAATCATCAGAATGGATAGAAACATTCTACGAGTCGGAGCGTGGAATTTTAGAAGTCTGAATGGGGCTGGTAGGTTAGAAAATTTAAAAAGGGAGATGGAACGATTTAAGTTAGATGTTGTTGGGATTAGTGAGATTAAATGGAAGGACGCACAGGATTTCTGGTCTGGGGAACACAGGATAATTAGCACACAAGCTGTCAATGGAGACACTGGTGTAGGATTTATAATGAATAAGAGAGTAGGGAAACGTGTGAGTTATTATGAACAGCTTAGAGACAGGATTATTTTGATGAGGTTAGAAACTAAGCCCGCCCCAACCACATTAGTACAAGTGTGTATGCCAACGTCACAGGAGGATGACGAAGAAATATAGAAAATATACGCCGAAATTGAAGAACTAATCCAATATGTGAAGGAGGAGGAAAATTTGATAATAATGGGTTCAATGCAATAGTGGGAGAAGGAACAGAGGGGAATACTGTAGGAAGTTTTGGTCTAGGAGAAAGAAATGAGCGAGGAAGCAGGTTGTTAGAATTTTGTGAAAGATGTAAGCTAGTAGTGGCGAACACACTGTTTAAGAACCATGCAAGAAGGATATACACCTGGAAACGTCCTGGGGATACAGGCAGATATCAGCTAGATTATATCATGGTTAAACAGAGATTCAGTAATCAAGTTCTAGACTGTGAAGCGTACCCAGGAGCAGACATAGACTCTGACCATAATTTGATGGTAATGAAGTGCAGGCTGAAATTCAAGCGAATAAGGAAGCAGCATAAGCTCAACAGACTGGAAGTGAATAAACTGAAACCATCTAGCACGAGAGAAAAAATATGCGGAAATGGTAGAGTTAGGTCTAAGAAGTAATCCGGAAAGTAGCTCTACTGAGGACGAATGGAATGCATTTAAGATAATGAATGCTGGCTAAAGAAACATTAGGCTTTTGGGAACAAGCCGCCCGAAAACCTTTGATCACAGTGGAAATTTAGAAACTGACGGATCAGAGGAGAAGGTACAAAAATGCTCAGGATGAGACAGGAAGAGGGCAATACAGGAAATTTAGAAATCAAATAAACAGGAAATGCAAAAAAGCAAAAGAAAAATGACTACAAGAAAAGTGTGAAGATGTAGCAAAGGAAATGGTCATTGATAAAGTAGATGTTGAAGATCAAGCAATTTTGGAGAAATGAAGAAAAGAGGTGTAAACATTAAAGCTGCCGATGGAAAATCTCATTTAAGCTCAGACGAAAGAGCTAAACGATGGAAGGAATACACTGAAAAACTTTGTGATGGCGACGACTTGAACAATAGCGTAATGGAAAAGGTAAACGATGTCGACATTGATGATTTAGGAGATCCTGTTTTGAGGACAGAATTTAATAAAGCACTGAATGACTTGAAAGCAAAAAAGACAGTTGGAATTCATGAGATCCCTGCAGAACATCTTAAATCCCTAGGAAAAGAAGGAATCGATAGATTATTCAAGTTGATATCAAAAAATTATCAAACAGGAGAAATTCCAACTGATTTTAATAAAAATATCATTTTCACACTTCCGAAGAAATCACGAGCCCACTAATGTGAGAATTATCGCACCATTAGTCTAACATCACATGCCTCAAAATTACTGACCAGAATAATATACAGAAGAATGAAAAGGGTAGTAGAAGACATATAAGGTGGAGATCAGTTTGGGTTTGGAAAAATCGCGGTGCAGTTCTGGCATTCTTGAATGGCATTTGTTGATTTAGAAAACGCTTTTGATAATGTTAGGTGGAAAAAGATGCTCAAAATTTTAAAGAGGACAAGCCTAAAGTATCGAGATAGAAGAATACTTTAAAAACTATAAAAGTAGAGAATCATGGGAGACAAGCATCAGTTAAAAAAGGGTGATATTCAACTCGTATGTAGAGGAACAATAAAGAAAGTAAAAGAAAAAATTCCATGTGGCGTAAGTGTTCAGGGAGAAAAACAGTATGCTACGATTTGCTGATGACATTGGCTTCTTGGCAGAAAGGGCTGAAAATATTTTGAAATTACTGAATGGCATGAACAAAATACTGAAGGAAGATTTTAGACTGAATATAAATCAAAGCAAGACTAAAGTGATGAAATGTAACAGAAATAATACAAAAATAGGATAGGATACAATAGGAGAAGTAAGTGAATTCTGCTACTTGGAAAGCAAAATTGCAACCGATGGCCGAAGTAAGAATTGTGTTAAAAGCAGAATAGCACAAGCAAAAAGAGCCTTCACGAAAGAACTTTTTAAAACTATATGAGGAGCACAGCACTTTATGGTAGCGAAACATGGACTTTAGGAATACCGGAAAGAAAGAAAATTGAAGCATTTGAAATTTGGTGCTACAGAAGAATGCTGAAAATTAAGTGGACAGACAAAGTACGAAATGAACGAGCTTTGAAAATGATGGGTGAGGAAAGAAATTTGTGGATGAAGGTTACAGAAATAAGAGACAGGTTTGGTAGGGCATATTTTGAGACATGCTGGATGCTGGTTTGATTAATTTGTTAGTGGAGGGAACAGTCGAAGGTAAGAACTGTAGAGGAAGATAGAGATTAGAATATATGAAGCAGATAATAATATTGAGGACGTGGGTTGTAGGCCTAATGGATATGTAGAGATGAAGAGGTTAGCACAAGATAGGAAGGGATGGAAAATTGCATCAAACCAGTCTAAAGACTGATGACAGCAAAAAAAAAAAAAAAAAAAAAAAAAAAAAAAAAAAAAAAAAAAAAAAAAAAAAAAAAAAAAAAAAAAAAAACCAATGGTTTGACCATTTAACTGTCCGTTACTTGTAGGAATAATAATGAGAGATGAAACTACGACACAAAGAAAAATAAGATAGGTTAGTAAAAAGGAAACACTAAAAATAATTATCTTTTGTAGCGACCTGAACTAAAAAATTAAAAATTAAATTATAGTTTAAAAAACTGAAAACACTCTTTTGTAACATTGTGAACTAAAAAGTTAAACTTAATTTTTAAATAGTGATTTTTTTCAATAGCCATAGAATGACTGACATTCTGTATAACTTAATTTTTTAAATAAGCGTAAAGTAAGAATAAAGTCGCTGATCAAAAAAATAATTTTAATGTTAAAAAAGCGTGAAGAGTTTTCTATTTACTTTTCATAATGACTGTACGAATAGCTAGCGATTAAAAATTGTAACAATTGATGACTGGCACTCCACGTTTTTTTTACATTCAAGTTATTTTTTTATCAATGACTTTATTCTTGCTATAAGCTTAGTTAAAAAAAATTAAGTTATCCTAAATTTTGGGCATTTTATGTTTGTTGAATAAAATCTTTATACACAGTCCAGTCACATAATGTGACCACCTCTCAAAAAACAGAATAACCACCTTTAGCAGAAGGACCGCTCGGAGGCTTGCAGGAAGAGAGTCAATTAGGTTTCTGAAGGTGTTCACTGGGATGCTGAGCCATGCTGACTCCAGTGCCGTGGCCTGCTGCGCTAGATTACGCGGTTGAGGATCCATGGCGCTAACAACCAGCTCGAGGTGGTCCCACAGATTCTCGATTGGGTTTAAATCCGGTGAGTTTGTTGGCCAGGGGTAAAGGTAAACTCATTCTGGTGCTCTTCTAACTACGCACATACACTGCGAGCTGTATGACACCTCGCATTGTCCTGCTGGTAGATGCCATCATTCTGAGGAAAAATTATTCGCATGTAGGGGTGGACATGGTCCGCAAGGACAGATACGGAAACATTCCCCAAACTATAATACTCCCTCCTCCACCCTGGATCCTTCCGGCAATTGATGCAGGGTGTTTGCTTTCAGACGTTTCACGCCGTATGCGCCAACGTCCATCTATCCGATGGAGCATAAAACGTGATTCATCGGAAAAAAGCCACCTGTCGCCACTCTGTGGACGTCCAGTTGCGGTACTGGCGTGCAAATTCCAGCCTTCGTCGCCGATGAACAGCAGTCAGCATAGGTGCATTAACCAGGCGTCTGCTGCGGAGGCCCATGCGCAGCAGCGTTCGCTGAACCGTTGTTGAGGATACACTCTTGGTAGCCCCTTGGTTCATCTGGGCGGTCAGTTGCTCAACAGTTGCACGTCTATTTGCCCGAACGCATCTCCGTATCCTTCGTTCGCCTCTGTCATCAATAGCCCGTGGTGCACCACATGTTACACGCCGCTGATTTTGAATAGTGCCATTTTGCCAGGCACGGTATACTTTCACCACGGCGGCAGGTGAACAGTTCACAAAATTAGCCATTTCCGAAATGCTTCCACCCTTGGCCCGAAAGCCAGTTGGCCCTAATCATGCTCTTTTGGACGTCGGATAAATCACTATGTTTCTACATTACGCCAACAATTGAAATGCATTCCGATGTCCTAGGACATCCTTTATATATACTCCACTGTAATTTGCTGCCACCTGCCTTCTGTGATTGGTTATTTCACGTTGACGTCGAAAGAAGGTGGTGGTCACATTAGTGTGACTGGACTGTGTATTTTTTAAAAAAGTTTTTAAACTTTTAGTACACATCGATACAAAAGCGTGCTTTTAGTTTTTTTCCTATAATTTTGTTGCCTGTATAAGTTGATCCTGTTAAATCTTCATCGTTTCGCTTTGTATTACACTCCTGGAAATTGAAATAAGAACACATTGACGCCGGTGTGTAAGACCCACCATACTAGCTCCGGACACTACGAGAGGGCTGTGCCAGCAATGATCAAACGCACGGCACAGCGGACACACCAGAAACAGCAGTGTTGGCCGTCGAAGGGCGCTAGCTGCGCAGCGGTTGGGCACCGCCGCAGTCAGTGTCAGCCAGTTTGCCGTGGAATACGGAGCTCCATCTCAGTCTTTAACACTGGTAGCATGCCGCGACAGCGTGTACGTGAACCGTATGTGCAGTTGACGGAGGGCGTATAGTGGGCATGCGGGAGGCCGGTCGGACGTACCGCCGAATTGCTCAACATGTGGGGCGCGAGGTCTCCACAGTACATCGATGTTGTCGCCAGTGGTCGGCGGAAGGTGCACGTGCCCGTCGACCTGGGTCCGAACAGCAGCGACGCACGGACGCACGTCAAGACCGTCGCTTCCTACGCAGTGCCGTAGGGGACCGCACCGCCACTTCCCGGCAAATTAGGGACACTGTTGCTCCTGGGGTATCAGAGAGGACTATTCGCAACCGTCTCCATGAAGCTAGGCTACGGTCCCGCGCACCGTTAGGTCGTCTTCCGCTCACGCCCCAACATCGTGCAGCCCGCCTCCAGTGGTGTCGCAACAGGCATGTACGGAGGGACGAATGGAGACGTGTCGTCTTCAGTGATGAGAGTCGTTTCTGCATTGGTGCCAATGATGGTCGTATGCGTGTTTGGCGCCGTGCAGGTGAGCGCCACAATCAGAACTGCATACGACCGAGGCACAAAGGGCCAACACCCGGCATCATGGTGTGGGGAGCGATCTCCTACACTGGCCGTACACCTCTGGTGATCGTCGAGGGGACACTGAACAGTGCACGGTACATTCAAACCGTCATCGAACCCATCGTTCTACCATTCCTAGACGGGCAAGGGAACATGCTATTCCAACAGGACAATGCACGTCCACATGTATCCCGTACCACCCAACGTGCTCTAGAAGGTGTAAGTCAACTACCCTGGCCAGCGAGATCTCCGGATCTGTCCCCCATTGAGCATGTTTGGGACTGGATGAAACGTCGTCTCACGCGGTCTGCACGTCCAGCACGAACGCTGGTCCAGCTGAGGCGCCAGGTGGAAATGGCTTGGCATGCCGTTCCACAGGACTACATCCAGCACCTCTACGATCGTCTCCATGGGAGAATTGCAGCCTGCATTGCTGCGAAAGGAGGATATACACGGTACTAGTGCTGACATTGTGCATGCTCTGTTGCCTGTGTCTATGTGCCTATGGTTCTGTCTGTGTGATCATGTGTTGTATCTGACCCCAGGAATGTGTATATAAAGTTTCCCATTCCTGGGACAATGAATTCACGGTGTTCTTATTTCAATTTCCAGGAGTGTATAATCGTTTCTCCCATATTTTTGATAATTCCGTCCATCTCCGCGATTATTTCTTCCTTCTCTGAAAACTTCCTATCGTTGAAACAAAGGGGAAAATACCATGGGAGAACCTCATTTATTAACCCTTTTGCGTCTTCATTTTATTACCACCTGTGAAACCACTTTTTTCACTCATTGCAATTCCCACATTTCGCCGCAACCCTGCGACAAGGTGCCAGGGGAAGTTAGTAAACATAACAACAAAGCAAACAGGTGTATGCACCAAAAATTTCAGTGGATATTCTTTGCCACTTTGTCAACATTGGCGGGTTTAGGAATTTTCCGAGCCAGTGTAGAAACTGAGAGACTGTTGTCCCTTTGTCGCCGCCCGAGGCAAACGCCCCGGTTAGCCCCTCCTCCCTTTCAGATCCGGCTTTGTTTAAATTCCTACTTTTTCATTTTTATTTATAAAAACAATATTGGTCTCAATACGGAACTGTAAGATGATCCACATCAAATAGACCCACATTCAAGAAACTATAAACCACATGACACACACAAAAAAATGTTTAATTATATTTGTAAGCATGTGGTAACAGCTAATAGCTAATTACGCCAGCTATACCATAAAATTTTAATTTCCCTATGAAAAATTTGATGATAAATACAGTTATTGGTCTTGGACAAATCGCGAAATAGTTCAAAATGCATTTACCGTTTGTCCTTCTTAAGTATTGTCAGTGAATGCAAATATATCTTAATCTGTTCAATGGACGGTCTGAAAACTAAACCAGTATTCTTTTTGCTCGTAGCGCGTTTTGATTTTGTTACACTCAATTCTATTCAATTAATTTGTGGAACATTGTTTTGCTGAATCCTAAAAATTTCCTACAAATTACAGATACCTTAAACTATTCTTCGGTTACTATCACGTAGAGAACTTTCCTAAACGGTACTAAAAGGTAATGTCTCCTAGAATCGTTTCTAAGACCTGTCAGTAACTAAATTATTACTTGCTGCATCACGCAATACAAAAAAATTTTTTCTGGGTTGGCTTAAATTGTGTAGACACCCTGCCTATGGTGGGCTAGCTTATCGCAATTAAATTGGAGGGTAAGTTAAGTATTGCCATCTGTTAGCTAAACTTACGATTTGTTCTGTACTACTTTACATTCTAGTCAAATTTCCATGATCTCAACCAATAATCTGCTCTGATATTCCGCAAGAGTTTAATCTAATTAAAATGCTATATCGTGGTACAAATTGGGTGGTGTATGTATGTCCAGAAATATGTCGGAAATGGCAATTTGTAATGACTTCAGTCTACATATGTCCCTTATTGGCTATGTCCTCTACTTGCAGAGTAAGTACGCCGTATAATTCGCCTATCTGCAGACGTGGGAGGCTAAAGAACGTCACGCCCATTATTGGATTCCTGCAGATGACTCGTAGAATCGATAGGGTCGTTGAGGCGCGCCTGGGTGGTTGCTAGGCCGGCTGTGCGGTTGCCGTAGAAACGACCTGCTCTGATGCGATCCTCCACCAGACACCCAGCCATACGGGGAAGTTTAAAGGAACGCTCCAGACGAGTCAGTCTAGGATCAACATTCAAACTGTCAGCGCGACATCCGTTTTCAAAAAAAAAAAAAAAAAAAAAAAAAAAAAAAGTAACTCGGCGATGACTGAACATTACTGATTAATTTCTGCCACTACTGAGTTGGACGATAAACCACCAGTGAGGCTCAGTATGCTGAGGCACCGCACACAGGTTCGGGGAAGTACAACGGCCATCCTGACTGCGGTTTTAGCCGGTTCTCCGCAGCCATTAAGGCGAATGCCGGAACGGTCTCCAATCTCCGCCTCATAAACTACACATTCCACAAACAAAAAATACACTTGTATTATCTTGGTTCTCGGGTGGAGCCGCGTCCATATGTTTAAACCTAATGTTTCTGCCATCGTGCTGTGGCCTGCTTCAGAGGAACGCTTTGTCAGATGCCGCTATCGCCTTATATTGTAGCAGGAAGCTAGCGCGGGCAGGCGCTATTCATCCGCGGTGACGTCACCGTGCCCGGTGTAGGTGGTGTGATGGTGTCGTTCGTCTTAGGTTTTCCTGAGCTGGTATGACCAAATATGGTCAAGTTGAAAACCATTGTCGGCATTCAAGTTGTTCGACCGTTTTTGTATTTCTAACGCTTCTCTCACACGCCTAGGCCGCCATCTGCTCTCAGTGGCCATAAGGCGATAGCGGCATCTGACAAAGCTTTCCTCTGAACAAAACAACAGCACGATGGCAGAACAGACGCGGCTTCACCTGGAGAACCAAGATAATACATACAGTGACCGTGGAAGCTTTCGTAATCAAAAAATACACTTATTACACACGGAATATAGTTTCACATCTTGCAGACAGATGACAACACTTCTCTTCCTCCATTTGTACGAAGTACGCCTTGGCAGTAGGTATAAAATGCTTGGCGTCAGCGGCCGTAAAACCAAAGCTCCAAAATCGACCATGCCAATGATGAGCAAAACCCATCAAAGGCAACCAAACCCTTTTGGGGAAAAGTGGTGAAGAAGTCTGAGTTGAGCGATATCGCTAGGAGTACTCTCCTCCACGGCAGTTATCATAAATAAAAACCATATTGTTATTTATTTAATTATAGTATGGCTAAGCAGCTAATATAATACATATAAATATATAAAATATACATGGTGACTCTAAAAGGACTTTACAAATTTAGAATGATATAGAAATTTGTTTAGATAACTTACAGAATCAGTAGATGTGTCATTTAGTAACAAACAACCTCAAGTTTGGTGCACATAGTACACCATATCGCCACCAGGAGTGCAAGCGTAGACCACAGTTAAAATGGCTCCTTTCACTGGTGCGGTACGTGCTCGCTGTGTGTTTTAGTTTCATGAAACGAAATCTGCAACAACGGTTCAGCGTAAATTTCTCACAAAATACT
The DNA here is from genome assembly GCA_031002005.1 of Vandiemenella viatica. Taxonomy (NCBI): domain Eukaryota; kingdom Metazoa; phylum Arthropoda; class Insecta; order Orthoptera; family Morabidae; genus Vandiemenella; species Vandiemenella viatica. The sequence continues at coordinate 139,006,870 of JARYHS010013631.1, read as the reverse complement.
CTAAAGAACATGGAACACGTTCGTGGCAGCCCCAAAGTTAATGTGTTTTGTGCCCTTAGCAAATTGAAAGTGTACGGCCCTTTCTTCTTCATGGAGAAAACTGTTACTGGTATTGTATTTGTGGATGGGCTTGAAAACTTTTTAATTCTATGTATTGTTGAAGATGACCGAGATGGGATGGTTTACTACCAGCAACCAGCGACGTACCACCTCATTTCCTCACGGTATTTCGAGTTTTTCTCTTTAATCGCCTTCCAGGTCGGTGGTTTGGCTGTGAAGGGCCAATCACATGACCACCTCACTTCCCAGACTTCCACATACTGAAGCCTTTCCTGAAGTAGCTAAAAATTCTGGAATATATGTTATATAATTATTCCTATAACCATCCTCAATGTTTTATCAAACTGTCTGTCGCGTCCTCTGCTTGAAGTTCTGAAACCATTGGTCGAGGGTGAAGCACGCTGTGAAAATATGAGCGCTAGTAGGTAGGTCAGTCAGTGCTAGTCGTCAAGATTGATCGGGCAGATAGTCACCGCGTATCGCAGCGTTGGAAGGAAGACAAACGTCGAGGATCATAGCGTTCCGGGCTCCGGCCGCTCTGATTCCAGATCTTCGACGCCTGACCGTGATACTCCATTTTCAGTCTGGAACGAATAAACATTACAATTTAAATCTAATCGGCCGTATGCCATTTTATAGTAAATACCTAGATTCTTGTTCTTCTTCTGCGTGTATCCTTTCCATGAAACCATTTATAAATATAACCCTGTGATGCAAGCACTGTCTCATTTCTAGATATGCTGAAGCATCCAGAACGCTCTGTAACCCAAGCATGTGGTTGATCGCTCGCATTTCTGTCAGTATTATTCCACGCACCCTCAAATATCATTACTCTGTCTCCTTACTGAAACCGTTTCATTAATGAACCTGTATCTCTTGTACCTGATAAAGCTTTGCACTAGGTTTGAAAACACTGGTGATGAAATAGTGTCTTTGCTGAGGATTATTCCATCATTTACCTCTAAAAACGCCATAACCTGACAATTTATTCATTAACGTGAGAGTCGCACATGCAGATGTATATATGATTGCGTGAATACATAAATAATCAAAGATTTGACAAAAAGCAACACCTTGTCTTTCAGTTTAGTCCATTGAATTTTAAGTATAAACAAACAGTTCTGAAAAAAGTTCATGTTGATTCCTAGCTTGATATAGGCGATTCTGCTACGTAATCTTCAAGGCTATCCAGCCGGATTGTATCATGAAAATACAACGTTTCGACATCTGTTTTACGTTTTCGTCATGTGTCACGTGATCTTCAACGCAGTAACACCAGCCTTAATAGTTTCAGTATTTTACTGATGTGGTAGAATTTAATACAAATTATCATTATGAAAAATTTGTATTGATAAACTCGCTGTTCAGAGATAGTTAATATATAAAAACTTCAGCATTGAAACAAAAACCCATGTTTCTGTAACTTACTGACATTTAAAAATTATGGTGAACGTGAACTTAAGTTATCTTAAGCTTTGATTAATTGAAACATAACGGTGTAAATGGCTACAGAAAAATGTCCCTTAATCAGAGTTTTCTTTTGGAAGCTGCCTCTATAGATGGATCCTCTACGTTGAGTTCTAGGAAGGCAATCTGCTGTTAGCCTGAAGGTTGCTACACCCATTGTGCACAAATCCACGTTCCACATCAGACCTGAACTTATACTGCCGTGGTTGTTCCCGAAGGCTCTAGAGCATAGGTGGCCAACCTTTTCAGCAGCCGGGCCAAATTTTAGAACTACAACTCTCTACCGGGCCGCATGCATAATTTTCTTGGAAAAATATTAATATTTTTCCAAGAAAATATTAATATTTTCTTGGAAAAAATATTAATATTTTCATGAAGGAAAAAAACGCTTAAAATGAAATTAGATATTTAATGAAGTATTAAATATACACTTATTTTAATGCGACTTTTGACACTGTTTTATAGAACTAAGGGCATCAATGTTGATATCGAGGGAATTTGTGGCTACACGCATAAAGTTCTCCAAATGAACATCGGTGATTCGTGTTCTGTTTTGAGACTTGATACTGTTCATCCGGCTGAAAAGCTGTTCACACACATAAGTGTTTCCAAATAAGGAAATAATCCGCAAAGCATGTTTACAAATGAAGGATTTTTCTCCTTGTTCACATATTTTCTGTAAAATTTTTCCAAACCAACCTGGTGGAATTTCTCCTTGAGTTGTGCGTCACACTGCAATTCACAATACTCCATTTTCAAATTTCCTGGCAATTAATTTATATAAACGGAGAATGGCGTCAAAAATGCAGATAAAATAATATGATGTTTTTTGAAATCTTGAAATCGGTTTTCAAACTCAAGTTTTAAGTTTGATATCAATGAACTGTACTTAATCGCCAACGCCTGTGTGACGTCTGCTACCAATGATAGCGTGGAAAAATGAGTGAAATTTTTATTTTTCAACTGTTGTTCCCAAAGCCCAAGTTTCATTTGAAACGCGGCAACAATATCAAACATATCAGTAACCAATTGGTCTTTACCTTGCAGACGAATGTTCAAGTTATTTAAATGGCTAGTTACGTCAACTAGAAACGCGAAGTCACAAACCCAAGCCACGTCTTCAAACTCTGGGATACTTTTCAACTTGCTTGCATAGAATGATTGTATCTCTTCCTTCAAATCAAACACTCTTTTTAACATTTTTGCACGGGACAACCATCTTACTTCAGTATAAAACGTAAGGTCATTATAGTCAGAATCCAAATGTTTGATAATTCTTGGAACTGACGGTGGTTCAACCCCTTCGATCTAATGAAGTTCACTATTTTGATAACCACGCTCATGACATGATCCATTTTTAAAGACTTGGCACATAAATTCTCTTGATGAATAATGCAATAAAAATTTAATAATGAGGTATTATCAAGTTTGCAGGCTTCATTTCCAATCAGTTTTACTAAACCTTCATGTTTTCCAACCATTGCAGGAGCTCCATCCGTCGTCACGCCAGATAAGTTGTGAAGTTTTAACGAAAAACGATTTAATGTTGCTGTAACTGACTCTAACAAATCGCGTGCAGTTATAGTGTTCTTAAGTGGATATAGAGTCGCTAATTCTTCTGTTTTGTTTAAATTGATATCAACACCTCTTAAGAAAATCGCTACTTGCGCAGTATCTGTTAGATCTGTGCATTCATCCAATGCTAGAGAATAATACACGAAATCAGGCGCTCTGCTTTTCAAATTATCTTCAAAATGTTTCCCAATGTCTTCCACACGTCTGGTAATAGTTTGACGAGAGAGGCTTATTTATGAAAATTCCTTTTTCTTTTCTGGACACATAATTTCAACGATGCTCTCCAAATATTCCTTCACCATTTCACCATCTGGATACGGCTTCGATTTCTTGGCTAATATGGAAGCTACTGCATAGCTCGCTTTTACGTGGCATGTTGACTCTACAGCAGTGCTAGTGAATATCTGTTGCTGTGCAGAAAGTTTTCTTTTTAAGTCATTTACCTGGTCTAATCGAAATTGTCCTTGGTACTCATCAAACTTATTTGCATGTTTAGATTCATAATGCCGTTTCATGTTGTAGTCTTTCAATACAGAAACAGATTCTTTGCATATGGGCTTTGCTTTAAATTCTTCAAAAAAATAGATTATTGTCCACTTATCCTGAAAACTTCTCAGTTCATCTGCAGCTTTTCGCTTCTTTGATCCAACATCTTTGCTAGTTGAAGCCATTATTTAATTAAACTAGAAAGAGAAATGAATAAAAGTCACGTGCTTGTATTTTTCAGAAACTACTACAATCGCAACGCTTAAAAATAATAATACCGGTAATATATTCGGTAAAGATGCAACAACACAAATATCACGTATTTTTAATACCAGTAATACTTGCATACACACGACGTATATAAAAAAGAAACTAGTCCTTAAAAGTCGATCACGACAAAACGCCACAAATACTTCAGTACAACAGACACATGGAAATTAGACAATGCATTTTGAATCAAATACAACAATCAAAGCAAAGAGTGTACTTCCATCTATGGGTGGAAACATTAACTGCTAGGAGATCAATAACCCACACAAACGCTCTACGAATCAGTCAGGCAAACCACTAACGCGCTGAAAGTTATAGGAACATTAGCCGTGATAATGCTCGGTTATATATCCGCACTTTCCATCCCTGCAAGATCAATCGAGCGATGATCCTGGTTGAGTATCTGCTTAACTTAGTGTAGATATCACCATTGAAAGTCAAAGCTTACGTATATAATGAATTAATGATCCAGCTCCGCGGGCCACAAAATGACCTACCGCGGGCCACAAGTGGCCCGCGGGCCGCGGGTTGGCCATCCCTGCTCTAGAGCGAACAAAATCACTCCAAGTGGCACTGAAAAGCCTTGACGCCCACCGCGCCACACTTCGATCAGAAGCTTCCTCTCACCAGACCTAGACTCAAGATCGACTCTCCTCCGTGGCTCCTTGGCGATGCTATCTGATTTTCGGGCCAGATTTCGCGCTAATATGTGTGGAAATCACGAGGGACAGACATCTGCAAATACAGCACTATAAAACAGTAGCCACTACCGTTTTTTGCTGATCGGATAGCTGTATTGGCAACACCATGGCCCCTCCTCGGAACTCTGTCTGTCCATGCTTGCATTCGTGTCATAGAGTCCTGCAATATATTACAATTTTCAATAAGCAATCATTAAAGAAGCATGACACTACAAGTGATTATTACTAAAGAACTTCTTGCAAGAAAATGACTCCCAACATTGACTGAATGGAAGCAATGAGGCTGTGGCCGAGGATCTGCTAAGGGAATCGTTGCTAATTTTGCGTAAATACCTGGAGATACTCTTCCAGGCAGTGCAGTCTCGCTGTGGTGAACATGGCTCAAAATTGTCATACAGCTTGTTAGGATCAGGCATTCATTCTGTTGATATTTGCTGAGGATGGATTAGTGAAGTCCTCGATTCTTACTGATACTACTGTTATTTATTTATACTCTCGACAAATGCTTCATTTTTTCCATCTCTCCTATTTATCCACAGCTTATTGTAAGTCAAAACTTTGTTTCAATAAACTACTATCAGCATATGGATTTCACCCAACACCTCTGAAGTACATTAGTAAAATTCGTTGAACAATACATCAAACGCAATGTTGTTGAAGGCCATTTTTCCGCAGTTGCTGAGTAAATTAATTCATAAAATAACGCCAATACAACTGTATAATGTAGGTTTATTGCCGTACGCGTTTCGCCTCTCCTCGAGGCATCATCAGCGACGAATTATTTACATTAGTGGATTTCAGGATAGTAACCACCCATCTTTGCTTTCTCTCCAAAGCATGTTTCTGTTACAGCCATTTGTCATTGCTGTTCTGTACAGAACAGCAATGACAAAGAACAGCAATGACAAATGGCTGTAACAGAAACATGCTTTGGAGAGAAAGCAAAGATGGGTGGTTACTATCCTGAAATCCACTAATGTAAATAATTCGTCGCTGATGATGCCTCGAGGAGAGGCGAAACGCGTACGGCAATAAACCTACATTATACAGTTGTATTGGCGTTATTTTATGAATTAAAATACATCAAACAATACGATGCATTCTTGAGTTGCTGAATTCATCATTAGTTTTGTAAAATTACCTCTAAATGGAATTCACAAATAAATAAAATAAACAGTTGGAAAATTACACCAAATTTTAGAAAAAAATTCTCATAAAAAGTATTTTCATAACGTATTTAAAATACAATTCATGAAAGTCTCTGCCGAAAGATATATGCGAATTTTTGTTGACTGGAATTATCTGTTGAACAATCGAATTTGCGAAAATTACTGATTCAAATCTATTTAAAAACAGAAATCCTAGAACGATGGCTACAATTTTCCCTGTAATTTGAATGAGACTCCATTCCACCGTAAGTTATGGCAGAATTATGAAAATCAGTAGGCTCGGAAATAAAGAATGAATTAGATATTTAATTGTTTTGTTGCCAAAACATATAAACATTCTCAGACTTGGCAGGTTCGCAACTTTCATTTTCCTAAAATCCCCCATCAAACGGCTATTTTCTCTACCATGATTTTTGAAAAAAAATAAATCTTCTAGTATAACTGTGTTTGAGATAGTAATATCTCAAATGGTGCACATTTACAAATTTTTAAGTTGATGGTTTCAGAAGTCCTGAGGTTCTAATAAACAGATCGACAAATGAGTGATTCGGTAAGGATTCCGTAATTTATTCAGAAGATAAGAATTCCTAAAACGCTGAACACCTTAACTATAATGAACTGCATAATCTCATGAAGGGAGGATAAATAACTATTCGTAAGTAATTTCTGCTGATTTCTGACAACTTTCCTAATACCCGTCGTAAGATTCAGCTTTCTGATGAATATCAGGTTTAGATTTGCACGGAAAGTAAATTTCTATCGACAAGTAATTACAACGTAACCCATTTTCTAGACCAATCTTATCAATAAATTTACAACAGGACAGCCAAAAATTTTACTTCAATGTGTTGTCCGCCGCATTCGAAAACAGATAACAGTAATAAAGACTTTTCTTTAGCAATGTGTATACGTAACTGAACGGCAGTAATAAGCCGCTAGTCACATTCCGCGTTATTGCTATACAGTGACCTAACGTATCAGACGCCATTGTTAGTGAGATGTCTGTTATCAGGACAGGGCAATATTGAGTGCTGTGGGCGTAGTAGTAAAACGACAGAGGAAGTCTTTTACCCTGGCCCAGCCATGAATTATTCAGCAGCAGAGCTTGCCTGAGCATCCCACTGATAGATGCAATGGTTATAGGGGGACCACAAACGCTGATGAAAGCGCCTTGTGCCCACCATTTCACGAAGTAAATGCACTGACTCTCTATTGTTATTGACACCGAAATAATGGATTTTTGTATACCTTGTAATAAGTCACGTTTCCAAAGCGACGCAGTGTGGACAGATAAAGCGAGGGCTATTTTTCGGCGTGCGGAAGCCGCGAGCCGGTTCGTAAAGCCACCCGCTGCGCTGTTGCGAATAACAACAGGGACAGCCAACCTACAGACAATAGTGACCCGCCACTCGGATGTTCTTGTATGCTGTTACATGGAATGCTGCTCGGAGGTGGAGTGGAGACGAGACACTTCTGGACTGTATGTCGTGGTGAGAGGAGGGACTGCGAGACCACCGCCATCCTCCGTGGGCCCGAGGTTCATTTCCCGTCGCCGGCAGTGAACAGTACGCGGACACGGTATGTGCCTTTAAAAGTGAGACTTAGTGCAACATATCAAGAGCCCGGAAAATACCCCTGAGAAGCTACCCTGATTAGCTGGATACTTGTTTAAAATATTCAAATTTCACATGTCAAAGTTGGATGTCTTTTAATTTGTATAATAAATTCATGTCTTTTGTTACCCATCTTTCATATTCTTGTAACCCCTGAGGCATGTCATGTGCGAGGCTTAATATTGATATATTGATAGAGAAAGATAGAAAAGTTTCAATTGCTGACGCCATACAGGGTGTCTAAAAGGTAGAGCCACCCCCACCTAAAGAGATTACTACATATGGCGCGCCAACCTGCGGCCCGATTTTTTTTTGATATGTTGCAAACAAGTCGTAATAGTGAGTAGAACTCTCTGTGTTTTCAGCATTTTCCAGTGTGGCTGTAACAGCAGCAATCCAGCATGTACAATAATTATTTATGTCATGTGTAATGTTTGTATCTTGTAACAGCTAGGATTTGTAAGGGCGAAAAGGACGCAGTTACAGGCTGTACATGTGTCATACATTGAAGAACTGTTGGTTGATGTGTATTGAAATATGTCATGCTCATTGTGTTGTCCGAGAGTGGAAGTCGATTGATGAATTATTGCAAGTACTTGTGTGATACACTGCAGAGCTGGTTATCGGTTGTTTTCACACACTTTATCTATGTATTTTTTTATGGTAATGGTTTTTGGTTGTGAAATTTGACTGTAAGAGCAGCGGTGTTGGAATAGAGAGATAGAATGTATGTCCAGGTTACACTGATGTGACCTATGTTGATTTTCATTACAGTAGTTGACATTATTTGGAAAATGTCATGTTCATTGAGTTATACTGCTGTAAAATTGGAGTTAAGGATGTCTGGTGGTCAGGAAAAAAAATGTGATAGCTGATATATTTGGGTTTTAAGATATTTGTTGATGTTCGCATTTGTTTCGGTGTTTAGTCAATTGGATTTTGATAGTGCTTTCCTGTTCTGTGAGTTGAGTTTTTCATGCCTGGCGGTCCAACCAGCGTTGTAATTGGTATATGTGTCTTATGCTAATTGATGGTTTGTTGATGTTTCATTGTTGACGATGTTGTTAGAGAGTTTATGGTGCTCGTGTTGTCCTGTTGTGGAAGCAGAGTTGTCTGACAGATCAGCGTTGAAAGACTCATGGATTCCGAGCTATGTACCTCAGTTTGTAGGTTTTCTATCGGAAGAAGTAATTCCCTCTAAATGTTTTCGTTTGTCGTTGGGGGCTTCTAATTCCTGTGAGAGTTGCCAATGCGCTTGAGGTCGGGTAAGACCACAAATAAGTTACAAAAGACAGAAAAGCTGTCCGTTTCATCATACCTGAGAGTGAAGAACGTGAAGATGGCTGAAAAGGGGACGCGAAGTGCAATTTCGGAACACCCTAACACGAATATCATAGACGACTCTTCAAGTCGCCAAGAAACCATGTCCTCTCCATGCATTTTGGGCGAAACGAGGGAAGGGGACGGATATACCAAGTCTGGTTCTGAAGGAATGGTTGCCCAACAGAAGGAAGCAGCGAAAAATCCACTGAGCGAAGCCGACAAATTTGACCGTTTGTTCGCGATGATGACGGAGATAAAGAGCGGACAAGAGCAGCTGAAGTCTGAGATAAAGTCGGAGGTTTGTGAACTGCTGAAGCGAGAGATGGAAGGCTTTAAGAACACCATATCGGCAGAAATGAGGGAAGTCGAGGTAGCAGTGAAAACGTTGCAGGAAGAACAAAGCAGATTATCCAGTGCTCTGAATCGCACAAACGAACAGGTGGCGGACACGCAGAAGAGTGCGTCGGAGACAAGTAAGAAAGCAGAAACAAGAGCAAACCAGCTGGAAAAGCGTCTCGGAGAAGTCGAATTAGGCCACAATGCGAGGATCACTCGACTTGGAGAGCTGATTAATGATGTCAGCAAAACTGCTACTGAATCAAGAACGGAGTGTGAAAGTCTTCGCGAGGCACATGGAAGTTTAGAAACAAAAGTGACCAGTGAGTTGCGGGGGATGCGTGAGGAAATGACACGCGCGAGTGCCCCGGGAGTAGACCGTATGCATGTGTGCCACGCCGCACACGTGTCGATAGATTTGCCTCTCCCCCGATTCAGCGGAAAGACAGGTACTCACCCGAAGAGCTTCCTGAAAGAGTTGGAGAGTTACTTTCGGGTGAAGAATGTTCCGGATCAGATGAAAAATGCTAGTTATTTACCAGTCTCTCGGGGAAGAAGAGAGAGTCTGGTTCGATACCACTTGTGAAGAAGGGACGGCGTATGAGGATTTTAGAGAGATATTTTTGGAAGTATTTTGGGGGCGGTCGGCTCAAACCAAACTGAGACGAAGGCTGTACCAGGGACGCTACTACGCAGATCGTAAAGAATCTATGGCCACGTATGCTGAGCGTCTCGCAAAGTATTCCCGGTTTCTAGATCAGCCGCTCGATGAAAGCGAGCTCTGTGGGGCTTTGCGGGCTCATTTTTCGCAGCAGGTACAATTGTTATTGAACCCCGCTGTTATCACCACCTTTAAGCAGTTTGTGGCTACCTTGAGGATGGTGGAAGAAAGAGAAGAACGTATGAGATATGGGCCTTCCGCACACGTCAACACCACGGGAGAGTAGGGCTTTGCCCAGTCATAAATGTTTGCATTCAGAAGATGGAGTTCGTCGCCCTCATCGACAGCGGTAGTGCTATAACGGCGATTGCGGAAAGATTGGTAAAACAAGCCATAGAGTCGGGAATCCCTAAAATTCCTACAGGGTGAGAAGTTGTCACTGGTGCCAGCATTTGGGCAGAAATTGAAAACAGTTAATAGGCAAGCGTTACTGAGTATTACGCTTGGCGAAGAGAGCCTGGAACTGCTGGCATACGTTGTCCCAGGACTCAGCATTGGTCTCATAGTGGGAGCTGATGTTTTGAGTGAGAAAAGGGCTTGCATAAGTTGGGAGAAAAATACGATCACGGGATTGACGGCTAAAGAGATACAGTGGGATGCAAGCAGCGAAAGCTACGGCCTGCGACTGGTCCGCATCGAGGAGCCAGCGAGTGAAAGATTGCCCCAGCAACTGAGCGACGCTACATTGTTGCAGGTATGCGCGCTCGTGGATGAGAGAAATGAGATTCTGTGTGAGTTGGAGCGAAATGCAATGCGCAATGACACTCTGAACGTCACCAGATGGGGAAAGCTGAAAGAAGTGCTTCGCAGAAATCTGGCCGTTTTTTCTTACCGCCCAGGAAAGATCATAGGAATAACGCATGAGTTCAAATTAAACAGTGAAAGTCCTTTCCAAGCACACAGCTACCCGGTACCAGCAAAGCATCGAGAGGCGGTCAGGGATGTTCTGCGTGTGATGCTAGAGCATGGAATAATTTCGAAGGCCCCTTCGCCATACGTGAACCCCATTGCAGTTGCTGTCAAACGAGATGGAACCGCACGTATTTGCCTTGACGCTCGGAAGTTGAATGAGCGAATAGTAGGAGATGCGGAACGCCCGGAACCAATCGCTGATCTTATTAGTAGATTCCATGGCAAGAGATGGTTTTCCACCATTGACGTGACCGCTGGTTATCATCAGGTAGAGCTTCACGATAGGTGTAGACCATACACTGCTTTCCTATTCGAAGGAACCCAGTTCATGTTCAACCGAGTTCCATTTGGGGTTCGTGATTCGGCTAGTGCGTTTGTGCGAGCACTGAATGAAGTACTGCCAGCCGAGGTGAAGGAGTTCTGTGCAGTCTACGTGGATGATATCCTGGTATTTTCGGACTCCTTCGAACAGCATGTAGACCACTTGAATACACTGTTCGGTGTTCTGGCTAAGCGTGGGCTGACGCTGCGGCCGGACAAATCAAACCTCTGTGCACGAGAGGTCAGCTTCCTTGGGTTCCGGGTAACTCCGGAAGGTATAGAGGCCGCGCCGGAAAAGGTGGAAGAAATTTTACATTTCCCACCTCCCACGTGTGTGAAACAGGTGAGGCAATTCTTGGGAATATGTGGCTATTTTAAAAATGGTATTAAGGATTATGCACAGATAAATGAACCACTATATTTTCTGCTCAGAAAGGGTACCCGTTGGAAGTGGGGTAAAGAGCAGCAAGATGCGTTCCAACAGTTGAAAGACGCGTTTCGGGACAAAGTGACGCTCGCCCATCCAGACTACACGAGGCCGTTTTTCCTGAATTGTGATGGCTCTGGGAGGGGTGTCGGGGCAGTTTTGCAGCAGCAAGCTGATGATGGACGTCTAAGGATAGTGGCGACGGCTAGCCGCACATTGCGAGGGCCGGAACGGAACTACCATACCACCGAGGTGGAAATGCTTGCTTTGGTGTTTGCAGTAACAAAGTTCAGGCCGTACCTGGTCGGTAGCAAAACGTTTCTGAGGACGGATCACCAGGCGTTAACGTTCCTAATGAAGTCGAAGTTCACTTCGAGTCGGGTAACTCGATGGGCACTCCTATTACAGGAGTACGATATAGAAGTGTCGTACTGCAAGGGGGTGGATAACAAGATGGCGGACTGGTTAAGCCGTTATCCTAAGGATCTTATTCCCTCAATAGGCCATGCGGCAAGGGGACATGAGATTATGATCGCCGCTGCGAGAGTGATCGCTGGCGTCGACCCCTGCCAGTTCCGAAGTAAACTGATCCGTGAACAATGCAAGGACGAAGAAATAAGGAAAGTAAGGCAGTTCATCGGGGAAAAAAACGGAGTAGATCAGCGGATCCGTAGCGTAGCCCTGATGTGCAAAATTCATGAGGGTGTGTGTTTCAGGCTGGACCAAGCCATGGAGAACTGGCTCGCGTGGCTGCCACGGACAATGACAGGAGAGGTGGTCCAGATGTACCACGAGCACTTCGGGCATCAAGGCACAGAAAGGACGATTAAAATGTTACGTCGAGAGTGGTATGTGACCGCTTTAAAAATGTCTGTAGCGAAGACGATTCGCGAATGCGATCTGTGCCAACGGGTCAAACATCCGAACAGATGTTACATAGGAGAGCTCAGTCCAATAACCCCGAGTGCACCAAATGAGTTGGTGTGCCTGGATTTTTTCGGCCCGCTTCCGCGGGGCAGATTTGGCCGACAATACATCTTAGTGGTTGTCGACGCATTTACCAAGCTGGTCCGCTTGTATGCTACTAACACCACGACGACGAGGCAATGCCTCCGGATCATTCTGGACAAGTACGTGCCGGAGTGTGGCCGTCCGAAGCGCTTACTCAGTGATCACGCAACGATTTTCACGAGCAAGAGATGGCGGGATGCCCTGTCAAGGGCAGGAATAAAAGCTATATTCAGCTCTATCAGAAACCCTCAGAGCAACATTGTAGAGAGGTATAATCGTCAGCTGGGAGCATATTTCCGGATGTTAGTCGGCGAGAATCACGCCGGCTGGGTGAAGCATTTACCCAGAATAGAAGGTTTCTTTAATCTCAGTATTCATTGCAGCACTGGGCACAAGCCGGCGGAACTCCATTTCGGTACGCCCGCGGACACGCTGGTCGACCAACTAGTGGGTTGCCCAGAACCTGTGAGCACTGAACCAAGTGAGAGGTTGGCGCAAGCGAAGGAATTTCTGATGGAGAAGGCGAGGAAGCGGCAGGAGAGGGAGACGGGTAGAGAAGCCTATGTCTTCAATGCCGGTGATCTGGTATTGGTTCGTTGTGCACCTCAATCAGATGCTTTTAGGAAAAAAATTGCCAAATTCTTCCACCTTTTCAAAGGGCCATTCTGTATAAAAAAATCTGTAGGCAGAAATGCGTATTTACTTGTAGACGGCAATGTTGAGGTGGGAATCTATAATGCTCGTAGCCTAAGGCAATACCATCATTCATAGATGTGGAGGCTGTTGGTGATTTTCTTCCAGCTTGATGCGGGGATGTAGAGCATAGTGGTGATGGCGAAGTGATAATGCTGCCGCGAAGAGGGTATGGCGACGTTGTGGTAGTTTTTAAGCGACAATAATCCAGATTATTCGTCTTGACTTTAATCGAGTTGTCAATATAAGTAAGAAGTTCATGCACAATGGATTTTCAATGGTGATCCGCCGCAGAGCATGGGATTTGCTGTGGTTATGGCGATGTTGACTGGGTAGGAAGTTGTCTATGACAGCGTGTGGTCAGCGTTGACTCTCTGAACCTCTCGGAATAGCGGGACCGGCAGGTAGACTACTCCCCTAGTCATTTGAGTGGAACTGGATGCAGGCAGGTGTGTGTTTCTGGGTAAATGAACAGGGTGAGCTGACTGTTTGTTTGTGAAGAGGCAACCTACCTTCGCTAGTAACGCTTGATTGTAGTATTGTTATGAATAGTGTTCCGTTGTCAATGGATGAGATGAGTCGTGTTAGTAAATGCTCTTAGATTCGAGGTATGTGTACAAATGTTGTGATTGGTGCATCATCTGTCTTTAGGTTAATTGTTTTCATAGCATGAGTTTTGTTATTTTACGCTTTATATATCTATTAGGGGACATTGATTAATGATATTCCTCTCTAATCTGTTGTAAGAAACTGGATCATTAAGTTTAGATTTTATGTGATTATTGGTGGCACTGATTGATATTGCCACGTGTTTTCATCTAAGGTTTTGTAAAAATTTGATCACAATGGTCCCTCAGATCTCCATATCCTTAACTGATATTTTAGAATAGTGGAAATGCATAGATTATAGGTTAAGAACAATTGGTAGTGAAGGACTTCAGCTGTGTAGAGGAAGAGTTGTGGAGGGACAACCTCACGTAAAAATGTCCATAGTTTCTTTTTTTTGAGGGACCCGTAACGCTTAAAGACATTCCATTGTTAATCTATAGTGAGTGCTTATGACACTATCATAAGTACTGTGAACCATTGTTTTTTTATTTTGTGTGTATATTTTTTATGTTGTGTGTATAATGTATAATGATAGATTAAGGCTGGACCCTGCTGTTATGTGGATGGTACACTTTGGATGGCTGATGCATTGGGGATTTTGCACACGAAGCGAGTTGTATTGTAAACATTCACAGTTTGGCGCCTTTAACGTGTCCTCACATGACATTTCCGCAGGGGAATTTTGATTGAAAATGGGTGAATGTTGTAAATATCTTATGAAATTATAAGTTTGCAGGGTTTTATGGCTTTGTAAATCAAGGGTATTGTTATCAAGAGGGCAGGAACTGAACTGAGAACAAAGTTGCAGAGAAGACTTTATAAGCAAATTTAAATTCCATGGAATTTAAATTTAGGTGGGTTGGTCGGCAAGCTGTAATAAGTCGCGTTTCCAAAGCGACGCAGTGTGCACAGATAAAGCGAGGGCTATTTTTCGGCGAGCGGAAGCCGCGAGCCGGTTCGTCAAGCCACCCGCTGCGCTGTTGACAATAACAACAGGGACAGCCAACCTACAGACAATAGTGACCCGCCACTCGGATATTCTTGTATCCTGTTACATGGAATGCTGCTCGGAGGGGGAGTGGAGACGAGACACTTCTGGACTGTATGTCGAGGTGAGAGGAGGGACTGCGAGACCACCGCCATCCTCTGTGGGCCTGAGGTTCATTTCCCGTCGCCGGCAGTGAGCAGTGCGCGGACACGGTAATGTGCCTATAAAAGTGAGACTTAGTGCAACATATCAAGAGCCCGGAAAATACCCCTGAGAAGCTACCCTGATTAGCTGGATACTTGTTTAAAATATTCAACTGAGCTAACCATCCGTAAAATTTCACATGTCAAAATTGGATGTCTTTTAATTTGTATAATAAATTCATGTCTTTTGTTACCCATCTTTCATATTCTTGTAACCCCTGAGACATGTCATGTGCGAGGCTTAATATTGATACATTGATAGAGAAAGATAGAAAAGTTTCAATTGCTGACGCCATACAGGGTGTCTAAAAGGTAGAGCCACCCCCACCAAATGAGAATATACATTCTTCTTCCTTCTCTTCTTGGCAACGAGTACGACAGCTGCGCTTTATTACAGCCTTCCAGTAATCTACAAAACTACTCACTACACACGGCAATCAGAATCGCCTGTACCTGAACGTTTGTTCAATAAAATCTCTTAGCGATAACGTCAACGTATTGACGGTTGATATACCTTGCCAAGAAAGAATTTCCTGTAAAGCACTGCTGTTGTATTTTTACGATATGTGCATTTAGATTCAAGAGAAGAAGCAGTATGGATAAAAAATATGTTGGAAGTGAACGAAGTTTAAGTACCCCACATAATACACAAGCTAAGTAATTAAGAAAATCCATTGCTAACGGGAGTCATCAAATATAATTCTTAGGAATAATGAAACAAATTTAATAGATTATAGTCCTAAACCTTCACGTCAGTTTGTAGAAGGAAATTTAGGGTGTGAGGTAAGTGCGGTAATAAAATTTTACATATCGAAATACTCATATGAACCTCAAAGTTCTACCCTTTCTTACAAATTGATGTTTTGTTTCTGAACTCATCAGGAAATGCATTTCTTAGAAGAGTTGTACCGATAATTTCCCTCCTAGGAACAGAAAAATTCACCTCTTAAGACTGGATCCCATTTGAATAGTTATGCTATTGGCAAAGTTAACCAGAGTCAGACTTATAAATTACGTTATTAATAGTGGTCAGCGAACAGTAATCACTAAGCATGTGAAACAACTCTTCGATTTAATACTTCACACACACATAAACAACAAATTGTATTTATGAAAGAGAGAACTAATCTTCCATATTCTCTGATTTTTTTTATGGAGACTGTATGTTTGATGGATGAAAAACGTTATTCACTGAATCTTTATGTAGAGGAAACGGAAGGAATGAGCACAGATTTCGCTTTATAAATGTGATAAAGAATCTAAAACAGTATTCACCATGGCCAATGTTTCGTAATTCCAAGAATTCTTCTGCTATAATCGATGTTAATATTTGAACTCCGCTGATAGCGGTATCGATTATTTTAAATAATTAGTACAGATTATCGTGTTGCGGTAACAGTAGGCGGAATATGCAGAAAAATGGCCATTAACACAAAACAATTTGCCATACACTTTTTGTAGAAAACATACCTGATTCGTGGTATTTTAACTGGTCTCCTTCAGTTTTAGAGAAGCTGTAATAGAATTGAATTTGTATTTATAAAGTACAATTCATCATATTAAAAAAAGAAATCTTTTATACTGGATAATAAATTAAGAAATATTTTCAAACTGTCTCTTTCTAAGTAACAAAACCTAACCGTTCTTTTCTTTGATTAAAAAGTGTGCAGTATCCTGTTTAAAGTACAGCTTATGTCTATTTCAGTTATGTTAATAAAAAGGGATAATTTGTAATCTAGTTTCTGATATGCTGGGTGAAAATATAACGGAAAAAATGTTTTAAAGTAAGGGTATCCATATTTGATTTCTATTATTTGTTCGGAAAATTATATCGTTTTAATCTTAGATTGGCGCTAATTTTACAAATGACTTATTTCATTTAGCAAACTAATCTTAAAGCCGATTGCCATTAAATTTTACTTCAAGCAGTTTTCAGTCAGATATTCTTTATTAAGTTGCTAACGTTGAAATCAGATAATTAATAGAAGATACTTCTTTGAATATTCAAAATATTATATTAAAATTTTACTGTGGAATAATTATACATAACATAGCGTATTAAAATTAATAAAACGAAAAATACGATTTTACTTATTTATTTAATAGATACGTACGCAGAAATTTGAACATTTAAATTGATTAGTAAAATATACTTTTATATACCACGTAATCATGTCCAAAAAATTTCACTTGGGTCACAAAGTACGAAACAATCTCCGTAAATTACGGAATAAGATTTTGCTATTTGTGCGGACATCATGAAAATATTGTTCCCCTTGTTAATTTTTATTTTTTTAAGGCTAAAACTATGCAACTCAGCGCTTACTCTGATAGGTTAGATC
>JARYHS010013631.1:138900589-138988643 GCA_031002005.1 Vandiemenella viatica | reverse complement strand
TAGATTTGTGTCTGGAAATTTCCACAGAACACAGTCAGTCACCAGTATGATAAAGGAACTGGAATGGAATTCACTGAAAGACAGCAGGAGGGCGAAGAGAGTCGAGGGAGTGTTTTTTTCTTTGTCATCAGTCTTTCGACTGGCTTGATGCAATCCTCCATCCTTTCCTATCTTGTGCTAATCTCTTCATCTCTACATATCCCTTACAACCCAACTCCTCAATTATCTGCTTCATATATTCTAATCTCTGTCTTACAGTTCTTACCTTCGGCTGTTCCCTCCACCAGCAAATTAACCAATCCAGTATGTCTCAAAATATGACAACCAGACTCTCTGTTTTTCTGTAAGCTTCTTCCACAAACTTCTTTCCAAAACTCGTTCATTTCTTACTTTGTCTGTCCACTTAATTTTCTGCATTCTTCTGTAGCACCACATTTCAGATGCTTCAATTTTCCTTCTTTCCAGTATTCCTAAAGTCCATGCTTTGCTACCATAAAGTGCTGTGCCCCACACATAGAGTTTTAAAAAGTTCTTTCTAATTCCTAGCTTTTTCTAATCAACAAATGCCATAAAAGTATCTTTGTTTTTCTTGATCCGCCCTTCAAGTATTAATCGTAATGCCGGAATTACTTCCCTTGTACTGCGATTTTTCCTAAACCCAAACCTACTATATCTTCTACTACCCTTTCCATTCTTCTTTATATTATTTGAAACTAAAAGATATTATCTTTTCCATGAAGGCTCTTTTTGCTAGTGCTATTCTGCTTTTAACATCATTCCTGCTTCGGCCATCGGTTGTAATTTTGCTTCCCAAGTAACAGAACTCACTTACTTCTCCTATTGCATTCCGATCCTATTTTTATATTTAATCTGCTAGTATTGGTATCATTTCTGCTACATTTCATCACTTTTGTCTTACTTTGATTTATATTCAGTCCAAAATCTTCCTTCAGTATTTTGTTCATGCCATTCAATAACTTCTCAATATCCTCAGCCCTCTCTGCTAACAAGACAATGTCATCAGCAAATCGTAGCATACTGATTTTTTCTCCCTGGAAACTTTGACTTCATTGCTTCTTCTACATACAAGTTGAATATTAACGGGGATAGACTACAACCTTGTCTCACACCCTTTTTAACTGATGCATGTCTCTCGTGATTCTCTACTTTTATTACAGCCACTTGATTCTTATATAGTTTATAGAGTATTCTTCTATCTCGATACTTTAGACCTGACTTCTTTAAAATTTTGAACATCTTGTCCCACCTAACATTATCAAAAGCTTTTTCTAAATCAACAAATGCCATAAAAGTATCTTTGTTTTCTTGATCCGCCCTTCAAGTATTAATCTTAAAGACAGAATTGCTTCCCTTGTACCGCGATTTTTCCTAAACCCAAACCTACTATCTCTTCTACTACCCTTTTCCTTCTTCTGGTCAGTATTTTGAAGCATGTGATGTTAGACTAATGGTGCGATAATTCTCACATTTGTCGGCTTGTGCTTTCTTTGGAAGTGTGAAGATGATATTTTTATTAAAATCAGTTGGAATTTCTCCTGTTTCATAACTTTTTGATATCAGCTTGAATAATCTTTCGATTCCTTCCTCTCCTAGAGATTTAAGAAGTTCTGCAGGGATCTCATCAATTCCAACTGCCTTATTTGCTTTCAAGTCATTCAGAGCTTTATTAAATTCTGTCCTCAAAACAGGATCTCCTAAGTCATCAATGTCGACATCGCCTTCCTTTTCCAATACACTATTGTTCAAGTCGTCCCCATCATACAGTTTCTCAATGTATTCCTTCCATCGGTTAGCTCTATCTTCTGAGCTTAAAAGAGGTTTCCCATCGGGCAGTTTTAATGTTCATACCTCTTTTCTTCATTTCTCCAAAATTCTGTTTGATCTTTCTATATGCAACATGTAAGGAAAAAAGCTTGCTATACCGGGGCTAGTATAGAGCTTAGATACCTTAACTGAATGTTTATTTGAAGAAAGTTCTGTTGAATTTGACTAAACAATTTTAAATGACCATGTGCCTGACTAGAATATTCAACTGTAGAGCTTAACAGCCGCCACAAAGCTTATTTGAACCAAAAGCTTAGGAAAGGTTACAGTTCCCTACTAAAATATTTGAGAATCCACTTGATGAAAAACGAATTTTATTCCAAAGTCACATTTCAGAAAATAGCAGTTACAGTTGAGTAGGCAATCGAACAAACATTTCCAAAAGATTGTAGATTATGAAGAGAGAGAATATCACCGACTGAGCCTCATTGAAAATTTTACAAGTTCATAGTCACTACTCCTTTCTGTTACTGACGATGAAAACTCATATGGCCGAGACACATCCATGGTGCAAGTCAACCATTTCCGGCTACTATCCAGTTCTACCTGACACACGCAACATCCCAGTGCAGATTTACTAAGCACAACGTTCCCAGGATAAAGACAAAAGATAAAGACGAAATTGAAAGACAGCCAGACGGTATGAGCAGCGAGCTTTATACCCTCAACCGCCTGCTTGATGTATACTGATGCTTATCCAAAATAGTTTAAAATACTGTGATTATAGAATATGTTTTGAATCTCTCCATGGGTAGCCTGGCCTTCAAGGATTATGAAAAGTGTTGAATTTTGTTTGAGTGCGCAATGTTAAAAAATGTCCGAAAGTTAGTGATTCCCCAATTTCTTTCTAAATTTAAGCACTTTTTAGGTGACCCTGCTGAATTACAAATTATCATGATAAAATTAGTGTCATTGTGTTCTATGTTAATTCCTGATTCCAGTGGTGTAAATTTTATTATGATCGTGTTTGAAATGTTTAAGAAGTTAACTCGGTTTTTGGTTCATAATTATTCAAGTGATGTTTATATCGAAAAAGTGAAGTTATCGGAATTTTCTTTGAATTTAGTTACGTGTTTTAACAGTTGTTTTATTTACAGAAATTGCTTGGTTTAATCGCAAATGAATTTTGAATGAAACCACTTTGTGATAGATGACGAAATAATGCTGATATGTCTTCCTTTTCTATTATGCTATTGTTCAAGTCATCCCGATCATACAGTTTCTCAATGTATTACTTCCATTGGTTAGCTCTATCGTCTGAGCTTAAAAGAGGTTTCCCATTGGTGGCTTCAATGCTCACATCTCTCTTATTAATTTCTCCAAAATTCTGTTTGATCTTCCTATGTGCAACATGTAAGGAAAAAAGCTTGCTATACCGGGGCTAGTATAGAGCTTAGATACCTTAACTGAATGTTTATTTGAAGAAAGTTCTGTTGAATTTGACTAAACAATTTTAAATGACCATGTGCCTGACTAGAATATTCAACTGTAGAGCTTAACAGCCGCCACAAAGCTTATTTGAACCAAAAGCTTAGGAAAGGTTACAGTTCCCTACTAAAATATTTGAGAATCCACTTGATGAAAAACGAATTTTATTCCAAAGTCACATTTCAGAAAATAGCAGTTACAGTTGAGTAGGCAATCGAACAAACATTTCCAAAAGATTGTAGATTATGAAGAGAGAGAATATCACCGACTGAGCCTCATTGAAAATTTTACAAGTTCATAGTCACTACTCCTTTCTGTTACTGACGATGAAAACTCAATATGGCCGAGACACATCCATGGTGCAAGTCAACCATTTCCGGCTACTATCCAGTTCTACCTGACACACGCAACATCCCAGTGCAGATTTACTAAGCACAACGTTCCCAGGATAAAGACAAAAGATAAAGACGAAATTGAAAGACAGCCAGACGGTATGAGCAGCGAGCTTTATACCCTCAACCGCCTGCTTGATGTATACTGATGCTTATCCAAAATAGTGTAAAATCTGTGATTATAGAATATGTTTTGAATCTCTCCATGGGTAGCCTGGCCTTCAAGGATTATGAAAAGTGTTGAATTTTGTTTGAGTGCGCAATGTTAAAAAATGTCCGAAAGTTAGTGATTCCCCAATTTTTCTAAATTTAAGCACTTTTAGGTGACCCTGCTGAATTACAAATTATCATGATAAAATTAGTGTCATTGTGTTCTATGTTAATTCCTGATTCCAGTGGTGTAAATTTTATTATGATCGTGTTTGAAATGTTTAAGAAGTTAACTCGGTTTTTGGTTCATAATTATTCAAGTGATGTTTATATCGAAAAAGTGAAGTTATCGGAATTTTTTTGAATTTAGTTACGTGTTTTAACAGTTGTTTTATTTACAGAAATTGCTTGGTTTAATCGCAAATGAATTTTGAATGAAACCACTTTGTGATAGATGACGAAATAATGCTGATATGTCTTCCTTTTCTATTATGCTATTGTTCAAGTCATCCCGATCATACAGTTTCTCAATGTATTACTTCCATTGGTTAGCTCTATCGTCTGAGCTTAAAAGAGGTTTCCCATTGGTGGCTTCAATGCTCACATCTCTCTTATTAATTTCTCCAAAATTCTGTTTGATCTTCCTATGTGCAACATGTAAGGAAAAAAGCTTGCTATACCGGGGCTAGTATAGAGCTTAGATACCTTAACTGAATGTTTATTTGAAGAAAGTTCTGTTGAATTTGACTAAACAATTTTAAATGACCATGTGCCTGACTAGAATATTCAACTGTAGAGCTTAACAGCCGCCACAAAGCTTATTTGAACCAAAAGCTTAGGAAAGGTTACAGTTCCCTACTAAAATATTTGAGAATCCACTTGATGAAAAACGAATTTTATTCCAAAGTCACATTTCAGAAAATAGCAGTTACAGTTGAGTAGGCAATCGAACAAACATTTCCAAAAGATTGTAGATTATGAAGAGAGAGAATATCACCGACTGAGCCTCATTGAAAATTTTACAAGTTCATAGTCACTACTCCTTTCTGTTACTGACGATGAAAACTCAATATGGCCGAGACACATCCATGGTGCAAGTCAACCATTTCCGGCTACTATCCAGTTCTACCTGACACACGCAACATCCCAGTGCAGATTTACTAAGCACAACGTTCCCAGGATAAAGACAAAAGATAAAGACGAAATTGAAAGGCAGCCAGACGGTATGAGCAGCGAGCTTTATACCCTCAACCGCCTGCTTGATGTATACTGATGCTTATCCAAAATAGTGTAAAATCTGTGATTATAGAATATGTTTTGAATCTCTCCATGGGTAGCCTGGCCTTCAAGGATTATGAAAAGTGTTGAATTTTGTTTGAGTGCGCAATGTTAAAAAATGTCCGAAAGTTAGTGATTCCCCAATTTCTTTCTAAATTTAAGCACTTTTTAGGTGACCCTGCTGAATTACAAATTATCATGATAAAATTAGTGTCATTGTGTTCTATGTTAATTCCTGATTCCAGTGGTGTAAATTTTATTATGATCGTGTTTGAAATGTTTAAGAAGTTAACTCGGTTTTTGGTTCCTAATTATTCAAGTGATGTTTATATCGAAAAAGTGAAGTTATCGGAATTTTCTTTGAATTTAGTTACGTGTTTTAACAGTTGTTTTATTTACAGAAATTGCTTGGTTTAATCGCAAATGAATTTTGAATGAAACCACTTTGTGATAGATGACGAAATAACTTTAAAATGTGTATAAAATCTGTTCTATTGCATGGAATGTTCTGAAACTTTAATATGTTATAAAGGGATTTTTAGTTCTTTTAGAAGACCTACTTTTTAATTCGATAAATTACTGAAAACATATGATTAAAAATGTTGAAAGTGTTCTCCACAAGATGTTTAAAAAATTTTTTCAGTTATTTACACGGCCTGAAACTACGGAATTTTAGTGAATTTATCTTTCTTTTGAATTATTATTAAATTACTTTACTGCATCAAAAAGTGGTAAGAATTAGTGAAAGTATCACGTAACCAAAATCTATTGTTTACAAGTTGGATAATAATGGATTACCCTATTCCAGGATAGTTTAAAAGTTCTTCACTACTATAAAATGTTTATTTAGCATTTGATTTATATGTTGAGTGACTTTACTGTTTTTAAAATGGTTTATATATTGAATTGGCTTGTGGTATCAGCTTCTGCATGAAACGTTTCTCACTTCCTATACTTGCAATGAAAATTATACGTTACTGTAAATCTTACTCCCTCCCTTTTGCTCTAAACTAAGAAAACTAGAATTTAATCAAATTCTAAGGTTCTTACAAACATCTAATTTAGCTATGACCATTTCCTTTTATACTTCTTCACACTTTCTTCTAGCCATTTTTTTGTTTGCTTTTTTGCACTTCCTGTTTTTTTTATTTCTAAATTGCCTGTATTGCTCTCTTCCTGCTTCATCCTGAGCATTTTTGTACCTTCTCTCCTCTGATCCATCAGTTCCAAAATTTCTTCTGTTTCCAAGGTTTTCTGGCAGCTTTTTCCGTAAGGCCTAATATTTCTGTACCAGCTTCATTATTTCGGTCTTTAATGCACTCCATTCGTCCTCGGTTGAGCTCCTTTCAGAGTTATTTCTTAGACCTAAGTCTACCATTTCTGCAAATTTTTCTCTCAAACTAGATTGTTTCAGTTTATTCACTTCCAGTCTGTTCTGCTGCTTCCTTATTCGCTTGAATTTCAGCCTGAACTTCATTACTAATCAAATTATTGTCAGAGTCTGTGTCTACTCGTGGGTATGCTTTACAGCCTAGAACTTGATTCCTGAATCTCTGTTTGACCATGATATATTCTAGCTGATATCTGGCCTGTATCCCTAGGATGTTTCCAGGTGTATATCCTTCTTGCATGGGTTTTAAACAGTGTGTTTGCCACTACTAGCTTATATCTTTCACAAAGTTCTAACAACTTGCTTCCTCGCTCATTTCTTTGCTCCTAGACCAAAACTTCCTACAGTATTCCCCTCTTTCCTTCTCCCACTATCGCATTCCAATCACCCATGATTATTAGATTTTCCTCCCCCTTCACATATTTGATTAATTCTTCAATTTTTGTTTATATTTTCTCTATTTCTTCAACATCTTCCTGTGACGTTGGCATATACACTTGTACTAACGTCGTTGGGGTGGTCTTAATTTCTAACTTCATCAAAATAATCCTGTCACTAAACTGTTCATAATAACTCATCTGTGGAGTGTACAAGACGTATATTGGTGATGAAGTGTGGAAAGATATTGGTGGGAAAATTAGGAGAAGTGCATGGAAGGGAAAACATGACCATGACCACAAATTGGCACTTAATTTCAGGCATAAGGGTGTGGGAAGATTTTCTTTTTTAGATAAGGGGTTTCAGGGATTGTAATAAATGACCAAGAAAAATGATGAATAATTTATGAAAAATGATAAAAGAATTTAAAGTTGCAAGGTAGGAAAAGGAAGGGGGGAAAACAGGGATGTAGGGAAATTTGCCATAGACTTAAGCACAATTGAATTATGCTCATAATTTCATTTGATCCCCATTTGGAAGCTGGGTTGCTGTCCTGGACAGCAAATAGTCTTATGTTTGTGAAACCACAATCACCCCTTAATTCTCTTCTCCATAAATTGTATCTCTTCTAGGCAGGTAGAAGTGCACCAGTGATTAGTTACCAAGAGTTGTTCCACAGCTTGGTCTTACTGGAAACACAGGTTCAAACATCAGACCTTGCTATACTGGCAATTTTGACTAGATTTTTGGAATATTCTCTAGTGACCATGGAAAAAGCTGAAATGATCCCTACACTCCAGCTAAAAACCTGCACATTATATAACAAGTAGAACACGTATGGCAGTTGTATAAAGTTTACACAGCTAACAGACAGGTGACAACACTCACTACCGTCACTTAGATTAGATCTTTGTTAATGACCTTGAAGATGACAGAAAGTAAAGCCTTAGCATAAATAAGCATTGTTCTACACACATTTGCCAATTGTTGTTGTTCAGTATTAATAAGATATAAGCCAAAATAAATCTGATTGCTGTGGAATCAGTTTTGTAATGCTGATTTGAATAGATTTATCAAAATATTACATTGCATCTTAGTGGCTTTAAATTTACCAAATTCTGTTTCATAATGGTTATCTTAACCATAGATTTTGCTGCTGGTCTTACAATATTATCTAACATTAATGCATCTTGTACAGATCCCATTCTGTAAGGCCTTTCCTTTCCACTTCTATAAACCATCAGTTAGAAATCTTTTAAATTAAAATATTGCGAATGCTATTTACATTGATATAATTTGTTTCAGTGAGCAGCAGTTTCACTTTATTTCAGCTACGCAGTAACTGACAGTGCTACTTCTCACATCAGAACCTGCCTTTGAACTTAAAAATTGCAGATTATCTCCTGGTTCATGCTTATTCTCATTATGAGACAGCTACCCAACTTTTTAATTTTCTCTCTTAATCATTCTTCATCCCCCTGTTTATCAGTGTCAGGGTGAAAACTGTCATAAGAAACATAGATATATTTTCGATTGCTCCATTCTCAGAATTTACACTCATCATATTTCTACACAGTATTAAGCGATTATATTCTCTCTCCATTACTCACACATTTTGTATTGACCTAACAACATCCCTTTTTTTCCTCCTTGCATGTTTATCTCTTTTGATCTGTTACCATAGATTGTTGCACTGTCATGTTGTATGTGTATAAATTTGCAAACAAGAAATGGAGTAGTTAAAATTAATTGTATACTGGTTGATCTAAATCAGTTTTGTAGATGACTTATTTTCTTGAAGAAAGTTCTTACCTCCTGAAGAAAGGAAGCACTAAATTTCAACCTGTATAAAACCAAGCAGGCATATATCCTAAAACCAACTGTGGAAATGATTTCTAAATTGCAATAAAAAACAAAGAAGTGTTGTGACACAGTACAAGCATTGTGCAGAATGATTGAGAGAGATCCAACCATGGCATTGAATGTTTTGCTGATTGAGGAGACCGCAAATGGGGTTGATGGGACCAATTTAGCTTAAAATGCAAATAGACTTTGTTGACTAATTGTCCAAAAGCTCAAGTATTAGAATCTGAGAGCACTAACAAGAATCACAAAGATTGTGGAACTCTTCAAAAAATGGTTGTGCAACATGATCCTATGAACCACAAAAGTGTCATCACTTCCAGTCGCTCCATGGAGTTTTCAAATTCAGCATTGTATCTTTGGATTGTTATTAGATGAATAAAAATAGCAACTGCAGTGAGAAGACTACTTCAGTGTTATCACCATTGGTACAAAATATGTGCAACATACTCACAATAATATTATATCATGGAATTATTATCCTGGTTTTATTGTCATTGGATAGCTGGTGCTACCTCATGTACTTTCTGGCTCATTGTATGTTGAGCACATGAATATCAAATTATCTTTGAACAAAGTATAATCAGTACAACACAGTTGCACTGAAGACATCATGCATGAATTTTTGTTTCTACTCACATTGTTTCATACACAACAACTTCCTGTCATACGGTTGAATTTTAGGAAAAAAATCTAAGTTCAAACCTGTGCACACTGATTCCAACTAAGCATAGACACAGCATTTAAAATTATATAAGTTGATGTAAAAAAAGGTGAGTTGCACTTATCTTTGACTGATTAAAGAAATGTACCTCAAGTGTTAAAAAAGTGGTTCATGTTGAAATATCCACCATAAAACACACATCACAAAACATTTTCAGTTACCTTTGAATGGGCTTTATGCTTAGTTGAATATTTGTATATTGTAAATCAAAAGGGAATTCGTCAATGTAAACGAACTAGTTCTCCCTTCCTCCCCCCCCCCCCCCCCACCGCACACACATATTTTGAATCCAAGGACAACAGCAATACTTTATCAAATGGCAGGCAGCATGCTGATTGAAGTTGAACAGTCAGTCATCTCAACACTAGTGAGATTCTAATAGAGTAAGAAAATAGATCTCTATGTTTGATTGTACCTGCATATGGTTACATCAGTAGGGATTTTTAATTTAATTGTGATAGAGTGCATTACACCCAGATTTCGCCGTTCCTCATCCACCTACTTTTTCCCTCTACAAATTTCAACTTTAAATTCTTTCAATGTTTTTGATAAATTATTCTCAGTCATAATTTATTCCATCCCTGACCCTTCCCCCCCCCCCCAAAAAAAAAAAAACTTCCCACTCCCTTATTTCTTAAATTGAATGCCAGTTTGTGGTCATGTTCAAATCTGCCCTTCCATGTATCTATCCTAATTCTTCCACAAATATATTTCCACACCTTCAACACACCCATGAATCTCTTCACTCTCCTGTCTTCCAATGAATTCCATTTCAAGTCCTTTATCATATGAGTAACTGAGTGTGTTAGTGGTAATTTCCTGAGACAAATCTCGCAGTGCTTCTTTGCATCCCCTCTAACTCCAGTATTTAATACCCAAAATGTGGGTCCCATACTACTATCTAATTGGTCTGTAATTTTCAACCCCATTTGTAACCCCTCTTTTATGAACGGGTACTACTATCACACTTTTCCAATCCTCTGGTAAGAAGTAAGCTTCCAGATTCATTTTAAATGAAATTTCAAGGTAAGGTACAATGTTGTATATCACATTCTTTAATTAATCTGCAGTAATATTATCTACACCAGCCCCTTTACATTTTTAGCTTTTTGAGTTCCTTCATAATTTGCTGAGAATCTATTTGATGGCCAACCCATCTCATGTTCCAATCATCCCCATATGTCAACCAGCCCAGGTATCCCCTAGCATTCTAATACCTCAAAACATAAAGATGTCAAGCCAAGTTTCAGAAAAATCAAAAAAAATTGCTCAATATTTCTGAAAATACCTGGAAAGTGTTCATTACTTCTACCACATTGCATTTATTTCCTTTAAAGTAGTAAGCCAGATTTTTTTTAGTTGAATTGTAATTGCACAGATGGAAAAAGATGTAAGGAAAAAATGTGATAAAATGTTTTTAGGTAACAATTGAAAGGAAAGAAATGCCGCTAGGCAATAATTACATGGAAAAGAAAGGGAAAATACACCCAACACTCGCCAAAGTTGAAGGGAGGAGGGCAGCAGCAACACAGAAAACCACACAATATATATATAAAAAAAAACAATATTTCGACACGAGTCTTAATCATGTGAGGCGAGACATATGGCGGGGGAAAGATGTTGTCACATCCCCGCCCGCCACATGAAAGCAGCACAGGCGGAAAACGTGCGGTGGTGGTAGAATTGTCGGGAGGGGGGGGGGGGGGGTGGAGATAAGCTTGACCAGCGATAAAAGTGAAACAAAATAATATTTGTGTAGCATAATTCAAAAAGTTATAATTTTATTTAGATGAAAATGAAGGGAAATAGAAATATATATATAAAAATATATAAAATGTAAATAAATAACTAAAAATATAATTGTAAAAATTTTGAAAATAATATATGAAACTATTGTGCAGTGATGGGTGTATAGGGATGAAAGAAATTAACGGAAATTAAGACCTGGGGGATGTGGGGATGTCTAGTCTGCAGGATGTGTTAAGCCAATTTCCACCTGCGGAGTTCAGATTGGGAGGTAGTGTCCGGAAGTACTCTAACGGCTCTGACTGTGAAGCAGTTATTAAGGTTGCGGGTGTTGAGTACTGGCATGTTGAGCCAGTATTATTTCCATAGATGAACAGTAGATCCAATTTTTAGTATGAAACTTATGATGCAAAAGAAATGGGAATATAGGGATGACTTGGCGATGACATTTTTAAGACTGGGTTAGCACATGATCTTGGGAGTATGGGAAACTGTGGCAAGAAATGAAATCAGTAAACACATGTTGAAGAGTATACAGGCACTGGTTGAGAAACTATTGGAGCAGCATCCAGAATGGGAAGGACAGAATATTTCACTGTCACTGAATTTGGCAAAGAATATTTTTTGTCACCACTGTTTGTGTAATGGTCATTGATAGAAT
Source organism: Vandiemenella viatica (assembly GCA_031002005.1). Lineage (NCBI taxonomy): Eukaryota > Metazoa > Arthropoda > Insecta > Orthoptera > Morabidae > Vandiemenella > Vandiemenella viatica. The sequence goes on along the minus strand of JARYHS010013631.1, from coordinate 138,976,788 downwards.
TGTGAATTTATCTTACAGCTAAGTAACTAATATAATACATATAAATATATTCAAGGATGAGAACATTGGTAACATTTACAAGTCTACATCCACGGTAAGAAGGAAGTTGTAGCACTTATAACATCTTGAGATGGTCCGTCGTACTTCCTTAGAGGGCATTCGTGACTGATGTGCTCCACTGCAACAGGCAGGAGAATCCTGAAGTCCCCACTTAATGGTGTTTTTTAACCCACATTCTCCAGATGGAATTCCAGAAGTCCAGTTGTAGGATCTTCAATATCCTGATGTTTCACAGATGCAGAGTTGCAGCTTTGTCACCATTTTTCCTTGACATTGAAGTCAGACATGTCTTGCCATACTGGATTTAAGACTAGTTCTGGGTAAGTCATTAAGGATCTCGTAGGTTGGGAGACCCTGTTGATGATGTAATTTTATCCACCATCATTAAGGATATCATAGATTGGGAGACCCTTCGGATGGTCAGGATGATGTAACTTTATCCACTCAAGTGTCATTGCTTCCTGATGTCTTACCTCCAGAGGTGGTATATTACTGATGACATGCAATCAGGGGACTGGGGTGGATTTTAGTGTGCCTATTATTATTCTCATATACTCGTTCAGATGAATGTCGCTTTTTCTAGAGTGAGCCCCTAAGTAGCCACAGTGGAGCACAGTAGTCAACTACAGGAAAAACCATTGTGAGGGTATTTGTTCATAGTCAGTCCACATCAGCTCCCCATGAAGTACCAGCTAGCTTCTTCATGATGTTCCATGTTTTAAGTTTGTGACTGAATTATGAAGAAGGGAAAGTAATCTAACCCTATTTGTATTACAAGAGCTACTGGAGGTGATGAAATGAGAAAATGATTATGGGAAAAAGTACTGTGATGATGAGAGGAAAGAGTCCATTCTATAGGACAGTGAATCAAATATTGAAGGATGAAGTATAAGGAAATAATTTACAAAATGTCCTGTTCTTGTACTGTCATATATTGCAGAAACATGTACTATGATTAAGTAAAATCCATGCTGGTGGAGGAGCACAATAGGAAGAGTAAGGTGAAATGTGATGTAAGAAAGGAGCCTGGAGTTGAGATAATCAAGAATGTAAAATTAAGATAGTTTGGCATGTATAGCAGGTGCAGGAGGTGGCAGATGACTGAAGCTAGGATCATTGAAGCTGTATACTGATGGCACAGTTACCTTTATACTTAACTAATCCTGCAATGTGTGAAAGTGTTGTAGGAGCAAGGGTTGATTCTATTACAGATTACAATAAGGTGATTTTCAAACAAGAATACTAGCAGAGGTTGCATTTGAGACACAGCAGAATGACAACTGACTTCTCAATGGTAGGGAATAAGGATCTTGGTTTTATTTTTTATATAATTTTTTTTCATGATTATTCTTGTTTCTCATGTCAGTAATTACAGTAGGTAAATTTACTTTCACATGATATATGCAGCCTGCACCACAATTACAATTTACATTCTCTGGCATATTATAAAATAAGAATAGTTCAATTACATTGCTTTTACGAGCACTTTCTTGCCAACAATATTACATCAACTGCAAATAAGTAGATCTAAATGAATCATGATCTGTTACAGTACTAAAATGATACCATTCTAAGTTACAAAAATTGAGTGCAAACATTTACCTAAAACAACATACAAGGAAACAGGCCTTTTGCGATGATCAAAATTAGATGAAGAGATATGGTTGCAACAATCAGTCAAGAGACTGATTTTATGAGAAGAAAACAATGTAGGGCAATTTAAACTGCACTATTCTATCCAGAAAATAAGTATTGCAAACTAGTTGAGAATCACTGCATGATAATAGGTTCAGTAACACGTTGGTAGCATAAATAGACGATTTTACACCCCAGACCAAACTTTTGCATATGAATGTCAGTTCCAAAAATCATCACCATCTGAATCCCAGTTTGACTGCTGTTTTTGAGAGTTGTCTTCAAACTCTACCCTTTTATCATAAACAAACTCTGGGTCACTGGGCTTTATGCGATTTTTATTGTATGTGTGGTCCATTATTTCTTTTTTAAGTTTAATTTGTTTATCATCAAGTTTATTTAAGTCTTCTTCCGGATTAATAGAAAATTCCTTATTCACTGTTTCTAACGATTCTTCAAGTTCATAACCTTTTAAGTGTTCTTGCAACAGTCTGAGCATCTTCTCAATAGTAAACATTGGGATTGTTTCTAATACACTGTGCCGCAGTTTGAGATCTTGTGCTACAAAACTTACATTCGAATCTGATCGAAAGTTTCTTATTGGCATTATTCTCTTTCTAATCTTATCTGCCTCGTTGTCCTTATAAACAAGAACCAAAGCGCCAGGCGAAAATCTAACTCCCAGTCGTAATGGGGCGCAATCTGTTAGAAGAGGCATAGTAAATTACCAATATTCTTCGAACGTTTTTACACTAAAATGTCCTGCTAAAATCGAGCAACAAACTTCCAAACATATACATATTTTCTTGATATTGGCATAATGCCATTCTATAGGACAGTTATTTACATCAGCTTTACAAACTTCTGTTTACATACTTATATCAACGATTGTTATCAGAGACAACCAAGATTGTTATTGGCTCGTAGTGCAGAGACAATAGTAGACGTTTATTTCCAACGATGAAGCGATGTATTGTCTGGAAACGAATACCACTGGGTAAAACCATGGAGGAAGGAAATATCCTCCATGGGTAAAACAGGAAAATTCTTACCGGTGCATGAGCTCTATCGCAATTTATATTAATCAGTGCTCACTTACGTCTATTTCTATCATAGTTCCTACAGTGAAAATAATATGTTTACATTCCTGAAGAGATGTAGAAGAGTAATAAACACATCACCAACAAGCCCACAATAATAATAATAAAAAAATTAACAGAATTGACTGCAAAATCTTGTTTAATAAAACCCTTCTAAGGGTACCACTAAATAGTATCGACCTTCGATCTTAAGTTTATTTTGAAATTTAGTAGCGTAAGTTTTATTCATTGGTTCTTAAGTACTTTTGTTACCTAGTTATTATTTATAGGGTTCAATTTAATAATATATAAAAATTTAAGTCAGTTGAGTTTAGAAATCTACAAGAATAAGTTACATTCATTGGCCTGTTCTGTCGAAAATATTGTTGTTATTTAATTATTTTCCAATACATTAAAACAATAATTACCTAATATGTAAAAAAAAATATTTTACCATGAATAACTGATTAGTTATTGTTCTCCGACTAGCACTAAATAGTATCAACCTTTGAAATTCAATCTTCAGGTTGATTTTGAAGATTACAACAATTACTTTTATTTTACTGTCTTTTAAGTACTTTTCAGATAGTTATTACCTGCAACAAAGCGAATGAGAAGTAAAACTTCAATAAAAAAAACCCACTAAAGTGCAGATTATTTTTTTTCTTTTACTAGACTATCAGTTCAGTTAAATTTAATATATATAGAATTTCATAATTTAATTCTTATGGTTCGTTTAAAATGAACAGAGGGTATTGGTTTGGGAAAAATCGTGCCTGGAAAGTGTGGCGCCTGTCGCAGACGTGTGGTGAATGGTGTTAAAATTGGTTTCACTGGGAATGTAGGGCAATGGGAGAAAAAGGAAACTAAATTAGGCTCTTCAGTGGTAGTGCCCGCTCCGTTTTAAGGATAAGAAACTTTCAGAGCAGGATAGAAAAATTTCAGAGCAGGATAGAAAAATTTCAGAGCAAGATGAAACGATCTGGATTATGGGCGAAACGATCAGGGAATTGCGTGAAAGGGTCGTAATTCTTGAGGCTCGGCCTGTGGGGGCTCAACCTGTGGAGGCAGAAAGTAGAGATGGCGAGTTTAGTGAGGAGGGTGAAAAGGATGGATAGGAACTGATAACATGTCGTAAAAGAAATATGGTTAACAGGATGAAGAAGCTAGAAACTCCAGAAATTGTGGGGAGAAATAAGTTTGACCTGTTACAAGAGACAGATGGGGAAGAGCATCTCGTAGCTGTAGGATTAGGTAAGGTGCAGCAGGAATATAGGCGTAGAAGGAAGAAATAGCGAGAAAGTGGTTCTGCTGCTAGGTAATAGCCATGGGAAAAGTGTAGGTGTTCTTTTGCAGGATCAATTAGCACAGGCTACCAGGTCACAAGCTTTTCCAAACCCAGTGCAACATTAGGGCAAGTAATAGTGCGGACAATACCACTAAAGAGTCTCATTTAGTTTCTTTTTTCCCAATTTCCCTATATTCGCAGTAAAACCACCTTTTATGCCTATTGCAATCCAAATCATTCACCACACGCCCGCGACAGGCGCCACTCTTTTGAGGCATGATTTTTTCCAAAACAATATTTATGGGTACCTTTTAAACCATGGGTGAATATTTTTCTGGCCCGCGGGATTCATCACACTTTTACAAAATATATTTATTTTATAATGGACAAAGTAGTGAAAACCAATGTATTAAAAAATACGTTATTTGTCCATCCATATTTTCAAAATTTATTTAATTTATATTTATATATTTTTGATATATCATTTTTAGTGCTATACATTTCTTTGAAATGTGCGTTTAGTGTCATTATTATTATTATATTTTGTATGTTTACGTAAAAACAATAATAATAATTCATTATGTTTCAACTTTACACTCTGAAAAGTGTCTGTAGTGGGTCTAAATCTAATATGAAGATATATAATTTCATATGCGGCCCGCGGAGTAGTGATTCATTTCAAAAGTGGCCCGCAAGTTCTTGGGTTGGCCATCCCTGTTTTAAACGAACTTTAATGATTAAATTAAGAAATTCTATGTATCCTAAACTCTACATCGTACCAAGTGGTATATTTCTTTTGCCGTCTCTTAGAGCTCGAAACCTTTACTCTAACAGCACCTACTTAGTGAGTTTCCTCTGATTTGTCATTGTTAGTGCTGAAAAGTAGGTATTTACCTTGTTAATAATAAAATTGCGATTGGGGGGAGGGGGCTGGTAAGAATTCTTATGATGGAGGGAGAAGTGGTAGGAAAATCGTTAAACCAACTTTCACACAATGTAGTCCAGCGCTTTATCAGAGAAACGCTAATAAGAATGAGCCACAGCAATTAGAATAGTTGCAATTACTTCTAAAAAAGAAACTGTCCACAAATGATGCAGAATAAAATTTGTTCAAGTTAGTTTCCAGAGAAGAGAGGATTTTACATGTTATAGATCAGGATAGATGAAATTCAGATTCTGACATAAGCGAACAAAAGCTATCAGCCGTTTTTAAACCGAGTCCATTGGCAAGGTTAAAAACGCCGATTGCATCCCCTTATTTTAAACAAGAAATTTTAGTGGATGTAGTCTTCTCGGGAGACTAGCCGAGTAAACAAGGTGTTTCCACACGATATTTCGGCGATCTCAGGCTCCGTCGCCATCTTCTGGTTCCTATATAAGAAATTTTAGGTTTTTCTATGCAGCCTTAGTAGCACCACCATTCATAACCTCCAAGAAGCATATGCAGTTTTGGCTGATGCATTCCATATGTGCGAATGGAATATAAACTAACAGATCACATGGTTTCTCGATAAAATATCTATTAGCGAAAATATTTATTGTTTAATAATATATTTCTCCTTGCAGGTGATGAATTAACTCATACTAACGTAGTGAAGTAAAACCTGAAGCCATAAAGACAGTAATTAATTCTAGGACTGAAAAGATTTTAATACCAGATTTAGAAGATTAATTTTTGGTACAAGAGAACATCAGATCTTCAGAAGGTGAGTGGAATTTTCTGATTTTGCTCATTTCTAAGCGAACAGATGCGAGTGTAAAACAGATATACTGCGAGCTGCAGATTTTAAGAAGCTTAATGGTTCAACATTTCCTATCCCACTATTATCAGAAAGAGTCAGAACCCTTGACTTGGCAAAATGATACCATGAAATTTTAATAGGTGAAAGGACCAGCCGAAGATCACCTTAGTACGAATGGACACTATTAGTGTGTTAACTGTGTTATCAAATAACGGATGGCATCCTACATTTCAGAGGCTATTAAACAACGTTTTATCATTGGTATATACTTACTGAAAAATGCTTGTTTATCTCGATGATCTCCTGGTTTACAGTAGTATTATAGGTTAATAGTGGTAGTTGATAAACTACACTGAAGAGCCAAAGAAACTGGTATAGGAATGCATATGCAAACACAGAGATATGTAAACATTCAGAGTACGGCGCTGCGGTTGGCAACGCCTATATACGACAACAGGTGTCTGGCGCAGGCGTTAAAGTGAGTTTGAACGTGGTGTTATAGTCGGCACACGAGCACGAGAGATGGGACACAGCATCTTGAAGGTAGCGATGAGATGGGGATTTTCCCGTACGACCATTTCACGAGTGCACCGTGAATATTGGGAATCCGGTAAAACATCAAATCTCCGGCATCGCTGCGGCCGGAAAAAGATCCTGCAAGAACGGGACCAACGACGACCGAAGAGAATCGTTCAATTGCTGCTTATTTCAATGCTGGGCCATCAACAAGTGTCAGTGAGCGAACCATTCAACGAAACATCATCGATATGGGCTTTCGGAGTCGAAGGCCCACGCGTGTACCCTTGCTCAGTGCTTGACACAAAGCTTTACGCCTCACCTGGGCCGTCAACATCGACGTAGGACTGTTGATGATTGGAAACGTGCTGCCTGGACTGACGAGTCTCGTTTCCAATTGTATCGAGAGGATGGACGTGTACGGTTATGGAGACAATCTTATGAATTCATGGACCCAGCATGTTAGCAGGGGACTGTTCAAGCTGGTGGAGGGCGTGTGCAGTTGGAGTGAAATGGGACCCCCGATACGTCTAGATACGATTCTGACAAGTGACACGTACGTACGCATCCTGGCTCATCACCTGCATCCATTCATGTCCATTGTCATTCCGACGGACTTGGGCAATTCCAGCAAGACAATGCGACACCTCACACGTCCAAAATTGCTACAGAGTGGTTCCAGGAACACTCTTCAGAGATTAAACACTAGCCACCAAACTCCCCAGACATGAACATTATTGAGCATATCTGGGATGCCTTGCAACTTGCCGTTTAGAAGAGATCTCCACCGAGCGTGGTGGTGTAATGGTTAGCGTTCTGTACTCACATTCGGGAGGACGGCGGTTCGAATCCCCGTCCGGGCATCCAGATTTGGGTTTTTCCATGGTTTCCCAAATCACTCCAGGCAAATGCCGGGATGCTTCCTTCAAAAGGTCATGGCCAAATTCCTACCCATTCCTGCCCCCTCCCCCCAAATCGTTTCCCGCCTCTAAAGACCTCGCTGTTAAGAGACGTTAAGCAGTTAAAAAAAAATAGATCTCCGCCCCCTCGGATTTATGGTCAACCCTGCAGGATTCATGGTGTCAATTCCCTCCAGCACTACTTCAGACATTAGTTGAGTCCATGCCACTTCGTGTTGCGGCACTTCATCGTGCTCTCGGAGGGCCTGCACGATATTAGGCAGGTGTACCAGTTTCTTTGACTCTTGAGTGTATAATGATACTGTCAAACATCAGCTAGTTACAGGGTGTCCAGAAAAGGACTCCCTGATTTCAAAATTAAATATCTCGAAAACAAAGATCGACAGAGGAATGCAGTAAACGGTATGTTTATTGTGACAGCTGTAAGAAGTGTATACAGCAGTGTGAAATAATAGTTACAAAAGCTGCTAACAGATGGCGCTGTAATCGCCATACGTAATGCCTAAATAGTGATCCGAAGCTCAGGGCGATCAGTTCCACCATTGAAACGTGCCAATGGTGAACATTTTGAAAACATTGTGATGTGATTGTTTGCAAAGATTGTTTTCTTACGATTATTTCACTTATGTATGCTGATATGAGCCTACAGCGCCATCTGTTAGCAGCTTTTGTAACTATTATTTCACACTGCTGTATACACTTCTTACAGCTATCACAACATATTGTCTCTGTATCACAATAAACATACCGTTTACTGCATTCCTCTATCGATCTTTGTTTTCGAGATATTTAGTTTTGAAATCAGGGAGTCCTTTTCTGGACACCCTGTAAATGTGAATTTTTAAGACAAGAATTGATATCACTGAGCCATAGTTTAACCAATGACAGTGTAAATTCCGATCCTTTAAAAGAAGATAAGGTGAGAAATTATCCAAAAGATTAGAGCGCGAAACAACTCAAAATATTCTTAGGATTTGTGGGTCATGACTGTAGATTTATAGCGAATTTCAGAGAGAGTTCCAAAGTTTTTCGTAAGCCACTAGTGTAAGATAATCTCCTGGAGCGAAAACAAACGTCGATAAAGCTTTTAAAATCTTAAAATACAAGTAGCACCACAACTAGTTTCCCAACAAGCAAATTTCGCTTCAGAGTTTATTACTATCACCGATGCAAGTGACGGAGCGGTAGGCGTTTTACTGTCACAAGGCAACTTGGGAACAGGTAGACTCATAACTTAGGCATCATGGACACCATCCACAGCAGAACAGAATTATGAGTGAGAAACAGTGATCTCTTCCTTGATGGGACATTTTTGCATGGCCAGCCGTACAAAGCCTTAAACATTTTCTGAATTATTCTACGGTTTCAAATGTCTCGTGATATTATTTTGATGTGAGAGAAACTGAAAAAATCTATTGCAAATTTTAATAAAATCATTACTGGGAAGAGTAACATTAGAGGAATTATCTCCTTTCTGTGGAGCTGCAAAGGGTGTTTGTTATTTGAAATTGCATGTAATTCGATATTTAATTCAAGAAACTTAGTATTACTTACAGTTTTAAATCAATTTTATAATTATTATCATCAATTGTACAAATCGACATATTATTGAAAGACATTTCAAGATATGCCCCAAACTAGGAACGCTTCACAATATAAACATTCAATATTTTTTTTTTTTTATTTCTGTGTGTCCAATACACTCTATATGTACTCATTTCAATTTTTAATTGCGAACTCATTCAGGTGGCAATTCACTTAGTCACCTAATTACTCCTTATTTATTATATATTTTTAATTATCTTATATAATTTGTGTGTTAAATTCCTCCCTATCAACTTTTGCGAATTTACTGATTTTAATTTTAAATTCCTTCAGTTTCTTTGGTATATTTTTCATCTATTCGCTTGATAATTTGTTCCAATTCCTGAAACCCTAACCAAAAGAAATTTTTTCCTACCCCCTTGTGTTATGTTATGTTCCCTTGTGTTATCTAAAAACAATGAGAATAACAAAGTTTTGTGAAAGTATACCACATGGAGTGAAGATGCCTTCAATAATTAGACCTACGATCCATTCCTGAAACTTACTAATGCTCTCGCAGAAACTAAGTGAAAATTGGTGGATAGAAATGTTTGAAAGACTTTATATTTTGAAAAGCAATAATACGGCCGTAAATAGTTTCTTGAATAATGATTACATGCACAAGCTATCATAAATTCCAGCTGTCTCTGACTTTGTTGGCTGGTTTAAAATAATCGTGTTGTCTTAGAACATTACTTCATGCTTCATATTTTGTTGTAAACCTCTCTTGAGGTACGTTTTTATTGCTTGCTGGATTCTTTCTTTGATATTATCTTGTAGTAGAGTTAATGGTTGCCTATGGTGGTCAGAGATGGTTTTATAATTCTCAAGAGCTATAATGAGCGGATTTAGTGATCTTTGGTCTTTTTTTCTAAAAAAAATGTGGCCATTGTCTTCATAAGTTTCAGAAGGAGCAGATTGCCTCCAGCTTTTTGAAGATCTTTTTCAAGAACCGTAGTGGGATGCTGAACGCACGCCGTAACGCTTGTTTCTGCACGGTTTGCAGTCTGGAGACACATTTCTTAACCACGTATCTCCATAATAGACATGCATATTCAGATATGAGCTGCAATAGATGGCTATCTCTGCTTGGGCAGTCAAGGATATAGTGAAGTTGAGTACTGGATACAGTTCAAGTAACTGGAGAAGCGTTTTGGTATGCAGGTGCTCAGTGACACCCCCAACATTTCAAATGAGTGTAGAGTGTCACTCTGAGATTTGTTGCAGCGATTTTCAACTCTATGGCTTCTTCATTTAGGTGAAGTTTGGGAGATGGGACTCCTTCGTCTTGGCATTCCGCAGAGTGCCTTGTTAGCATTATTGCCTGTGTCTTCATTGAAATGATAGTAATTCGCCTTCTGTGTACCCATGCTTGTTGTAGCACATTTTGTAACTTTCTCACGGCGACTAAATGTTTAGGAAGGGTGGTGAAGAAAGTCGTGTCATCAGTATACAGTGCAGTATGGACGTTGGAATGTGCCAGTATTTCTTCAGTGTACATATTATACATTATGTGTCCTAGTATCGGCCATTGTGAAACTCCAGTGTGAATTGGACGCCGTGGAGGCAGCGCTAAAAGCTTCAGCTGGGTAACGTGTAAGAATTTTTACCATTGGGAGTAAAATGATAGAACCTTAACAGAAATTGTTGTACCACACGCTGTCAAATATCCCAGTAACATCTAAAAGGACGATCGCACTGTGGCCACAATTGTGGAATGTTTCGGTGCCTGTTTCAAGCACATGCATAAGTTGTGCAGCTTGTGGTGTGACAGCGTCACCCACAATGAATATAATTAAATTATTATTAATTATATTCATAATTTTTCTTTATTATATTCAAGTTTATTAATTATTTAATCTTGCAACATGTAAGTAATTGTAAATAATGAGGGTTGTCTGAATAGATTAAACGTATGTTTAAACCAGGGCGGCCAAAGGTATAGTTTGTTATAAATTTAATTTTTCTGTAAACTCATGGCTCAGAAAGGTTGAATATTGAAGGCGGAAACTGCCATTTCGGACGGTTGAGGGTGGAACAATAGCGAGCGAGGCGACTTGGCGGCGCCGGGCCAGCCCGGCTTCAGTTCCGTTTGAAATAGGACGATGACCTACCCCTACCCTGCTACTACCCCGAAGGCCAAGTAGAAAACGCGCGGAGGGAGACGGCGAATGCGACGCGTGATATTAAACACGTGACGACGGAAATGTGTAGATAGCCAATCCTGAACATTTATTGGGGTCTACAATACTAATTCCGTGGAGTTCTTTTACATGTGGAGTGCAACTAGCCGAGGAAGAAGAAGAGGCCATCTTAGACTGCACTTGGGTCCAAGACGAGCTGATGAACGGACGTGTCAGCCGACACGCGCTCGACTGATGATCATTGTATGGTTGATCATTCTTGCTTTGGGAAGCGAGATGTTGAGTGGCATGCCTGCCATTACCTGGAAGTTATTCTAATAACGCGGTCGTAGCCGCTTATTTAGCTTCCACAGCTGCAGTGACATTGTATATTTCGCTCACCATCACGGCGATGATTTCATGGTAAATGTACCAGAAACGACGGTCACTATTCATTGGGTTTTAACAGACTTGTGAGCCCTTAAGCGACGCCTGAGATTAAGACTCTTTTCCCGTCACTTAAATTCAGCTAGCTCAGAATTTATATTCCACATTTAAAATTTTCAAGCATCTTGCTATTTGTTAATTCAATTTTGATGCTTTTCTTTCATTTATACGGCGCCCCTGGGATTTTCCTTTGTACAGTAAAATGTTAGCTTCAATTTGATGGCCTGTGTTGCCATATTATTCAATGTTAACTTTTCTGTTGTATTTTATTTGTTGAGATATTTCATTTGGTTTTGTTTGCTTTCACCGGCGAATTGTAAACGTCGGGTATTGCTTGCTTTTGCTGATTCAATTGTGTTTAACGTAACGTTAGTTACTACCCGACCTTGTAAAGGCCATAAGACTCAATAAATGAGGTATTATTTTGTGTCTAAAATTTCATGGTTCTAGTTAAACCCTTTTTATCCCCTTTTAAATTAGCATATTTATATGTTTTTCATTTTCAGATATTAAATATTATTTATTATAAATCCCCCCTCCCTTTTTAGGCAATTTACGTTCTCACCAACGAGCCCCTAAATTGTTCCTATTACAATTGGCGCTGCCAACCTGGGGCTCCAACAAATTAATTTCCCAAGTCGAAATTATTTTGAGAAATTATACAAGTCTTAAAATCCATGGATGTGACCTGTGTTGATTTATTTATTATTTTAGAATAAGTTTTGTGGTTGAAATTTGTTTGCTTTGTTTGCCATGCTTGAATTAAATTTAAATGTGTGATTTATTTCAATCAGTTTGTTCAAGTATATGTTTTTTTTGTCCACTTGCATCAAGCATGATTAATTTAAAAATAAAAATAGAGTCAGTGCTTTTGAAATTTTAATGCATGGTAAGAATTAAGATTTTTCTTTATGCTGATTTTGCTCATGTGTTGAGGTATTTGTGTCGCATGAAACATCGTTGTTTTTCCTTGTTGTTTCTTTTGGATGGGTTTATTTCATGTTGAAGGGATTTATGCGCGAAATTTGTTTAATGCTGTACTTTTCGAGTTAAATCGTGCCGGTTGTATTTTGTTTGTTGTCGATTGTTCTAATTGTTCGGAGTTGGAATTTTTGTATCTTACGATCAAATCTATGAAGTTGAGGTCACGCACTATTAATAGGGCAGATCGATCAATTATTCATAACATTTCCGAGCAAACTAACGTGATGGATCAAGCCACCGGAAAGTACGCGACATACCGTTGGCGGACGAAGGAGTGTAATGATACTCCTAGTACGCGCGTAGCATTCATTCAAATGCATCATTAGATGGGGAACAGTTAGGAATTTTTTCCAACCCCAGACAATGAATATGTTCAGAATCCACCCATGCGGGCAGATATTGGAACACGTGGTGCGTCGCAAAGCACGGTAGAATTGCCACCACCGGCGACCGCACAATTTCAAGACCAAAACCCGATACTTAACATGCTGGCGGAATTGAGTAAACAAATAGCTTCGCAAAGGAAGAAATGAATAAAAATTCTGGCTCATTGAGGGAGGAGCATAACTAAACAAATAAATAAAAATTCTGCGTCGCAAAAGGAAGACGATGGCGGAATTAAATAAGAAATGTGGATGCACAAAGTCAAAATTTCGAATTGCAAAGTGCTTGTTAAAAGGCATGGACGGAAATTGCCCGTTTTTCGCGAGGAAATGGACCCGTGAAATGAATGCATTCAAATCGGAGATGCGAGCAAACGTTTCAGTGTTGGAGAGACGCACAGATGCGATTCAGGCAACGGGCACTTCATTGCAGGAATCAAGCGCGCAATCTCGAAGCGTTTGGACGTGTCGAGAGATCTATCGAACAGGTACGGCAAGAAAGCACAGAATCTCGGTCAGGTCTCGGAATTTGTCCCGAGATTAGGACAATACTGAAAGAAGCTTGCAGGCTGTAAATGCCAAAGGTGTCGGAGATCACAAGTTCGGTTGAACAAGTGAAAACGGCGCAACAGGATTTGCAAGCGTCACAGCAAACACTCGTGCAAAACACAAACACAAAGTGGCGCAGGTTGGAATCAAAGGTGACGGATAGTGAGTAATTACCAACGCTAGCGGGAGTTTGTTCACGCGAATTGCGGCAATACGCAGCAGCCAATATCGAGCTTAAATTGCCACGTTTTGGGTCTCGCAAATGATGTAAATCCTAGGATTTATCTTACCGAAATGGAGCGGTATTTTGAAATCAAAGGAGTGCCTGATTCCATGAAGCTTGTGTTAGTCGAGGAATCATTTTCAGAAACAGACAGACTCTGGCTGAAAATTGCGTCCGAAACTAACTTATCTTACGCCGAGTTCAGAGTCCTGTTTCTTGAGACCTTCTGGTCGAAAAAGATCCAGAACCAGGCGAGGATAAAGCTGTACCAAGGAAGGTACATTCCCAAGTGGCATTATTCATGGAAAGCTACGTGAAAACTTTGCTGGTGCAGTGTAGGCAATTCGACGACAAAATGACGGACGGAGAGTTCATAGAGATGGTGATCGCGCACTTTGGTCCACAAGTGCAGTCACTCATTAACCCCGTGGTCATTCGTACGATACCAGAACTGCTAGAAACCGTCGGTAACCTAGACAGAATCGGGAAAATGGCCGATAATCTGGCGAGACAAGACGCGGAACGAAACCATGGCGAAGCGCAAAGCGAGTCTAAGCGACCGCATGGCGGCAATAAAGCTTCCTATGCTGATGGACAGAATGGGAAATCTTCCAATCAAAATTCCGGCAATCGTAATGGAGGGAAGAAATGGAAGAACGGAAATGCACATGGAAGGATGATAAAAATCATCAGCGGTCGGGAAACAACCGATCCGCGTATCCACAAGAATTTCCAGTGAACGCGATCTCGATTGAAAACGCGGAACCGGAAATATGTGCAAAGGCGACGGAGAAAATGTGGGCGGCGTTAGCAACGCGTCTAATTCCCCGCCGTCACAATGAGATTTTTCGGGGGACGCTGCAAACGCCGACAGCATTTGCCTCGGCAGTTTGGAATATTGGCGCGGCGAAGGACCGGAAAATATCGACGAAGAAGAAGATATGGTATCCGGCGACAGCCTCATGGCACGCGCGAAGTGTCCCCGTGTAGATATTATTGCATATGGCATACGGGCGAATATTTTAATTGACTCGGGATCGTCTGTCTCCGTAATGTCTAAGAAATTTCTGCTACGCTTGAAAGATAAGAATCCGCGGCTAAAAGTAATTCCCACAACGCAAGTTACGGTGGTTCCTGCAATAGGAAAGAGAGAAAAGATCGTTAGCACGCAAGCGCTAATCCCCGTGAAAGTCGCGAATAGCGAGTTAATGTTGCCACTACTTATAGTACCCGGTTTGACGCAAGATGTGATCGTTGGATGCGACCTCTTAGCAAAACGTCAATCATTTGGATTGGGGAAATAAGACGGTGACAAATTTTTCCGGAGGTGTTGCATTGGAAACATGAGGCCTGTGAGCAGAGCCTTGGAATAAATAGTTCCAAACCGATGCAAGACACCGCGGAATGCGAAGGCGATTTGAATACGGAGGAAGAGCTATATGCGCATTAGCTGACGAGCGAGATCTCATATTAGAGGACCTAACCGGTAAAGTGCGGGGAAACAAAAACTTGACGCCAGCGCAAAAGCAACAGCTTTGCCAGATGCTGACAAGCAATTTGCAGGCCTTTTCTTACCGCCCTGGGGAGATAAAGGATTACACGCACGGGTTCCGAGTAACAGATACCTCACCACTGCGGGGACGGACTTATAGTGTGCCCCACAAGTTGCGGCAGGCGGCCCAGGTAGCAATCGCGGAGATGGAGAGGAATGGGATTATCGCGCCCCGCCCGTCAATGCATTTAAATCCTATGACATTTGTCGTGAAGAAGGACGGATCTGTTCGTCCGTGTCTGGATGCGCGGTTGCTCAATTTGAGGATTGAGGCCGACGGTGAACGGACCGAGCGCATACCGGAACTGATGACGCGGTTTCACGGGAAACCATGGCTATCGACGCTCGACGTAACCTCCGGGTTTAACCAGGTGGTACTGGCTGAAGAGTGCCGGCCGTATACCGCATTTGTATTTCAGGGGAGACAAATGTGCTTCAACAAATTGCCTTTCGGTCTGAAAGACGCGGCTTCGGCATTTATTCGGGCCATGAACCACGTGCTGCCACCGGAAGTTAAGGAGTTTTGTACCATTTATGTAGACGATTTATTGGTGGCGTCGGAATCATTCCAACAGCACGTGATGCACCTGGAAACGTTGCTTCAAGTAATGGCACGAGCCGGGATCACGTTAAGGCCGGACAAAGCCACTTTGTGTACGCACGAAGTAGAATACCTCGGATTTCGGATCACGCCCGATGGTATTACGCCCTCGCCGGATAAAATCCGAGAGATCGAGGAGATGACGCCACCAACAAAGTTAAAAGAGCTGAGAAGTTTCCTCGGCGTATGTGCATATTATAGAGGGAACGTGCCGAACTTTGCGAAGATTCTGCAGCCATTATATGGTTTGTTAAAAGCAGGACAAAAGTGGGAATGGGGAGAGCCACAGGAGGCTGCGTTCTTAAAGATAAAGCAGATCTTTAAGGAACGAATCTGTCTCGCCCACCCCCAGTTTGGCCAACCTTACTATCTCTACACAGACGCAAGCTATCAGGGGATTGGAGCCTGCCTCAACCAACGCGGAGAAGACGGTAACATGCGAATCGTCGCAACCGCAAGCCGAACTTTACGACCGGCAGAGGGGAGGTATTTTGTTTGTGAAATCGAAATGCTGGGAATTTTCTTTGCAATTCAGAAGTTCAAACAATACCTCTGGGGTAGTACCACCTACCTGAGGACTGACCATCAGGCTCTCATATTCCTCCGAAGCGCCACATTCACAAGTAATCGCATCGCGCGCTGGGCGATGTTTTGCAACAATTCGATATCCACATCGAATACTGCAAAGGGACTGAGAATGTGATGGCGGATTACCTGAGCCGCAACGCCAGGGACGATCCGTCTGAGGAGCAAAAGCGTCTGCGAGCGAACGAGATACTGGTCGCGGCAATGACACTTGACGATGGCACGACCTCGGTCCGTTTCAAAGAACAGCTGATCGCGGCGCAGGAAGCGCACGCGGACATCAGACAGGTTCGGGCGTACTTGTTACGGGGAGAATGCGCGGACGAAGTACGTATCCGCAACATCGCGATGCTCTGCACCATGGAAACGGCGTTTGTTTCCGTAGGGAAAATGCCGAGACGCGATGGAAAGCATGGCTCCCGGAAGAACTAAATTCCGCAGTGGCAAGTACGTACCATATCCAGTGCGGACATCCAGGTACCGAACGGCTATACCAAACTATCCGCGGAGAATATTTCACTAAAGGACTCCGGAGGAGTGTGGCAAATGCACTCGCACATGCGAGATGTGCCAGAAGGCGAAACACCCGAATGTGAGGACAGCTGGGCCGTACGCACACATGGTGCCAACAGGACCAAACGAGTTGGTATGTGCGGACCACTACGGGCCAATTCCGGCTGGCAGATGCGGGTTCCGCCACATATTTCTTGTCCTGGATGCTTTCACTAAGTATGTAAAATTGTACCCAGTCGCAAGGCTGAATACAAAAGGATCACTGAAGATCATCTTAGAAAAATATGTACCGCATTGTGGACGCCCTAAAGCCCTGTTGACTGACCACGGGAGCGTATTTTCCAGCCCGAAGTGGAAGAAGGCTTTAGAGGAGAAAGGAATCAGAGTCGTTTATTCGTCAATCCGCAATCCGCAATCGAATAATAGCGAACGATTCATGAAACAATTAAGCGTGTACATAAGGACATTAATTGGAGATAATCATGCCTCCTGGGTTAAGCACATACCGAGGATCGAGGAATACTTCAATAACACCGTAAATTGCGCAACAAATTTTCGTCCCGTGGATCTACAGTTCCGAACGCAAGCACCCATGCTGGCGGAGAGGATGTTGCGTTACCCAAAGGATCAACCCGAGAAGAATCCCGAGGATGACATCAAGAAAGCACATGAATTCTTGGTAGAGAAAGCTACGAAGCGGCAACGCAAGCACGACGGATTGCGGACGCAAACGTTTAGCGTCGGGCAGCAGGTGCTACTTAGGACTATGACCCCGTCTGACGCACAGCGAAAAATTTCCAAGTTCTTTCTATTATATTCGGACCGTTCTCGGTAGCACGGATTATCTCCACAAACTGTTACATGCTAACCGACGGCAGAACGGAGATCGGCCCGCATAATGCCCGAAATTTGCGTCCGTTTCGCACAGAATAGAATACAAGTTTCTGGACGATATTTGTAAATATAGTTTAAGGAGCTATGAATGTAGTTAAGTAACAGCATATAACATGTGTTTGGAAAATAAGAGTGTCAGTCCTGAAACACGTAATTGCATAACAAGCTTAGCGCTAACACAGCGAGAACAGGTAGGGACACTCAGCTGTTTGAATAACAGATGTGCCGGTGGCCAGTTTTCCTGGAAAGATTGCTGTCAGGTTAAACGAAAGCAGGTAGCCTGAGCCGCAAGCTTAACGGTACTGCCCCTGCGGACAACAACAGAGCGGACAAAATGGAAACAGCTGATCGCTTAGTTTCACCGCTATGATGTCATCGCTACGATTGTGGAAATTGGGAAAGCATGATGTCATTCATTTGCGAGAACTGTCCTCTGAATTTTATGGGAAGTTATGTAAATTCGCGGAAAGATTTTGTTCCATTTGTTTTTCATGTTATGTGATTTCGACATGCTTGTGTCGACCTTCATAATGGACATTCGGTGCATTATTTATTTTGTTGTTGCTAAAGTCTAACTTCAACACATGTGCTGAATTGGCATAGTCTATTGTAAATAATTAATTGAGTTGTCTAGCTGTAATGTTAATGTGTTGTGCTTACATTATTTGTTTGTTGTTTATTGATTGAACAGATTTTTTTGTTGTTCATTTACATCTATGTACCTGTGTGAGGGGTTGTGTGTTATGGCACGAGTGGTTGCTTATTATATTAACTATCCAACCTTATTAACAATTTTCATCTAACTTTAATTTCACTTGTTACCAAAAAGGGGGGGGAGGAGGAAATTAGCTAGGAGATGTTAATTCTAGCAATTTATCAGGATCTGACACCAGGTACTCTTTGATTACGCAGAGATTACCAGACTGCGATTGATTTTATACTTTCTTACCTCATGGAAATAAAACTTCGTTCACTCTTCTTTATAGTATCAAATTAACAATATTATTCTGAAACACAATACAATATCATATCAGGATCTGTGGGGCTATGGGTACTTAGTCTACGAGTGTTATTGAGACCAAACATGATGCGGATAAGTTACAAACCATTTAATATAAAAAACCTAACATACATTTTAGTCCGATTCCAACTAACTGACCTGAAGAGAAAATGACACGTCTTTGCTTTATTAAACTGAATTTACTGCTCAATGTTATCACGTAATTACTGCCTTTACTTTAACGAATGCTTCCTACAAATCACTTATTACTTTACAACCATTAACACAAAAGGCCGCTCTCTCTCACACATACACATATTCACTGAAATACAACGGCGACTGAATAATTCTTATAACTGGCGGCATCTTCTACTAACACATATAAATGGAAGCCTAATCAACCAAATAAGTTACACCGGAGCAGTTTGAGCTACTTTACGACATATTATCCAACTTCAAACCAACAGAATACTTTAGAAATTATTATAACAAAGACTGAGCACTTTTGGAGACAAACTGACTAACTCGGAAACCAAACTTATTGACCTGGAGAACAAACTAACTAACTTGGAGATCCAACCGAACTAATTTTGGAAGACCAACGAACTAATTTTGGAGACCAACCGAGGCTGCTGCGTGCCTTACCTTCTGTAAGCGACTACATGTTTTCTGCGCGCTGTCCCGTAAAGAATGAAGAACGACTCGAGTGTGCAGGCTCGCTTTGTATCAAGCCTAAAACCGCTGACTCGACGGCGTCACCTCGTGACCATAGCGTGATACACGTCCGCTCTAGCTGCAAACAGCCGCTTCTGAGCGAGTTGTAACTTGCACGTACAATGACAAAATTTACGTACCAATTCTCAAATAAAATTAAATCCTGTTTTATTATCTTGGTTCCCTTACATCACTCTCCCTCCGGGATAAGAGACGTCCACGTCTCTTCAGTTACGAGACCAAGTTCTACTAATCAACGATGATACCTAACCAATACCAAAGATAATGAAATTCAAAACAATCAATCAAAAATATGAAAATAAAACCAAATCAAAATCTTTCACACAAGCATACTGCCTCTCTGATCACATAGTAAAATCTCAAAATCTATAACATTTAAACTCTTTGATCGTGTCATGTTCTCTTCTGAGAAAAAATCTAACCTGCGGACTTCATTGAAAAACACAATAATTTCATCCTCAAGTTTCAAGAAAAATCACACAAAGTCCAAATAAATATCATCAAATAAAATCATAAAGTGTACAAAATTGTTTGTATCAATTTCAAAGTGTCATTGGAAATATAATCAATCAAAATAATCAAAATATCTCAGTAATCAGAATCAAATATTCAAAAATCAAATGCAATCAAATGGAATTTACCAATGAAATCAAAATTAAAAGTTTTAAATTGCCAATGTCCTATTACAAAATCAACAATTAGTCCAAAATTGCTCGAATCATTGAAGTCCATCAGTATACTCAAATCAAAATCTACTGAAAGTTCTAAGTTCACCAAAGTACAGTAACTATGATACCAAATTGTAAAAATCTACTCCTCTTCTACTAAGTTCTACAAAATAATCAATTACTGGATAAGTCCACAGCTTTCTACACAACTACGTCAGCTGATCAATGTTGATGTTGGAGGGGGGGGGGGTAATGTTGACAATCTTGATGTTAGGGCTGTCAGGAACTGATGAGGTTGAGGGGGGGGGGGGCTGACGATCATCTTGATGTTAGGGATGTCTGGAATTTGATGTTGGGGTGATGATCTACTGAAACTCCGTCCTGGGTTGTTGACCTCTCTCAGCTGTTTTGAATACTGGTCCATCTGCTAATCATTCTCGTGCCGCATCTCGAAGACACTGAAACATTATAATCTGCGACAGTACTTGTTCTATGTTTCCACTTAAATCACAATCATTACATCTGTTCCATGGACCACTTTTAACTAAGCAAGATGCATTTAATCTCTTTCTCTCTCTTTGTCAGCATTACTTAACACAAAGACTTTACTTTCAACAAAACTGGTAGGAACTACTATCTGGTAGGAGCATCTCTTTACAAAATTTCTAATACAAATCAAAATCACAAAGTTAACATTTACAAAAAATCATTACTCAAATTTACTCAAACACCAAATCCAAAATTATCAAAATTCATCAAATTCTTAAAGCAAATACTTTCAAAATTGATTCTGCATCTTGAATTTATCTTTAACATGCACATATTCTCAAACAAAGACAAAATATTCACAATAATTCTTTAGATCTCTCCCAAATAAACTTAAAATTTCACTCGTGCATTATATTTCACAATCATATACTACTTATTCCACATAAACTTTCAGAACAAAAAATTAGATTCCAAAATAATATTTATCAAATGAATATACCAACAAATTCATAAAACTGGTTCACAATATCACTGGGTATAAGTACTTCATAATTACTCTCTCTCTCTCTCTCTGACTTAATGGTTACTTCCTCTGACTTCATAGTTACTTTCTCACTTAGTGGTTACTCTCTCTGACTTCATAGCTATTTTCCCACTTAATGGTTACTCTCTCTGACTTCAGCCTGTGGTGGTGTTACAAAAATGGCACATAATCCCAACACAATAGGATTGATCTGATTAATTCTTAGCAGTATCATCTCATCACACAACCGTAACTGCCTCTAACTCAACATTGCTTATCTCATATCTCAACAATCAATTACTTTAAAACTCAGTGCCTCAAATACTTGGCTTCTCAGTGCATCACATACAATCACAACAATACATCAATTTCCAAACTAAACGAAGGCTAAGAAGTGACAATACAAATTCAAAACAACAATCTTACAACAATTTCAACAAACAATTAATAAACGTTACAAAACATAAACCAATTATGTCCAAACTGAATTCTACATCAAAATGTACTGAAATTTTTTAGACTTGCAACTTGAATTAAGTGATATGGTGCTTTGTGTGCTACCCCTTGTCCAAAATGCACATCTGAGCCATAATTTTACTCGTTATACGAAACCTGCTAAACTCGAGGGACTCACTTTTCCTGCAGTCAGCCGTCCCTCTCAGACTAAGCTGCGAACTGCTATCTATCATTATTCACTGTCCAATGTAGTCACACGTTTCACAACACACACATAGTTCAATATAGCAATCAAAGACCAAAATAAAAGTGATATAATTCTTCAACACAGACAACGCTGGGCAAAAAATATAGATACTGTAACTGCTAAAGTCTCTGCCGATAAATTTTCAAAACATTGATTTTCTAAGTCGTCTTCTCTTCTTGTACTCCGAACCAACGATGATAATTTCTGGATGTCAACATAACTTGCTATTCGTTTTATTATCAGACATCTTGCAGAACTACAAACCAACGATAACATAACCTCTCTTCCACATAATCTGTCACTCGTTCCAGATGGTACTAATCTTGCGGAATCTTGTAGTTTGAATAAGTTCTCTTGACCTAGATGTTATAAGCCTAATACGGATGAGAAGGTTTAACGTAAAGAAACAGTAGCTACTAGCAAAAGTTCTGGTTATTGCAGTTTCTTACACACTGACGATTACAAACGCAGAACGTAACTTTGTTTCTACGCACCACTCTCCAGAAAGACATTGCTGAACAACTAAATTAACCACACAGTTCTTATTCTTACAGGTCCATAATGTTTACTGAGTCACAACAATTTATTTTTACTAGTCACCTTTAGTAAACACTGCCAAAATAGTAAAGGTGAAGCATTGATAACATACTCGATACCACAACTGTACTTTACCATCACTCTGTCAAATCAAACATGAATGTCCAAAACCAAATTTTAGATAATGTCACTTGAGAACTAGAATGTCACTATTACATCTGTCCATCCCCTAAATCTAACCACGAGCATCAGTTTTACGCCTAGACAACCTTTCAAGAGCACGTCATTGAAAAAAGGACTCGTCAAAACCTGAGTACAACTGTTAATCCATTTAGCTGTCTCGTAAACCAACTTAAATACATCCCTTTACAGCCTGCTTTTCATGACAACTTGATTCCAACATGACACATAGGAAAACCAAAGAATAAATTAAATACACAGTATGACATTAATGACATAAATAAAATCTCAGAACAATCTATTAAAGTCCAAATTCACTGCAAAACTAATTTCAAAATCAAAATAGAAAGACCTGTGACTCATACCAGCTTGCAAGACAATCACTCAATCAGATGGATAAAAGATTGCACTAATTCTTCTGCAAAATTCCTTAAGCACTGCACACATTACAATAAGCCATTACTATGATCAAGACTTGTGGGCACACAAATATCTCTGGTTGCTAAATCTCATTATTACTCACAAATCTTTAAATATCTTACTCCCAGGAAAATCTCTCAACCAAATAACTATTACTCCAAAATCTTAATAGGATGTTAATACCAGTAACTTATTCACATGCATGAACTATTGAGCCACAATAAATTTGCTTCAATTTTAATCTTATTTCCAAAGGAACTCACAACATCTTTAGAACTGTCTTTTGAAATTTACTCTATTTTTTCATGCAACAATAATTAAAATGTGAACACATATGCTAAATACCAATAAAATTAATAATTTAAATTCTCATAGTGAATGCTAAAACAAAAATGTAACAGGGGGAAAATAAATTTACTTGTAAATTATGTAGCTTCAGAAAAATACTATTAATGACTCTCAATTCCAAATAATCAAAGTCCTGGCTCACTTCTCTCAACTAAATGATTCATTACTTGGCTTTATCTGCAAATTTATTACAATTTTAGTGTAGTCAAGTGTTAATTACCCTCATATGAAGAATTCAATGTAGGTTTATATAATACATCTGCTGTGTTTAAAATGGACGACAGACTTTAGGTTCGTGTAACTGCCAAATTTGGGATGGCCTCTCCCTCCTTTGGGTATGAACTCTGTATATTGCCTGATAACGTTAAAGCTGGGTCTACACTCTCGTGTTTCCACAAACAATAAATCGTTTCGCCACATCAATTACTGCATTGTACTAAATAGAAACTCAGTCGTTACGATACCTGGATATCGGTGGTGTACTATCACTCACATAGACTGTACAAATTTCTATACCACATATCAACAGTTTCACATGGGCAATCTTGACCATTACATAATAAAATACTTTTCCTACCTTACATGGGAACTTCAGTTGCATCACATCTCAATAACAATAATTTAACTTGCAACTTCTTTTATGACCAGAGTCCACTTAACATATCAGCTGTCCACTCTTTTACCACAAACACATAACAATTCTCTACTTGCACTGTAACAGATCAGATCTTAACTCAATCATACACAAATAAATATCCTAACTGCCATCAACACCACAGACTTACTTATACTTCAACATGTGATGACATATCTGCACACAGCCAGATACGGTATACTAAGTATGACCGTCATCACTAAACCCATTATAACTTCACCAAATTACATCAATTTACATCACCAGTGTACACAACATTACTGGTATAACCAAGCAAGCAAAAACCCAAAACATAACCAAAATCATGTGTGCCTTCAAAATCAAATTTACTCATTACTCACTTACTGGTGGCTGCTACTTAAATCACGTCAAACTCTGTCTAGGAATGCCTTCATTACACTACTCCATATACAACAAATATTCTCACTAGTGGCCAACACAACAATTATTACACCATTATACTTACTCCTCACTCTGTTCCTATTCCTGCGAGACTTACTGACAACACAACACATTCATCAACTCATAACCCTCTCTCCTCTCAAATATTCTCATTTCCACATACGGCCGTATGACTCTTCACTACATGCATGCTTTCGTGGGGCACCACACTTCACTCAATACCACAGTTGCCTGAAGGTAACATTATGTAGACACATTTCTGTTATTCATCCTTAGACAATACAACTCATAATCTCTGTGTAACCTCAACAAACCACCTGGGTGAACCACTACCACTTAACCACTACTGATGCTTTACATTCCCTTCAACTTGACCAATAGACTTAGTATTACACCATTAAGCCACTTGTAGCTCTACCCTTCAATGGCGATAATTTTAAAGCCATACACAAAGAAAATCAACGAACAGTGTTAGCTTAACCTACTGAAATAGATTGTTAATATGCCAGCACGTTTTCCAACTTGCAAACTAAGATGTGACAAGCTAATAGGTCTGTTTTACAGTTGCATTTTGGGTCGCGACTCCCTAACAACATTAAACCTGTATTTTGCCATTTAACTTTCTGAAAAGGAAACACCTGCGTGTTTACACTCTAAAGGAAGTTTCACAAAATTAGTTAACCAATCCACAATATCGAAAAATTTAGTCTACTGTCGTATAACGTCATTTGCTTCTTACATCATTTTTCATCTCTTATATGTTCACCTTGTTACACTTCGTGCCCTGGAGGGATTTCTAAACTGTCGCGCCTATTACACAAATTATTACCTCACTACGCGCGAAAAGGTCATGCTCGCCTGTTGCCACTTACTAGTACAGGTTTCAAATACGCACTCCCGACAAGCCACAAATGCACACTACTTGCTTGCGTACCATTACTTGTGAACAAACTCGATTACATTATCTTACAATGCTTTTAACTATAGAGATGTCCCTACATACTGACAAGAGATTAAAATGCATTTACTTTAACATATTCTGGCGTCTGCTGCTTTGTTTACTTCATCTCGGGGCCATGTTGTTATTGCTGCTCATTGCTGGAGTTGCGCGCGCATTCGCTGTCGCCATCTTCTCCGCTGCTGCCATCTGTACGCTATCTTGGCATTAACTTGTCGCACGCCATCTGCTGCCAACTGTAACTTGTTCAATTTTCAAACATAAAAAGATTTTTTACTGTCTTTTGTAGTAATATTTCCAGACACCCTTTTTTAGTAAAGACACGCAACATACCTACAATTAGTCTCCAAGCTATACGAAAAAATCACGAAACAAATTATCACTGCGGAAAGTTGGTACTAACTAAACACATATTTCTCAGACTTAATCACGCACATGTTTGCTATCCCACTTCTGACAACCAATTTGTGAGGGTGTTGTGTGTTATGGCACGAGTGGTTGCTTATTATATTAACTATCCAACCTTATTAACAATTTTCATCTAACTTTAATTTCACTTGTTACCAAAAAGGGGGGGGAGGAGGAAATTAGCTAGGAGATGTTAATTCTAGCAATTTATCAGGATCTGACACCAGGTACTCTTTGATTACGCAGAGATTACCAGACTGCGATTGATTTTATACTTTCTTACCTCATGGAAATAAAACTTCGTTCACTCTTCTTTATAGTATCAAATTAACAATATTATTCTGAAACACAATACAATATCATATCAGGATCTGTGGGGCTATGGGTACTTAGTCTACGAGTGTTATTGAGACCAAACATGATGCGGATAAGTTACAAACCATTTAATATAAAAAACCTAACATACATTTTAGTCCGATTCCAACTAACTGACCTGAAGAGAAAATGACACGTCTTTGCTTTATTAAACTGAATTTACTGCTCAATGTTATCACGTAATTACTGCCTTTACTTTAATAAATGCTTCCTACAAATCACTTATTACTTTACAACCATTAACACAAACAGGCCGCTCTCTCACACATACACATATTCACTGAAATACAACGGCGACTGAATAATTCTTATAACTGGCGGCATCTTCTACTAACACATATAAATGGAAGCCTAATCAACCAAATAAGTTACACCGGAGCAGTTGAGCTACTTTACGACATATTATCCAACTTCAAACCAACAGAATACTTTAGAAATTATTATAACAAAGACTGAGCACTTTTGGAGACAAACTGACTAACTCGGAAACCAAACTTATTGACCTGGAGAACAAACTAACTAACTTGGAGATCCAACGAACTAATTTTGGAAGACCAACGAACTAATTTTGGAGACCAACCGAGGCTGCTGCGTGCCTTACCTTCTGTAAGCGACTACATGTTTTCTGCGCGCTGTCCCGTAAAGAATGAAGAACGACTCGAGTGTGCAGGCTCGCTTTGTATCAAGCCTAAAACCGCTGACTCGACGGCGTCACCTCGTGACCATAGCGTGATACACGTCCGCTCTAGCTGCAAACAGCCGCTTCTGAGCGAGTTGTAACTTGCACGTACAATGACAAAATTTACGTACCAATTCTCAAATAAAATTAAATCCTGTTTTATTATCTTGGTTCCCTTACACCTGTCAATGTTTTATGATGTTATCTTTTGCATATTAGAATAAGGCATTTCTTTAATAATTTATGTTAACCAGAATCACGTGTCGTACTTAAATCTTTCAAAAAAAAAAAAAAAAAAGGGTCACATGTATGCGATAGTTTGAATGAACTGGAACCGTGAAACTATAGTGTAGGCAATGATTTTGATGCAATTGTAGAGCTAGAATAGTTCAAATAAAATTATTTGCATAATTTTATTTTGATTGGGTAGCAGGTATATTGTGGTGTGACAGCGTCACCCACAATGAATATAATTAAATTATTATTAATTATATTCATAATTTTTCTTTATTATATTCAAGTTTATTAATTATTTAATCTTGCAACATGTAAGTAATTGTAAATAATGAGGGTTGTCTGAATAGATTAAACGTATGTTTAAACCAGGGCGGCCAAAGGTATAGTTTGTTATAAATTTAATTTTTCTGTAAACTCATGGTTCAGAAAGGTTGAATATTGAAGGCTGGAAACTGCCATTTCGGACGGTTGAGGGTGGAACAATAGCGAGCGAGGCGACTCGGCGGCGCCGGGCCAGCCCGGCTTCAGTTCCGTTTGAAATAGGACGATGACCTACCCCTACCCTGCTACTACCCCGAAGGCCAAGTAGAAAACGCGCGGAGGGAGACGGCGAATGCGACGCGTGATATTAAACACGTGACGACGGAAATGTGTAGATAGCCAATCCTGAACATTTATTGCGGTCTACAATACTAATTCCGTGGAGTTCTTTTACATGTGGAGTGCAACTAGCCGAGGAAGAAGAAGAGGCCATCTTAGACTGCACTTGGGTCCAAGACGAGCTGATGAACGGACGTGTCAGCCGACACGCGCTCGACTGATGATCATTGTATGGTTGATCATTCTTGCTTTGGGAAGCGAGATGTTGAGTGGCATGCCTGCCATTACCTGGAAGTTATTCTAATAACGCGGTCGTAGCCGCTTATTTAGCTTCCACAGCTGCAGTGACATTGTATATTTCGCTCACCATCACGGCTGATGATTTCATGGTAAATGTACCAGAAACGACGGTCACTATTCATTGGGTTTTAACAGACTTGTGAGCCCTTAAGCGACGCCTGAGATTAAGACTCTTTTCCCGTCACTTAAATTCAGCTAGCTCAGAATTTATATTCCACATTTAAAATTTTCAAGCATCTTGCTATTTGTTAATTCAATTTTGATGCTTTTCTTTCATTTATACGGCGCCCCTGGGATTTTCCTTTGTACAGTAAAATGTTAGCTTCAATTTGATGGCCTGTGTTGCCATATTATTCAATGTTAACTTTTCTGTTGTATTTTATTTGTTGAGATATTTCATTCGGTTTTGTTTGCTTTCACCGGCGAATTGTAAACGTCGGGTATTGCTTGCTTTTGCTGATTCAATTGTGTTTAACGTAACGTTAGTTACTACCCGACCTTGTAAAGGCCATAAGACTCAATAAATGAGGTATTATTTTGTGTCTAAAATTTCATGGTTCTAGTTAAACCCTTTTGATCCCCTTTTAAATTAGCATATTTTATATGTTTTTCATTTTCAGATATTAAATATTATTTATTATAAATCCCCCCTCCCTTTTTAGGCAATTTACGTTCTCACCAACGAGCCCCTAAATTGTTCCTATTACAAGCTGAAGTAAAGGTCCACTGTTGAAACACGTCTGGAATTTAGGCTTCCTTTCAGGATGGGAGTTTCAATTCATCGCAGTAGCAGCTCCTCAAAGATTCGATGGAGAGCCGGTGGTAGGCTAATTGCTCTGTTGTTTTGAGGGAAGATAGAGAACTCGTGTAAAAAAAAAAAAAAAAAACTGTCCAAATCAGCTACCTAGAAAATGAGAAAATGGGAATAAAAGAAAAGATACATAGGAGACTAGAGTAAGAAACAAATGAATTCTCAATCCTATTAACACAAGAATATTTGCTAGAAGCCACACAACAAAAGAATATTGGAAAGCTGATGTTCTATATGATATTCGGATGAAACTGAACAAAAGTTTCGCCATAACGTCTGAAATGTATTGTCAAATTCTTCAACAAATTTTTAAGGGGAAACTAGAGTCTGTAAATATGTAGAAAAACAAAGGTTATTGCAATCTCAAAATCTGAGATAGAATATTTGGATGTTGTTCTTTTCATTAAAGTATTTGAGATAAATATTACTTGTATCACCCCATTTTTTTATTATTTATTCTAATCCAGTTCCCTCATAATATTATTAGAGTTTATTTCTAATTCCCTGGCGTTCTCTTTCTTAATTTAATGAAGGTCCCCTTCTGATATTTTTCACCACTCTCATTGCATGACCGCCTCTAGTGGTATGTCCTAACCAATATCTCAGTTTTTTTTTAGATGTTGTTAGTTTTAGGAGCTGTTGCCAGCCACGATCAAGCTTCTCTTCCTTCACATTCAACATCAATACACGACACGCTTTGTACTCGTATTAGCTTGACCTGTATGTTTGTAACGGAATCTTTAAATTCACTTTTTACTCCAGACGTCAGAACTGACTGAAATTTTGCACACGTATCAAATACTGGTGATAATACGATAATCTCATTGCTATGTCTTGGTCTTCTCATTACTTTGGCAGTAACATCAGAAAAGTTGTTGAATGTAATGGACACTTTTAATTCAATAATTCATCGCTTCCATACGGCCGAAGAGTTTGAAATTTAGCGCTCCTTCCAAGAGCTAATAACAGTAGAATAATATTATACCTATGTCCTGGTATTACTACTACTTTGATAGATACAACAGAAAATTGGCCTAGTCGTCGAATCATAGATTTCATTAATTTGCGCTGCTTTAGTGCAGTGATGTGTTAGCTGAGTTGTTTTAAGGCGCGTGACTCGGAGCTGGACGATTCCCGGTCGCGGCGGTAATTTTTACGGTTCGTGGAACTGACCTTCATCTCTGGCAATTTTTTTGTTTATGGGATGTACACTATACCTTGTTCACTCTGTACTGGCGACTCAAGGTCATCTTCCCCTGGTCCCGCTCCTCACCTTCTCAACCACTCCCTTCCTACCTTCTGGAGCTGTACGCTGTGTCCAGACAGGCGAGGGGCAAATTTCCCCTTCGCGTGTAGGGGTGAAGGCAGCGGAGTGGGGACAGAGCAGGCCGACCTTGAGCCGCCTCTGTTAACTGAACGCGCTATAGGACGCTCCCTGGTTCGGATTACGCGTTAAACTGTAGGTCCCCTAATGGAACCGCGTAATGAGTGCTCATGCGTGGCAATTGTAAAAAAAAAAAAAAAAACCGTATTTGTCACTTTGTTGCCGGACCCTTCTGTGATTTCTCGGCCAACAATGCCATACGCATTTAATTTAATTACCGACTTCCAGATGTCGTTTGAAATTTTGTACACCTATTGAGAACCGCTGACAATACAATAATTTTATAGCTATATCTTAGTATTCTCATTATTTTGTAACTACAGAAAAATTGTTGAATGTACTGGAATATTTCAATTCGACTTTCAACCATTCCCAGACTTCCGAATTGTTTGAAATCTTGTAACTTATTAAGAACCGATGACAATACAATAATTTCATAAATATGTCTTTATATTCACATTATTTTGACAGCAACATCAGAAAAGTTGTTGGATGTAATAGAATCTTTCAATTCAATTTTCACCCAGTTTCAAACGTCCGGATTTTTTGAAACTTTGCATACGTACTAAAAACCAATGACAGCAGAATAATTTCATAGCTGTTATTATCATTACTTTGACAGTAACAACAGCACATTGTTTTAACGTCATATCAAAGATGTCGCTGATTTTCAACCACTTCCAGGAGCTGTCTGATGGCCAAGTTCGTTAATCAACCTGACTGGGGACAGACGGTCCTTGGTCAGATTCCGGTCACGGCTGGAACTTTTACGGTCCTTAGAACTGATTGACCTGTACCTCTGGCAAAACTTTGTTTTTTTCTTGTGAAGTAAACTAAAACGCTCCGTGGTTCAAATTCCACGTTAAACTGTTCCTTATACCTTATAAGATTACTTGGCAGCCGCGAAATGAGTACGCATACACGGCATTTCGAAAATCCTTTGTCTCTTGGTGTCCGGAACATTCGGAGATTTCGCGGCCAACAATGTCATACGCATTTAATATATAATTACTCTCTTCCAGTCGTCTGAATTGTTTTAAATTTAGCACACCTAATAAGAACCGTTTATAATACGGTAATTTAAAAGCTATGTCCTAGTATTCTCAGTACTTCGATGGTAACAACAGAAAACTGGTTGCGAAAAGGTCTGCGTATGAGCATTTAACCTTTTCTGACCGGAATTTATTTTTACAGTTAAAAAAAATTATTTAAATTTTTCTTGTATTTAGGTCAAATAAAACTAATATGAAATTTTTTTCTACAAAATACATTTCAGGATAGAAATTCTGGAATGATTCAATTGGCGTCGTTGGTCCTGGTAATGCACTAAGAAAAGCGAAAGTGAATGCTCGTTGTCTTTTTCAAAATTTCGCTTTTATTGATTGATACACAATGAAATAGTAAAGTTATATAGGAAACTATTGAATTTAATTAAACAATGCCTCGTTTACTATAAAACACCTATATCTTTACTTGTTTCTGTAATATAACTATGAATTCATCTAGCGTGGAAGACCTGATCGAGTATAGTGAAACATTATATTTCGAGAACTATATTCTGCTGTAACTTTTGATATTTAATTTGCATCTTGATTTCTCAGTTTGATGCTCTGGCCTGTGACTAACGCCATCATAATGTCCACCAACAATAGGACACAGTGCTTTTCTAAGGGTTTTAACTTTGGCGAGTCTAATGGAAGCCTTTCTCTTCTTGATTCATTCCGACCTTCAAAGCCTAGTGCAATATTATTCACAAAATAAAGCAGTAGTGGATGTTACTCACTCTTTTGATATCAGTGTCTTCCATAGAGTTAACACGCGTTTACAAATGCCATATTAATCATATAATGTAGGTTCCCAGATAAAAACGATTACTCTTGATGTTGAAATTATATAGGTGAACAAACCCGTCACGCAAATAAATACCTCCCATGAAAGTATCCTTTACCATTGACGGCTGAGGAATATTGACATGTTGGTCAGCAGCTGCAGACCAATGTATGACATTTACATACAATTGGTTCTTGACCTTTGTAGGGGGAGAGATTTTACACTGCCTTATTGTTAAACCCATCTCAGTAATACAATGTTCTCTAATCTGTAACTGTAGGAACCTCAAATCACATTTTTTTTAAAAAAAAGGAGATCATATTGTGGTAGGTACTGAAGTAAATGAACTTAGATCATTTCATATTTTCCCCTGATATATCAAGAGATATAATTGTTGTCGGAAGAAACTAAGTAATTTACTGGATAACCCTATGATCGCTGATGAAATATAAGGCCGCAAGTGAAATGTGCTACATACTCATGAACCCAATGATTCCAAATGAAATCCTCAAATATTCTGCTTGTAAACTTGTATATTAAAAATTAATATTTTCATGTCTCTTAGTACATAAGTAAAATATTTTTTTTGGAATAATATTCGTACGTAGTACAAACCTATGACAGTTTCAGAAAGGGTCAAGTGCAGTCCGTAGTACAGATGCCATACCTATGTCAACAATCAATGTAAAATAGCACTTCAAGTTACTGTAATAAAACAACAGGAAGTTGTAATTTATTGGAAATAAAGGAACTACGAAATAAAATGACATTTCGAATTATTCTACAGGCCGGGAGGGCAAAAAGTTTAGTGATTACAATTGGGATCACTCGGGCAGAAAGGGTTAGCGACACTTTGAAGCAAGTAGCTATGATAGCTCCTGCTGTCACTTAAGTTAATGTTAAACGGTGAATACATGGTTTTGAATTAATTCGTACTATTACAGAAGTCTTCCGCGTTTTCCCTGCTATTGGATGTCCGGTAGGTTTGATGCAGAAGGCAACGAGAAACCATGCATTAAAGACCCAAAGGGTATCCCGAGGACATTTAATCCTCTCAAATTACATATATCCTGATGGCTTCTTCCTGGGTAAAACATTCTGGAGGGAAAATTGTCCCCCAATCGGATCTCCGGGTGGGGACTACTCAAGTAGGAGTCATCAGAATGGATAGAAATATTCTACGAGTTGGAGCGTGGAATTTTAGAAGTCTGAATGGGGCTTGTAGGTTAGAAAACTTAAAAAGGGAGATGGAACGATTTAAGTTAGATGTTGGGATTAGTGAGATTAAATGGAAGGACGCACAGGATTTCTGGTCTGGGAAACACAGGATAATTAGCACACAAGCTGTCAATGGAGACACTGGTGTAGGATTTATAATGAATAAGAGAGTAGGGAAACGTGTGAGTTATTATGAACAGCTTAGTGACAGGATTATTTTGATGAGGTTAGAAACTAAGCCCGCCCCAACCACATTAGTACAAGTGTGTATGCCAACGTCACAGGAGGATGACGAAGAAATAGAGAAAATATACGCCGAAATTGAAGAACTAATCCAATATGTGAAGGAGGAGGAAAATTTGATAATAATGGGTGCAATGCAAAAGTGGGAGAAGGAACAGAGGGAGATACTGTAGGATCTTTTTGTCTAGGAGAAAGAAATGAGCGAGGAAGCAGGTTGTTAGAATTTTGTGAGAGATATAAGCTAGTAGTGGCGAACACACTGTTTAAGAACCATGCAAGAAGGATATACACCTGGAAACGTCCTGGGGATACAGGCAGATATCAGCTAGATTACATCATGGTCAAACAGAGATTCAGTAATCAAGTTCTAGACTGTGAAGCGTACCCAGGAGCAGACATAGACTCTGACCATAATTTGATGGCAATGAAGTGCAGGGTGAAATTCAAGCGAATAAGGAAGCAGCATAAGCCGAACAGACTGGAAGTGAATAAACTAAAACCATCTAGCACGAGAGAAAAATATGCGGAAATGAAAGAGTTAGGTCTAAGAAGTAATCCGGAAAGTAGCTCTACCGAGGACGAATGGAAAGCATTTAAGATAATGAATGCTGGTTAAAGAAACATTAGGCTTTTGGGAACAAGCCGCCCGAAAACCTTTGATCACAGTGGAAATTTAGAAACTGACGGATCAGAGGAGAAGGTACAAAAATGCTCAGGATGAGACAGGAAGAGGACAAAACAGGAAATTTAGAAATCAAATAAACAGGAAATGCAAAAAAGCAAAAGAAAAATGACTACAAGAAAAGTGTGAAGATGTAGCAAAGGAAATGGTCATTGATAAAGTAGATGTTGAAGATCAAGAAATTTTGGAGAAATGAAGAAAAGAGGTGTAAACATTAAAGCTGCCGATGGAAAATCTCATTTAAGCTCAGACGAAAGAGCTAAACGATGGAAGGAATACACTGAAAAACTTTGTGATGGCGACGACTTGAACAATAGCGTAATCATCGATGTCGACATTGATGATTTAGGAGATCCTGTTTTGAGGACAGAATTTAATAAAGCACTGAATGACTTGAAAGCAAAAAAGACAGTTGGAATTCATGAGATCCCTGCAGAACTTCTTAAATCCCTAGGAAAAGAAGGAATCGATAGATTATTCAAGCTGATATCAAAAAGTTATCAAATAGGAGAAATTCCAACTGATTTTAATAAAAATATCAGCTTCACACTTCCGAAGAAATCACGAGCCCACTAATGTGAGGATTATCGCACCATTAGTCTAACATCACATGCCTCAAAATTACTGACCAGAATAATATACAGAAGAATGGAAAGGGTAGTAGAAGACATAGAAGGTGAAGATCAGTTTGGGTTTAGGAAAAATCGCGGTGCAATTCTGGCATTAAGATTAATTCTTGAATGGCATTTGTTGATTTAGAAAACGCTTTTGATAATGTTAGGTGGAAAAAGATGCTCAAAATTTTAAAGAGGTCAAGCCTAAAGTATCAAGGTAGAAGAATACTTTAAAAACTATATAAGAATCAAGTGGCTATTATAAAAGTAGAGAATCATGAGAGACAAGCATCAGTTAAAAAGGGTGTGACAAGGTTGTAGCCTATTCCCGGTAATATTCAACTTGTATGTAGAGGAACAATAAAGAAAGTAAAAGAAAAAATTCCATGTGGCGTAAGTGTTCAGGGTGAAAAACAGTATGCTACGATTTGCTGATGACATTGGCTTCTTAGCAGAAAGGGCTGAAAATATTGTGAAATTACTGAATGGCATGAACAAAATACTGAAGGAAGATTTTAGACTGAATATAAATCAAAGCAAGACTAAAGTGATGAAATGTAACAGAAATAATACAAAAATAGGATCGGATACAATAGGAGAAGTAAGTGAATTCTGCTACTTGGAAAGCAAAATTACAACCGATGGCCGAAGCAAGAATTGTGTTAAAAGCAGAATAGCACTAGCAAAAAGAGCCTTCATGAAAAAGAGAAATCTTTTAGTTTCAAATAGTGATCTAGGAATTAGTAAGAACTATTTAAAACTCTACATATGGAGCACAGCACTTTATGGTAGCGAAACATGGACTTTAGGAATACCGGAAAGAAAGAAAATTGAAGCATTTGAAATTTGGTGCTACAGAAGAATGTTGAAAATTAAGTGGACAGACAGAGTACGAAATGAACGAATTTTGGAAATGATGGGTGAGGAAAGAAATTTGTGGATGAAGCTTACAGAAATAAGAGACACGTTTGGTAGGGCATATTTTGAGACATGCTGGATTGGTTAATTTGTTAGTGGAGGGAATAGTCGAAGGTAAGAACTGTAGAGGGAGATAGAGATTAGAATATATGAAGCAGATAATAATATTGAGGACGTGGGTTGTAGGCCTAATGGATATGTAGAGATGAAGAGGTTAGCACAAGATAGGAAGGGATGGAAAATTGCATCAAATCAGTCTAAAGACTGATGACAGCAACAAAAAAAAAAACTAAAAAAACAATGGTTTGACCATTTAACTGTCCGTTACTTGTAGGAATAATAATGAGAGATGAAACTACGACACAAAGAAAAAGAAGATAGGTTAGTAAAAAGGAAACACTACAAAATAATTATCTTTTGTAGCGACCTGAACTAAAAAATTAAATTATAATTTGAAAAACTGAAAACACTCTTTTGTAACATTGTGAACTAAAAAGTTAAACTTAATTTTTAAATAGTGATTTTTTTCAATAGCCATAGAATGACTGAACATTCTGTATAACTTAATTTTTTAAATAAGCGTAAAGCAAGAATAAAATCGCTGATAAAAAAATAATTTTAATGTTAAAAAAGCGTGAGGAGTTTTCTATTTACTTTTCATAATGACTGTACGAATAGCTAGCGATTAAAAATTGTAACAACTGATGTCTGGCACTCCACGTTTTTTTTACATTCAAGTTATTTTTTTTTATCAATGACTTTATTCTTGCTATAAGCTTAGTTAAAAAAATTAAGTTATCCTAAATTTTGGACATCTTATGTTTGTTGAATAAAATCTTTATACACAGTCCAGTCACATAATGTGACCACCTCTCAAAAAAAACAGAATAACCACCTTTAGCAGAGCGGACCGCTCGGAGGCTTGCAGGAAGAGAGTCAATTAGGTTTCTGAAGGTGTTCACTGGGATGTTGAGCCGTGCCGACTCCAGTGCCGTGGTCAGCTGCGCTAAATTACGCGGTTGAGTATCCATGGCGCGAACAACCCGATCGAGGTGGTCCCACAGATTCTCGATTGGGTTTAAATCCGGTGAGTTTACTGGCCAGGGGTAAAGGTAAACTCATTCTGGTGCTCTTCTAACTACGCACATACACTGCGAGCTGTATGACACCTCGCATTGTCCTGCTGGTAGATGCCAGCATTCTGAGGAAAAATTATTCGCATGTAGGGGTGGACATGGTCCGCAAGGACAGATACGGAAACATTCCCCAAACCATAATGCTCCCTCCTCCACCCTGGATCCTTCGGCAATTGATGCAGGGTGTTTGCTTTCATACGTTTCACGCCGTATGCGCCAACGTCCATCTGTCCGATGGAGCATAAAACGTGATTCATCGAAAAAAAGCCACCTGTCGCCACTCTGTGGACGTCCAGTTGCGGTACTGGCGTGCAAATTCCAGCCTTCGTCGCCGATGAACAGCAGTCAGCATAGGTGCATTAACCAGGCGTCTGCTGCGGAGGCCCATGCGCAGCAGCGTTCGCTGAACCGTTGTTGAGGATACACTCTTGGTAGCCCCTTGGTTCATCTGGGCGGTCAGTTGCTCAACAGTTGCACGTCTATTTGCCCGAACACATCTCCGTAGCCTTCGTTCGCCTCTGTCATCTATAGCCCGTGGTGCACCACATGTTCCACGCCGTTGATTTTGAATAGTGCCATTTTGCCATGCACGGTATACTTTCACCACGCCGGCACGTGAACAGTTCACAAAATTAGCCATTTCCGAAATGCTTCCACCCTTGGCCCGAAAGTCAATAATCATGCCTCTTTTAGACGTCGGATAAATCGCTACGTTTCTGCATTAAGCCAACGATTGAAATGCATTCCGATGTCCTAGGACATCCTTTATATATACTCCACTGTAATTTGCTGCCACCTGCCTTCTGTGATTGGTTATTTCACGTTGACGTCGAAAGTAGGTGGTGGTCACATTAATGTGACTGGACTGTGTATTTTTTTTAAAAAGTTTTTAACCTTTTAGTACACATCGTTACAAAAGCGTGCTTTTAGTTTTTTTCCTATAATTTTGTTGCCTCTATAAGTTGATCCTGTTAAATCTTCATCGTTTCGCTTTGTATTATAATCGTTTCTCCCATATTTTTGATAATTCCGTCCATCTCCGCGATCATTTCTTCCTTCTCTGAAAACTTCCTATCGCTGAAACAAAGGGAAAAATACCATGGGAGAACCTCATTTATTTCCCCTTTTGCGTCTCCATTTTATTACCTCCTGTGAAACCACTTCTTTCACTCATTGCAATTCCCATATTTCGCCGCAACCCTGCGACAAGGTGCCAGGGGAAGGTAGTAAACTTAACAACAAAGCTAAAAGGTGTATGCACCAAAAATTTCAGTGGATATTCTTTGCCACTTTGTCAACATTGGCGGGTTTAGGAATTTTCCGAGCCAGGGTAGAAAACTGAGAGACTGTCGCCCTATTTTCGCCGCCCGAGGTAAACGCCCCGGTTTGCCCCTCCTCCCTTTCAGATCCGGCTTTGTTTAAATTCCTACTTTTTCATTTTTATTTATAAAAACAATATTGGTCTCAATGCAGAACTGTAAGATGATCCGCATCAAATAGACCCACATTCAAGAAACTATAAACCACATGACACACAAAAAAAATGTTTAATTATATTTGTAAGCATGTGGTAACAGCTATTAGCTAATTACGCCAGCTATACCATAAAATTTTAATTTCCCTATGAAAAATTTGATGATAAATACAGTTATTGATCTTGGACAAATCGCGAAATAGTTCAAAATGCATTTACCGTTTATCCTTCTTAAGTATTATCAGTGAATGTAAATATATCTTAATCTGTTCAATGGACCGTCTGAAAACTAAACCAGGAATTTTTTTTGCTCGTAGCGTGTTTCTTTGATTTTGTTACACTCAATTCTATTCAATTAATTTGTGGAACATTATTTTGCTGAATCCTAAAAATTTCCTACAAATTACAGATACCTTAAACTATTCTTCGGTTACTATCACGTAGACAACTTTCCTAAACGGTACTAAAAGGTAATGTCTGCTAGAATCCTTTCTAAGACCTGTCAGTAACTAAATTATTACTTGCTGCATCACGCAATACAAATTTTTTTGCTGGGTTGGCTTAAATTGTGTAGCCTATGGTGGGTTAGCTTATCGCAATTAAATTGGAGGATAAGTTTAAGTATTGCCACCTGTTAGCTAAACTTACGATTTGTTCTGTACTACTTTACATTCTGGTTAAATTTCCATGATCTCAACCAATAATTTGCTCTGATATTCCGCAAGAGTTTAATCTAATTAAAATGCGATATCGTGGTACAAATTGGATGGTGTATGTATGTCCAGAAATATGTGGGAAATGGCAATTTGTAATGACTTTGGTCTACGTATGTCCCTTATTGGCTATGTCCTCTACTTGCAGAGTAAGTACGCCGTATAATTCACCTATCTGCAGACGTGGGAGGCTAAAGAACGTCACGCCCATTATTGGATTCCTGCAGATGACTCGTAGAATCGATAGGGTCGTTGAGGCGCGCCTGGGTGGTTGCTAGGCCGGCTGTGCGGTTGCCGTAGAAACGACCTGCTCTGATGCGATCCTCCACCAGACACCCAGCCATACGGGGAAGTTTAAAGGAACGCTCCAGACGAGTTAGTCTAGGATCAACAATCAAACTGTCAGCGCGACATCCGTTTTCAAAAAAAAAGTAACTCGGCGATGACTGAACATTACTTATTAATTTCTGCCACTACTGAGTTGGACGATAAACCACCAGTGAGGCTCAGTATGCTGAGGCACCGCACACAGGTTCGGGGAAGTACAACGGCCGTCCTGACCGGTTTTAGCCGGTTCTCCGCAGCCATTAAGGCGAATGCCGGAACGGTCTCCAATCTCCGCCTTGTAAACTACACATTCCACAAACAAAAAATACACTTGTATTATCTTGGTTCTCGGGTGGAGCCGCGTCGATATGTTTAAACCTAACGTTTCTGCCATCGTGCTGTGGCCTGCTTCAGAGGAAGGCTTTGTCAGATGCCGCTATCGCCTTATATTGTAGCAGGAAGCTAGCGCGGGCAGGCGTAATTCATCCGCGGTGACGTCACCGTGCCCGGTGTAGGTGGTGTGATGGGGTCGTTCGTCTTGGGTTTTCCTGAGCAGGTATGACCAAATATGGTCAAGTTGTAAACCATTGTCGGCATTCATGTTGTTCGACCGTTTTTTGTATTTCTAACGCTTCTCTCACACGCCTAGGCCGCCATCTGCTCTCAGTGGCCATAAGGCGATAGCGGCATCTGACAAAGCGTTCCTCTGAAGAAAGCAACAGCACGATGGCAGAAAACGTTAGGTTTTAATAAACAGACGCGGCTTCACCCGGAGAACCAAGATAATACATACAGTGACTGCGGAAGCTTTCGTAATCAAAAAATACATTTATTACACACAGAATATAGTTTCACATCTTGCAGACAGATGACATTAGTACGAAGTACGCCTTAGCAGTAGGTATAAAATGCTTGGCGTCAGCGGCCGTAAAACGAAAGCTCCAAAATCGACCATGCCAATGATGAGCAAGACCCATCAAAGGCAACCAAACCTTTTTGGGGAAAAGTGGTGAAGAAGTCTGAGTTGAGCGATGTCGCTAGGAGTACTTTCCTCCACGGCAGTTATCATACACAGACGGAAAAAAAAATCCCAACACCAAGAAAAAATTATTGTAGAGTAATGAAATTTGGACAATGCATTTGTCAAGTTAACATGTTTAATTGATTAAATTTTCAAGATCACAGGTTAATTTAAGCTCAAGAAAATGCATTTCAAATGTGAAATACTGTTAAATTAATAGCCGGTGTAACCTCCAGAATTTTGAATGCAAGCCTGCAAACGTGAATGCATTGTGTCATATAGGTTTCGAATGTCACTTTGTGGTATGGAGTTCCATGCTTGTTGTACTTGTGCTGTCAATACTGGGACGGTCAGTGCTGGCTGTGGATGATGCTGGAGTTGTCGTCCAATGATATCCCATACGTGTTCAATTGGAGACAGATCTGGTGATCTCGCAGGCCAAGGTAACATGTCGACACTCTGTAGAGCACGTTGCGAGACAACAGCGGTATGAGGGCGAGCGTTATCCTGTTGAAAAACTCCCCCTTGAATGCTGTTCATGAATGGCAGCACTACAGGTTGAATTACCAGACTGACGTACAAATTTGCAGTCAGTGTGTTTGGTATAACCACAAGAGTGCTCCTGCTGTCATAGGAAATTGCTCCCCAGACCATGACTCCAGGTGTAGGTCCAGTGTGTCTAGGCCGCAGACAGTTTGGTTGCAGGCGTTCCCCTGGCCTCCTTCTGACCAACACTCGGCCATCACTGACACCAAGGCAGAACCTGCTTTCATCAGAAAACACAACAGATCTCCACTCCGTCCTCCAATG
Source organism: Vandiemenella viatica (assembly GCA_031002005.1). Classification (NCBI taxonomy): domain Eukaryota; kingdom Metazoa; phylum Arthropoda; class Insecta; order Orthoptera; family Morabidae; genus Vandiemenella; species Vandiemenella viatica. The sequence continues at coordinate 138,935,712 of JARYHS010013631.1, read as the reverse complement.
AGCTCTGGCTTGACACCACTGGAGTCGCAAACGGCGATGGCTTGTAGTCAGTGGAATGCACGCTACAGGGCTGGAGTCATGGTCTGGGGAGCAATTTCCTATGACAGCAGGAGCACTCTTGTGGTTATACCAAACACACTGACTGCAAATTTGTACGTCAGTCTGGTAATTCAACCTGTAGTGCTGCCATTCATGAACAGCATTCAAGGGGGAGTTTTTCAACAGGATAACGCTCGCCCTCATACCGCTGTTGTCTCGCAACGTGCTCTACAGAGTGTCGACATGTTACCTTGGCCTGCGAGATCACCAGATCTGTCTCCAATTGAACACGTATGGGATATCATTGGACGACAACTCCAGCATCATCCACAGCCAGCACTGACCGTCCCAGTATTGACAGCACAAGTACAACAAGCATGGAACTCCATACCACAAAGTGACATTCGAAACCTGTATGACACAATGCATTCACGTTTGCAGGCTTGCATTCAAAATTCTGGAGGTTACACCGGCTATTAATTTAACAGTATTTCACATTTGAAATGCATTTTCTTGAGCTTAAATTAACCTGTGATCTTGAAAATTTAATCAATTAAACATGTTAACTTGACAAATGCATTGTCCAAATTTCATTACTCTACAATAATTTTTTCTTGGTGTTGGGATTTTTTTTTCCGTCTGTGTATATAAAAACCATATTGTTATTTATTTAATTATAGTATGGCTAAGCAGCTAATATAATACATATAAATATATAAAATATACAGGGTGACTCTAAAAGGACTTTACAAATTTAGAATGATATAGAAATTTGTTTAGATAACTTACAGAATCAGTAGATGTGTCATTTAGTAACAAACAACCTCAAGTTTGGTGCACATAGTCCACCAGTGCACCATTTCGCCACCAGGAGTGCAAGCGTAGAGCACAGTTAAAATGGCTCCTTTCACTGGTGCGGTGCGTGCTCGCTGTGTGTTTTAGTTTCATGAAACGAAATCTGCAACAACTGTTCGGCGTAAATTTCTCACAAAATACGCTAAAGAACATGGAACACGTTCGTGGCAGCCCCAAAGTTAATATGTTTTGTGCCCTAAGCAAATTGAAAGTGTACGGCGCTTTCTTCTTCATGGAGAAAACTGTTACAGGTATTGTATTTGTGGATATGCTTGAAAACTTTTTAATTCCATGTATTGTTGAAGATGACCGAGATGGGATGGTTTACTACCAGCAACCAGCGACGCACCACCTTATTTGCTCACGGTATTTCGAGTTTTTTTCTTTAATCGCTTTCCAGGTCGGTGGTTTGGCTGTGTAGGGCCAATCACGTGACCACTTCACTTCCCAGACTTGACACCACTGCATTTCTTTCTCTGGGGTTTCATTAAAGATAGTGTGTATTTTCCTCCCCTACCAAACAATTTGGCTGACCTGTGGGATGTTTGCCGCATTACAAATGGTAGTCACATAAAACCAAAATGAGACTTTACACTTTTATATGAAACTTGAGGTTTGCTACAAAATGACACATCTACCGATTCTGTAAATTATCTCAATAAATTTCTTTATCATTCAAAAGTTGTAGAGTCCTTTTTGATTCACCCTGTATACAAGGAAAATAACATTTTTACATTTACAAATCGATGTCCAATTGTTGCTTTCATGCTTAGAAGGAAGTTGTAGCACTGATAACATCTTGAGATGGTCCATTGTACTTCCTGAGAGGGTATTCCACAGTCTGGGAAGGAGCACCACAGTCACAGGCAGGAGAATCCTTAAGTCCCCACTTATCGAGCATGGCGTTGCAATTGGCGTGTCCTGTTCTTAGAAGGTTTAGTTTAACCCACTGGTCTCCCTCCAGATGGAATCCCAAAAGTCTTGTTGCAGGATCATCAATAGCTAGATGTTTCATGGATGCTAAGTTCCAGCTTTGTCGCCATTTTTCCTTGACATTGAAGTCAAATACGTCATACCATAATGGATTTAATAAGAGTTAGGGATAGGTCATTAACGGGTTTGATTCACAAAAGTAGTTTTTACTTTTGACTTGATGTTGGTGAAAACATTATTTCAATATCTTTAACAGTGTGGGAATTATGCGTGATTAAGCAAAATCATACACGATTGACAGCAATTTAAATTTTACTGCACATGAAGGTACCACAACATGTTTAACCTTAAATATCTCAAAACAGCAATTCATCAATTGATATTAAAGATAACTTTTTTCCACATGCCTTAGATCTTTTTCAAATTTTCAGGACATGTTCTACATACTAATTACTACAGTCCCTACAATTATTGTTTATCCAGCTTTTCACAAACGGAAAATATGCCTTTATGTTTAAACAGAAAAAAGCAAGAATTTTAATTCATTGGAGTTTTTTTGTTAACAACAAATATAGAATTAAATATGTTATATTATTGGTTTAACTAACTGCCTCAATATTAGCTTACAATATTAAAAAAATTATGCAAAATTAAAATATTTGCTTTCTGTCATTAAAGACCTTAATAAATACATATTTTTAAATGTCAATTTGGATGCTACATTAACGTATTGTTAGATAATATTTTTTGTTCTAAAAATCAATTTTTATAGATAACTATAACAGTTCTATGGGCCTATGAAATTTGAACCCTCAAATTTAAATATATTTGGAGAAAATGAAATTACAATTTCTACAAATATTTGTGTTAGCTGTATACACCCCCTTTAAGGGCCTCGTGGATTGGGAGACGCTATGGATGGTCAGGATGATGTAAGTTTATCACCGGTGATATGTAACAAGCGTATGAACGAAGTTCATGACACGTGCACTGCCATGAGAGGAATCCCTACTTGCGAGTGTTACGCCATAGCAGAACGCAATGGCGAACTCCATGACACGGAGCTCGTACTCTGGAGTGAACCACATGACAGGAGCTAGGGGACAGCGAAGGTTAACCGACGTCGCCGCTCATGACAGTGTTACGCCGTGGCAAGACGCCAAACAATGTTGTAATTCCTTATAGCAGCCTACCAGATATGTCATTGTTTATGTCATTTGGAAGCAATCTAACTTTCAGACATTAATACAACCATTCTTTAGAATTAGGAAAACCAATGGACCAATGACATTACCGTGTGGCACTACTATTTAAAATTCCATGTTTCTGATACTTCATTTCTCACCATAACGCTTTGCTTTCCACATTTGAAGAATTCTTCCTAGCCTCACTTCTTCACCCATCACTTGGTGATTTACTATACACGCTCATTCCTCATAGACTTTGTGATATTGTTACACATAAGATCTCCACCATCTTACTTGTTAATCGGCCTGTAATTTATACATAATATTTTTCTGTTCTTTGGTAAGCAGCAAGCTAATCCATATAATATTTGAAAGTAGGTTTCAATAGGGTGTCCCCATAATGTTTAGTTTATTTTCAATACTATTACCCACACCGGCCTCTTTACGCTGTTTTAGCGTACTTGGTGTCTTTATAATATTATCATTTATTTTGATTTCCTAGACTGCTCATTTTTACTTATATGGAGAAAGTTCATACTCCAGTTTTCCTTTCTCGTCTCCAAATGAAAGTCTAAACCGGTCTCGTTAAACCAGTTACTTAATATCTTTTTTTTTCATATCTTTTGTAACTTCGTCCCCATCCTCATCAATAACTGTCTGCATAGATTATTTTCCGCTCAGTTTCCAAACGTAGTCACAGGAATTTCTAGACGCATCGTGCAGTGGTCATCCTATAGCCAAAAGTTTCTTTATAAATTCCCTCTATGCAGCTATTAATTCATTGATTAATTGATTCAAGCGTGCCATACTGCTTTGATTTTTTTTTTATCACTGTTGGATTCTTACTAACTTCTTTAATATCCTTACTTTTTCGTTATAGTAAGTTTCCCTTCTCTTCAGTTTTAAGTTAAACATTTCTTCCCCATTTCTTATCAATTTTACTTTGTACTGTTTACAGTTCCTGTCCAATCTACGGATGCCCTTCTTCCACATACTGAAGCCTTCCCTGAAGTAGATAAAAATTCTGGAATAAATGTTTTTTATATATATAATTGTTCCTATAACCATCCTCAATGTTTTATAAATCTGTCTGTCGCGTCCTCTGCTTGAAGTTCTGAAACCATTGGTTGAGAGTGAAGCACGCTGTGAAAATATGAGCGCTAGTAGGTAGGTCAGTCAGTGCTTTGATCAACTTGAAGAATGGGCCAGGAAATGGCGCATAAAAATCAATGCCGAAAAATCCCAGGCAATTGTTTTTCACAGAAGAGGGAACCCATGTCCGCTACGCCTGAGCTTATTTGGTGTAGCTATACCACTCAAGAAAGTTGTACGCTATCTCGGAGTCAACATGGATCAGCGGCTTACCTGGAAGCAACACGCAGAAGATATCAGAGCCAAGACCGAGCGAAGAATGGGTATGCTGTACCCAATCCTAAACAGAAACTCTGCCCTATCATCGCGCTGCGGGATACAAATCTACGAGGCACTCATTCGACCCATCATGGAGTATGCCTGCCCTGCTTGGGGTTACCTGGCCGAAACTCACCGCAAAAGGCTTCAAGTCATACAAAACAGAGCCCTAAAACGAGCACTTCATTTACCTTTCGACTTCCCTACTGAAGAACTACATGCTCTATCAGGAACCCCAACATTATTCGACAGATACAAAACAATAGCTCAAAAATTTTGGAACAAGGCCTCTACAACGCAGAATGAAATAATACGAAACCTTGGACAGTATGAAGTCGAAGGACTACGCCACAAAAAGCCAAAATCCATACTCACTGCATAAAATGTAAGAATCCAGCACACAATCAATGAAAAAAGAACCGAAGACCTATGAAAATAAATCTATAATATAACTCAGTAGAAGCAACTAGTAATGTCAACTACCTAAGCTACAGTAAACAACCCTCATGAAAAACACTAGGGGCAGATGATGCCAATTAGGGCAACAGGCACCTCTTCTACGAAACAGCCAACGCCGAAGGCGTTGGCAGAAGCTGCACTTCCCTCTCAGTCAGTACTAGTCGTAAAGATTGATCGGGAAAATAGTCACCGCGTATCGCAGCGTTGGAGGGGAGACAAACGTCGAGGATCATAGCGTTCCGGGCTCCGGCCGCTCTGATCCCAGATCTTCGACGCCTGACCGTGATACTCCATTTTCAGTCTGGAACGAATTAACATTACAATATAAATCTAATGGGCCGTAGACCATTTTATAGCAAATACCTAGATTCTTGTTCTTCTTCTGCGTGGATCCTTTCCATGAAAGCCTTTGTAAATATAACCCTGTGATGCAAGCACTGTCTCATTTCTAGATATGCTGAAGCATCCAGAATGCTCTGTAACCCAAGCATGTGGTTGATCGCTCGCATTTCTGTCAGTACTATTCCACGCACCCTCAAATATCATTACTCTGTCTCCTTAGTGAAACCGTTTCATTAATGAACGTGTATGTCTTGTACCTGACCAAGCTTTGCACTAGATTTGAAAACACTCGTGGTGAAATAATGTCTTTGCTGGGGATTATTCCATCATTTACCTGTAAAAACGCCATAACCTGACAATTTATTCATTAACGTGAGATTCGTACATATAGGTGTATATATGATTGCGTGAATACATAAATAATCAAATATTTGACAAAAAGCAACACCTTGTCTTACAGTTTAGTCCATTGAATTTTAAGTATAAACAAACAGTTATGAAAAGTTGAATCCTAGCTTGATATAGGCGATTCTGCTATGTAATCTTCAAGGCTATCCAGGCGGATTGTATCATGAAAATACAACGTTTCGACATCTGTTTTACGTTTTCATCATGTGTCACGTGATCTTCAACGCAGTAACACCAACCTTAATAGTTTCAGTATTTTAATGATGTGGTAGAATTTAATACAAATTATCATTATGAAAAATTTCTGTCGATAAACTCGCTGTTCAGAGATAATATATAAAGACCTCAGCGTTGAAACAAAAACACATGTTTCTGTAAGTTATTGACATTTAAAAATTATGGTAAACGTGAAATTCAGTTATCTTCAGCTTTGATTAACTTAAACATAACCGAAAAATGTCACTTAATCAGAGTTTTCTTTTGGAAGCTGCCTCTATAGATGGATCCTCTACGTTGAGTTCTAGGAAGGTAATCTGCTGTTAGCCTGAAGGTTGCTTCACCAATCGTGCACAAATCAACGTTCCACATCAGACCTGAACTTATACTGCCGTGTTTGTTCCCGAAGGCACTAGAGCGAACAAAATCGCTTCAAATGGCACTGAAAAGCCTTGACGCCCATCGGGCCACACTTCGATGAGAAGCTTCCTCTCACCAGACCAGCATGTGACCACTCCTTGATTCCCCTCCGTGGCTCCTTGGCGATGCTATCTGATTTTCGGGCCAGATTTCGCGCCAATATGTGTGAAAATCACGAGGGACAGACATCTGCAAACACAGCACAATGAAACAGTAGCCACTACCGTTTTTTGCTGATCGGATAGCTGTATTGGCAACACCATGGCCCCTCCTCGGAACTCTGCCTGTCCATGCTTGCATTCGTGTCATACAGTCCTGCAATATATTACAATTTTTAATAAGCAATCATTAAAGATGCATGACACTACAAGTGATTATTACTAAAGGACTTCTTGCAAGAAAATGACTCCCAACATTGACTGAACGGAAGCAAACAGGCTGTGGCCGAGGATCTGCTAAGGGAATCGTTGCTAATTTTGCGTAAATACGTGGAGATACTCTTCCAGGCAGTGCAGTCCCGCTGTGGTGAACATGGCTGAAAATTGTCATACAGCTTGTTAGGCTCAGGCATTCATTCCGGCGATATTCGCTGAGGATGAATTATTGAAGTCCTTGATTCTTCCTGATATCACTGTTGTTTCTTTGTACTCTTGACAAATGCTTCATTTTTTTCATCTCTCCTGTTTATCCACATCTTGTTGTAAGTAAAAACTTTGTTTCAATAAACTACTATCAGGATATGAACCTCACCCAACACTTCTAAAGTACATTAGTAAAATTCGTTAAACAATACTTCAAACAATACGATGCATCTTGAGTTGCTGAGTTCATCACTAGTTTTGTAAATTGTGTCTAAATGGAATTTACAAATAAATAAAACAAATAGTTGGAAAATTACAGCAAATTTTAGAAAAAAATTCTAATAAAAGGTATTTTCATAACGTATTTAAAATACGGTTCATGAAAGTCTCTGCCGAAAGATATATGCGAATTTTTGTTGACTGGAATTATCTGTTGAACAATCAAATTTGCGAAAATTACTGATTGAAATCTATTTAAAAACATAAATCCTAGAACGATGGCTACAATTTTTCCTTTAATTTAATGAGACTCCAATTCACCTTAAGTTATGGCAGAATTCTGAAAATCAGTAGGCTCGGAAATAAAGAATGAATTAGATATTTAATTGCTTTAATTTTCAGAGTTGGCGGGTTAGCAACTTTCATTTTCCTTAAATCCCCCATCAAACGGCTATCAGTATTTTCTCTACCATGATTTTTGAAAAAAAAAAATCTTCTGGTATAACCGTGTTTGAGATAGTAATATCTCAAATAGTGCACATTTACAAATTTTTAAGTTGAAAGGTCAGAAGTCCTGAGGTTCTAATAAACAGATCGACAAATGAGTGATTCGGTAAGGATTCCGTAATTTATTCAGAAGATAAGAATCCCTAAAACGCTGAACACTTTAACAATAGTGAACTGCATAATCTCCTGAAGGGCGGATAAGATATGCTTTGTTACTAACTATTCGTAAGTAATTTCTGCTGATTTCTGACAACTTTCGTAATATCCGTCGTAAGATTCAGCTTTCCGATGAATAACAGGAAACTAAATCTCTATCGAAAAGTAATTACAACGTAACTGATATTCTAGACCAATCTTATCACTAAATTTACAACAGGACCGCCCATAATTTTACTTCAATGTGTTATCCGCCGCATTCGAAAACAGATAACAGTAATAAAGACTTTTCTGTACCAATGTGTATACGTAACTGAACGGCAGTAATAAGCCGCTAGTCACATTCCGCGTTATTGCTATACAGTGACCTAACGTATCAGACGCCATTGTTAGTGAGATGTCTGTTATCAGGGCAGGGCAATATTGAGTGCTGTGGGCGTAGTAGTAAAACGACAGAGGAAGTCTTTTACCCTGGCCCAGCCATGAATTATTCAGCAGCAGAGCTTGCCTGAGCATCCCACTGATAGATGCAATGGTTATAGGGGGACCACAAACGCTGATGAAAGCGCCTTGTGCCCACCATTTCACGAAGTAAATGCACTGACTCTCTATTGTTATTGAGACCGAAAAATGGATTTTTGTATTCCTTTTTCCATTTATTTATAAATGGTAACTTTTTTCTATATAAAAATTGATAGCCGCTAAATGTAAACATGATCACTAAAAAAAAAAAAAAAAAACACACACACTCTTTAGGAACCTTTTTCTGCTTTACCATCTTTTCCCAACATTTTGCGGTCGGCTGCCTTCGATAAGTTTTGCTCATCGTTCATATGGTCAAATTTGGAATTATGGTTTTACGGCCACATGCCCTGGCTGACGTCAAGCATTTTCTACCCACTGCCAGCTCCTACTAACAAGGGGAGGTCTTCATTGTGGAAATCGCAGTCGTAGAACGAACAATCTGGTAAATAGTACGTCACCTCTGGTTTCTCGCCCTAATGCAGTTCTGCCTGGTGGGCAACCGCTTAAGAGAAATCGGGGGTTAAAAAGCATAAAAATTTTGTGTAAATGATCTACACCCATACGGAAGGGCGTTGGCATAGGACGTTGGTTTGTCCGTGCCCGTTTTTTTTTCAGATCTTTATTTTTTACTATTTTAAATTTTACATTTTACCATTTTACATACACAGTACAGTCGCATTAATGTGACCACCACCTACTTTCGACATCAATGTGAAATAACCAATCACAGAAGGCAGGTGGCAGCACATTACAGTGGAGTGTATATAAAGGATGTCCTAGGGCTTCGGAAAGCATTTCAATCATTGGCGTAAAGCAGCAACATTGCGATTTATCCGACGTCCAAAAGGGCATGATTATTGACTTTCGGGCCAAGGGTGGAAGCATTTCGGAAATGGCTAATTTTGTGAACTGTTTATGTGCCGCCGTGGTGAAAGTATACCATGCATGGCAAAATGGCACTATTCAAAATCAGCGTCGTGGAACATGTGGTGCACCACGGGCTATAGATGACAGAGGCGAACAAAGGCTACGGAGATGCGTTCGGGCAAATAGACGTGCAACTGTTGAGCAACTGACCGCCCAGATGAACCAAGGGGCTACCAAGAGTGTATCCTCAACAACGGTTCAGCGAACGTTGCTGCGCATGGGCCTCCGCAGCAGACGCCTGGTTAATGCACCTATGCTGACTGCTGTTCATCGGCGACGAAGGCTGGAATTTGCACGCCAGTACTGCAACTGGACATCTACAGATTGGCGACAGGTGTCTTTTGCCGATGAATCACGTTTTATGCTCCATCGGACAGATGGACGTTGGCGCATACGGCGTGAAACGTCTGAAAGCAAACACCTTGCAACAATTGCCGGAAGGATCCAGGGTGGAGGAGGGATCATTATGGTTTGGGGAATGTTTTCCTGGCATTCACTGGGTGAACTCATCATTGTGGAAGGCACGATGGATCAGCACAAGTACGTATCTGTCCTTGCGGACCATGTCTACCCCAACATGCGAATAATTTTTCCTCAGAATGATGGCATCTACCAGCAGTACAATGCGATGTGTCATACAGCTCGCAGTGTATATGCGTGGTTCGAAGAGCACCAGGATTAGTTTACCTTACACCTCTGGCCAGCAAACTTACCAGATTTAAACCCAATCGAGAATCTGTGGGACCACATTGATCGGGTTGTTCGTGCCATGGATCCTCAACTGTGTAACCTAGCGCAGCTGGCCACGGCACTGGAGTCGGCATGGCTCAACATCCCAGTGAATACCTTCAGAAACCTAATTGACTCTCTTCCTGCACGCCTCGCTCTGCCAAAGGTGGTTACTCTGGTTTTTGAGAGGTGGTCACATTAATGTGACTGGACTGTGTATTTTACAGTGAAAAACTGTCAAATTAATCTCTACAGATACTTTCTTACTGCCAAAGAGTCTATTACAATCAGAGATCTTCACTCAGCTTGCCTCCATTATAACCGCGCCAAAACTCAACAAAGGAAGAACGGAACTGCGAATTCAGCCAAAGGCTTTTACCATGTTATAATGAGGTTTTAGTAGAAGTTTGCTTCAAAGCCGCGATTTCCGAAACAGTTTTGCATTTTACTTGGTCGCCGTCATATTTCATCAAACAGTTCATGGTGCTCCATATTTGTAGTGCTTTAATGTTAAACGAGAGCATACAAATATGGGCCATAATATTTATCAATGTAGTTTCCAGTTTTCAATCTCCATCTGTCGATTCTGAGGGTATTTGTAAATTTTTCGAGTGTGTGATTCTGCTCCATTGTTATGTAAGTTACAAAATGTGTGATCATCCATACAACAGCTTGGGTTTTGACGGTTGGGAACAGTTTGAAATCACATCTGAGAAGTCTTGTGTCCGTTAAGGTATGTAAATCCCCACTGGATATTTTGTTTAATTTTGCACGCACCAATTTCCATATGGATCTTGAGACAGTGCAGGATGTGAAGAGATGGTCTCTAACATCAGTCTGATTACAAATATTACACCGATCATTTTCTGTGATTCCCAGTTCGTAGAGTTTCCTTTTATAAGGATATAAATCATTGACCAGTTTGTATATGTTTGCCCGAAGTTCGTTCCCACCACCCGCTAATTTTTTTTTTTATTTGTATATTTTATTGCTATTCGATCTTGTAGCATTAAAAATTGTTTTTAAGCAAATTCTACAATTTTTTTTATTTTCCTTTGACAAATACGTGAATATTAGGATGATATAATTCATAAAAACAAAAATTACGTGCACACAAGGAACATTTTATGAAGGATATCTTTCCACAGTCACATACAGCATTTATTACTGATTTAAGAAAGCAGGTTTCGTTAACATTTGTAAATTCCGGCCTTTCATTCCTTAATTTTGAACCGTACCAGGAATATTTTATGTGAATGTATCTTAAAAGCATCTTCACGAGAAGACATTGCACGTAATTTTGTTTCAGATGTTTTTATGCTTTATATCGTCCCACAAAGCTGTAATTGCTACAGTAAAACTAACAACCACGCGCAGAAAGAGAAAAGAGAGGATCGTTTACAGATTCGAAAAGGCTTCAAAAGAGTGTTTTAGAGCGTATTTGAGGCATAATTACCACACCTTCTTAGTAGCAGGAGGCACCGTTGAAGAGAGGTGGCATCGATTCCTACATATACTCTGGGAATATATGAACTTGTATATACCGAAACGGACAATCAGGGAAGAGAACAATCCCCCATGGTACACACGGGAGGTTAAAAGGTTACACAAGAAGCAAAGGAAGATACATGCACGATAAAAAAGGACGATGCATCGGACTGATTTAGATAAGTTAGAGGAGATAAGGGGACGTGTTAAGAATGCGATGCGTGAGGCCTTTAATAACTTTCGTGAAAATTCTCTCTCTAAGAGCTTCACTGAAAACCCTAAGAAATTTTGGTCGTATGTAAAAAAAGTTAGTTGTAGTGGGAACAATAAGCCAGTTCTAATAAAAGACGGACGGGAGGTTGAAGACAGCCGCGACAAGGCTACCGTATTTAACACCGAATTCAAAAATTCATTCACGCGAAAAAAACATGGAAAACATCCCCACTTTACAACATCGTGTGGAATTAGAGATGGATCCGATAGAAATTGATAGCGTAGGGATTGTAAAGCAATTAAAACTCCTGAAGTGGGGTAAAGCGCCCGGTCCCGATGGTATACCGGTAAGAGTATTTTCTGAATACGCGGAGGATATTGAACCATTTCTGTCAGATATATTCCGTAAATCACTAGAAGAGAGAAAAGTACCTTCTAGCTGGAAAATAGCCCAGGTAATTCCCGTTTTTAAGGAAGGAGATCGGAGTGATTCTAGGAATTATCGACCCATATCTCTAACATCGGTCTGCAGCAGAATTCTGGAACATGTCATATTCTCGAACATAATGAAGTTTCTAGATGAGAACGAGTTATTTACACCATGTCAACACGGATTTCGGAAGAAGAGATCGTGTGAAACACAATTGGCCCTATTTTCCCACGACATAATGAAAGTTATCGATGCAGGTTCGCAAGTTGGTGCAGTTTTTTTGGATTTTCAGAAAGCCTTTGATTCTGTGCCACACAACCGACTTTTAGCGAAGATTCGAGCTTACGGTATTTCGGCTCAGATTTGCGAGTGGATACGTGATTTTCTAACTGGTCGATCACAGTATGTCGTTGTTGACGGAGAAGCCTCTTCTAAGATAAATGTTACTTCGGGCGTTCCTCAAGGAAGTGTAATAGGTCCACTTCTTTCCTTAATATTTATAAACGATCTAGGTGACAACGTCAAATGCTGGTTGCGATTGTTTGCCGACGATGCGGTTATCTATAGGAAAATAAGGTGCTCCGACGATTGCTTAGAAATTCAGCGTGATTTGGATGCTATTTTCGATTGGTGCCGTAAATTGCAGCTTGCACTTAATTGCAAAAAGTACAAGCCAATGCGGCTAAGTAACAAGAAGAATCAGTTTGTTCACGAGCACAAAATAAACAATTCAGCTGTTGAAACGGTTGATTCCGTGAAGTATCTGGGGGTGATAGTACAAAGCAACATGAAATGGGACATGCACATAACTTCCGTCGTAGGCAAGGCTAATTCTAAATTACGATTCATAGGTCGTATTTTGAGGAATTGTAATGCTCAAACAAAGGAGATAGCGTATAAAACAATAGTGCGTCCGCATCTGGATTACTGTTGTGGGGTTTGGGATCCGTATCGCAAGGTTCTGATTGACTCAGTTGAGAGGGTGCAGAGGAGAGCCGCTAGATTCGTGACTTGTTGTTACAGCCCTTATGAAAGCGTCACAGAATTGATACACAGATTGGGCTGGGATAGTTTGGAAGACAGACGACGTTGCAAAAAAATTTAAATTTCGAGTTCAATGAAATACTTCTTCCGCCAACCTATTTAGGTCGCAATGACCGGATGGATAAGATTAGAGAAATAAGATGCCGTACTGATACTTATATGTATTGCTTCTTTCCTCGCACTATTCGGGAATGGAATGGGATTGTTTAGGATTGGTGCTTAGCACCCTCTGCCACCCACAGTGTTTGTGGTTTGCAGAGTATGAATGTAGATGTAGAATATTGGCGTATTTGTCAAGGGAAAATAAAATGTTGTAGAATTTGTTTCAAATTTTTTTTCACTGCTATAAGATCGAATAGCAATTAAAAAAAAATACAAATAGAAAATACAAACTTTTTTTCGCGGCGTGTGGGATCGAAAAAAAAAATACAAATAGAAAATACAAACTTTTTTTCGCGGCGTGTGGGATCGAACTTCAGATCCCTCGCATACGATCAAACCGCCTTAACAAACACGGCTAAACCAATGTCACAAACCAACGGCCTTCCGTATTGGTCTAGAACAATTACATATAATTTCCATACTATTTAACCCCCGATTTTTCTTAAGCGGAGGACCACCAGGCAGAACTGCTTTAGAGTGAGAAACCAGAGGTGACGTACTATTTCCCAGACTTGTTCGTTCTGCGATCGCGATTTCCACACTGAAAATCTCTCCTAGTAAGTACTAATGGGGGAAGTCAAGTGTTGCCGTCAGTCTGTGAAATATGTAACTATGTTTAGCGTGTGATTAGTGTATTTTTTGTTTGTGAAATGTGTAGTTTATAAGGTGGAGATTGGCAATCGTACCGGCATTTACCTTGATGGCTGCAGAAAAACGCATAAGAACAGCAGACAGGACGGCCGGACACGAGGCAGCTTGGACTCGTGCCGGCCCGTTGTAGCTTCCCAAATCAGCCACACTGGCGGGTAACTTTACTTGAGGCACCCTGAACCTTTTTTGCTTTAATTATACAAAAGGGCAGGAAAAAATTAAATTTTTTCTTGTGTAAAAGTCGCATACAAAAATCAATGCTTTTGTCACTCCTCTACATTGACGAGATTTATAGTATGGACAAGATGGGATGAACTTTCGTTTCTAATTATTTTCACAATGTGGATAGATATGAACCGACTCATCACATCAAATACACCACCACAATATGCCGTTTTTCCACAGGTTTGACTTTATTTTTTTTTTTTTTTAACTGCTTTACGTCTCTTTTTAACATCGAGGTCTTTAGAGACGGGAAAGGATGGGGGGCAAGGATGGGGGCAAGGAATGGGAAGGAATTCGGCCATGGCCTTTTTGAAGGAAGCATCCCGGCATTTGCCTGGAGTGATTCGGGGAAACCATGGAAAACCCAAATCTGGATGCCCGGACGGGGATTCGAACCGCCGTCCTCCCGAATGCGAGGCGAGAACGCTAACCGTTACACCGCCCCGCTCGGTGTTAGACTTTCGATCCATCCTTCACGTAACTCCGAAAATGACGATTACAGTAAAGGTACTTTGCATCTTATAGGTTACTGTCAGAATGTATTTGCTTTTCCTTTTTTAATCAATATGTTCATAGCCTTTTATTAACTGTTATTTTGTTGCAGTACAAGAAATTAGTGTAAGTAATTATATTTTTTTAAAATTACGTTCTGTTTCAAAATGCCTACTGCCGCTTTAATTTATGTCGATAGAATGAAGATATTCTAAAAGAAACTATCGAATGTTGTTGCGATTTTTATCGAAACAATACTGGAATTTCGGTTTTTATGTATTACCTTACTTCCCTGTCTTTGCCGTGAGGTTTAACTACTACAATAAATGTAATTACTATAGTTTTATTGCAATAATATTAATGTCGTATATAACGTTAGAATATTGACCGAGTTTGATAGTTGTGCAATAAAGTTTTGGATAGGCGTTATGAAAGCCCAGGTTTCGATTCCAGTGGCAGCCACGAAGATTTTTTCCCTCCATGCTCCTTGAAGTTACTCAGGTGAACGAGTTTCTTAAATTGGTTAGGGACCATTGTCTTTGAAATACGTTTTTAGCTCTTTCACCTCTGTGTTAATAGATTACCAAATCCAAATGAGTAATAAACATTGGGTATATAGCACTATCCATTTTATTCTTCAGAAAAAATATTTTCGGGTAAGCGCTATTGATGCTTTAGGGAGCTTACTTCATAGGTACTGTACCTTAGTTTGTGGAACCATCATGTGTGTTAATAGAACGTTAGCAGGTATATATACAGGGTGTTACAAAAAGGTACGGCCAAACTTTCAGGAAACATTCCTCACACACAAACAAAGAAAATATGTTATGTGGACATGTGTCCGGAAACGCTTACTTTCCATGTTAGAGCTCATATTGTGGACGGCAGTGATACAATACGCCATTCTCCAGGGCTGCATCAGCGCATCAGGGATTCCATGCGACGGAGGGTGGATGCATGTATCCTCGCTAACGGAGGACATTTTGAACATTTCCTGTAACAAAGTGTTTGAAGTCACGCTGGTACGTTCTGTTGCTGTGTGTTTCCATTCCATGTTTAATGTGATTTGAAGAGAAGTAATAAAATGAGCTCTAACATGGAAAGTAAGCGTTTCCGGACACATGTCCACATAACATATTTTCTTTGTTTGTGTGTGAGGAATGTTTCCTGAAAGTTTGGCCGTACCTTTTTGTAACACCCTGTATATATATATAAAAGAGCGCCGTCAAGCAGAGAAAGTCGCCAGTGTCCCTGTCGATCGGTTAGAAGTCTTTCACCGCGTTACGCCAGGGCCGGCGGGAGTTCAGTATTGAGTTAATAATAATTCCGTCTGGTAGTTATGACATGGTTTCTACTGGCTGCGCATTCCACCCCTGTCGTAGCCGCGTTAACCTAACCGGGGCAATCCTTCTGGGTGCATGGGACCTACAATTTAACATGGAACCCTAACCACGGAAGCGTTCTGGCGTACTGCACATTGCACAGAAAGCTGTACAAGAGGTGATGGTCAGGTTAAGGGCCTTTGAAAATCCCCGCCGAGACAGGGATTCGAACCTGGGACCTTTCGATCGCCAGTCAGACACCTTGACCACTGAACCACCGGACCGCTCAGTATTGAGGTAATGCGTCCCGAGCCTTCGATCCACCCTGAACGCAGTGCAAGCAACAACATTCAATTCTAAAGGGCCTTAGACCAATGTAACCTGTTTTTATTTGTATTAATCCTTTCTGAGGAAGGTGCACATTTACTTTTGTGATATAAATAGTCTCTTATTTTAAGTAGTATAAGGTTCCACAACGCGCTATGACCCAAGCAGGTGTTTGCTCCCGACCGAGTAGACACATTCGTTTCGTCATTCTAACCCATCCAAACGTCCCACACGGAGGATGATGGTAGAACCATCTTATTCTTCGTGGTGTTAGCACCAATACGTCCGGCAGGTGTCCAAAACATTTCTGTGCTGCTACTGGGTGTTAGCTATGACACATCTGTCAATGTGTTGTCAATGTCTGTCCCTTAAACATAGCTGGAACGAGGAACGCAACAGACGATTATTACTCGTCTTACTGTGGGGTCTGTATGCAGTTATTCGTCGCACTGCCCCTGAAGTTCTTGCTGGAACAGTGCCCGAATAGAACAATTTTGTGGCATCAGTTAAGTTTATTGATTCGAATAACACGGTGCTTCCATGTTCTATTTTCTGTTTCTAAACTGTCCACAGTCATGCAAAACGACTGTCGGCTTAAACATGAATAAGAAAGTCAATCAATTTTTCAAAAAAGTGAATAACACGCCAATGCAATACAAGAGGATACATCTAAAACTACACAAGACCATCCAGAGCATCAGATATAATAAAAATTGTAAAGCCCATAATGTTAAAACAAAATTCAATTGCATTGGTGTGTTGTTCACCTTTATAAAAAATTGATTAACTTGCAATTGAGGAAATGGCCCACAATATCCAGTCATGAATAATAAGGGTTTTCAGGGGTTGACAGACGTTCAGGGTCACGAGAGGCGAAGAGGAGTCATCAACAGAAAAATGAAAATCGTTGATCTACATGTTCCAGAGCAGCCCGGTCAGGGGTGGGCGGGCGATAAGGGACCGTGCACAAACTACGTGGCTCGGTCCAGGGGGGGGGGGGGGCGTTTGCTGGAAGGCTACGCTGGGTTACGTGGGGGGAGGGGGATTTCCGAGCCAGGCTACGTAGCTTTCCTTTCATTACATTTTTCACAGTTAAAATGAGGAACAGAACCCACAATTGCATGTGAATACTTATTTCCCACAGTTAATTATCTATTTACAATAGTCTGACAAGAGAAAACAGCACAAAATGTCTTCTGGAATCAAAAGGGAAAAAAGCTACGTGCTACGTGGGGGGGGGGGGGGGGGTTAGAGGCAAAAGGGGGAGGGGGAGTTCATAGGAGGGCAAAATGGAGCTACGTGGTTTATGCACGCTCCCTAAGCAGCGGAACGCGGTTGATTCCGTCGCAGAGATCCAATTCAACAGTAAACAGCAGTCAGCGAAACTGTGTACTTTCTGGAAAACTAGGCGAATGTAGAGGATATGTAATGTAACTATTGTAACTTCTAGTGGTGAATCTGTTTCTTGTATTAATTCAACAACTTGGTGCATTTTCTTTTGTATTATTTATTATTTGATAACTTTGGTGTCTATAATTTACGGAATATTTTGTGAGATAAGCAACAACGATTGCTAAAACTGAAAGGGATTTCTTTATTTTAATATTAGGTCTGTTTCTAAGGGAAGATATTTGTATCTAGTGGAATAGCCATATATTTTGGAGTTGTACGTGTACGTGAGTCTTATCTTCAAGGAAAAAATTCTTTTATTTCTTGGGTATGTATTGACAACTAACCTTTCTGTTTAGAAGTGTTGTAAATTCTGTCTCAGACAGTGCACCAGTGGAAGCTTAGCTTTTACGCAAAACTGTATTTCAAGGATTCTACTTTTCTGTTGTAAGTGGAATAATAAAACAGTTAGTGAAGGTTACATCTTCCTTATTTTTTAATGGCCTTCAATTTGGGGAGAACCATTTGAGTAGTTTGGTTAACCTCGACATAAATTTTTCCTAGCGTGTTCCGCCTCCGTCGGGGAAACTTTTTCTAATGGGGGAGCTTTGTGCTGCCACCTGTTTGGGAAACGTGTAACTATTGTTCTGAATGATAAGTATAGCTTTCTTTATGAAATACCGAGCGTGGTGATGTAACGGTTAGCTTTCTCGCCTCGACATTCGGGAGGACGGCGGTTCGAATTCCCGTCCGGGCATCCAGATTTGGGTGTTTCATGGTTTCCCCAAATCTCTCCAGGTGAATGCCGGGATGCTTCATTCAAAAGGCCATGGCCGAATTCCTTCCCATTCCTTGCCCCCCATCCTTTCCCGTCTCTAAAGACCTAGTTGTTATAGGAGACGTTAAGCAGTTAAAAAGAAAAAAATCTTTATGAAATGTGTAGTTTATGGGGAGGACACTGAGGATTTCCATAGCTTTTCTTAACACGCGCTTCTACCGTCAAAAGTAAAATTTCCAGCCCCTGCCCCACGTCAAAATTTTATTATTAAAAATCTAAATAACTACTTTTCAGTGTTAATAATGGTATCTAATAGAAAAGTCACTAAGTATTTGATGCGAGAATAATTGTAACTAGAATAAAAACTATTTATAAAGGAACATAGTCTGTGAATTATTATACATAGATATATATCCCGTTCATATGGCAGCACTGTTCACAGGATGAGTATATATTACAAGCATTTAGACTGTGAGAAGGCTTGCGGCAGACAATATTGAATTGAGCACAAACAGTATCAAATGAACGTTTGCTTATATTAACGCATAATGGACTACCTATGTTTGATGTAAAATACGTAAATATGTACAAAAGAAACAGCCAGGGCTATGTCCGTAACTTTTGCTGTTTCTGTATCAATTGATGTTTATCGCAACGGAAAAATTTGTTCCGTTTTGATCATTTGACACAATATTCTTAAACTGTAATAAATTTTTCACAATATGTTGTTGAAGCAATAAATATTCATTGTTGATTTACTTCAGCTTAAACCAGGAGATACAGACCATCCGTTAACACTTGTTACGGGAATTTGTAACATTCATTTATATAGTGACGATCTGAGTTCGAATGGGGACGAGAAATAGTAACGGACCAGATTCAACCCCCCCCCCCCCCCATGAGAGCACAGAAGTGAGTGAAGCATTTGTTTGTTTATGGTGCCGGATACACGGTCATGTAATATTTCTAATAATTGCTTATTCTTGACGCCATCTCCTGGAGTCGTCGAGAGAAAAGCTTCCAACGTTTTCCCAATCTTGCGTAACGGTCCGTTTTTATGACCAGGCAGAGATGAGTCCACGATATCCATACGGGAAGCGAAGACGTGAGAAACATTCTAAATGACCGAGCGTAGTGGGTGAACGGTTAACGTTCTGGCCTCGAATTTGGGAGGACGCGTGTTCGAATCCGCGACCGAGAATTCAGATTTGGGTTTTCCATGGTTTCCCCAAATCACTCCAGGCGAATGCCGGGATGCTTCCTTCATAAAGGCCATGGCCGAATTCCTTCCCGTTCCTTGTCCCCAGTCCCATACCGCCTCTAATGACCTCACCCGTCGACGAGGCGTAAAGCCATAGGTAAAAAAAAAAACCCTTCTAAAGGGATTGTCATACGAGTAAGTGAGCATATGCTGGAAGATGTGGGGTTCCCGGTTATAACTGAGTGTACTTATTCCTATTGCATCAGCTGAGGGACGTTGTTCTCTCGAGTACAATGTATCAGGACAAAATTTAAGAAGGTGTGAGTGTATTCTTCAGTACTAATTAATATTTCACACGGAGAAAACTCCAGGCTGTTATTTACTTTTCTCGAAGAAGCATAAAGAATGGCGGTCACTAATCATACAGGTGATACTGTTTCCCTGGATATCACCCCCAATAGTTGTAAGACGCTCGCCAATATGATTCCTATCAGCCAACAACAGGTTATGAAGCTACATCAACAGCACCAGAAACATTTGCAACAACGTGCACAGAAACAGCGGACACACGGGGAGGTAGAACAAAAATATGACCAGTAGAAGCAACAATAAAATCTTCATCGCCAAAAATAACTTCAGCTTCTTGAGAACCTGTAGCAACAGTTTCAACGGCGGCTTGTCAGTAAACCAAAGGAGATTATCATTTGTCTGCAGCTTCACCCGACGGAACCGAGGTGTTTAAGGGGAATTTTTCTATCACCACAGACAGACAAATATTGACGTAAGAAATATTTTAAATCAAATCCGAAACAGTGACAGGTAAAATTCAATCGAAATTCACCAAACTACGTATAGTATATACAAAAAAAAAAGAAAAAAGAAATACATGAGTTACTACTGTAGAGTCTTTAGACCCACATTTCATAATTTCGTGAAGTCGTGTTCACAATTCGCAGTTTCGCGAGGCCGTAAAAGTTTTTCTTTTTAATTTCAAAGGCAATGAATAATTGTATATATAAAAAATAATATTCGTTGTACTGTCACGGATTAAGGTTGGATCTCTTGCGGTATGGCATAGCTAAACTTTTTCTTATTACACAATTCTGGAGATCTTTGATGGATTATATTATCTCTGGTCAGGATTATAATAATTTCGTGAAGTCCATATTCCCTGCGCATAATATAACAGTAAATGGTACTTTTCTCCCTTTTAATTTCCCCCCAGGTGATGCCCAGGAGTCGGGGGGGGGGGGGACTTACCCTTATCCCCCTCGCGAGGATGGCATGCGAAATATGCCAGCATATTACCAACTCAGAAGGTACAATAAGTCGACTATACACGGAGAAATCCCAAGAATTACAGAACATTTGGCATACCATTACTTCTTCACTATCTGTTATATGGATGTGGAAAGCAGTGTTTTTATCCAATGATGAAGTAGTGGCCATCTTTGCAAATCTCAACTTTAAAGAAGTCAACAAAATGTTCGCGGGTGTCCAGCCGGATGGCGTTGTAAAAACACGACGTTTCGACAGGTGGCTCTGCTGTCTTCATCAGGTATCTTCTAGTTAACGCAATCTGATTGTCACTGCCTCAACTGACGCGGAGCTGGTGCTCTAGCCCCTACGCTACCGAGGCCGGCATCTGACTTCACTTAACTTTAGATTAGTTGTCTTATCGCAACTTCAACACCAATGACTTGATGATGTATTTGTCAGAGGCTGCACTGTTCGGGGGCCATCTTGGTCAGTCTCAACTATAAAGTCGTTATGAGGTTGTTGTCCTAAGACATTTCCTGTCTCAGTCTTTACTTGATTAGACATCTCTTAACTTTTGGTTGGTTGTCTTGCTGACTTGGTACTGGTAATGCTTATCGCTCCATCGGCATCAATGGCCTGTTGTGTTTGTCAGCGGAAGTTTCATATTCGCCGAAACAACTGACCAGATTATCATATCTTGCTCTGTTACCCAGTCATCCGGAGACATAAGATGTATAATATATTTTAAGTTAGACCATAAGCTTTGCAACTGTGAAAACCCCAACCAAATCGGTTTTGTAGTTTTTGTGTGATGCCAGTTCAAAGAAACACACTACCTCAAAGACAAACATATATACTAATGCCAAATCTCTAATAAATTTCAATTGTTAAATGTCATATTGTTTCGATGTTAATACTAATCTTTATTGGTATTGTTGAGAAGTAAGCCCACGTAACAGTATTATTAGAACATTTCCACCCAAATTGCGGTTATGGGATCTCTGCATTTGAAAGCAATCTACTAGTGTGCAATTAGTATATCCCACGGCCATCAATCTCCCTTTACTGCGCAGATGAGACCAACTAGACTAGCAGCAACGCATAATTTATACCAATATGAGAGTTTACTGTACTCCGTCCATTGAAATGAGCATCTGGGTTAGATTATTGGTTCAGTGTTAGCCCCAATTTCGTAAAACTTTACGATTTTTGGTGACTAAAAGTGGGAATTACTACAAACTTTTTACAGTTTTTAGTTTAATCGCTACTTATATCTGTAAACAACATCTCTTTGTTAAGGTACCACATAAAAACTACGGAAACGATATGAACTCAAGAAGTGAAGTATATGTTATGACTCTACGTTAATGATGGACACAGCTATAAAAGGATAATCTGTTCGTCACTTGAGTAGATGGACCATACTTCATTAAAGACAAACCATTCTCAACTTCAACAGATACCCACCAAAGATGACACTACCTCAAAGACAAAAAATTACACCTTACGTATTACGATAATGTTGTAATTGAGTACGTATCTATGGTTATTTATTTCTTCAGTTTTCTGATAGCATTTTAAAAAACACGGAAAACATAAATCAAACTTTTCAGAGTGCAGGAGGCACAACCGATATTTGAAAGTTGCTAGGACATTGGAAACTTCTCATATGAGAATTAGCTGCTATTTTTATTTTTTTCTACTCGAGTATAGTAACGAGGACAATGCTTCGGGCAACAGGAATGAAGTCATTAATACGGCACTCGTGAAGGCAACTTGAGTTATTAAAAACTAAATCAATTGTTTCTTATAGTGCAATCAAATGCTAGTAAGATTATAAACAAGCTAGATTCTTTCACATCTTGTAGAAAATCGTGGAAAAACTGCAGTTAGGATGGCCTAATTGATTATCGAACGAGGTTATACCATAAAACCTTCAGTCAACCTTATAGTTTCATTCCGTCTTTTATATTTTTTTTTTTTAAAAAAATATTGTTTAAACAGTATCTACAAACGATGGAACACTGTGTAGATGTGTATGGAACTGGTAATCTGTCATTATAATTATATTTCGTCATAAGAATTTTTTTTTTAATTTTCCTATTTTGTTGTTATGAGTGCAATTAACGTGAATCGCAAAGACTTCCTACTAAATAATAGCTCAAATTTACATTTACGAAATATTTCAGTACGGGAACTGCGAAACATGTGTCAGTTTGTCCTTGACAGTGGAATTAAATTATTTCTCTCTTTCGTCGTCAGCGTTCATCGACCGACTCGTGTGAATACATTAATGCAAATCCAGGAAATGCGAATTAACGTGTGTGTGTGTGTGCAGAACAACTCCGTTGTGATCAGAAATTGCTGGGGCGCAATCCTGTTAAGAGTTCCAGCCCAATCAATGGTTGATTGCTGCCCGGGCATTTTGTCGTTTATTTCCGCTTTTATTTACGTTAGACCATGCATCAGCGAAATCGTGTCATCATGTCAATCATTGCAGGATTTGGGAATAATTAAAAACGGCATGATAGACTTTTCCGCAACATAGCGTTGGCCTAATAACGAAGTACACAAAAAAACATATCGGTACATAACTCGACTAGGGACAGCAGACAGACAAATATATTTGTGTCTCAGCTACTCAACTAATTTCTCAGTGGGATTATCAATGAAAAATTAAAGCTCTCATTGAAAAAATGAGAAGCACGTTCAATAGAATAAAACAAATCCTATGTACCTACTATTTAAAGTGATATATCTTCCACCGAGCGTGGTGGGTGAGCGGTTAACGCTCTGGCCTCGCATTCGGGAGGACGCCGCGCCGGTTCGAATCCCCGTCCGGGAATCCAGATTTGGGTTTTCCATGGTTTCCCCAAATCACTCCAAGCGACTGCCGGGATGCTTCCTTCAAAAAGGCCATGGCAGAATTCCTTCCCGATCTTTGTTACCAGTCTCATCGCGCCTCTAATGACCTTGACGTAAAACCATAAACAAAAAAAACCAAAGGATATGTCTTCCTTTCAATGTTTGTGGCGTCGAAACAAAGAAATATTTTGATGGTACTATGAGAATACTAAGAGTCAGAAATTTAAGGTTTTAGGAGAATGATGAGGAACAAATGCTATATTTTTACTGAGAACTGACAAAAATATGAAATAATGACTATAAAAACTAGAAAACTAGAGTATTTCAGACACCTAACACGGCACACAGAATCTTGAATGAGCAGAATATCACTGCTGAGTAATACAAGACGATGGCTTAACAAACCTAATTCCAGTTAGAGTCGGTGGAATTCATGAATTTTCGGAGACGATGCAAAAACTGTGAGATTGCCGCACCTTCGAATTATTTTGCCGCCCTATTATTGCCACCCCGATTGTCGTCAACTCGTTGTCTCTCCGTCCGGGGCAGTAGTAGAGCTTAAAAAAAAGGGTTGACGTGACATATTTTACTGCCCCTCAGACACCATTTGGTCGCCCCCCTGAAGTTGCCGCTCGGGTCAAGCGCACCGGTTTGTCCCCTCCCCCCATAGATCCGGTTCTTGTTACTTTGGCATCTGTCAACGTACAAATTTCTGTAAGCCTAATATTGCTCAGTGTTCGTAACAATTAAAGCACACTGGAAGATGAAATACAAAGCTGCCACGGTTCGCGGTTACACAATCTTATATTTCCATCTCTTAACACCAGTCATCTGTAACGACCTAAAATGAAGATAAATACGTTTGGTTTAAATTCTCGTAAATGCCTTTGAAACACAATTCAGATTTTATCTTGTTAATTTAAAATCCTATAACATGAACAATGTGGTAGGGCTTTTTTATTTATTTTACTTATTTTATTTAAGTGGTACATTATCAGTACTGTTCTTAAGGGATGTAAGTAAAATGTTGATATATTATGAAACAATACTGAACAAAATGGCATTTCTTTTAAGCAAGCAATCGAAAACGAAACACTTGATTACACACACAAAGACGTCGAATATGGAGGCACTTATAAGAAAATACCTATTCATTCATCATCGAATAATTAATGGGTCTTACGATAACATAAATATATGAATTAGAACGAGTATATCGTATTCTGTTTAGAATGTTTACGAAATGTCGTTTAGTAACAGGGTCGCCAGGTTATATTGAGCCCTTTCTGATAAGGATGTGGATGTGTAGAAGATATATTTTCCGAAGTAAGAACAACTGCAGTTAAATCTCATTTCATCTCAAACGCTGTTGACACTTGTGATTAATTTCTCCAGGCGAAATTTCACCACACGGACACCAACCAATAGTTTATATTCTTCCAGGCAGTTCCAAGAGGAGAGAAGTTCTTGAGGTGGATCGAAGTTAACACGACGAACATAGAACAGTTTCTAAAACTCCGGTGCAGTGTCTTGTAACATTGCATCCAACGCTTTAAACAAAAAAAAAAAAAAAAAAACAAGGTCTAATCCTTTGGTTTATTCAGATGAATGAATCAGTTATTGATCTACAGCGTGAGGTTAGGCTGTTTGTAGATAACATAATGCTGTATAATTGAGATACATGGGGAGAGGATTGTGAACAAACGCAAAGGGATTTAGTGATGGAATGCCGATAAATGACGAGAAAAGTCAACTTTTTAGAAATATAAATGAGGTGAATAAAAGTTTTGTATGATTGTTCTGTGGAATGACAATTGCTTGTTGAAGGAATGAAATGTAAATACATGGGAATGCCGGTTGGCAGTTATTCACAGGATTTGCAAGAAAGCCGGAGAAAATTATTACGAGGAAAGTGTGAACAAGTAGAGAAGGAAATAGTCACAGGTGCAGTATATGTGGCTTGTACTAGGAATTTTAGAGAAATGAAGAGAAGGTGCAAAACATTTAAGGTGCTGTGGGAAACCTCTTTTACGCCCAGAGAACAAAGAAATACACAGAGAAACTGTATGATGGTCTGAACAAGGTAGTGCTAGATTGTTATGACGATGTTATATCGATTATTTGGGAAATGCTGTTTTAAGGAGAGAGTCTGACGGTGCTATGAATTGATGAGATTCCTGTGGAAATGCTATAATCATTACGAGAAGAAGGAATTAAAAGATTATTGGAATTATTTTGGAAGCATTACGAAACAGAAGAGATTCCAACGAATTTTAACAAAAGAATTATCTTCACACTTCCGAAGAAAAAACAAGCTAACAAATATGAAAATTATCTCACATGAGTCTAACATCAACGCTTCATTTCAAAATTGCAATATGGTGCTCTAGGTGGATGTCAAAAAATTAAGTGAACAGAAAAATAACGAAATGAATGATTTTGGGGAATGAGGATGAGAAAAGAAGTCTCACAGAAAGAAGAAACAAATTGGTAGGTAACGTTTTAAGATTTGCTGGATTGGATAATTTGTTACTGGAGGAAACAATCGAATGTAATAACTGTAGATGAAAACAGAAATTTGAATCAGATTGGTGAGGGTGTAGGTTCTACGCGTATGTTGAGATGAAGAAGTTGGCTCAAGATAAAGAGAGATGAAGGTTGCATTCAAACCAGATGAGACTGGTAACAGGAAAAGAGGAAGGCAGTAAGCTGGAGGAGCGTATTGTCATATACAAGTAATATTTTTCCGCTAGTGCATCTAAGCACTACTTTCGTTTTGTCCTCGGTGCATGTAACATCAATGCCATATTTAATCAACTTCGTTTTTTTCTTTGCATCTCGTCGACATAGAGGTTGTTAGAGGCGGTAAGGGACTCGGCCATGGATTTTTTGCAGGAAACGTCCAGGCATTCACCTGCAGTGATTTGGGGAAACCATGAAAAACCGAAATCTGGATGGCCGGATGGGAATTCGAACCCGCGTCTTCCAGAATGCGAGGCCAGAACGTTACTGCTTGGTATTTAATCAACGACGACCAACATTCACAGAAACTGCCAAACTTTGCACAGTATGCTCAGTGTTAAGAGGATGGATAATTCCAGCGGTGTTATATCCTTTGTCTTGATGACAAGATTTCTTTCGGCCAGTAAAACGTTGTATCTGCTATAATCTCACATTCTTGTTTTATAGTCAATCCAATATTCGCAAGTGCCGTAAATTAACTACGTGTGCAGGCTAATGTAAGAGCAGGTCCTTGCCATTAAGTCAACGAGATCATTAAAATACTTCTCTCAATGCTAACTTCCAAATGAGATGCCCTGCCGTAATACCTCTTCCATGGAGCCGGTGCTTCTTAGAGTTCATTATTTCTCTCATTGCAAGGAACGTATCTGGCTGGTACTGTTATTAAAGCTTCATACAATGCAAACAATAAAGTTATTCCAGAAATCTGACTGCACAAACATTATTTAGAATTAGTCTGGTTAGGAGTGAGGCCACATATTTGAACAGACAGGAATTACGCGGCTGTAATCTGCACGGCCTTTTAGTGAATTTCCGCGGAGAATTCCCCTGCGGACTTGATTGATGTAGCGCATCCGTTAAATCAACTTGGTGCGCTCAGCAAGGACTGTGCAGCGGAGCTTTTCTGAAGCGCGGTATTTAATTACACTCACGCCGTTCGCTCACAAATTGATTTGTCATAACGTTCTCATTACACAAGGTAGTATAACAAAGCAAGACGAGGTTCTAACGGTGATAGGTATTTAAAGTATATACGTCGAATGGGATACTGAGATGACGGAAGAAAGAGAACGTTGGCGGATGAAGGCACCATTCTGTGATTCACATTTCTGTTGTTGCTACTCTGCTCATTTAGTTTATTTAACGATGTTTTGCTTCTTAAACAGATGACTTCGATTTTGAGTCCAATAATTAAGTTTACGTTGTTTATGGATTTCTAGTCTGATGATGACATTTATGCTCTTATGTATTATGGTTTCTCGGATTAATGTCAGGAAACGAATCAAGATTATCTACTGATTGTTGCTCAAGCAATTTGTCTTTACCAAACATAGGAAGATTCAGAGTCATCTGGTAGTAGTTTTGAAATAATACGGTGATTAATAAATTAATTAATTTCATTACAGATTAATTAATTAGAGATTGAATAAAAATTGTAGTTACTATTGGAACACTGGGGCACTGTTGATAAGCTACGAAAAGAAATTAAATGTTTTTAAAATTTGTGTCTTTCTGTCTGTCTGGATGAAAGGGATTTATGTAAAAATTATTTTTCGTATTTTGATGAAGTTTTGAATGATATACAGCCACTGATCATGGAAGTAAGATAGGTTATGTTTCATTTTGAAGGAAGTGGGAAAGCTGAGAAATTTAGGATAAAATTATCAGCAAAATAGAATAAATGTTTCATTGATCGTGATTAATTAAAAACTACAGGCTGGAATTTGATAGGGTTTCGAATAATATGCAACCGATAGCCTCGGTGATAAAATAGTGTATGTCGGCAAGCTGAGAAATTAAAGTAAAATTATGTAATCGTAGGTTTTCACGGCGAATCTGCTGTTTGAAGATCACTCGGGCATGCGGCCTGATCAATTGCTCGTTGTTCAACGAATTTTCGACAGCATAACCTGTCATCATCTTCAGGTTGCGTCTGCAGACCGGCGCGAGGAGCGCAGCCCTGGATGCGACTGCCGTGCCGAACCCGCGGTTCCGGCATGACAGTCGCTCTGAACAACGAGCAAATAATCCAGCCGTATGCCCGAAAGATCTTCAAGCTAAAGTAAAATTGCCCACAAACTAGTATTCATTTTTCGTTTTACAAAAGCTAATAGTAAAATTTAATGTGATTTCAAATACTTTGGAAACCCATGAACCCAGAAGTAAAAAGGGTATGTTTCATTTTTAACTAATATCAAAACACTGAGAAATTAAGATAAAAGTTCTATGAAAATAGTATCTGAGTTTCGGCGAATGCGATTATTGGAAAAACTGCAGGTAGAATTTTGACGGTGTTTCGAAAAATGTCCCACTCTCATTGTCTAAGGAGTAGAAAAAAGTATATTTTATTTTTATGTGACCTCGTAAATCTGAGAAATTAATATGAAAGTATCCAGAAATTAACATCCGTTTAAACGTACTTATCACTGCCGCAACGTTTGTGATTTCAGCGTACGAGCGGAATTCAGACAGTTTTTTTCCTCGCTAACGATATGTTAACAGTGACCTAATCGATTTAAAAGATAGCTCTGTACATTAACAGTCCTCGTGAACAAGGTTGCAGAAAACTACTAGTTAACAATAATGACCATCGGATTTGTCATAGGAATAATGAAAGAAAAAACAAAGAACGCTGAAACAAGTTAGTCATGGGTTATTAAAACTACACTGAAGAGCCAAAGAAACTGGTACACCTGCCTAATATTGTGTAGGGCCCCCGCGAGCACGCAAAAAGTGCCGCAACACGACGTTGCATGGACTCGACTAATGTGTGAAGTAGTGCTGGAGGGAATTGACACCATGCATCCTGCAGGGCTGTCAATAAATCCGTAAGAGTACGAGGAGGTGGAAATTTCTGAACGGCACGTTGCAAGGCATCC
Organism: Vandiemenella viatica; assembly: GCA_031002005.1. NCBI lineage: Eukaryota > Metazoa > Arthropoda > Insecta > Orthoptera > Morabidae > Vandiemenella > Vandiemenella viatica. The sequence goes on along the minus strand of JARYHS010013631.1, from coordinate 138,906,331 downwards.
CAGATATGCTCAATAATGTTCATGTTGGGGAGTTTGGTGGCCAGCGGAGGTATTTAAACTCAGAAGAGTGTTCCTGGAGCCACTCTGTAACATTTCTGGACGTATGAAAATAGTATCTGAGTTTCGGCGAATGCGATTCTTGGAAAAACTGCAGGTGTCGCATTTTCCTGCTGGAATTGCCCCAAGTCCGTCGGAATGCACAATGGAGAATATGCAAAATTCTATGACTTACGACTGCAGTGAGATACTTCTTCCGCCAACCTATTTGGTTCGCAATGACCGGAGAGATAAGATTCCTCGTGCTATTCGGGATTGGAATGAGCAGAATTAAGATTGGTGCTTAGCACCCTCTGCCAACCACAATGTTTGTGAATTGCAGAGTATGGCTGAAGATGTAGAATGGATGCAGGTGATCATCCAGGATGCGTACGTACGTGTCACCTGTCAGAGTCGTATCTAGACATATCAGGAGTCCCATGTCACTCCAACTGCACACGCCCCACACCATTGCAGAGCCTCCACAAGCTTGAACAGTCCGCTGCTGACATGCAGGGTCCATGAATTCATGAGGTTGTCTCCATACCCGTACACGTCCATCCTCTCGATACAATTGGAAACGAGACTCGTCAGTCCAGGTAGCACGTTTCCAATCATCAACAGTCTAATGTCGGTGTTGACGGGCCCAGGCGAGGCGTAAAGCTTTGTGTCGTGCACTCAGCAAGGGTACACGGGTGGGCCTTCGACTCCGAAAGCCCATGTCGATGATGTTTCGTTGAATGGTTCACACGCTGACACTTGTTGATGGCCCAGCATTGAAATACGCAGCAATTGAACGATTCTCTTCAGTCGTCGATGGTCCCGTTCTTGCAGGTTCTTTTTCCGGCCGCAGCGATGCCGGAGATTTGATGTTTTACCGGATTCCCGATATTCACGGTGCACTCGTGAAATGGTCGTACGGGAAAATTCCCACCTCATCGCTACCTTGAAGATGCTGTGTCTCATCTCTAGTGCTCATGCGCCACCTATAATACCACGTTCAAACTCACTTAAATCATGATAACCTGCAATTGTACAGCAGTAACCGATCTAAAGCGCTAGACACCTATTTTCTTATATAGGCGTTGCCGACCGCGGCGCCGTACTCAGAGTGTTTACATATCTCTGTGTTTGCATACGCATGCCTATACCAGTTTCTTTGGCTCTTCAGTGTAAAAGAAAACGTGGAAAACTATTTTCAGAGCCAGCGTTAGGGAGAGAAGGGGTTGAGGGTAAGCGGGGCAAATGTACCTCGGGCTTGCTGGCCGAGGGTGGCGTGGGTGGGTGATGACCATCTGGACCTAGGGAGGGCTCCGTCCGATGAATTTTCTATGATTACCTGGGGCCCGAGAATCCTAGTGTCGGCCCTGACCATTTTATTTACTCAAGTTTTAGACTAAAACTTTAACACAGCTTTGAGAGGCATAAAAGATAAGATCTATGTTAGTATACACTCCTTGTCCTTAGGCGGGTTTGAAATCTTCTGTAAGTACAGGGTTACTACAAAAGAATCATTCACTCTCAAAACCCGATTTATTCCCAAGTATTATACTTACAAATATGATTGATATATGAAAATAACCACAAAATATCCAAGTTTTATGCTCACTCTACGAATGCTCTATGTGTGCCCCCTTTGTCACACCACACCCGTGCTAGCGGTAGTTCAAATGTCCTTCAATTGGCCATACCACCGCAAAATGCTTTGTTTATAAGGCGGTTCTTTTCCGTACTGCCTTCTGAAAGAACCTGGCACTGCTATGATAGACGAACATTTCGCATATTCTATTACGCAGAAACTCTTTTTCTCGCTTTGCCTCCATTTCGGGAGAGACTGAACTCGTTACGAATACTGAACTAGTGCTGCCACGCCACCTGGTGTTGTAGTATATTAAGGGATTTTAGTTATAATATATTCTAATTTTCGCTCGGGATAATTTTTCTCAAGCTGCAGCTATGTAATGTAATTCCACCCAACGGAGCAGAGCTCAAGGTTGGGCAGAGTCACTTCCCGTGGGAAGCAGTCCCCCTACCACGGTAGCCCTGAAAAGCCCTTAGTAAGGGTTTTTAAACGAATAGAACTAAGGTCACATGACTTCCCCCACCACGTTTCTACTCTGGAGAGCGCAGTCTGGAACAGCCTCCAGGAGCAGTCTATTCGCCGATTCTCAGGGTGGACCACGTTGCCATACGGCATGCAGATTTTATTAGGTAATGGCTAATGCATTTATACCCTTCTGCTGGCTTAGAAAGAATATTCCGAGTGACAGGATTTTATTAGTAAGAGATTCCTTTTATGAGAGTTATTTTATGCAGTATTTTTCAGTTATTTCAATTGTATGTCTATGTGCCCATTTTAATTGTAGTATTAAAGTCACTCCATTCTTTCAACTACATGTTTTCATTTGTATCGCTGATTCCTGCTCATTACTAGCAATAAGTGTGGGCAGATCGTAATTGCTCTGATCTTATGGCCACATATCTTCGGGAAGCTGATCGAGGAGGGGTTGATCAGAGACGAATCCAAACTTCGGCTATGGTGATTTGCCGCTCAGTTACTTCAGTGTACAAAATATGAACTAGTGATGCAACGCCTCCTGATTTACGAACTTGGATATTTTGTGGTAATTTTCATATATCAATCATATTCGTAAGAATAATACCTTAGAATAAATCGGGTTTTGAAAGTGAATGATTCTTCTGTAGTAACCCTCTAAATCAGTGTTTCCCAACGTGGGGCCCACGCCCCACAGGGGGGCAATTTGGTTTTTTTAGGGGGGCAATTTAGAAATTGACTTGATACTTTACCGCTTTCTCTTTTAGTTATTTAAACACAATGCCAGATATGGTTACAAAATATAGCAAGAAAGCAAATTCTTAAAAGGATCACACTAAATTGCCATAATAAATGTTTATTATAAATCTTTTGAATTTGAATTTTAGTATTTCATTATATGTTTTTTAATTTTACGTACTGTGTTTTATGATAATATTAAAGTGTTTTCTTTCAAAAACCATCCTATATCAGTTTCTTTAATAACAAATAATTTTTTTATTAAAAATTATGTATGGGGGGCAAAAAAATGTTGAAAGTGGGACATGACACAAAAAAGGTTGGGAAACACTGCTCTAAATCATCGTGAACCGCATCGCAGATTATTGTATAAATTTAAGAAAGTCAGGCGGCCCGCGCTGGTGAGGTGAATCGTTGTTATATGAAGGTGAGGTGGCTGATCCTGTACCATGGTCAATCTGCCTCGTCTGATATAGCAGAATTCCATCCTCCGCGGCGAGACAGCACATTCCTGTAACCAATGAGCGGAAATGCAAGTCGATTAGTATTGTTCTTGTGTTCGTCCAGGCGTGAATTTGCGCTGACACTAATAGTCTTAAAAGTTTGATGCGGATCGCAACATACCTGATTTTTATTTTTAGTCATGCGCACAGATCTACCTGCGATCTAAATAGAACTAAATTCAGATTAAACAACGTTCACCGTTTGTTACCTTTACTCTCGTCATTATTATTGATCTCTCAGACATCTCACAGTGTTAAATTTTTTTGTGGTCTTCTATCACTTGACGGCTAGTTTTCTCAAACACATCCTATATTTGTTTACGTCTTTTCTGCCAGAATTACGTAAGTCCTGAACACCATTCCATTAAATGAACATTATGTGCCTTATAGGGCTCACAATACTTCATCATGAACAGTGATCAAACAATACTAGAAAACGATAAGACCCTTTCTATCACCTCTCCACCGCTGATTCGATAATTTCAAGTTTTAGGTTAATATTTCGAATGTTATAAAAAATTTAGTGTATTCCCGTGACCGTATGGGTATAGTTCCAGCTTTTTTGGGGGCAAAACTCATGATAGATTAATCTGATATGGCTGAAATAAGAAACTGACCTGTGTTTCACCCTAAGGGTTCGCTCTGAAAAATTGGAAGTATTCCTGTTTGGTTTGAAGGTGCTTGGAAGTAGTTAAGACAGAGATTATACAGAGTCTATCGCACAATATAGTGAAGGGTCATGGGTCCTGATAGCTTGACACGATCTGGCTGAATATGAACGTGGCCCTTATTTCACCCTAAACATTGAACAATTATGGTTGAGTTTGAAGGATCTTAAAAGTAATAATGACAGAGATTTTTTGCCAACAGGGAGTAAGCAGTATGTTATAAAAGCGTCAAAGGTCATGACCGGGTGAGGCGATCCTGCTGAAATATATTTCACGCTTTGAGATCACTCTGCAAAATTTGAAGAATTTAAATTGAGTTTAAGATATTACACATGGACAGGGAGGATCTCGATATTGTATAAATATAGTAAAGGAATCACAGATCGTAATCGCTTGATCTGATCTGGCTGAAATACGAATTTAACCCTAAAGGTTTGCTCTGAAAAAATTATGTTTAGTTTGAACGGAGTTAAAGTTTATGAAGACAGACTTTTATGAACAGATCCAGCCTTTAAATGTAGTAAAAGGATCAAAGATTTTTATCGCTTGATCCGATCTGGTTAAAATACGATCGCTTTACAAAATTTGAGGAATCTATGTTTAGTTTTAAAGGAAGTTAGAAAGCGTAGAGACAGAATGCGTGGATAGACTGGGCATTATGTATAAGAGATGAACTTTACTCTGAGTAGCACTTTAAAATATAATTCTGCTCAATATCGTAAACATATCTTGAATTAAATTAAATGAAATAAGGTCGCTTTGTTACAGTGCAAGAAAAGTATCTTGCATGAGGAACGGTACACGACGTATTTTCAAATTCAGTAATATTGTAGTTAAATTATTTAATAACCCAAAAGCACATAATTTTACATTCTTACTCCAAACACATGACTTGCTCCATTAATTAATAAATTTCAAAAGTTTGTTGTAGATTTCAGACTGTAAATAACTTTTCTTTTAACCAACCTTTCTTATCCTAAATTATAATACCAATCTTCCAGTCTTTTTAAGTTTCAAAATTCCGAGGAGAAAAGTTTGTGCTTTAATGAAATGGATTCTGTAAAAACTCTTTTAATTTTGACGAAATCCTAACAGGTTTTCTTAGATAAGATTTTATTTCTTCTAGCAGGGTGTATGGTACCAATAAATGTGTTTGTGAAAGTTATCTTACTCAGCAGGATCTGAGACAGCCAGACATCCACTTTACACATCATTATCAAGCTAGATAAGGTGATTTAATTTTTTTTTTAAAAAATATGGCTTTACGCCTCGTCGACGTCGAGGTCATTATAGGTGGGATGGGACTAGGGACAAGGAACGGGAAGGAATTTGGCCATGGACTTTTGAAGGAAGCATCCCGGCATTCGCCTGGAGTGATTTGGGGAAACCATGGAAAACCCAAATCTGGATGCCCGGACGGGGATTCGAGCCGGTGTGCTCCCGAATGCGAGGCTAGAGCGTTAATCGCTCACATCACCACGCTCAGTGCGATTTAATGAGAATACTCAATGTTTCATTACAACTCATCTTAGTCCATATGTCAAATTTGGAGAAGCAAAGAAAAGAACCATTACATACTCGTATCATTCAACATTTTTGCTGTAGCTTCTGTCTGCATATAATGGACACGTGTTATTCACAAAGCTATACCTATTCAGAGAAACTATCTGCTCCTCTCTGCTTGAGATTTCTTTTGAAGCGTTACGAGGTAAAACGTGTGCGGTGGTCCTCACATGTTCGC